>CM052707.1:22689647-22723395 GCA_028551405.1 Uromys caudimaculatus | reverse complement strand
CTGCTAGAGGCTTTTCCTCGTTCCTGGGAGAGAGAATTTTCTCCCGGGGCTGCTTGTCTATGGAATCCTAGTGTCCCAGGCAGAAGTTTCCTGCCGCAGCCGCCCGCTTTTGGGATCCAGGGGGGTTTCTAGGCCCGTCTACCTCGGTCCCTGTGTCTCGCGGGTTCGGGGCAGTACCTGGTGAGCTGTGAGGCGTGTCTTTGGCCCTCTGCTGGGTCTTGCGATCTCCTGAGAGGGATCTTTGTCCCAGCGCTGATTAGCTGTGGGGCCCTGTGGCCCAAGCTGAGGTTTCCGGCTGTCCCCGGAAGCTGCTGGCCGTCAGTCTCTGTGGCCCGCAGAAAGCGGGCAGAGTCAGTGAGCTCTGGGGACGCGTTGCCCCTGCTATGGGCTTTTCTGCGTTCCTGGGAGAGAGAGGATTTTCTCCCGGAGCTGCTTGTCTATGGAATCCTAGTGTCCCAGGCAGAAGTTTCCTGCCACAGCCGCCCGCTTTTGGGATCCAGGGGGGTTTCTCCTGACTGTTGTTTCAATGGCTTCCCTTCCTCTTCTTCCTTATTGAAAGAAAATACTGTATTTTCATTTTTTAAATTATGTATGTTTGGGGCTGAGGGAGAATATGTTCAGCTTATGAAAGTAGACAAGAAGAAGACTGAAAGAGAGGATCAGATCCCCTGGGGCTGGAGCTACAGACAGTTTGTGTGCAGCCCAATGTGGGTGCTGGGAAATGAACTCAGGTCCTCTGCAAAAGTAGCGTGTGCTCACAACTGCCAAGCCTTCTCTCTAGCTTACTTATTTATTATTTATTCATTCATTCATTCGTTTAATGTATATGTGTTTTGCCTATATCTGTGTGTACCACATGTGTGTTCCATGTATGTATGTGCACCACACATGTATATCATGTATATATGTATACCGTGTGTGTGCCTGATGCCTGTGAACTCCAGAAGAAGACATTGGATTCCCTGAGACTAAAGTTACAGATGGTTGTAAGCCATTTTGTGGGTGTTGGTGACTGAACCTAGGTCCTCGAGAAAAGCAACAAGTGCTCCTACTCATCTCTCCAGCCCCTCTTGGTTTTTTTTAACATGGTGCTGGGAGTAGAGCACAGGTTTCTTAACATGATAAGAAAGTCTCTACCATTGACTTACATTCTTGTCGCTGGGATTTTTTCTGGGAAGAGGTAAGCTCAGTTAAGAAAATGTCTCTATACGGTTGGCCTGTAGGCCAACCTGCAATAGCACTTTCTTGAGTATGTGGATATGAGAGATCCCAGCCCACGGTGAGCAGTGCTACCTTGCGCAGGCAGTCCTGCTTTTATAAGAAAGATTAAACCAAGAGGAGATAAAACCTAAACAGACCCGTAACAGATGAGATTGAAACAGGAATAAAAAGCCATCTGAGTAAAAATGTCCAGGCCCAGATGGATTCAGAGCAGAATGTTACTAGGATTTCAATGAAGATCTACAACAAATCCATCTGAGGGAGAGAGAGAGAGAGAGAGAGAGAGAGAGAGAGAGAGAGAGAGAAGGGGAGGAGAAGGAAGGGGAGGGGAGGGGAAAGGAGGAGAGGGAAAGGAAAAGGAACAGAAAGTGAATTTCTAAAACCCTTCTTTGGAGACAGTATCATGAACCAAAACCAGGTAATCACACACACACACACACACACACACACACGCACACACACAGACACACTCACAGACACATGCACACGCACACGCACAGACACACATGCACACACACGCACACACACAGACACATGCACACACAGACACACACACACATGCACACACAGACACACACACACATGCACACACAGACAGACACACAGACACACACACATGCACACACACACAGACACACACACACACTGCCACCGCCGCCGCTGCCACCGCCACCACTACCACCATGAACAACAAGAAAAACAAAATCAAAACAAAAAGGAAACCACAGGTCAATATCCCTGATAAACAGAGATTCAAAATTCCTCAATAAAATACTTGCAAACTGAATACAGGGATTTTCAAGTCATTAATATAATAAACCACATATATAGACTTAAAGACAAAAATCGCATGATCATCAAACTAGATGGAAAAAAGCCTTTGACAAAATCCAACATTACTTGGTGATAAAAGTCCTGAAGAAAGTAGTTTAGAGGTGACATATCGCAACACATAGGGAAAGAAGAAGTCAAACCATCCTTATTTGCTGATGATTTTATATATAAGCTATGTTGAAAAGTCTACTGGAAGATTTCTAAAAAGGATCAACAATATCAGCAATGGCGGGGGGGGGGGTAGATACAGCATCGACTTGCAGAAACAAAGTGGCAGCTCTCTACAGCACCAGCAAGCTTACAGAGTGAGAGGAATACATGCTTGCTGTGAGATGTTAGCTCCTAGAAATGTCAGAAGCTACACCCACGAAGTCTCATCAGCATGGCTGCCTAAAACAGGAGCTGAACCATAGCAATGCCAGCAAACATGCTAACGTGGATAGGAGAAAGCTCACAGGCCCAACCCTACGCAAAGAACTACAGGCAAGTAAGGAACTGGAGAGTGGTAGAAACAGTCTTCCCCAGAGAAAAGCCCCAGGTTAGTTCTCCAATACCAAGTGGTCAGCCCCAGAATCAAATCCTTTCAAGTTAACGTTATATGGGCCGAGCAGGTTGTCGTTATAAATTTAAGAATTTGAGAGATATCAAAGGGGGGAGGTTGATGTGACTGGTTGGAGGGAGGAAAAGGATGTCATATTTTTATTTCAAAATATAGATGTAAATAAACAGAAAACACACACAAGAAAATAGGCTGGGCAAATGATAGGGGTCAAGCCCGTAAGCAGCGTTTACGCTCCATGGTCTCTGCTGCACTTCCTGCTTCCAGGTTCCTGCCTTGAGTCTCTGTCATAACATCCCTTCCCAAAGGGCTGTAAGCTATAACATGAAATAAATCCTTTCCTCCTCCCAAGTCGGTTTTTGGTCATGGTATTTATCTGGGCAATAGAAAACTAGAACACCCAGGCTGGCCTTGAACTTGCAGCCTGCTGCCTCGGCCACCCAAGTCCTATGCCACCAAGCCAGCTGTAATATGCCTTTTCTAAGAAGGTGATTATAGATAGATTCCCAGTGTATGGTAACCACTGCTTTCTAATTTCTCATGTTTGCCCCATTTTTGTAAGGCACCCATGTTATCTGTGTGCCTTAGTATTCTGTTACTCTTTATCCTTCCTTTATTCTTCCTAGCCCTCTATCGTCTGGATGTACAGTGGTTCTGTCCACCTGCTGATGGGCATTCAAGTGACCTATGGCCACTGAACATGTGTGAGAAAGAATGTGTTTGGATGTGTTCAAGCCCTGAGTTCCCATGTGTGGTATCTGCGGATCACACGGTACATGTCCATTTCAAGTACATTTTAATTGTAGTGTATTCATTTTGAGAGGAAAACTTTATACCACTCCTGTGATTGGAAATAAAAATAATAATAATAATAATATGTTTATGGATATTTAAATGACATGACAGCCTTGTAGGTTGCATATAAATGCTGTATGCATGAGATCATAGGCAAAGTGCTGCTCTCGTCTGAGAGATGCTACTGCCTACCAGAAGCTCTGAGCCAGAGGTCAGTTCCAAGAACCCTGCCTGCTGAAAGGGAGATTAGCAGGTGTTAGAGGGGTGCTAAAGTTGGGCTAGACCCTCCTTGAGGGAAAAGGGAACTTCTGTTCAATGTCAGCCTTACAAACATGCCATCTGTAACCAGGTTACATCTCACAGAGCAAGAGGAAAGGACCCTGTCAGACTGGAGCACTCCTCCTTTTGCTCTGGTGAGGAGACGGCCCTTTCCTGAAGCACAAGTTAGAACAAAGTTCACACCGTGGGCCAGGTGCTGCCGTAAGTGCCCTGCAAGTAACAGCTCACTTATCATCAGCTAGGTAGAACTACCTGACAAGCAGGGAAGAGGTTACACAAACACGCTACTCCGTTGTCTCCCATGTGGACGAGGCACAGGAAAGAACAGAGCCACGGCCCCAGGCAGAAGCCTCTCAGAGCTGTGTTCAAGCTTGGTGCTGAAAGTTCACTCCCATAAGCTAAATGCCAGCCTCCAACCCACAGCAGCTAGAGTCTGCAGTTGCCCCAATCATAAACTCAGAGCCTACAGCCCTGTCACACAGAAGAGTTCCACCTTAGGGATGTGTGGCTTCACGGAGCCTCGGGCTTACAGACTGAATGTTTATACCACCCTATCCTCCTAATTCCTGTGCTGGCACTGGTCCTAGAGATGACACTGGGGGATGACTGGGGCATGAAAATGAAACCTCTTGTGTGAGACAGAAGATGCTAGATTATCTCCAAAGGACTCAGCAATCATTGACTACTTTCATCCCTTTTTCCTGTATGTAAGGACCCAGAAAAGAGATGCCATTAAACAAACCTAGAAAGAGGCCTCTCAGGAGAGAAGCCAGTCTCCTAGCACCTGTCCTCTGACTTTTCTAGCCCCAAGAACCATAAGAAAGAAATACTTGTTGTCTAAGCTGTCAGGCTGAATGAACTGTGGCATCCGTTCCTTATCTGTGAGGTGGGACTTACGTGGTTCCTGCTCCGGAGCTCTGTCTGTCCACAGGGAGAATGGCCTGAGCTGCTGAGGGACAGGCCTGCAGCGAGGTCCTGACAAGCCATCCTAGTGAATGTCAAACACCATTGCTCATATTACCATCAAAGCAACAGTGTAAGACACCGGGACACAGAGTACTCTTGGCAAGCGAGCTTAGGAATCAGGCTATCAGCAAGTAGTGGTTTTTCAGCAACCATCATCCTTTAAAGTTGTAGATGCCCAGTGGCAGGAAAAGAAAATGGCAGGCCAGGCTTGGTCCTAATCCTCATAAAATCTGCATTCAACAGGAAACAAAATGAGCAGGGAAGCAATAGGCAAGTAAGTAACTTCGTGTTCCAACAAGAGCCATAAAGATACCGAAGGAGAAGAATGTCGTGAAGTACCTTGAGTGAGACGCCATCCAGCAAAGGCCTTCCCGATGACCTGGGACATTTCAACTTAAGTGACATCAAAGATTCCTTGAAAAGATGAGGCAGTTGCCAGAGAGTAGGCTACGGGATGATGGTGAGCTTTCTGAGATGGACGTTTATGATGTGCAAAGACCCTGAGCTTAAAGTGGCTGAGCCAGAGCTCAGAGGTATGAGGAAGTCTAACCATACAGAGCCTGGAAGACTCCTAGGAAGCTAATGCTCCATCCTGATACAACAGAACAATGTTCCTGAAAGGACATGGCTGCATGAGAGTCTCAGAAGGAACTCAATGTACAGAACTCAAGTCACAGGGGTGAGAGCAAAGGATGCCCACTTGGAGGGTGTCAAAGGAATCCAGGTGAGGGGGGTATGGCTCAGTCAGGATGCAGACAGACATGGCGTAGACAGTGAAAAGTGACCCCATATGGGATGGGTGCTGAAGGCCTAGAGGACAGACATGTTGACATATTAGATTCAGAGTGCCACTGCTTGGGCAGGACATAAGGACAAATCAGGATGAGCTATCTGCTTGACCCTAAGCTCCCAAACACTATTGCTGCTTCCCGGGATAGATAACGGGGTGGGAGAAGATTGAGGGTATTTGGAGACTATTTAGGCTGAGATATCTGTTAGACATTTGTGAAGTACTGGGCAGTAGTATGTGATGGCCAAGGAGAGTTCTAGATTTGAAGTTCCAGTCTTAGATTTAAAAAAAAAATGTCAAGTACTCTGGAGCTATGGTAGCTGATAACACCACCCATAATGACAGAGTGGTCTGATAATGAGGGCCTCAGGTCTTTGGTGCTCAGCAATATACAGATGAGGAATATGCACCTTGGAGACCCCAGTATGCTCATTAAAAGTCCCCAATAAGTTCTGCAGCCAAACAAACAAACAAAAAGCATGCCAGATACATCTTTTACTTAGGACCTCCTTCTTGTATTTGTTCATGGAAATATTCTTCAAATATACTATTGTTTAACATTCCAGGCACCAAGCAGATCAAGAGTCAACTAGGGTCTTCAGGAATGAGTGGAATCCATGTGCCATTGGCCCAGGAGGGTATCTGGAGCAAAGGTCATCTTGCTTCTGCAGTAGCATACCAGGGAGAGTATGATTTTAGCCTTGTGGCCATAGGGTGTGTGTTGCAACTTCTGACCTCTGCCACCATAGCACAAGAGCCTCAGACAACATGTAGACACCTGGGCCCAGCTATGCTCCAGTAGCACCACAGGCCAGATGTGGCCCATGGGTCCGTAGGTGTTGACGTCACTCCCTGAAGCCCAGATAAGGATATCTGAAGAAGGTAAAAGGCAGAACGAGAAGGGAAACCAAGAGCGTGGGAGAGGTGAGTGTTTAGCACCTGGAGGAGACCCAGGAGATAGCCAGAAGGAGGAAGACACTCTCCTTGAAGCATGGATCATCTCAACGACCTGGGTATCCCAGTTTGGGTTACTATCGCTGTGATGAAATGCTATGACCAAAGCAACTAGGGGCGGAAAGGGTCTATTTGGCTTACACTTCCGTATCACTGTTCATCATTGAAGGAAGTCAGGGTGGGAACTCAAACAGGGCAGGAACCTGGGAGGCAGGAGCTGATTCAGAGGTCCTGAAGGAGTGCTGCTTACTGGTTTGCTCCTCATGGCTTGACCAGCCTGCTTTCTTATAGAGCCCAGGACCACCCTAAGGATGGCACCACCCACAACGAGATAACCCCTCACCCATCAATCACTAATTAAGGAAATTCCTCACAACCCGATCTTTCCATTGAGGTTCCCTCCTTTCAGATGACTCTAGCTTGTGTCAAGTTGACAAAAAATTAGCCAGCACAACCTTATCCTGAGTGACCACTGTCTGCCTCACCGAGAGATCACCTACCCATATTCTGAGGAGAATACAAGAAGATAGGCCTCCAGCCAGGCTCTGCCTCTCTCCGGGATAGGGCTACACCAAAGCCCACCTCGCTCCCACACTCAGCCTAGGACCCAGACCACACGCCCTCCCCAGCCCCTGTCCTTCTGCCAGCTATGCTTCCCCTCCCCCTGTCCCTGTCATGTGAAAAGGGAACTTGGCCAGGAAACAGCTGATCAGAGAATTAACAAATGCCAGCATCTCTGGTGCCCACGACAGCAAGAAGAGATCCAAGAAGACACTGATATTTATTTATCTCGCGTTTTCTTTCAGATCTAGTGATGTGACAGTAACACATGTCACTGTCAGCCCAGGCCCTGCTGGCAGACAACACCTTGAAAACTATGCTGAGGTTCAGAAAATAAACAGCAGCCACTCTGATTCCAGTGATAAGACACTGGTGTAAGGCGAGCCTCCTGGGATCCATAATCTGGAATCGTCAAGGGATTGGAATTGTCTGCCTTTTTGATAAAAGATGTCAACTCCCCTTCTGGGTCTGGTACAGAAAGAAGCCTTCGGATTCTGACACTACTTTGTGTCACCAAGTCTGTGGAAAAAAAAATTTCCGCTTATGGTAAATGTACTTCCTGTGTCCATTTTTTTTTCCAGAAAACTCAGCCAAATCAGAGTAGGGAAAGTACACAGTCCAAAGCCCTTGTTCTGCCTGGAGAGGCTGCTCCATGCAGATGGAAGGTTCTTGATTGTTACTTCCTTCAAAGGCCTTCAAAACCTACTCCAGAATTGACCATTGTTACTTCTTTAAAAGGACCAGGATTAATTAATACTGAGAAAGATAATCTGGCTGTTCGTGGTCTGTGGTTGTTGTATGGTTTGTTTTGCCTTAAAAAAAAAAATGCTGCAAATCTTTTCCTTCCTCAGCTGAAGTTCAACAAAGAAAAAAATATACCCTTTGAGGAATCAGCAGCAGACTGCCTCACACATAAGAAACCCCAAAGAAATAAATATTTATTGAACGAGAGCCTGAATATTAAATAGCCACCAAGAACCAAGGCAAGTGATTAGATCCAAAAGGAAAAGGCAAGTGACTTCAGAGACTGCTGACTCAGGCAAGATAGAGCACAGGTGTGCTCACACCCAGCACCTCCAGGACACTACCAGAAGTCATTCATTCACCCAACAAGCATGTGTGGTACATCCGGTCTGTTCTGGATTCCTCAAAGTGTACTGAGGTGGTACAGAGCCGGAAGTCATAGCCTCTTGTCCCCGAAAACACCTATTTATCGGGTAGGAGAGAAAGAGAAAATGGACAGAATCTAAGAACACAAACTACCACAGACTTAATATTAATACAAGCACGGCCTCCCTGTCTATGTTTTGAAGATTGATCCTCAGCTGGTGGCAATATTTTTGAAAGCTGTAAAAACTTAGAGAGGTCAAGCTGGAAGAAGTGTGTGTGTGTGTGTGTGTGTGTGTGTGTGTGTGTGTGTGTGTGTGTGTGTGTGTTGTGTGTCTGGGGGCAGCATATATTATCAGTGCCTGCTTCCTGTCTCAGTACCTGCTTCCTGTTCAGTCGTGAAGAGAAGAGTGTCCTCTACCACACCATGCACATGGAGTCAAGCCCCATGGAGTAGGAATGCCCTCCCTGCCCCCCAAGAGACACAAACTATCTAACAAATCTCTAATGCCTTGCACTGGAAATTGCTAAAATGATCTAGACTATTTTCCATTGCCCTTGGCTATCTTCTGGATCTTGAAGATAAAACCCTATTGCAGAAGACACAACACATTTTAGACACAGAGTTGGAGGAATCAAGCTGGAATGGACATGGACTGGAATCTTCCTAAAGACTGGATCTCATAGTATCTGAAGAGGCACAGTAAGGCTGAGGGAGGAAGTCAGTCAATAGTCCCACCCAGCTATACGTCTATGAGTCACAATGACTGGCTTGATAAGTTAGCCTCAATGGTATAATAGTAGCACTTTTATCTCGGGGCAATCAACAGCTGTCCAATTGGAGTTGAGGAAGTTCTACTCAATAGGAATGAGCCATGTTTGGTACTGTAAACCTAGACAAATAACTATGACTGCTCATGGACCCTAGTGGAGAAGCTACTACTGCTATTTTCCTAAACCAGTGTAACTTCTACCTGCATTGCAAATATTCATTCTTATACCTACAGATACCTGTAGGTCTCACTCCTCCTTAATGAAGTTCCTTTTTGTAGCAGATGAAGACTATGACAGAGATCCACAACTAGTCAGAATATGGAGAATACTTACAATAAAGTGCCTAGCTCCATTTGACGCATCTACAATTCAACCACTAGGCTCAGGGAACATTGTGGAAGAGAGTGCAAAGACCGGAAAAGCCACGCCCTGACCGCTACTGTTACATGCTATCTTCTAGATATGATGAGGAAGCTGTACCTATGAAACCTCAAAAGTATGCTTATCTAAACAGGACTTGCATCATGATAACATCAGTTGACATGGTTGTGGATGGAGAAAGTTTCATAAGGTCCCTCTCCTGGCAGAAGAGCTACTGGCAATCAGTGGCTCAAAAGAGAGGGAGGAACCGTTTTCTCCAGGGACCAGTTCCTTGATAGGAGATCCAAGCTCAGATGGTCAGCTCGAAACACGGGTAAGTATGTACATAATTATTATGTATTTATATAATTAAAGAAGAGAGCATAAACTTGAGGAGGAGGCGGGACATGGGAGGAGTTAGACCAGAGAGAGGGAGGGGTGCAAATTATATAAATACAGTTCTCATGTATAAAATTATCAAAAAATAAAATTAAAATTTGAAAGAAAAAGGAAGGGGCAGAGGTGACAGAGAGTGGCATAGCTAAGAGAAAGGTATACTTGCCCAGCATTTGTGAAGAGGTGAGTTCGCTCCTCAGTACTGATGAAAGAAACAAGCCAAATCAAAACAAAAACTAAAGGCTTGTTTGACAAAAGGCAGCCTGCTTCCCAGACCTTGTGTTAATCGGAGTTGGCCTGCTGGAGCAAGCCAACGCTGCAGGCTTTGGCTAAATGGCCACCCTGCCTCATACTATTAAGAGGATTTGCTATCATGTATGAAGGTAGATGAGGGTCTCCATTCTTTCTGGACTCATTTCCGGCAGCTGCTGGACCTACACTAGGCCAGCATCCATCCATCTTGATGAGAAGCGATTGCCTCAGTTCAACCAGCGCAGGCGTTGCCCTGCACCATCTATTTATTTTAACAAGTTCATCAGAGCACACATGGCTGGTGTGTCACCACCATGCTGTTTTTCTTTCGCTGTCTGTGCTAATTGTATAAATATGCCCAGAGGCTTGATAGAACTCCTAATGCAGCCTACCATTAGTGGCCCACTCAGGGAGTGTGCTGTGGTTATTTCAAAGCAGAGCATGTGTCTCTTGAGGCTGGCAGTCTCTAGTCTCTTGATTACACTTGGATGCTGAGCCTTTTTGAAGCACCCCCAAACCTAGACACAGGAGGAAGGGTTCTGCAACAGTCAGCTGTCCTTCCTTGCACTCTAGTTCCAGAAAAGACCAAGTCTTATCCCCAGCCCCTCTGTCTTGGGACTACATCGTAGGGCAAATGGGCCAACTCAGGGCTCTAGGGCTGGCTACCTTGAGGGATGAATGCTCCTGCCAGTCTGTGCTCAGACCGCTGTCACCAGTGATTGATGGCGAGGTGGCGGCGGGAGGCTTTTGGACTGGGGCCAGTCCTTGGAAACAGATGATAAATTTGGGGACCATATCACAGGTGGTGGAGAAGAGGGTGAACTGAAATAAGTGTGACCAAGTTTTGTTCTGAAAGCGTGAGTCTGGGGGATTTCTTGGTTTGTGCTGCGGGCCTCCTCAGGTTTAAGCCTCCTGTCTCCTCCACATCCATCTTCACATCCCGACCTATAAATTTCATTTTAATAAAAGAGGTGTCTAGCCAAGAGGTAGAGTAATTTTTAAGGCTACAAACGTCTCCCTGGCTGATCCCCATGTTTCACACATTTCATCTCTAGCTCCAGACACCCCCTCTGTGCCATGGGTATGCCAAAACCAAACCAACCAAACAACAGCAACAAGAGAAAACAAGAAACAAAACCACAAAAGCAACAGACCACTGTGCTTTGAACCATCCTGACGTGAAACAAATCAGCCTGAGGAGGGACTCTTGACTTGGAGCTGGGATGATGGGCTGAGGGGGATGGAAACTCAGGACCCAAAGAGGCAAGGTCCGGGGCAGCAGCCAGAGAGCTCAGACCACTGTCTTCAGCTCTCCTGACTCATCTCTCACACCCACCCCACCCCACCCAAACCTACTCAAGTCTCTCTCTGATCCACCTGTTGGCACAGCTGTGAAGCATCTTGATGTCACGTTCCTAATATGCTTCCAGGGCTCGAGTTACAGGCTGTGCTGGGGCCCTGAACAAAGCCGGGGAGAGGCAGCTTCTAGGCCTTTCTGCCCATTGGAAGATTTCTATTCCCTGGTGCTGACCACAAGCTTCCTGTTCTAGGGCCAACCTCCTAAGCCACCAGCCTTGCTAGTATGTACCGAAAGCAAGTCCTCGGACCCATGCCAGCCCTCTTTCAGATGGCACTCACCCCACAAAGCACTTAGGTTTTTAATGTCACCAATATAGGAGACTGCCCCTGGTATGTGAAGCATGTCACACACCACACAAACCTTTGTCCCAAAGGCCTCTTTTCATGCAACCTGTCACCATATCACCCTGTGGCCAAAACCCCTAGGGTGTGGCCACCTTCCAACGTGCCCCTCCTCATCTGGCCCTTGTTCACACCCTTGAGTCGCTCATGGATGAAATGTATTTATAGATAGAGTTTTGCTGAGGCACGTGGCTATGATCCAACCTTTTGGAAGGTTGAGGCAAGAGGATGGCAAATTAGAGCCACACTGGTTGCATTCAAAGCTTATTTGGGTTCCATAACCAGACCCTTTCTCTGATGCTCCTCCACCCCAGATTTGTATTTGAAAGGGGTTTCACTTTTTAAATGACAATGTCATGAAGTTGTCTTTTCAAATAGGTGTATTTCAATGCAAAAGTTTAAAAAAAACACTTAACCCCCTTAGAAGGTAAATAAAGCCTGCTGATGTGAGGCGGGCAAAGGAGAGGCCACATGGTATGCCATCTGAGAGCAGAAGATGCCAGCTGAGAGCAGAAGATGCCAGCTGAGAGCAGAAGGCTGAACCTGAGTCCCAACTTTGGCTCTTATTAGCTGGAGTAGTGTATCACACTGATGTCCCACAGTGTAGGAGCACCAAGATTGGGGTGCTCTAGGCCACTGGGGTGCCCATACCTTCTGGAACAGTTGCCCTAAGAGCTGGGTCACACCTTGTTTTCCCTAGTGAAAACTTTGCCTGTGAGCAGAGTCCAAATCTCTCTCCATGGCTCTCAGGCCGAGCTGACCTATCTCTAAGTTTTGCAGTTTCTTTGCATGTCATTTGTCACTCCTACTGACCTGTACCCCAAGTCACCTTCTTGGCTCATGCCTCTAAGCTTCTGATCATGTCCTGCCCTCTGCCAAATGGTTCCTTTCTCTCTTGTCCACCAGGCAAACCCTGATGTTCACAGGCTTGCATGAATATCAGTCCCTCAGTGTGTACTACGGCATGCGTCTGCAATCCCAGCCTTCTGTAGACTGAGAAAGACAGATCAAGAGTTCAAGGCCAGCCAGGACTATAGACCAAGACTGTCTCAAAACGAGCCAGTTCCTCTCAAGAGCATTGACAGTGCTCGGGCACAGCCAGGATGAGACCTCAGAAAGAGCAGGGCCTTACCCAAAGGTTTCCACCGAAGTATGAAAAATAAAATAAAATAAAAAGCTAAATTGCTCTTAAGTCTGAGGGGTTTTTTTCTTAATTAATTAACAAAAGCTCATGCTAATGAAGAAGAGCTTAATTTATATCTTTATTTTGAAAACAAAACAACAACAACAACAACAACAAAATAAAACCCCACCAAAAAAACAAAACTGAAGTGAAATTGTTCCAGCAGCCATTTGCCCAGTGTTTATGCCATCTAAAGTATCAAGTACATGCTTGTTCTAGGTACCAAAAAAAGAACGATGTGCTCTCAGCTGATAACCCTGTAAAATCATCAGAGAGCATAACATAGTGGCATTCCCAGCATGCTCCAGTAAACAGCAGGCTGGTGAGAAGACCCTTGAGCTGAGTTCTGCTCTCTTTCTTGAGAAGCTTGAGATGCCTTGGTGGCCATTTTCAGTAGCCAGTGACAATTTTCTGCTTCTTTGTTTGCAAGCCACTCCACTGGGCCAGCTGGTGCTTTGAGGCCAGCCTTAAGGATCATTCCATGAGACCCGACCTCACTTGCACTGGCTCCCTAAACTCCTGCATTTTCTACAGAACTAATGATTTCCATTTACAACTATCTCGAGCTCTGTTCCCACATTGTAAGGTGTTTACTTGTGACAACCAAGAGGCTGAAGACAAAGATCTGTGTTGAGCTTGACTCTGGGCACCCAGTGCAAAGAGCAGATTAGCTGGGATCCCTGCCTCTCTTGGAGTTCTGCCCACCAGCAGCACTGTGAATGGACATCGTCATGTTGGGGTGTGCTTGACGTACTGCACTCTGCATTCCATTCGGCTTCTGTCTCTGGCCCTGTGTTCTTCCCACCCTGACTCCCTGATGCAAATGGCAGCACACACTCTTCGCCCTTTCCTCGTTTCTGCTTCAGACATCGAGGATGAGGTGAGTGCTCCCCTTGCCAACAGCAGGAATAGTGTCAATACTCTCATTATTACACTAAGTCTTATCAAGGGACACACCACAGGAACAAGAGTCTGGGACCAAGTAATGGCCCGCAGGGGACAGACCCACAACTGTGGATCACTCTCAGCTGACTGATCCCAGGAGGCTGGCACTTTTTCTCATGACTCATTTCAGAACCCCAGACACGATGGTGCCACCCACATTCATGGTAGATCTCCTCTCCTCAGTTAAACCCCTCTAGACGCTCCCTCAGAGGCATCAAGAAGTGTGTCTCAGAGTTGATGATAAGACTAATGGAGCTGACAATACACCAGCCATTGCATAATCCTTAGTCATGATTGAGTCTATGCTGACATGAGTGGACCTGGAACCTGAATGAATCTTGCAGAGGTGAAAGCTACCCCAGATGATGCTTACCCTGATATGGTTTGTTGCTCAATTCTTTCTTGCTGGGCTATTTCTACTGCACATTACACTTGGGTTGGGAGCATCTCTGTGGACTGACCTTGGCTCATGTTCAAGAATTTCCTAGGAAAGTGTCTGGAGGTAGAATCACTGGACCAGTTTCACTCTTAATTTTAGAACTCCTGCCAGATTTTTCTCAGTCAAATGTCTCTTCCCTGGAGTAAGAAAGAAGTAGGAAAATGCCTTGGGATGAGGTACAAAGTTCAGTGGTGGGGTAATTGCCTGGGATGTCCAAGGCCTGTTTCAATCCTTCATGACAACAAAAAGATAAATAAAAGGGTTTTTTTCCACATTGTGCAATGTTAAACTATTAAAAATTAAAATCAGTTGCACTCTGATGGGTAAACACACTGTTTTGTTGTATTTCCTTGGTAGTTAATGAATCAGAATTATTATTTTCTTTATTTTGATCTTGTGTGTTTGCATGCGTGTGTGCATGCTTGCTTGCTTGCGTGTTGCTTGAGGTGAAACCTGTCTCCTATGCTAGAGAGACACTCTTCCACTAAACTCTATTCCTTCACATGAACATTTTAATTCTTTTGTGTTAGTCCCTGAGGTCAGGTCATCTGAGGCACAAGGACAGGCCCTGTGTTTCCACAACTTCCTCTGAATTGGGGTCATGCCCTGCCCCTTCCAGTTACTACCAACCCATGGTGATGCTGCGACCTGATTGGTTGAACTTTGATGCTCTGTGGTAGAATTCTAACAAAACCACTGGCATTGGTCCTGACTTCTAGTCCACTAGAATTATAATTTCTTCAACATTTCAATCAGGATAGACTTCTGGAGGAAGAGTCTAGACTGGCTGGTGGGATGCCCCTGGGAAGAGAAGCCATTCCAGTTGAGAGGGTATGACAGCACGATGTGGACTCCCCATCCCTCCACACACACCTCTTTCTGGTTACAGAACCTCATTACAAAACGAGCTATTAGGCTGACAGCCCAATTCAACAGGGCTGGGCTCCCCAGGACCCAGTGTACCTCAGAGAACTGGCACCAGCCCCAAGAGAGGGCACAGCTGTGAAAGCTAATGTTACAGGTAATTCTGGCAATTAAGAGCCATGTTCAATTAAATGGATTTGTATCTCATTACTCGGGAGGCCCAGCAGTCTGGCGTGGGGCATCAAGGACTCCCAGTTCCTAGCCCAAGCTCCTCATCCTATCTCCAAAATGTCCTTCCCAGCCCTGTCCGTCAGCCCAGGGCAAGACACATGTGCCTTGGATCTTCCCAGCATGCCCCGCCTCTACACCCAAGTTTGACAGAGCACACACTGAAGTTACAACCTTGAATCCTACAGAATCCTTGTCTACAGAAAAAGAAACTAAATCTGAGAACTATCAAAACCTGACTCATCACTCCATTAACTCAAAGCCAGAGAGCCCGAGGTCTACACTCTCTCAATTTTGCAGTTAAAGTTGGGGTTTTGTTTGCTAGTTTTGTGTTTCCTGTGTCCTGCTAGTACCACTAGTTCCTTACTAGATTTAAATCAATTCACTCGGAAGAGTTTTCCTCTCGTGAGGAGACTTGGGAAATCACGGGGCTGGTGTGCGCTCTGAGAGTGTTTACTTAGGTTTTTGTGTATGGTCTGAAAACAACTAGTGCCACACACCTCCTGAGGGTCTCATTAACTGCCAGGATTCCACATTGAGCCTTACTTGGGAAACAATGGAGGATACCAGGATGATTCCAAGGACGGACAGCCCTGCCTCAGGCGAGCTCTTTCTGGGAGCAGGGAAGTGAGGGACAGAGAACCTTCAGTGTCCCCCCAGCCTTGACTCCACCTTTTTCCTTTCTCCTTTTCTCACCCACTCCCTTCCTTCTTTACTTCCTTCTGTGTTTCTTGCCTTTTCTCCCTTCCCTTCCCTTTTCTCTTCATTCCTTCTTTCCTTTCTTTTCTGTTTGGTTTGGGGACAGAATCTTGCTATGTGACCCAAACTAGCTTCAAACACTTGAGCCTCCTGCCTCTCTCTACCTGTGCCTCCTAAATACTAACAGTGCATTCTGAGTCACTCTCTAGCTTTCTAGATCTTGCAGTACTTGAGCATCAATGTCTGTCTATACACTGACGAGAGCTGTGTGCTGGGTGACTAGAGGAGATAATAGCCCTGGCTAGATCTCTGATCAGTGCGGTTGGGGGTCAAGAAGTGTAGAAGTAGGCCATGACCTTGTGCCTACTTATAAAATTCAGGGCATAGTTTGAGGAAAGACCTGCTAATGCTCAATAACTGTGTTCATACCTTAGGCTGGCTGTCCTCCAAAGATAAGGCAGATCTTCAGCCAATGTTAAGCTTCGGCCTTGGGCTCAAGTCTCTACTAGGTCATATCATAAGCCCAGTTCAAAGTAATAACTCCAGACCCATGGCTCCATCCTAGTCCACATTACCCATCTCCAGGCAAGAAGGACAACTGAGCCAGAGCAGCAGGGACACCACCCTCTGCATAGTCCCAAACAATCCAGGCTCGACCCCTGACTTTGGCAGCAACTCTACCTAGTCTTCCTAGGGAGTCTTGTCCTTGCTGTCCTTCAGGGTGGGAGTGTAGACAAGGCTGTTGATAATGTCATTTGTGATCTGAAGCACTTTTTCTTAGGGACCTCTCCTCTATTAAAAAAAACCCTCTGAAAAACATTTTAAAACTTAGTTGACCTAAAGACAGAATCCACCCTGCATATTGCATATACATTCTTATTGCTTTCATCTTTTCTTCTAATGAGAATAAGTTAACATCAAGACATTTTTATGAAGTGCCATGGACTTAGAAGCTAAGGGTAAGCTGTCTCCAAGACAGAGTGAGGTAGCCATGCCTCATGGGGGCATTCCAAGGAGAAAATGCCCTGGGAGAGAATATGCTCAAGCTCACTCTCAGAAGCTCCAGGACTGTTGAGTTTGTGAAACAGCTGGAAAAGGGTTTTGTCACCTGGTTTGCAGCCCAAACAAAGTGAGGATATCACTGGACATCTCCGTTCTGGGAACAAATCTGCCCTCAAAGTCTCATGAGCCTTAACAGACTCCCAGTTAAGAAGTATGTACCCCCAAGGTGTGATAGTCAGCTTCAGTTGTCATTTGTTAAGGACCTGGATCATGAGGCAAATGAGTCTCAGCAATAGCTGTCTGGATTAGGTTGGCCTGTGAGTGTGTCTGTGAGGGGTCTACTTAACCCTGCCATGGGAAGACCTGCCCACTGTGGGCGACAACATTCCTTAGGCATGGGATCTAGGTCTTTGTAAGAGCAGAGAAAGGGCCCAGATGAGTTGGCTCAATGGATAAAGGCACACAAGCACACAGACTTGCATACAGAGTAGATAAATAATTGCAGTAATAAAAAAACACACAAATTTTAGAAGTAGAAAAAGTGAGCGCGGCCATATGTGCATTTATTCTCTTACAATGGGTGGAAAACAGCCACCTGCTCCAAGCTCATTGCCTAGACCTTCCCACCATGATGGTCTCTTCCTTGAACTTCCGGCTTTTGTCACAGTTGTTTGTTTTTGTTTTTTAATCATCAGAGTAACAGGAAAAGAAAGGATGACATCCAGCAATCATCAATGTAGCTTAGGGCAGGCCACTGTCAGCCTGGCTCTGGGCAAAACGTGTCATCACTGGTCATTGCTTAGGGCATCTTTTCCAGATGAAAGGGGCATAGCAGCCAACCCAAACTGCTTAAATAAAAAGGAGAGATGAGGCCCAAGGCTTCAGTGCCTCAGAGAAGCCCAAGGCAGGAAAATAGTCTTTCTTCTGGAAGGCCTGGACAGGAACCAAAAATCTATCTAGGGTGGAGTGGCCCTCTGTCCCCCATGCCTGGAGATGGTCTTTTCCCATCCCCCACTGCTCTGCAAGCCAGTCTCAACCGCCATCATATCTATAGGGTAAATGACTGCCTGAATTCTACAATCTACCATCTGGGGGCACCCATGATTCCTTTATATCTGCTTCATCTTAAATTCCTATCCTGCAGGTGACACAAGACTAGCATCTCAGCTTGAATCACCTACCAGGGTGGCAGAGACATCCTTGGCCAATAGCTCTTCTGGGGGCCTTTGTCCTGTGCATGGAAATACATCTCCTGCAGAAAGTCCCAAGGAGCCAATTCATATAGCCACCCACTTGAACTATTCAGTCCCTCTGAAGCAGATGAGAATTATGAAAGGGTGTCAGGAATACATGCTACTCTCTGGCTGAGTCTACCACAGGAGAAGGCAGGCAGACCATCATGGCACAGCTGTTGTTATGAATGTCACCACAGCCCCTCAACCAGAGTGTGACATTTACCCACCGGCTACCCCTAGAGTCTTAGTCACAAACACACATTGAGGACCAGCTTATATCTAACCCTGGGGCTTCAGGTCCACGATGAGGCCTGGACTCAACATGCTTCCAGATCTTGGGATACCCCCCTTTTAGGAATCCCTCTTCCATGGGCTACTGGGTGAGAGGCAGCAAGAGAGACTAGATTCTTGCTACGCAGTCTGTGATTTAGGCAGGAGATGGCATCTCCCAGCCAGTGGCTTAGCCTGGGCAGTGGCTGGGTCTCCAAGCCAAGAGAAGCTTCAGCCAACATACCAGCAGCCCAGACACTGAGCAGATGACGCCACTCTGCTGCCATCTCTCTCAGGGAGCCTGCCAAGTCCCCAGGTCCAGCCAGTGCTGACATTTAAAGCAACGTGTGTGTCAACCATATTAAACCATACGCCAAGCTGTGGGTTATTAAGCGTGGAGCAAATTGACCACAGCAATTAAACTGAGATTAGAAAGAGAGAGACAACCAGAGTCTCTGGATGGGAAAACTGCAACCTACAGAACCTGAGCACTAACTACATCACAGCTGGCAGAGCACACACCTCAAAGGAAGCTCACCTAGCCCTCCAGTCTTCCACCACACACACACACACACACACACACACACACACACACACACACACACACACACACACACCTGAGTTTCTTCTTCTAATAATCTGGTTTGCTCAAGGAGACTCAGCTCAGCTCGTGTCTGACATCAGGAAGACACCGGAGAGCCGAATGCTACGTCCCCAGTGAAATAGCTGTTGTGTTGTGGCAGATTGTTCTCTTCATCCTCACAGCACCTTCTCAGTGTCGATCATTCACAGACCCGAGGGTAGGGGAAGGTTACTCAGAGAGAGAGTTCTAGAAGCAGAGAGGGCTTGCTTTCAGCCCACTAATGTCAGGGAGCAAAAGGAGGGTTCCAGATAAGGCCAACCTTATACCACACAGCTAGCTAGAGCACAAGGGTAGAGGATGACACTCTGGCACAGGGGTGCCAGCCCTCATCTCAGAAAGATCACAGACTCCCCTCTGAGTCACTCGATCTAGAGTACAAGGCCACAGTTGGCTTGCTCCAGACCTTCAGGCATAGCTCGGTGTGAGGCCAGAGAAGCAGGCTTAAAGGGGAGGCTCTGACACCTGAGTATGGCAAAACTGCATTTTTTTTCATCCTAAAGGGTCCCCAGGTCCCACAGTTGGCCTGGCTAGGTAGCTCATGGTTCCGGGAACTGCAGGAGACTGGGTTTAGTGATGGAGGACCTGGAATTTGAGGAGGCGATCTATGTTCAGGTTCTGATCTTATTTATTGCTCACTGGATGACTTTTCTATGATGACCTTTGCCTGGCCCCAGCTCCCTCTCCTGTGAAATGGCTCATTATACATTCTCCATCAGAGTGAACAGCTCATGCAAGCAAGGACCTGGCCAGGGAAGGGGCACTTCATTGGGCAGTTATCTGTGGCCTCTAACATGCAGGGATGAAAATACTGGTTTTATCCACTGCATGGGGATCCCCAGTAAATTCACTGTTCCCAGAATAAAGTCTTAGTTGTCCCTCTACCTATCCACCTGTCTGCCTGTCCACTTGTGGTCTGTCTCCTGCATGAACTCTCCTCTAAAAGTACTTGGAACCTCTGGGTCCCCTGCCTGGACTCTGATCTCCCACTCCCTTGCCAGAGCCCCATGTGTCATATTCACCAGGATGGGAGAGCAGAGAACTTCTTGGCCTTTAACTTTAAAAGATGATGTGCCGACGTGCTTGCCCTGGATGGAGACTGTGAGCAAAGGATCTGATCCTTTTGTATTCCCACTGCTTGATAAGTGTGTATCATGGACATCTGTTAAGGCGCCAATGCTTTGAAGAAAAGCCCACTGGGAAGCAACCTTCTCCCAGCAAGAGGTTCCGTGATCACTGTGTGTTGACTGAAGGGGCAACTGTACCATTTTGTCTCATCATAACAGTGCTCAAGTGCTGGTTGAGGGAGACGTGTCCATCTGTGCCTCCTGCAAGGCTGAAGCAAGTCTCTCCTGGGGTCCACTAAGTAGCCCACTGCTGGAAGAGATGGATCAGCTCACAGGCCTCAGCTCTTGGCCTCAGTCCTAACCAAACTTTCCGTGTTAACACCATTCTTCCTTCCTCTGCTCCTTAAAGTGGAGGCAGGGAGTGTAGGGAAACCATCTTGTTTCTGGAACATTTATCTTTATAAATTGCCAGAAGAATGGTCTGGTTAAAAGGCGATCTGAGCAAATGGTGCTATAGGAATGTGTCTCAGGATGGGGGGAATGGTGGAACCCAAAGTGCCAGGCCCATTTGTAAGTGGACCTCCGAGACTCAAGATAACATGATCCCAACCCCTGACACTATTAATGGTCCTCCGCTGTGCTTGCAGACAGGAATGTAGCATAGCTGTCTCCTGAGAGGCCTTATCCAGCAGTGGATAGAGACAGATGCAGAGACCCACAGCCAAGCATCAGGAGGAGCTCGGGGAATCTTGTGGAAGAGTAGGGGATAGAATTTGACATCTCCTTAACAGATGTCTGTGGTGCACACTCACCAAGGATACCACAAGAAGACTTACAGAGTCAAGTAACCTGGGCCCACAGGGGCTCCCAGAGACTGAACCACCAATCCAAGAACACGCAGGGGCTGGACCTAGGCCTCCTCCACATTTATAGCACATGTGTAGCTTGGTCTTCGTGTGGGTTCCCTAACACCTGGAGCAGGGGCTCTATCTGATTCTGCTGCGTGCCATTGGACTTCCTGCTCCTAACTGGACTTCCTGGTTGGGCCTCAGTGAGAGAGGATGTGCTTAGTCCTGCTGGGGCTAGATGTCCCAGGGCAGGGTGGTACCCAAGGGGGATTCCCTTTTCCTAAAGAAAAGGGAAGGAGAAATGGGGAGAGGGATTTGTGAGAGTGGGACTGGGAGGAGAGAAGAGATGGGGATAGAGGAGGGGGTGAGATCAGGATGTAAAGTGAATAAACAAATTAATGAAGGGAACAAAAGATATTACAAACCAATTTTGGGGAATATTCTTTTTTTCTTACGAGTGGTCAGAACTGATAAGGAATCTCTTCCCTAAACTCTGTAAGTTGCAAGCTGAAAATGCCTTGACTGACTCATGGGGATATAGATAGGCCTTTGGAGAGGGAGTGGGGGATCCTCAGGCTAGCTCCAGGCTTCTCAGGTGTCTACCTCAACCACATTGGACCTGGTTCAAAAGAGCTCCAGACACCACCTGCACTCTGGATCCCAATTCATTTATCTACCTCTTGGCCTACCCAGCAGGACCTTGCTCGCAGCTAGCTAGCACTCTGGAAGCTAAATGACAAGCTAACCCATACTGAAATATGACTAGTGGATTTAATGTTTGCGTGTGAATGAGAAAGACACTTTCACCCACATCCTGTGGGCAGAATCATAGACACCAGTGGAATGTAGCACTGATGGCTTACTGAGAGCCTCTGAAGGTGCCATCTTGGCTACAATCCAGCCAATGTGGGACACTGAACAGGCTCTATTTGATGCCTGTGTTCCTGGTTTCTAGTAGTTGGTTGAAAAATGGCCTTTTGAGTCTCTTTAATTTAAAAGTTAATTCCTTGCATCTAAATTCCTTCACATACTATTCAGATAACTTTAAAATAAGACCCTGAGCTCAGCCTTATTATCCATCACTCTCTGGGCAGAAGCAAAAAGACCATGTTGGCTCTGCTGCCATTAGTGCTAAGTGGTGCCCAACCATCACTAAGTGATGTCCTGTGACTATAACCACAATCCATTATTCTCACCTCTACAAGACATGTGAGGTAACGGGCTCACATCACACAGAATGGTTGGGGCCAGGGTTCAAAGCCAAGGATGCCATGTCTTAAGCCACAGATTCATGTTGGGGAAACATGTCCCTTGGCAAGCCACAGGTGTTACTCTCACAATACAGATGGGGAAACTAGGCTCAGAAAGAACTAGTAACTTGACTGAGGTCACACAGACAGTAAGTGGCCTCTGGAGCCCCCACTTTGGTCACCACTCTGTGTTCCCTGACTCCTGAGACCCTAGAACCCCTTCTCCCTACCCTCTCTCCATCTCTATCCTGAGGACCCACCTCACCATCCTTGGCCATCTGCTCAGGAAGCTGACAGCATAGAACAGACAAGAATCTAAAGAGTGAGCAAGCAGCCAGTCCTTCCTCCTCCACAAAAATAAAAGTCAAGAGAGCCAAAGACTCTTAATCTGACCCCAAAAATAAACTTCCTTTCTTCTGGGCTGAGGCAGTAGATGCCAAGTTCTGCTTCAGGTCATTAAAACCCAAACCAAACCAAACACTACTAAAGCCTTCAGCTCCTTTGTGATTCCGTTTGTAATGGAAACACACAGACTTCCCCTCTTCCCTGGGTGGGGGAATTGCTGTGGTCAGGTACAATGTTTTCACAGTCAGCTAATTAGCCCCTTCAAGGACTGCTGATAACCTAACTTCCCGCCCTTGACTTGGCCTGAGAGCTCCTGGCTTTGCCCTGACCGCTAAAGTGAAGGCAGATCAGGGGCTCAGAGGTGAGGAGCACTCAGACAAAGCTCCATGGATCTGCATCCACCTACATCCACAGGCCCTTCACTCCTGTCTCTGCCAGCTCCAGTCTGCCCAAGTGATTTCTCCTTCCAGGGGCTCCATCTCCTCAATCTGTAAAATGGGGATGGTGATGGTGCTTTCGCTTTAAGATAGTATTTGAAATCTTGGGGTTTGCTCAGCAAGCGCTGGGTTTCTTGACTCTTTCTTCTCTTTCTTTATTTCCTAGACACCCCAGCACTGAAGATCTGTCCTTCCGGCACGTTCTTCTCCATTCTCCACATCCTAACATGTGTAGTGAATGCACAGCAAGAGCTTCCAGCTGGAATGGGTATTGCATTGGTTTGTAGCTGTCAGCCTAAGAACAGGCCTGCATCTAGCTATGCTAATCTGCCCATTTTACAGAAGAATAAGTGAGACTCAGAGAAGTGCCCCAGCTAGGGAAGAGTAAAAACCCAGATGTCATCCCAAAGTCGTGCCTAATGCTTTAGTTTTTTGTTTGCACACCTGGCATTTCTGTTCTGGAATAAATCCTCATGATGTTTTTTATTTGCACGCATCCAACACCAGTAAGATCTTCTCATGCTGTGCTGTGCCTGGCCCTGGCCCTCACAGATTCTCAATACAAGCTTCTGGTCACAAGCACACCCTGGTGCTTGATTTCATGGAGCTGAGGCCAGACCAGGGGCTATGTTGTCCCTGGGGCTTCTCTTTCCCTCCCCTCTGGTTTCTCGTTTCTCTCATCCTTCACTTTTTTGGTTGATATTCTCATTATGGGATGGTTGTGTGATCCCACTATGACTACATTTGTAAAGGGATGACAAAGGTCATGAGTCCTAGTCAGATGGCCCTGGTGCCCTAAATGAAGGGGACACCAGCGCTCTTTCTCCACCCTGCCATGAGACACAGCAGGAAGGTACTGCCTGAAACCAACGTGAGGCCCTCACCAGAATGCTCCCTCAAGACCTTCATCCTCTAGTGCTGAGAGGAAACAAATGTCTGGTGTTTTGTCGAGGGAGCCCACGTTGACCCATACAACTCTAATTTGCTAAAACAAATCTTTCACTAACATCTGGGAGTTCTTTCTTTCTTTCTTTCTTTCTTTCTTTCTTTCTTTCTTTCTTTCTTTCCTTAAAAAGATTTATTTTATTTATATGAGTATGTTGTAGCTGTCTTCAGACACACCAGAAGAGGGCATGAGATCTCATTACAGATGGTTGTGAGCCACCATGTGGTTGCTGGGAATTGAACTCAAGACCTCTGGAAGTGTAGTCAGTGCTCTTAACCGCTGACTCTCCAGTCCCACTATTTTTTCTTAATCGTTCACACCCTTAATACAAAGAATTTTGCTAAATACAGAATTCTTAGAATTTTATATGTAGAATTCTATATAATTTTATGTTTATGAGCGTTTTGTCTGCATGTCTGTCTGTGCACCATGGTGTGCCTGGTACCCAAAGAGGCCAGAAGAAGGCATCGAATTCTCTGGAACTGGATGCAGAAGGTCGTAAACCACCATGTGGATGCTTCAGATCAAAGTCTGGTCCTCTGGAAGAGCAGAACAGACATGAGCACCTACCACTGAGCCGCCATCTCTCCATTCTCTACTGTGATTCTTATTCCCAGTCTTAAAAATAAGACATTTTTTTTCCTTTCTCTCATAGACTTCATAATCCTCCTTCCAGAGATTCTCAGTGTAGCCCTGGTGCGCTCTCTCTCTCTCTCTCTCTCTCTCTCTCTCTCTCTCTCTCTCTCTCCAGGATTTCTCTGTGTAACCCTGGCTGTCCTGGAACTCACTCTGTAGACCAGGGTGACTTCAAACTGACACAGATCCTCCTGTCTCTGCCTCTTGAGTGCTGGGACTAAAGGCCTGCACCACTCTGCCCTGCTTAGTGTGTTCTCTTTATTTTTATCATTCTGAAATTTGACTGTTAGGAGCATAGGGTCAACTTTATTTTTCCATTCCTTACATGAAGAAGTAGTTTGCTTTTAAGATTTCTGAGCAGTTTTCTTGTATTTTTCCTGTTATGGTTTGTGTCCCTCCTTGCTGTGTGAAGGCTCCTTAAACTTTCATACAAGGAACACGGGGATTTAGCCTTTCAAACAGTTCTTTCCTTCTACTGGGCTTCTTTTAGGCTGACTGACTTGTTGCTTTTTACAGCTTTTTTTTCCTGAGTATACGAAATTCTCTCATTACTCTGAAAATGGGAGTGTTTTTAGACTTCTAGTTGTCTTCATTTCCAGCCCTTCTTCGGAGAACTGTCACTATTTATTTATTATTTGTTTATTTTTACACTGGAAGCATCTCAAATCTCTGAAGGTTTTTTTTTGTTTGTTTTTTTTTTTTGGTTTTTTGGGTTTTTTTTTTTGGCGTTTATAGTTTAACAGAAAAGATCTAAAATACAAAGGAGAGCATTGCATGTGTTTGTGGTTGCACAGGGGCCATATTTTTCTTGAGGGACTCTGTAGATGGCATTTCTACTTTCCGGAGCAGAGACTTCTGCCGTATTAAAAAGTGGAAGTCCAAACAAATGGAGAGATCAGCTGGAATAAAATATCACTGATGGGAGAATTAAACCACAAACAGTGGCTCACAGACTTGGAGACTGGATGTTCAAAAGTACCAGGAGGGCCTGCTTCTTGGCTCATGGACAGTTCTCTTCTGTCTACTCCCTCACAGGGCAGAAGGAAAAAGGAAAGTCTTGGACCCCCTTCATCAGGACTCCAGTTGCATCCGTGAGCCACCTCCCGAAGGCCTACCCCCCCCCCCCCATGCCACACACTGAGAAATAGCTTCAACAAAGGGGCTAGGAGGGGACCAAACCAGATGAGTTACTGTGACAATCTCAAGTCACTGGGGACAGAGAAGGAAAAGAGGGTGTGTACGGAGACACATCTTGTGGGTACCACACTTAACTTTGTCAGAGAACTCCAATGGTTTCCTCGACAGCTCTGTGCCATGATATCTGCATCAGGCAGCTCCTTCTAGGTTACATTTCTACTAAGTTCTTCCCTGGAAACTTTCCAACGGGGCATGAACACTGCTAATAAATTCGACAGATGCTTAAAGAGTATTTCTTCACAAATTCACATTTAAAGGAGGTAATTTGGGATCATTAAGCTCTGAAGTTCATTACTTCCATTTTAATATTAAACCTTTCCACTATGCAAGAAAATGTGCTCACTAGAGACAATCTTGTTGGATCCCATTGCAGTTTGGGTTGGGGGAGGGGCAGTCCCCTTTGTAGATGCTCTTCTCTATGTTCATCTTTACCCTGAGAAATCGATGCTGACGCCTAGCTGCTATGTTAGCCTCACACCAACACTCCAGGGGCACCTCCATTCCCATCACTTGGTGTCTGTGTCAGGCCCAAGACTAAGTATCTTCAGTATCCACCTGAGTGATATTTGCTGCTTAAAAGTGCTTCCTGCTCTTCTGCAGGGTCAGAGTATGGTTCTCAGTACCTGTGTTAGATGGTTCACAACCACCTGGGACTCAAGCTCTGGGTATCCAATGTCCTCTACAGGTACTGCACACACATAGCACACACACACACACACACACACACACACACACACACACACACACTATCAAAGTCAATTCTATCATAGTATTAGAATTGTGCAGGTTGGTGCAGTCTAACACTCAAGTTCATTCCTTAAAGAGACAGTTGCTACTTATGAAATATTCACATTTTTTACAAGTGTGAAATCACTTTTCAGAAAAGCAAGTTTAATCCTAACTACAAAATAAAGGAACACCTCTTTGCCATCAAAGATCTCTTGAACAAGTGCATTTTGCAAGTTATCATGCATTCTTAGACTCCTAAGTAACACACAGAGTCAACAGAATCAATGTGCTTTCTTGAACATTGCGTTGAGTGACATCAGACCTTCAGCTTTCCTTTGCTGGATATGTGCCCTCTGAATGTTTGTTGTAGGAGGTGGGCTGAGAAAGAGGAGTCTGTAGTTACAAAGGCAGAAGAAACTGCTGAATACTGTCACCTTCTTAGTTCTAGAGCATCCTGGCTTGCTAAGAGCATCAGCGAGACCCACATTCTACTGAGCACTAGTCTCTCTGACCAGGAGTTCCAGAACAAAATCCTTGGTTCCAGTGATCCCTGTAAGAAACTCAGCTGACCAGATCTTCAGAACAGATTTGGGGGAGGTTCCCACCCAATAATCCTGCTAATAAAGATTAAAGCTGAGAGGGGACTCACTACGGGGAGCATTTGTAGAAGCAATCCCTAATTGGTGTAGGGAGACAGTTTGGTGGCTAACGTGCTTGTTGCTCAGGAGGTGAGGACTGGAATTCAGATTCCCCAGGTCCCATGTGAAAGGTTGAACACAGGGACTCCCCAGGGATAGCTGGCCAGCAGGATTAGCAGAATTAGCAAGATCTAGGTTCAGTGAAAGACTGTCTCAGTCATCAAGGAAGACACTGATGTTGACCTCAGGCATATGGGCGCGCATGCACGCGCACCTGCACACACACTCCATGTAACAAAGAAGTGATGATGTTAAAGATTATTAAGTCGTGTAATTATGTCTGGCATATGTAGGGGAAGCAAATCAAAACCTCACATAGTGAGTGTGCCTTAAGGAGGCGTGGTTAGACATTGAGAAGAAACTTAAGTTCATCAGTAATGAAGTTGTGAGCAATGGTTTTATATGAGAAGTTTTTAAATAATGATGGCTGATTTTAGAAAGAACACAGATGATAAGGACTGTCCAAGAAAGGTGAAACTGAAATAAGAAGGTGCAGCCCACACAGCTTAAAGGACACCATTTAACCTTCACAAGAGATGACAAAGTCAAAGCACTCATTACCCCATGATGTCCAAGGGACACTTTGGCTAATTTGTACACGTCAGGTTCATAATGGATTATTTCAAGAAAGCTAAGAATTTGGGGGAAGAAACATCTGTGACCTTTGGAAGCTGACATCGGGGAAGGAAATTACCTCGTCCCTCTTTCTTAGGGACTCAAGTTTAGTCCTCTCTTTAAAGGTCTCAGAGGGAGTGATCCTCATTTCCCTAATAGCCTGCCTCCCGCTGTGCCACCATTCACTCACGGGGAAAGGCCAGTCTCTGACCCTGCTCTTCCCTATCCAGCTAGAGCTGAAAATTAACAGCGGGGAACTTTCTTCTCTTATTTATTGCCCTCAAAAGGGTAGGGGAGAGTGCTGCCTAACTTCAGGAAGCTCAGGAAACTCCCTCATAATTGATTTCTAACCATTTTCCAGGGCAAGGCTGTATTTCAGATTTTTAGCGTTCACACTAACATTCACACACAGATGGACAAAGCTCCATCATGAAAACGCGTTTCAGCTACTTTTCTCCAATTGAAGCAATTTAAGGGAGAGAGCCTTTGTGCAGGTGATGGCAGTCAGTGTTCATAGCAGCAGGAACAGGCTCCTATTCACACCAGGAGGTGAGATCGTGAGGCCACTTGCTCACTCCTGGATGGATCAGAGGACAGGGAGCTCAGATCAGAACTGAGGCCAGCCAGCTTGAAACTCCCCTAACCCCACCTCTTGAAAAACCCACCTTCTCTAGCTAGGAGTCAGCTCCTAAACAGCAACACCAACTGGGGACCAAGGGTTCAAACACTTGGGCCCATTGTGTGTGTTTGGGGGTGGGGCGATCTTCACATTACAATCATAAAAGAGGAACACTCAGTGTCAGCAGTACAGGTTTATTTAAATGGTCTTCATATGTATTCTCTTTCCAGGGGCCTCTTTCCCATCTGGGTGTCTCCAAGGATCACCAATACACTGGGGCCTCAGTCCCTGGGCATGGGAAGCATGGGGAAGAAAGCGCAGACTCCTAAAGGTGAGTACCCAAGATGCTCTGTGCACCTGTTGACTCTTCCAACCTTGACAGAGAAGGTGGGCCCATAGGAAGGCCTGTCGGGAGGAGTGAATGACTGACCAATCCCGGCTCACATTACATGTTTGAGAAATGAGTCAGAGCTGAGCTGAGAAGTGGCGGGGCTGATATTAGAACCTGTGTCTTCTTCCTCTGCAGAGTTCTACCCATGTCTTCCTGTTCCATTCCATACCGGGTATGTTTTGCCAACTTGTAAGAGGCAGATGATAGTACAGAAGGTTCTAGAAAGATTCCTCTCATGAAGATGAAACTCCTGGATTTTGAATGTGCAGAAGCATGCATCCCAGTGTGTATCTGTATGCAGGCTTTTGTCTTGTTTGCAATCAGATGTGAACCCTTCCAGAACACTCTCCAAATGCATCCGGAGACCTTTCCAAAAACGCCCTCCTTAGTTACGCAGAAAGCATCTTTCCCACAAGGTTGCCAAAAGTAGTATTATAAGAACTGAAGCAGAACCAAGGCTAGCGTTCCTCTCTTACACCAACGGTACATCTTTGGTTTGGTTTTAAATTTCTCCATTCTCCATGGGTATTGGCAAGGCTGGATCAGTAATGCTAAAAAATTTATCTTTACAACCTATTGTCTCAGGTAAGATTGTATCAACAGCTCCAGATGGACCAATCTCCAAGAATAATTTCACTTCCTCTTATCACTGACAGGAATCACATTTACATATTCTACTGGTGGGAGAGATAATGCAGAGATGATTAATGTCCCTCGATGTGCAGATACCTGTAGACTGTTTGATCAATGTCTCCCCAAGAAAGTGTCTTTCATTCTAGATGCTCCGAGTCCAAAAGTGCTCTGTGATTAATGTAACTAAATGTTTGGGGTCGGCAGGAGCTGCAGGCTCCATTTCTGTGTCCCCATCACACTAAAGGGAGGTCACAGGATACTGGATTAGTCATGTGAAGAAAAAGTCTGTGGAATATGTGTGGGGTGGGGGTGCCCAATGTTCTCTTAGAGTCACACACCGGATCTACCCTGGGATCTCACCTCCAGAGCTCTGATAGGGAGCCGTATGTTCTTCTGAGGTGCATGGAACCCCCATTTAGAAAACCAAATGGGTCTGACACTGTGTGTTGTGTTCAAGCTGGGATGTATGCTGATTCATGTCACAGTTTGTGAACCAAAGGTGTCTGGCCTTCTCCAGTTACTCCTGAGAGAGGCGATGGGCCAGCTGGGCTCACTAAGGAAAGAGAGGAAGAGTATTTGGCACACACATGTCTGCCCCTTATACTGCAGGCCCGCTTCACTGTTTCCTCTGAGAGACCTCTGAAAAATGACTCAGTGGGGAGCTGGAGGGCCACTATGGGGTCACCCTCAAGGAAAACTGAACATGCCAGGAACTGCTGCAGGCTGGGCAATGTTGGCACATGTTTCCAGCCTTCTCAAAGCCTCAGTTTACTTATCTGCAACCTGGGGGTATGGTTGTGAGGACCTCCTTTCTTATGAGCTTAAGTCTGTCTGTGGCTTCCAGCAAGTATTCCATGAGCCCTAGTCCTTGCCATCATTATCAGCCCTGAATACGTATCTGGTGTGGACAACACAGCTTTCTTTGGGGGCTGCTGGGCAAGGTCTCTCCTGTAAGCAGATCTATTTTCCATTGGAACATGTTTTTAAGGAAATTATATTCAATTCCAACACATTTACATAATAATATGCATATCTAAAACCTGACTAAGCCAGGCTGCCCCTAGCTGTGGGAGCCAAAGAGGCCGTATTTAGGAATACAAATTACTTCAGGAATATGTTTCTGGGCCCTGGGCTGCTCCCAAGGAAGGCTGTGGGTCATGATTAAATCACAAAACCAAAAGATAGTAGATGAATTGAGAAATAAAATCCAGACTGTCAGACAGTGGTCAGAGCCAAAAGGTGGAGTTTAGGATGGATGGATGAGTTTGGGATGAGCACTGAGGCTTCCTGAAAGAGGGTTGTGTGGGTCCTGGGACAGAGCAGAGCCATTCACTTATGCTGTCAGGCATGCGCTCAACAGACATTTCCTGGATGGTAGGTGGAAGTAAACAGGATAAGTTCCTGCTCTTAGGAGATTCACAGTGGCAAACCACACAGGTCAAGCAGACAGTAACTGAGGCCGTGCTAGCCAGGCCCAAAATGTGCTTCCTGTGTGTTCTGAGGAGAATAGAGTCAGCCTGATTCTCCCTCTCAGAGGAGATGCGTCATGGAGAAGCAGCTTGGAAGCATTTGCAGAAACGCAGTCTCCTCTTATCCTATGTGGCTTCGGAGAACTTGCACCTGCTTGTAACTTTCCTCCCTTCAATGCAGGAGACCCGCAGTTCCAAGTCCCCAACATGGGATTCTTTGCAAGGCAGCCGCCCAATGGTTACAAGCTCAGCGGGGGAGAAAACTCCCAAGATGCTCACTGCCACATGGAAGGAGTACGGTGCCCATAGCTGTGGACGACTCAAGCGTCCTTCCAAGGTTCATGGTGACTGGAGGCTGGTACTGAAGGGAGATCCTTAGATGGCCAGTGCGTACTCTTAAGAGTTCTAGTGGGACCTTTTGAGTCCTTGCTGTCATAGCATTTTGCTTCTGAGTTCAGGATTTGCTCTGGATGAAAGTCTATCTGCACAGCTGCCCTCCATGAAATGCATCAAGAGAACGCCCTCACCCTGAGCTTGTGCTCTGAACCACGATCGTGAGCTGAATTAACTTTTCTTCATGAGTTTCCTGTTTGGGGCATTTGGTTACCATAATGAAAAGCTCACCAGTCCCCACTGATTGTCTTGATAAGAATGGTCCCCGAATGTTCATGTGTCAAACACTTGGTTCCCAGATCATGGAGCTGTCATGGCAAACCACGAGACCTTTGAAACATGAGGTGCCCACCTCTGCTTCTGGTTGGTTTAGATCTATTTCCTGATCCAGCTGCCATGTGAGGAGTCTGCCCCAAGTTCCACAAAACTACCATAAAACCACTGCCTCATGCCTTCCCTGCCATTATGGACAGAGCCTCTGACACAATAAGCCCAAATAAATCGCTTCTCTCTTAAGTTGCTTCTGTCAGGCATTTTGATTAGGAAAGTAACAAACTATCAAGCTTGCTTCTGACTTAACTCCACTCCATACAAGACCCATCCATCAATCCACTTGGCACTAGTGGCCCAACCCTTAGCCTCTGCAAAGGATGGAGTAATCAAAGCCAAGAAGATGTCAGTTCCTCTTGCTTATAGGTAAAATCAGAAGGTATTACTAAGCTGTGTCAGGGTTGGGGAAAATCTAGGCTTGACCTTACAACAATCACAACCCTCTCCCCACAGATATCTTACCACCAGGGTGCCAGGATCCTGCCTGGAGATCTTAGAGACTTACAAGCTCAGTTATTGTGGCCTCCCACATTTTCAACATCCCCCAGAAACACAGCTCAGAACATTTCTCTCTGAGGCAACACTGAGGATTTTGGGGGGCTTGACAAGCCTAGGTTTGAATCTTGACTACTTGAGACTTTTCCCTAAACCTTAATTTCATCATAGATAAAACGGAGGCATTAGAGGAGTGAGCAGTCAGTAAGCTAATGCCTTCACAGCCTCAGTCAGTGCTGCTGTGACCATCACAACTTGGCCACCCCTCACCTCTGAGTCTGATTGCTCCAAGATCTGAACTAATAAGAATGCATTCTGCAAATAGCTGGGTGTTGTGGCCTGTGGATGCATTGCCTGCTACTTGGGAGACTGAAGGAGAGTCCCTTGAGCCATGAGTTATAGACTAGCCTGGGCAACATAGTAAGACCTGCTCCAGAATAGTAAAATAGTATTCTGTAAGCTTGCCTCTGGCTACATGAACAAGCTACATATGGTGTATATTTGGTGTTCAAACTTGGGGTCCACCCTTCTTCTTCTTATGCATATGCAAATAGTCCAAAATCTGAAAAAGCCAAAATTGAACTATTTCCAATCTAAAGCATTTGGACAAAGCATTCAGCTGACATTTCTGATAGTATTTGTTTAAATAAGGATAAAGCCCCTACGTCGAAGACAAGACAAAAAAAATCCACAAACATGTCTGCCATGAAGCAGGTTCTCAATAAGTTTTATTCTTACCTCTTTACTGCCATCCCCCACCCTAAGAAGGCAGATATATGTGTCCTCGGTTTGTGAAGCTGAAGAAAGGAGAGAGGCCAGAGTCAATTCCATTTGGTGAAAAAGACAAGACAGCAGCTCCTACCTCAGCTCTGATGTTTGCTAAGAGCTCTGCTGTGCTGTGGAGTCCATTGGCTGCAGTCTGGCCTTGACTGGCAGGGCAAATGTTTGCCCTTGCACACAGAGGTTTGGGGAAGGTCTTGCACTTTTTTCCAGTAAGCATGTATGTAAGTGGGAGGGGGCATGGGGGGATCAGAAGAAAGGGTAACAGCAGGAGGCCTTGTCTCTAGCTTTTAAAAAAAATGAAGAAAAATACACATTCAATAAACGGGAAAATTATTTAAATAAGCAATCCTAAGGAAAAAATATGGAAGCCAATTTTATTCATAAAACAAGTGATTTACAGCATTCTAGCTAAGAGCAGCTTTTAACTCAAGCCTCTGAGACCCTATTTATTATTCAGTAAAATATTCACGATTAATAAAGGTATCTTTAATGCTAATATGGCAGCAAGAGCTAATATATGTAAAATAATTATTATGAAAAGTGTTATCAATATTTGGGGGAAGTAATGCACATGCATAATGAATGAATTTTGCCCCTGGGCTTCAGCTTCTGTCTTGGCCTGATTTTGCATGGAGAAATTCTGCATTATAACGAACGGAGAAATGATCACACATTAGAACTGTGAGATTTTCATCACTGCCCAGAAGGCTCTTAAAACCGTCACCCAAACAGGAGAGTGTATATATGCATGTATATACATACATATATATGTGTAAAATATATCAAGCATGCATACAACATATGGTAAGACTG
>CM052707.1:22634195-22689547 GCA_028551405.1 Uromys caudimaculatus | reverse complement strand
CACACACACACACACACACACACGCACACACATGCACACACACACACTCACACACACACACACACGCACACATACACACGTACTGCTTTTAAAATGAAATAATCAACCTTGAAGAACCTAAGTTTTAAAAAAAAATCTTTATTTTTTTAGTCCTTAAAAAAACAAGACAAAACAAAACTTTTCTTTTCCCAAAATAACCATGATTAACTTAGAAAAATGGATATATATATATATCTTCAAAGTGTTTCCCTTTAGTGGAAACTTCATTTTGTAAAATCTAAACGTCAAAGGTTTAGGGGCAAAGGCAGAATCTGGCATAAGCCAAGGAAATGCATTCACACTGCAGCCCCTCTCCTCCGGGGACCAGCATCGCTATATTATTGCTGTTTAGTAGAATTTGATCTAATTTTGTAATTCTTCTTCCTTCTGGTGTAATTTCAAATTCTGTGACATCTTCCAACACCATATTGACAAAGTCATCAAAGCCTAGAAGTGTACCAACAATTTCTTTATCACTCTTCATCACAGTGTGGATTCTTGATCCTGTACACTTGTCCCCACGCTCTAGTGGCCGGAGTTGGGATGGGTTCATAGTCCCATTAGCCGCCATGGCCATGCCCGAAGTCAAGAACCTAAGTTTTTGAAGTAGACAGATCCCACAACAATCCAACCAACTTTAAGGCAAAGAAAACCTTACTTGAATTTGCTTCTCGGTCCTGAAGGGGAGGTAACCCAATGTTTCTCAAGTGGCATATTTAAACAACTTCAATAAGGAGCCATTCTATATTTAAAAAAGAAATAACTTCTTTTAGGTTCATTTTATTTTATGTGTATGTGTGTGTGCCTGAGTGTATGCCTGTGCAGCCCATGCACACGAGTCTGAGGAGTTCAGAAGAGGGCATCGGATTCCTGGAATGTAGTTACAGGCATTAGTGAGCCTCCAGGCGGGTTCTGCAAACTGGACCCAGGTCTTCCACAAGGTCAGTCAGTGCCGCTATCCACTGAGTCATCTCTCTAGCCCTATAAGGAGTAATTCTTATCATCATGACCACAGAAGAACGTTCCAGGACCCACGGAAATAGCTCAGCGTATAAAGTACTTTCTGTACAAACATGAACGTCTGTGTTTGGATACCCATCACCTACATAAGAAGCTGGGTGCAGTGACTCAAGTCTGTAACCCTAATACTGGGATACAGTGCCAGGCAGATCCCAGGGGTCCGATTGGCAGGTAATATAGTGATCAAGGGAGCTCCAGATTCAGTGACAGACCTAGTCTCAAAGAGCAAAATGGAGAAGCCATTGAGCAAGATATCCCAGTATTAATTCCTGCCTTCACATGTGGCCACATGGGTAAATACAATTGCCCACACAGTGCATACTCAAACACACCCCAAACAGAGAGAGAGAGAGAGAGAGAGAGAGAGAACATTAATAAATAAAAAGTAATAAATAAATAAATAATAATTTAAATAATAAATAAAAAGTAATTTTTCAAACTTAAAAGTCAACTTCCCCCCTCATTCCAAAGTCTTGGAGCAAAGAAATCTAATTCTGGGCAAGGTAAATATTTCATCCGGTAAAGGCACAAGGTACAAAAGACTCCAGACCTGAGTTCGATCCCCAGAACCCACATAATGGTGGGAGGAGAGGGCTGAGTTCATAAAAGCTGCCTCCTGGCCTTCACACATGTATGACGGCATGTCTGCCTGCACACACATGTGCGCATACTTGTCATCCATACATGGGTAGCACAAAAATGACGATAAAGAGAAAACTTTTAATCAAATTCTTTTTAATTTTATAAACTCTATTATTAAAAAATTCTTACAAATAATTAAAGACATCACAGCTAACTGCGTATGAGTTTATTAAGTTGATTAAAAACCAAACTCTATCCAAACTCTGTGAAAACACAAAGAGAAGCTGACTTCTCTTCTGGAACATAGAACCCAAAAGACATTTCTGCAACAGGGACTGGTCCTTCACTCCATACCCCAGGACACTGAGGCCTGAAGGTGACGCACACATTCAAAGCTCCCTGTCATTAGTCTTCCTGCTTTCCAGCAGATGGGACCCACCTATCCACCAACGTTCCTGCATCAACCAATGAAGGTATGATGTCCTCTGACGTCAACTGTTTCCGGGGCTGAAGGACGTTCTGGCGAAGTTACAAACACCCTTTGCCACTCTGAGCTCAGTTTCCTCAAACTCCAGTTTCCACAAACCAACTAAGTACCTGGTGGGCACAGCCTCTGTAGAGCATTACACCCAACGGCCTTTGCATGTGCCAGGCACTTTCAGAAGCGAAGGCTCCAACCTTCCATGAACCCTCAGATGAGGTGGGCATGCTCAGTGTCACCAAAAGAACACACAAGTTTCCAAACATTTGCTTTCCTGGAATTTACGTTTGAGAGGTCTTGTTTCTTATGTTAAATGATTAGGCTGTAAATCTCACAAAGTACATAAATCAGACTTGGTTCTGTCCCCATGATTAAGGCCGGGCCGATTTATAGCCAGGCAGGAGAGAACCCTGGAGTTTGTTTATTTTACCAGCTGACTTTTGCACACAGAAGCCTCAGGAGGGCTGACCTGGAAGGCCAGGGGACAGCTCACAAGGCTGCCATAAATCCACCTGTGAACCTCACCCTTAAGGTAAGAGTGGAGCCTCTGCCTCCGGGGCATGGGCTCTAGTGGAAGATGCTGTCATACTGTAAGCCCAGTGCGACAACTTCTCCTCTTGCTGAGCTTTCCTTAGTCACTGCTACTTCAGAGAATCGGTTTAGGACCGTCTCTCATCTTTAGGTTCGTTGTTTCTGTGGGAGGCCAGAGATCTCATGAAAACTAAAGACTGGGAATGTAGCTCAGTAGTACGGCTCTTGCCTGGTGTGTGTGGGGACCTAGGTTCAATTCACAGCAACCCTCTTCCCAAAAGAGAGCAATTCAGAACATTTGACGGAACATCTTTCTGTTTTGGTTTGTTTTTGGTTTTGTTGTTTTGTTAGTTTTTTGGGAGGGTTGTTGATATTTTGTTTTGTTTTGTTTGTTGAGACAGGATTTCTATGTGTAATTGCCTCTCTCTCTCTCTCTCTCTCTCTCTCTCTCTCTCTCTCTCTCATTTGTCTTTTTTTGGGGGGTCGAGATATAGCTTACAAACTTTGAAATCATGAAAATTGACCATCAAGAGTCTCATGTTATGAGCATATCCTCAGTAAATCCTGTTGTTAGTGTAACAGTCCCTCATGAAACACACCTCAAATTTTTAACACTAACTCATTTATTCACTTATGTACATATGTTTGCGGGCACACACGGGCCACAGCACACATGTGGAAACCAGAGGGCCACTCTGAACATCAGTTCTACCACGGGGTTTTGGGGGACTGAACTTAAGGCATCATACTTGATGGTAAACACCTTTACCCATCAGTAAACATTCAACTATTTACAATATTTAATAAGTATCTACAATGTGGAGAGACAGCCTTCCTTAGATCTTACAAGCTAGTAGCAGGAGACAGGAAATAGAGGAAACACTGGACCAGACAATGAACGCTAGCGGGAAGACTAAACAGTGTGGTGGAGGTAGTCCGGGAGCCACGTGGTCAAGGACGTGTCTTGACATAATGACCTTATTTATTTAGAGCTTCCCTCTATATAGGTATGTGTACCATGTGCATGCCTGATGCCCTCAGAGTTAGAGGAGGCATTGCATCCCCTGGAACTGGAGTTACACATGGTTGTGAGCTACCTACCATGTGTGCTGGTGCTAGGAGCAGACCCTGAGTTGTCTGCAAGAGCAGCCAGTGCTCTCAATCTTAAAGCTGGCTTTCTAGCCATGGCATTTAATGAGAGGCCCAGTGAAGTAAAGGGAGCAGTTGTGCCCAAAAGGAAGAACACAGAAGTCAGGGGATGGCCAGCTCAGAGGCTGAAGGAGGAGCACCAGGGAGACAAGGGCACTCGGAGGGGAATGAGGAAGAACATGTAGTAAGAACACAGGCAGAGAGGTGACGAGGGATGTGGTGCTTTGGATGAAAATGTCCCCTCACCCACCCCACAAATGGGCACTATTAGGAGGTGTGACCTTGTTGGAGTAGGTGTGGCATTGTTGGAGGAAGTGTGTCACTGGGGTGGGCTTTGAGATCTCAGGTGTTCAAGCAGGCCCAATGTGGTCCTCTCTTCCTGGGGATTCAGAAGTAGAACTCTCAGCTCCTTCTCCAGTGCAGTGTCTGCCTACATGCTTCCCACCAGGATGATAATGGCCATAACCTCTTATAAGCCAGCCACAACTAAATGTTTTCCTTTTAAAAAGTTGTTGTGGTCATGGTGTCTCTTCACAGCGACTGAAACTCTAAGACAAGGGACCGGTTCCTGCAGGGTCTGGTGGGCCACAGGCACCTCTTTAACCTTAGCTGAGTAAGTGGCAGAGCCTAAGGCAGCCTGAGCAGAGGATAAAACAATGTGCCAAACGCTTTGGAGGCTTACCTGTGCCTGCAGAACAGAACGTTGGAGGTAAGAACAGGAGCAGGGGCCCGTCCACACTATTGCAAAGTCCAAACCAACGCTAATGGCTGTAGGTGATGAACTGTCTCAGATGGCTCTTTCATCTCATGGGATTGCTCACTGTTTATTGGACCTACTTTAAGAAACACTGAGATAAGTGAATCCTACAGCCCGAGAACTGGGAGCTGGGGACAGGGAAGGAGCATCCCCGGAAGGGGATCCTACAGTTCCCTTCAAGACAAGGTCCAGTGCAGCCAACAGTTCTCTGGTGCTTTCTGATTTACCAGTTTGTTGCTGGGTACTTCTGGCTGTGAGAGAGAGGGCTGGAGACCAACGCATCAGGCAAATAGTACCCGAGACCTCCCTGGACTTAATTAGAGCCACCAATGCAGTTCATAGACAGGGGACAGAGCTGGCTGAGGAGGGTGAGAGCGGAGCTGTCCTACAAAATTCTCCTCTGGTAAATTACTTTCTTGGCTGTGTGAGCCCATTGGGAAGAGTGCTCCAGAGTGATTACTGAGGAAGGGGACGACCGGACAGTGAAGAATGGGACCAAATGAGAGAGAGTGGACAAATTAATGATTCAGGAAGATTTTTTTTTTCTTTTAGGAGTGGTGTCCAGCCTGGCCTCCCCGATTTGATCAATCTTTCACTGTCAAGAGAGCCTGGGAGATGGATTCAATTAAGATTAGCGAGGCCAGAAAATGGCATGGGGTGGGGGTGGGGCTTCTGATGGGCGATGTCTTCTCTCTCATCTCTGGGTGTTGGTGGCCCAGACAAGTCTCAGGGAGGCAATGCAGGCATCAAAGTGGGGCTAGAGTGTCCTTCTGCAGAGGAGGCCTGTCCTCTTATTTACTTCTGAGTTAGCTCATATGTATCCTCCTCTGGTATGGCTTTCTTACAACTAGCAACTTCTGAAAGGACATCAGAGTGTTGGGGGTCACTATTCTCTGGGGGGGGGGTCTGTGCTAGGAATAATTCCTTGAAGCAAGTAAGTGTAATTGGAGTCTCCTAGTGATGCCCAGGTGCCCTCTCTGCCATGTCAAGGTCAGTAGAACTCCCCTGGAGACAGAGGAGAACGTGGAAACAGAGAGTGGAACAGCCCAGGATCTACATGGCTAGAGTGCAGGGTGGAGTGGCTTTCCCTCACCCACCACTGTGCCAGGATACCACAGAAACCCAGTGAGTGAATTTCCACCCCGAGGGCCTTTTCCCAGGGAAGCCTCAGCAACTGTCTCAGACATGCAGGCCTTGCAAATTGCCGCCAACTCCAAATTGGTATTCGGCCCTTGATGCTGAGTGAGTTTTAATGAAAGTGGTACTTTCCAGGAGGCCCCTGGTGGAATTAGTTCACATTACAAAATCATTACACATAGTGTGACTCTATTGTGTACTGATAGCTTAGAGAGAAAACCTATTTTACAGCTCTTGGAGACAGAGGTTCCTCCAGACAAGGTTGAGCTTCCAAGAGAGGGAAAGAACTGACCACTTCAATGCTCCAGGCAGCTACTAGCTTTCCACTCAGCAAGATGGATATGTAGTCCCAGCAGAGAAAATAGCCAAGAGGAATAGACAGTGGTCTGGACCCTAATACCCCAGGGCACTCGGTTCATTTGCACTTTAAAGATCTTCCATGATACTACCAATGTCTAATTGATGTTTTATTCTGGCACAGCCTGCCTTGATATTTGGCACAACTTTCTGTGTACTGTTCCAAACTGGTCCATACTGTTCCTTGCTGTCCACATAGGGTTGCCATATCTATAGTTTGGACAATTGAAATCTCCCAAGTTATTAGAAGTGAATGTATTTCCATGATGGTTGTTAAGTAGCCTAGACCACTGAGTCCCTCTGTCCACTGCTGACATATTAGTCTGTCCCTGGGACTTGCAAAAGTACCTGGCCAGATGACAAGCACCTACAAGTGTACATGTCAAAGCCGTAAGGACCAACATGCCTATCAGAAGACAAGACTTCTCAAGGGATAAGTAAAGAAAATATGGTCATGAAAATGGGGCAAAGTAGATAAACTAAACCTACTAATAAGTAAATAAGTGGGACAAGGACATGCCTATTGTTACAGCATAAGGAAGAGGAGGAGAAAGAAGAGGAAGAGGAGGAGGAGGAGGAGGAGGAGGAGGAGGAGGAGGAGGAGGAGGAGGAGGAGGAGGAGGAGGAGGAGGAGGAGGAGGAAGAGTCTGGTTCTGGACGGCAAGACCAGCCTCACCAGAAGCCAGTCAGTGAACATATGCATGCCAGGAGGTCAGAAGACAACTTCCAATGTCAATACTTCCACCAGTCTCTCTGTGGTTCACTGTGACATCGAATAGATGCCCTGTGAGCTTCTGAGGAGTCTCCCTTCCATTCCACAGCAGGCACACCAATAGTGCAGGAATGCACTACTGCTCCCAGATTTATGTGAGTTCCAGAGACTCCGACTCTGGTCCGCATGCTTGCTTAGAAAGCACTTGTCCACTGAGCTCTCTCTCCGCTCCTAATGCAACCTTTAAAAAAATATTTTCAATGGTTTGTTGAATGTGCTGATGCAGAACACATGGGTACATTGTACTTTCATCATCAGCTGCTAGCCTCCCTTCTTATTAAAAACAAAACAAACGAACAAACAACTTACCCTTTCCTGCATCTAACTTCCAAAGGTGCCTGCAGCAGAATAAAGAGCCCACAGTGATCTGCCTGTAGAAGTTTATGGTCCCAGGTGACATCCTTGACTCATCTCTCTTCTTTGAACAACCTGGTGACCCATTCCCCTGGTGACCCATCCCCCTGGTGACCCATCCCCCTGGTGACCCATCCCCCTGGTGACCCATTCCCCTGGATCCCACCTCTTGATGTATAGCACCCAGCTCATCCCTCCACCCTTATAGACTCGCCTTTAGTTCAGAGCAGGACTCTCACAGTTCTCGCCCAGACCACTCTTAAAACATGCTGTGAACCAGACATCTTACCTGCTCACCTCTCTGGAGTTAATGAGGCTTTCTTAGAGCTGTGATCACATCCCTGTTGCACTGGATTGCCTCAGTGTGTCTTTACTAGCCTTGGATGAACCTAACTCCTCTGGGTCTAACCTTGACTTTCTAACTTTCATACACCCCTCCATTACCCAAACCACACTGCTCAGTCCTTCTTTGGACCAGCTCCTGCCCAGCCTCTTGAAAAGGAATTGCTCATACAGACCTTGTGGGACGTCACTGTGACACTTGAACGTGAGACATGGGGTACTCAGCTCTCCAGGTGCAATTTGCCAAGATTCTTCAGTCTCTGAGATCTGAAATCCATCCCTCCATAAACTCTGCTCCTGGATCCTTCATCCTTCTCCAGGTCCCATGGTGCTCTTCCTAGTTGTTCATATTTCCTTTCATCTGTGGGATCTGATGTTATCTTCTCATTCACAAACTCCGCGGTTCCGTATCTGAGGGGCCAATACATAGTGTATGCCCAGTAAACATGTGTAGAATGCATGAAGGAAGGAGTGGCTAGTGGCTTATACTACATGAATTAAGGGTTGGTCACATAGAGGAGATGGCCCCAGCTCACACGGTGAGCATGACTGTTCACAGCAGAATATGTAGATGCCTGGTGCTTTGGAAGGACTGAAGGCAGACTGGCAAATGATGCATTTGGGGATTTTCTGACCTGGAAGTTGACAGCATCTTCCCCACAGGGATCCTTGGATATTTCAAAGCAACTGCAGTTCTCAGGCCCGCTATTCCAAGGAGCAGGATGCAGAAATCGATAAGATTTCCAACACTGTCAGGTTCCAGGATTTCGGAAACCAGAGCTGATGGCAGGATCCTGCCTGTCTCCTAGATGGAGACAGATGTGCTTGGGAAATTCCAGGAGGCAAGGAAGGCATCCTAGGAAATCTCCATCTGTAGAGGTAAATCCGGCCTACGTCAGGCAAGAGAACAAGAGTCTCACATAGTTCTTTTGTATTCTAGAATGTTCCCAGGGATACATCATCAAGGGTAGAAAGGACACTCCAAATGTTGCAGAGGTGCCAGTTGTTCTTGAAACAGGGACTAACTCTACCCCTCCCATCCTCAGGACCACCTCTCCTCCAACAAAGAGGAAGAAAAGTTTACTCTATTCTAAAGCCAAGAGAAGGACATGATAGTAGGCTTGCTGGTACATGCCTGCCATGTCAGCACTGGGGAGTCAGAGGTAGGGGGATTGACTTTGAGACCAACTTGAGCTATAGAATGAGATAGTCAAAGGAGGGGGGGAGAAGACCCAGACTCAGAGACACAAAGAGAAAGAGACAGATAAAAAAGGACCATAAATCACCCAATGCAGAGACTGGTTATGAGACAGACAGACTCTCAGCAGCTTTCAGTTTTAAGGAGGAGAACAAATTAATCATTCAAAGAGAGCCTTGACCCAGGGAAAGATGATATGACATGTGTGTAGCTCCTCTTCTCCCCTCTTCTGTCCTCTCTTTCTCCCTCTTTCCTTCCTCTCTCTGTCTCTTTTTCTGTCTCTATCAGAGCAAACTTCTCGGGCCCACAGTAGAGGCACACGGCTCACCCTTAGACTCTGTCACAGAACTCGACAGCCATCGGGCCATGGTGGTTATGTCGGGTGAGGTGGAGTCTGCAGTGCAGACTGTTCCTAGTCTCCGCACAGATTTTTTTCCTCTCTGCATCTCCTTCTCCTGGACATTAAGTGTTCCAGACAGCCTCCTCTATGGGGAATGGTATCTCAGAGAGGGGCACCAGAGCTAGTCTTGGGGGCATCAGAACCTCACCAGTGTCCCTCTTTCGGGTCCAGAGCCTTTCTTGTTGGCTCCAGAGAAAGTTTGTCAATAGAGCTCTGAAAACTCCCAACAGTCTAAGGATGGGACCCCTCTTCTGGTGCCCACACCTCTCACTCCCAGATAAGCTCAGAAGGCTGCTGTGATGATGAGGGGCTTCTTCTTACCAACAAAAAAGGTGACCCTAAAAGAACTGAAAATTGTCCTTGTATGGGGTTGTCTGGGGAATTCCACACCCTACTTTTGGAGCTACCTAATAGGCAGAGGAGATGGTCATATACTCCTGTGGGATGCACAGAGCCCAAAGACATGCCAAGCAAACTCCACATTTTCTACAAGTCTTCCTGCCTCTGCAAATTCACGGGGACTTCAGGCTCCATGACATCAGAAACCAATGCTTCAAACGACTTTCCTTGCAATAAAAGATTACTGCAAAAGATGACCCTCTATGTCCTCTGGCCTTCCATAGTTTAAATCAGAGAAGAAAACCCCCATTGAGAAGCTCAGGACAGGTTCAGTTATCACCCACCATTGGCAAAACTCAGTGGCAAGGATTAAGTCCCAGAGAGGTGAAGTGATTTGCCCAAGGCTTCGCAGCAGAGCAGGGTCTAGAGCTGCTAAAGCCAGACCTAGAATCTCTACACTACACAATGGTTGACAATCCAGTCAGTGGAGCTGAAAGTGATAGGCGTGAAGCTATACAGTGAAATGCAGGAGCTGGCACCCTGGGCCTGGGCTATGTGCACACCCCACTTATTTGGGCTTTAATTTCCATACTGTCAAAAAGAAATGTTGACAGTGTGGACCCCAGGGTCCAACATGAGGCTTGAGATAGTATCCCATCACAAGACCTTTGCTCAATAAAACACAACTTTCAATGTTTACTCAAGAGAAAAGACACTCACCTCTGTCTGAATCTCCTCTCTGAGACAGGCAATGCTAGGGAAGAGACCCAGGAAAGCCTTCTATTGCCTACATGAGCTAGTGTTAGGTTTCTTTTGGGAAAGCCACCTCTAACCCTTCAGAGAGCCATGTCTACACCTCGGCATGTGCTGACTCTAGTTCACGAGGCACAACTGACTTCCTGTTGGCTGGATGAAACCAGGAGCTCCAGCCTTGGAATCCTTCGGAGATGGAGCCCCCAGCTCTTGTCTCCCACTGCTTGGTTGTTCCTCCCAGTATCTTCTGAGAAAGGAGGAACTGGCCCCATAAAGGTAGCATGGGACATAGTTACTTGACGAACTGTCATGAGGAGAAACTTCTTAATCTCATCAAGTTGGTTTTTCCCCTCCAAAATTGCTCTGGATCCTCTCCTGAAGGCAACTGTGCTGGGGGCACAGAGAGGGGTGTGGGGAGGGGGGCAGGCAGAGCCCTCTGGCTCCATTCAAAAATCTCCTTTCTTGGCTTTGGCACTTTTATGGCCTTTAATGACCTCTTATTGTGCCCTGATTGCCAGTCAGGGAACACGTAATGACCAAGCAGCATCACTTAGCCCTTATTCTGATGACAATGGCCAGAGCGGCCAGCTCACTGTTTTGACATGAGCGGGGTCACAGGGAAGGATTTCAAGCCAGTGACATAAAGATCACTGACCAGTCAGTACCCTGGACGCCTCTGTTGCCAGGGCTGGGACAAAAGAACGAACTCTGAACTTTTCCTTTGACAAATGGAGGTCATTAAAACGGTGGTGGGGGCTCCTTCAAAGGCAGGTGTAGACCACGACTTCCCTCAAAGCGCCTAATAAAGAGAGAACAGGCGATTGTGTGGGACTTGGAGGAGGGAACTTCTGAGCGATTCAGTCAAGTGTTCAAAGAAGTCAAGGATCTTGAGAGAAGGATTGACAGAGGCCAGAAGTGCCTGGCCGGCCCACCATCACCCATTCAATGGGTGGCTGCCCCAATTGTTCCCAAGCAGAGGCCAGCACAATAAATGCTTCTAAGTCTTTTCAGAGGTATCCTGGGTTCCAAGGCCTTGGGCTGGCAAGAAAATCCAGAGAAAGCATCACCACCAACTGGCACTCTCAATTGCAGCCGTGTTAATAAAGTGCTGGGAGGCCTCCAAGCAGCTTAAAATATTAAAGGTTTCTTTTGAACACCTGGAAGATAACATCTAATCGCTAGATATTGCTCCCAGTTATAATATGTAAGCAATCAATCCCACCCCCCCAACACAAGCAAATCCCAAACCAAAGCTCTCCCTGAAAACCTCCATTTCTACGTACACAGGGCACCCTGCAAACTCTCAATGTAGCTTCCAGACAACATAGCCCCTCTGCTCCCATTCCCACCGCCACATAGCCAGCTGGGGCCACATGCTGCCCCTGGAGGGGCAGAACCAGAAGTGCTGACCCCGTAGCAGTCAGCAGGACCAGCCAACTAAATAGATTGCCTGCAAATGATTTGAGTCATTGAAGTTCAACCATGAAGAGAAATAAAAGCTTGGGGAATTTTGCCTCGTGTGTGTGTGTGTGTGTGTGTGTATACATGTATATATGTATTTCCAAAAGGTTTTTGCTTTTCACAAGAGTCAGGAATTTTGATCCCCCAAAGTCTGTGTGGGAAGATGGATGGGTCTGGATGAGCTGGAAGCGGGGTCTTGGGGGAGCAGAGCTCTGAATGCATCATTAAGGGCATTTGCTGGACACATTAACACACATGCACGCAGGATACAGAATTCTTACCAATGTGAGGGTTATTAATGGTAACACGATCAGATAAGAAAGAAGTGGCTCGGCAGCCACAAAGCACAGAGGAAACAACTGTGGAGACAAATAAACAGAGGGTTCACCTCCCAAAAGTGTGCCCACAAGACAGAGTCACAGCCTGAGCATGGCCCAAGAACAAATCATTGTGGGTTCTCGGGCTGACACGGAGTGGGCAAGGCTGAAGGAAAGAGTGATGATTGCAGATCCCAGAGAGGGACACACAAAGACACTCTGACAGAAGTCTGCTTGGACCCTTGTCCCTGACAGGAGAGTAGAATTATGCTCACTGGGCCACAGAAAGGCAACCCTCAGGAGGCTTAAGTGGGAGTAAGGATTTTCCCTCTTTCCAAAGTGTTTAGGAAACTGGTCTGAGTCACTAGGGCAACTCACTACAATGCATGTCATAAACATCTTCTGCACAGAGCAAACAATGCCTTCTCCCTGCCCTCGGAAGATCATAGTGCAGCCGCAAATAGCCCAATAGTAGGCAAGTCAACTGGAGAAAAGCTGTTTAAATTACAAGCAAATGAGGAATTCTCTCTTATCCACCAGGGATTCAGATAGGATCCCAGTAGACACCTACCATCATGGCCACACTGTCTCCAATGTACATGTGCCTGATGAAGTCAGGCACAACAGGGGTCAGCCCCACAAGTGATAACAAAATAGAACAGTGTGGCAATTGGCTATGTTGCTAAATGTTTTAACTATTCTGAAGTTCCCCACTTAATACTTTCAGAACACAGTTAATGATAACTAACTGGGTCAGCAGAGAAAGTGCACATCAGATGACCATGGTAGACCTTCCTGAGCTATGGGAATAGCTAGAGCTAGCCCCATGTCCTTGGCTTCTCAAAATACCCAGCTCAAACATTCCAAAGAAGTGTCACATTTTCATGCAATGGTACTTTGGGGTGCTGTGCCTTGAGCCCCAACAGATGAAGAAGACCAACAGAGCTGTCACTTTCATTGGGAAGATGGACACTAAGCAGATTACTCAAGTAATAAGTTTAATTATTATCTGAAATATAATATTATCTGAAAACAAAGAGTGTTCTGAACCCCTGAAGATCTGACTCCATCTGGGGGATGGAGAAGGCCTAGGGAGAGGTCCTGTGGCATAAAACACCAGAAAGGACACTGATGTAGACAGAGATGGCCCAGGCAGACGAAAGGATATGTACAAAGAGCTTGCCATGAGAGATGATGGCTTAGAGTTTCTTAACTAGGGCAAAATGACCAGCATAGAGTAACAGGGACCTTCCATTCCCAGCTGCCTCAGTTTCTCTGTACATTTAAACATTAGAATCTGGACTGAATTGGGATGGCAGGTACACCTAGGACAGGAAACGGAGGAGTGGGCTACCATGGACTAGTGGGGCTGCAACTTTGCTATGAGGCCAGAGGGGGGACAGAAGGGAGAGAGGGTGGAAAGGGGGACATGAGCAAAGATGAGGAGGAAGAGGTGCTGAATAAAGAAGGAAGAGAAGAGGAAGATAAAGAGAAGGGAAAGGAAGAAGAGACGATGAGGAGGAAGGGAAGGAAGGAAGGAAAGAGGAAACAAGGGAATGGGAGGAGGAAAAGGAAATGATGGAGAGAAGAGGAAAGGAAGACAGGGAGGAGAAAGAGAAACTGAAAAGGTTTGGGCTGTGAGATTTGGTCCTTTTAGGAGTTGAGACAGAAGTGTCTAGAAACATCTAGGAAGTGGAAATCTGCCCAATTCTTAGGTATGCCCAACTGACATGGGTGAAAACAGTCACCAGTAACTGATATGAACTCACCCACACCTTCTCAGTTTGCAATCCAACTTGGGATGCCATTACTGTGGATCAATATCCTGTCCCTGTAGCTGAGCTTTCCAACTACCTGCTTCTGAGCATGCTAGTGGAGAATCATCGCTAATTATTATCCCACTAACTCCCCATCTCCTCAGGTTGTGTGTAGCCACACAAACCCGTATCCCACTAACCTCTGGTATTTATTTGTGTCAAGATGGAGAGACACTGATCCAGGTGTGGAGACACATAGTATTGATCCCAACACTTGGGAGGCAGAAGCAGAAAGATCATGAGTTCAAAGCTAGCCTGGATGACATAGAGAGATTCTGTCTTGAAAGAAAAAAGGAGGGAGAGAGGGAAGGAGGGAAGGAGGGAGGGAGACTGGGAGGGAGGGTGGGAGGGAGGGAGGGGGAGAGAGAGAGAGAGAGAGAGAGAGAGAGAGAGAGAGAGAGAGAGAGAGAGAGAAGAGTTTTAGAAGACATGGTTTTCTAAGAGTCTCTGGGTCTCCTGTTTCTGAGCCACATAGAGTAGACAGTGACTGCATCACAGGACACTGTGCCATTTGGAAGGGCCTCTGTGTGGTGTCTGCTCAGAGCACTTTGCATTTTTCCAGGAAACGTCTCCGTTAAATATGCAAGCATGTTTAATTGCAGGGGCTCAGGCAACTTGTTTATCTTCCTTGCACACCGCCAGGGTGGCTCTCGTTTGTTATCTGGGGTGTGAAATGAACGCTGACAACAATTAATACCTCCTCCCAGGCAGCTCGGCGGCTCTCTGACGGGAAGCTGTGTACTTCCGAGCAGGCAGCTGAGGAGGTGGCGGGCCTGACTGTCACTCAGGATCCGAGGGGCAGCAGAGTGACAGTGGCAGCTGACGGCCCCTCCCGCCGCCTCCGGAGAGGCCCCCATGATAAAGCGTCCTGCTTTGTGGTGTAATCAACTTGCTTTACATGCTTACTTCCTAATGAGCGCCGTGTTTAAACAAGTGTAGAGAACACATCTGTCCGGGCCTTGGGACTCGAGGCTGTGTGACCAATTTCAGCATCTGAAAGTTAAATTAATGGTAAAAGGTTTAATTGTGAGTAAACAATACCACATTAAGGGGCAGTAAACACAGCAGTGGGGACCCCCCGACCGGCTCTGGTACCACAGATGTGGCTGCCTCCGTGTGACCATTAATAGTCCTCCCCGCTTGGACTCTCTGACAGCGCCTGGAAGCCCATTTGTCATCTAAATGGTCCGTCCCCTTCTCAAACATACTTTTGGCTCATGGTCCATTTGGGGGGCTGGTAGGGTATGTTCCTTGGAAGATGGGCCAAAAAAAAAATTTTTTTTTCTCCAAGCAAGTGGGAAAAGTTCCAGTTTCTCTATGGAGACTTGAAGTGAATGGGAGGCCCCATGGCTCCCTTACTCTAAACCAGCATTGGTCCCAGGACTGAGTCTGGCTTAGACTGCAGGCTTTGATGGCAGTGATTCCAAAACTGGTTTTTAAACACCCTAGGGTGTCGCTAACTAACAAAGGGTGCCTCTGAACCAAATTAAGTCCCCTTAATTAAAGATCATAAAATACATCACAGAACATTCTGTTACAATAGGGGGAAGGAAGCGACTGTCACATAAAATAAACAAGGTCCCGCAATCCAAAAAATAAGAGTTACACAACATGGGCTCGGCATCTTCCTGAGTTGTTGTTGGTTTTTCTCACTGCCACCAGGGGAACCAGGCCTGGCTGCTAGTGTGCTGGGCAGACTGGGCTAGAGCAACACTGGGACTCTTCCCCAGTCAGTTTCTCCATCACCGTTGGTGCTGGGGAGGGGGTCACAGGAGCACAGGACTCGGGGGAGGTGTCACTCTGAACAGTCAGTGTGTCCATCTGTGGAGGACTGTGGTAGGTGTCTCAGCTACCTTTTTCTCCCTTGCCATCCCCCTGTCCCTTACTGGGCAAAGAAGGTATTATTATCTTCCCGGAGTGCTGAAATTGTAGTCTGCTGGGATGAAGGTTCACTATAAACAGAGAATCTCACTGCCCCAAGGAAAGAGGCCCCAACTGTGGTCAAGATAACATATCTAAGGTACCAATCAGCACTCCTCCTTTAAATGCGATGGTCTCTGTGGCTTCAAAGGAAACTAGCCTCAGGGTTAGACTCTGAGGCTCATCTTGAGCTTCAACATACTGCTCTGTGAGATGGGAGCATAGAATCAAGCCCCTTTATGAATAGGGAGGGCTCTGGGCAGTGTGTGGCAGAGTGAAAGTTCCATAAATTGTGGCAATCTATGACAACACCTCTTTAGATAAACCTAACAAAGCCAATAGGTAAGACACACATAGAGAAATTTGGGGCCTCCCTTGGGTCAAAGTAGCAGATGAGCTGAGCAGGCCAATATGTGTTCTGTATTGCTTGACCTATCTGCCTTGCAGTCAACAGCACCCAGCACCCAGCACCCAGCACCCAGAACCCAGCACCCAGTACCCAGAACCCAGAACCCAGCACCTAGCACCCAGCACCTCTGGATATCAGCTGTTGGATGTGGAGGTAAGTCAAGTACAAGATGGCTGCTCACAGCTCCCGAGAGTGAGTTAGCTCATGCCAGCTTCTGTTATCAGGGAAAGACACTGACATCTCTCAAAACCAGCTCCCAGTCAAAACCAGCTACTGAGAAAACTCTCCAGAGAGTTAGTTTATATCATGTGCTGCAACACTGGTAAGCATGTTTGTAACAACTTCTGGACAGGGGGGATTTCTATATGTCGACTGTGAGACTCCCTGCAAGTTCCACAAACTCCAGAATCTCAAAGTAGGAAGGGTCTCTTGATTGCAGACTTACAAGGAGACAATCCTCTGGGGCCTGAGCACTTCTTTATCACAATGGCTTGGGCAGAAGGTGAGATGAAGCCTCCTCTTCCTTCCTCAGCTGCCCATCCAGGATGACCCTTTGCCCTTTTGGCAATGACCTAGGTTGTTTTCCATTGCTGGGACAAACACCTGGACCAGAAAGCAACTTGAGGAGGAAAGGATTAATTCTAGCTTCCAGGTAGCAGCTCCTCATCAAGAGAAGCCAGGCAGGGACCTGGAGGTGGACTCCAGTAGAATCACAAAGGAAAGTACTCTCAGGCTGCTATTTGCACACTTCCCAGCATCACATGCCCAGGGTGGCACTGCCCACAGTGGGCACGGTCTTCCCATGACAATCATCACTCAAGAAAACTCCCCCCACAAACTTGCCTACAGGCTAATCTGATGGGGCATTTTTGTCAACTGAGGTTTCCTCTTCCCAGGTGACCCAGCTTGTATCAAGTTGACAACGAACAATACAGGGGCCAATGTCCAGATGATGCAATCCTTCAATAGAGCCTCATGTAACTAATGCTTAGCCTTGCCACACAGACTGGGCCATGTAATTTTACCACCACAAAAACAAGCAAAACAAAACACCAAAAAACTGATGTGTTTGCATCCTGAGCCTTCGCTGTCCTTGTCTCTTGGTTTTCAAGACCTTGTCTTGTGGACCGGCATATGGGTCCCCTGGCTCCACTGATCCCTGGGTCCCTGAGGTAGAGACTAGATGTGCTAAGCCACACATATTGCAGTAGCATCCTTCAGTGCCACATGAATGATAGAACTGGCACTTCCCACCCCTAAGCCTGGCACCTTTTCTACCCTTGCCAGGCTTCTGATGGCCATGGGAAGAGGGGGGAATTAGGCCAAGCCAGCTTTCCTGTGGTAGCTGGTAGGCATACACCAGATGGCAGAGCCTATCCGAGGCAGAGGGAGACTTGGAAGACCTCTACCTAGCAACCCCCAAACATTTGGTCTCTGACGTGAAATTCCAACTTCAGATGAAATCATTGAAAGGGGCCCAGAGTAGCTCTGTTGGGACACAGAGGTGGGATCATGTGCTTGCGGCCTGACCCCAATTTCCTTCCTCTCCTGACTCTATCTGCTTCAGTTTCTCATAGGAGAATAGGGTAAAAACTACTACACCTCACCTTCACTTTACTAGTGAAGAAGATGGCGGCCCAGAGAAGTATCCAGACTTACAAAAAGTAGCACAGCTATCAGCAGACAGAGATTCCATTTTCTAAAGAAAAAAAAAAAATACAAATTCACTCCAGGAATGGTCAATTTCATTGTTCTCTGCAGTCCAAAGGACGGCCTGGCCTCAAGTCTAGCCTGACGGACACCCAGGCATTCTTTAAAAGAAGTTTACTTGTGTTTTCTTACCTTCGTCTGTGTTAAAGACATGGCTGCCAGATCCAGTCCTAAATAGCCAGGAGCGATGTAACCCGCAAGGGAATGGAAGTTGGCCCCTCCCCCTCTGCTGTTTTAGTTGCCTTTAAAACCTGTTTTCACCTTTATTGATTTTAGTTTTCTGCTGGTCTATGACTGACAACTTGAATTAAGACAATGTGGGCTGAGAAGCCACCAGGCTGAGCCAAAGAGACACCCAGGGCTTCGAGGATCCTCTTGGGGAGCTAGGGCACCCAGAAGCTCCCTGAATGCCTGGCATGAGTCTGCCCAAGTCTTTTACAGAACTCTGAGGCATAAACAAACTGGAACATTGTCATAAGCTGCCCTCCTTGAAGCCTCTTTGTTGACCTGCTGTTTTCTGAGAGGCTGTGTATTTACCCCACTGGACAGGAAATGCGAGTCCCATCCCTCTAGCTCAGAGGCATGCCTGGACCCAGGTCAGGCCAGAAGCAACCATTCTCTTCAAAGCACCTTGCTTTGGACAATCTTTTGCCAGGTAAGACATAGTGTTAGTTCTTTAACTTATCTGTACTGTGAACGAAAACTAACATAACCCTCACAAGCTAGAGCATGCATGGTCACAGACATAATAAGGTAAGCAATGTGCTGATCTCAGAACAGCCAGTGTAGCACCCACTGTTACCACAGACAAAAAGGAAACCAACCAAGACTCCTAACCAGAGGTGAGGCACCCCAAGAACACAGCTCTGCCATTTGACAATTCTAAAGTCGCTAAAAATAACAATGCTAACAGTTACTTTCACGAAAAGATGTTTTGTAGAGAAGACAATAAAATTGAGAAACAAAATAGATAGTTCCATTCTAAAACACTTTAAAAGATCCCCAGGGGGAAAAATCGTGATTTCAGACAAAAACAAGCTGGACACAGGAGTGCATGCCTGCAAGGACAACTGGAGAAAGGACCAAGAGGTATAGGCTAGCCTGAGCTATCTACCAATTTCAAGGCCAGCCTGAGCTACGAAGAAAACATATCACTCTAAGAAAAGAAGTGAAGAAAGGAAGGAAAGAAATTGAGACATGATAACATTTGGGGGAATTTTAATGCCCTTTGGACTTATTTCTAAGTATATTTATAATCAAGTAAAAATAATACTATTTTTATGGTGGACTTGTACGACACAAAAAAAGTGACCTTGAGGAGTGCTCCAGGCTTCTGAGGTTGCCCCAAACCTATTTTGTCCATGTCCTCTCCACCATGACAATAGCCACTTCCTACTCCCTGCCTAATTCCAGTATCCAGAAAGGCTTAAAGAAGGGATGATTCAGAAAGCCCCTCCTCACAGTTACTTTGGAATTAGGAGGTTGTCAGTACAGTAAGACAGGAGTGGAGAGAGAGAGAGAGAGAGAGAGAGAGAGAGAGAGAGAGAGAGAGAGAGAGAGAGAGAGATCCTGCAGACAGTGCACCAGGAGTGAAAGTCATCCTAGTGGCTTTTGTCCTGGATCCAAACCAGCGATTGTGATGGGGTCAGAGACACAGAAGTTTCCTCCACAGAAGAAGCTCCTGAAAAGAGAGTTCTAACTCTCTTGAAGGTCAAAGACAAATTTGGAAATCGAATGGATGGTATATTTTTATTCTCCTCCAGAAATACACAGTCTAAACAACTTTTTGCACATGTCTGAGGGAAATTATCAAACCCTGAACTTCCATGGTGACCCTGGGTCAGGAAGTCACAGCAGGCTCTGTTCTGCCAGGACTGACCCAGTTCTGCTTCAGGGAGAGACTTTGCTTCATCCTTCTCACCCCCTTGAGCCAGCCACTGAGGTCTAAACTCCTCAGTCCCAGAGCACTGAGGCTCCTGTTCAAGCCATATGCCAGGATTTTGAGGGAGGCGGTGAGTGGAAGGGAGGAGCCAGCCAAGAGTCCATGGAGACACCCCTTTCTTCAGATAAAGAGGGCGCCATCTTGTAACCAGGCTGCTTGGGAGGGCTCCCCCCAAAGCAAGAATATCTAAGTGTTTTGTAAGGGTGTTAAAGAGGGTAATTAAAGAGAACCACATGTCAGACCTCACACGCACACGGTCTTCCAGACCCCAGCCTCTCTGATCCTCTCAGCTGCTACAGAACCCCGGCCAGTAACAAAAGGTGTTAATAGCCCCGATGAGGAGACCATGCTGATAGATGACCCATTATGGTGATCGCTCTTGTGCGAATGGCAACTAGGTTTGATCAATTAGATTTTAATGTAAAGTGGGGCCTGGGGGGGAAAACAGCAAGGGGGCAAGGGAAGACCCTTTGTTACTAATGGGTCTGAAAAAAGCACTTAATTGAGGTCATAATAATATTAGCAGTTCTCATCATCAATAATTCAGCCTTATTTATTACTACCGATAGAGAGCTGTCAGGTGGGAAATGCAGGAACCTTTGTTGAAGACAGGATGCTCTCCCCCCCCCCTCCTTCACTCCCTCCCCCTCCCTCTCCCTCTCCTTCCTCCGTACCTCCCTAATCCTTTAATTTCAAAACACTTTCTAGGATGAAGTCTACTTGCGGAAATAGCTGAAGGATTGAAAATAAAAGTTTACAATAAAAGCATCATCTAGCCTTCTTTGTATCCTTCCCCACTCACTCTTTAAAATAAGTCATTTCCCCTTGAAGAATACCTAATTTTGCTAAAAAAAAAAAAAAAAAAAAAAAAAAAAAAAAAAAAAAAAAAAAAAAAAAAAATCTATCAGGGGGGAAAAGATTCCTACACTTTTGTGATGTAAAACTCTGAGGAAAAAAAAATGACACATTTAGTCATGTGTGGTTTTGTTATCCTTTAAAGCCAGAAGAGAGGGTGCCGGCAAGTGTGTGCTAAATGAATGTGTAATTGCACAATTAAAGATGCTCGCCTCCGTGTTAAAATTTAAAATGTATTAGTCTCGTAAAACCGCCTCATTAGTCTGTGTCTTAAAGGACACACTTGTCCATAATGAAGCAAAAGCAGGAAATGGTCCAGGGGTGACAGAAAGGGAGTGGAGGCACTTTGGAGCTGACTGCCATTTCATTTTTTTCAGAATTGGGGGGGGGGGGGGCTTAATAAAGATAATTGGGCTGGTCCACCCTGCTCCCATCTGGAATAGAAACAGACAGACCCCGGGGCAGACAAGTGGTCATTAACCAGGAAAAATAACCTATTTGGAAAGGATTTGTTTGTGTTACAGATGATCTTTCAAAAGTTTCTGCCTGGTTTTTTTTTTTGTTTTGTTTTTGTTTTGTTTTTTTTTTCTCAGCCTAAACTGACGTTAAACAGCCCTTTGCTGATTACTGTCTGTTAGGTTAGAAAACACCAGCCCTGGGGGCAGGCCAGGCAGCACAGGTGGAAGAGGCTGAGAACAGGAGTGGGCCTGGGGTGAGGGAGAAGAGTGGTGAGCTCCAAGCTCAGCCAGCAATGAGCCCTCACTGTGGAGAAAGCCGTCTGGGGACAGGAGCTGGGAAGAATTAGTGGCCCCATTGGCCCTGGCCTAGTCACTGTGCTTTCCACACACACATAGGTGGGGCCTGTGCTCAGAGAACTCATTCATCAATTCCAGTTGGAATCCCAGAGATTCGGGGAGCGAGGAGAAGCCCAGTGCCTTATCCAGCCAGCCTTCTGGTGATTTCGAGAGGGAGTAATTACGATAATTAGAAATGAGGGCTCCATGGCAAAGCTCCTCTGAGCCCACTATTTCCAAGGAAGGTTGCTCAGCTGCTTAGCAGGGCGTGTGAACGTGGGATCTTCAGAGACAAAGGGCATGGGAGGAGGGGACGCATGAGGCAACCTGCCTTTTAAAGAAAATTAGAACTCTGGGCTCTAGAGGAGGCCCTCTGGACTGCTGCCTTCCTCTGCCATGGCCATGGTGACGCCCAGTAAATACTTGGCACTTGCTTGTCACAACTTAGAGTAGGGTTATCACTGGAATCTAGTGGATAGAGAGGCCAGGGATGGTACAGCCTTGCCCCCACCTTTTATTTCTCTCTCTTTCTCTCTCGTTTCTTTCTTCTTTCTCTCTCTCTCTCTCTCTCTCTCTCTCTCTCTCTCTCTCTCTCTCTCTCTCTCTTTCTCTCTCTGTCTGTCTCTCTGTCTCTTTCTCTCTTTTTCTCTCTCTTTCTCTCTGTCTCTCTTTTTCTTTCTCTTTCTCTGAATCTTTGTCTCTGTCTCTGTCTCTCTCTGTCTCTGCCTCTTTCTCTCTCTGTCTCTGTCTCTCTCTGTCTCTGTCTCTGTCTCTCTCTCAGACACACACACACACACACACACACACACACACATATTCATTCCCTCTCTCCCATGCAATAAAGAACTACTAAGACCCGGAGCCTATGTGTCAGTGCAGGAGGAAGACCCCCTGCCCCCTCACATTCTATTCGCTCTGTAAATCCAATTTGCTTTGTCTCAGAACTCAGGTCCCTGCTCTTGCCCTTTCCCACCCATGCTGCCCTACAGGTTAGCCCAGAAGAATATCCTACACAAGTTCTCCAGAAAGACAGTCCAAACTGCAGCATCTTCCAGGGAGCCAGTCAGACCCAGCCCAGAGCAGAGGAGAAAGGGCTCCTGCAGCAGTCTTTGCCCTTCATTTCAGGACACTGTGTCCCCTGTGAATCACACTCAGGGACCCAGGCAAGCCCTGAAGGAGTTATGTTAGGTTTGTGGACCCAGGCTTAGCTTCAATGCCACCTCCCTGAAATGGATGTAGTAATTATGCTGCTTTGTAGGGCATGGAGGAAGAAATAAGGAAATGCCTAGTCCAGTAGCCACAGTGCTCAGGAAGAGCTGTGGGAGATTCTTTTCAACTGGCATCAAGAGCCACAGTAGGTAAAGATGGCAGCAGGACTGCCCATTGTTAATCAAGGATGGTTGTCAGGTAAAGATGGCGGCAGGACTGCCTATCATGAATCAAGGTTGTCATTGTCTAATGCTAAAGCATGAAGCAGATGCTCAGGGCTCCGTCTAATCATCACCCGCACCATCCACAAGGCTTAAGTGTCTGCCCATGCAAAGCCCAAACCACCTTTCCCTTGTTTCTCCACATGGATTCTAGGAAGGGCAGGGAGCCAGGATGGCCTCACCAAACTTCTCCCTGCTCACCCCTATTTCCTCCCGGCAGCGTTTGAGTGTGCTTTATTATTACCAGCAAAGCCCGTATCATTCCCAATGTGAATTTCAAATCACACTGATCCACCCTTCTTAGCTGAAGTCAGCTTTATCAACCACAAGAGATGTGGGATTTGAGAGAGATCTGAGTAAATTCACATTGTTTGGATAAACTCATTCAGGGAGCTCAACAAATCAAAGCCGAACTGGATATGTATTCCGGAGAGACTGAAAGCTGCTAGGGGAAAAGAAGGAAAAAAGTTACTATTAACATTTTTATTTCTTAAGAAAAAAAAAACCAGGCAGCAATTCCCTTTTAATGAGAGTGTTCACAACCTCTTTTTGAACCTCCAGCAGAGCTCCTAAGGACATACCAGTTGAAGTGACAGGATCCTCCAGATGGTTGACAAGGGAAACAAGGTGTCACAGAGCTACGTTGCCTACTGGCCCTAACTCCCAGCTTTGGCCAGCAAGAGGGCTATCAAATATGGTAATGGGTGAATTTATGCACTAGCCCATAATTTGAGGATCTGTGTTGTATCATGTATATTTAAAACAATTTCTCTGTAGTTTTAATTATCTCAGTCTGCAGGGGCAAAAGGGAAAAAGGCAGGCAGCTCCCTTGCCTGGGACCAAAATGAAAGCGTTTGCCCGCTGACAGCTAAGACGTCTGTCCTAGCTGGTTGAGATTTCTATAAAATTTGCATTGGAAAGGCAGCTTTAAGTATACTTAAAATAAAAAGGGGCATTTGCATCTAATTTGCTACACTTGCAGTATTAGAGTTTTATCTGAATAAAGACACGTCAACTGGATTTATATAGTTAAGCTGATAGCTGGGAAAGTCAATACCAAAAACACCAGCTAAATTCAACAAAGTGGCAGAGAACCTAATGGTATTTACAAATTGTTGTGGGGTTTTTTTTCTTTCCTCTGCTGATGACTTTTAAACTGTAGCAAATCATCTGCTTTTTTACACAAGTCTGTTAATAACAAGGTTTTGATGAAAGGTGTCTTTATGGATGGATTTCTTTCCCCTCCCCCCCAACCCCCAGCACGGCCAAGCATCCTACCAAACTCTGAGGTTATAAAATCAAGAGGCCCATAGTGAATTGCAGCAGCTTTGGGTTCAGACATCTGGCCCAGAGCTTTGACAGTGCCCCTTCCTGGTTGTGTGGCCCCTTTAGCCTCAGTTTCTTCATCTGCCAAATGGGGATCATGAGATCTATTCCCCGCAAATCACTATAATTGTGCAGTCTGTGAGGTGCATAACTGCCCAGCCAAAAAGTCCCAGAGAGGACTGAAACCAAGCCCCTTTTTTTTTGGGGGGGGGGGAACCAGGGCTCTCCGCCACCTCCTCCAAGGGAACACCTTGCTAGTCATCCAAAGGTGCTGTCCGGGGTGATTTAGACTAAGTACCAGAGCAACATTGGAAGTGCTCAAAACATTATCAGGAACAATATTGACAGTGTCAATTAACCTTGCAATTATACCACAAAGAAGTTTCCTGCTCTGCAGGACTGCCCTCAGCACTATCCTCACCTGTCCCTGAGAGTCACATTCTGGGGTGAAGGGCTGCAGGTGACAATCTCCTTTGGTTCCATAGCCTGGCCCCAGGTCAGCACAGGAAGGCAGTGTGGATGACATCTTTCCATCTGGAATGTCCTTCTTCTCCCCACTCTGGCCAGCTGGAGAAACACAGTAAATCCCAGCTCTGGTCACAGCCTCACACAGCTGGGAACAGATTTCTACTCTGCATGCTTGGGGCAGTCTCCGGGGTCCAGCTCCCCTCTCCTCTTTCCCAGCTTGGGAGGAAACATCACCCAAGAAGGAGACACAATCCCCACCCCTGCTGTGTTGGCCTCCCTGCCTCTTGTTTTAGGAAAGGCCCTACCCATCCACCCACTGCCTTGAGAGATCAGGTCCTGGACCTGAGCTGCTTCATTCAGGGATCTAGAGGAGGCCAGGCAGGGAGCCTCATGCTCAGCCCAGTCACAGACCCCCATCTCTTCCCTTGCTTCCAGACAATCCTAGTTTCCAACAAGGCTTGGCTACTCACTACCAGGGCACCTCCTCTGTGAAACAGGAACACAGAGGATTTGTTTCTTGGCATCGCCGTGGAATGTGAAGAAATCGATCAGACAGAGAAGAGAAGATAGCCTCCCATGGACCAGTCTCAGCCAGTCAGATTAGATCAAGGCAAGTGCGAGCCAAGGCTCCCTGAGCATCAATTCCTGAGGCAGGTCATAGAATGATTGCCCACCCCACTTAGACATCCATGATGACAGGAAATAATGAGTCGTCCCCCTCCCTGTACAATACTCTAAATGGATGGGTGTTCTCTTGTCTTCACTGGGAAAAAAATTGGGAAGAGGCAAGAAGATGTAGATGTTGAGTGTCTTCTTCTATAGCTCTCCACTTATGTGTTTGTTTCTTTCTTTCTTTGCTTTCTTGCTTTTGTTTTGTTTTTGTTTTTCTAAAGAGTCTGTCACTGATTGCCTAGGCTGACCACCAAGTCCCTGGGACTGCCTCCACCTTCCAGCTCTGGAATTACAACTCCGTGCCCACTGTCACATGTGGGTTTCTTTGGTTTTTTTTTTTTTTTTTCACATGTGTTATGGATATCAATTCCAATACTCTTGTCTCACACAGCAAGCTCTTTACCCTCTGGGACATCTCTCCAGTCCCCAGAGAAAAGAATCTCAACAACCCTTGACATTTGTGGAGCAAGGTCCACAAGTCAAAAAACCTATAGCCACCCAGCTGGTAGCCTCACCACACACAGAAATGTCTCCAAACAAAAGGGTTCTGTGTCTGAAGAACAGTGGGCAGCGTAGTCCCAAGACAACAGCCATTCCCCAGCAAGTCAGCATCTGCTCATCCCCAAGCCACTGAGCTACACACCAGAGCACCAGCCAGACCACATGTAGAGGGAAGGCCAGCCACAGACGGGTGTGGAGAGCAGACAGGTGAAGGCGAGGCTTCCCAGGACAGCCTCTCTCCTGTCTAGCATGGGGCCACCTTGACTATCAGACCCTGAGCATAGAACATGGTAAGCATGTGTGGTGGGTGACCTTAGGAGGTCCAAGGAGACTCTAAAGTGTGTCATAAAACCAAGGTGATTCTTTTCAGGAAACACTCATGGGCAGGTCACCAGGACTGTGTGGGTGGCGACCTTCTGAGTCTACTGACCTCACACATCAGGGTCCTACCAAGGGTGACAAAGTTTGTCCAGCAACACTCCCTCCATTACACTCCTGGGCTTCCCTGGATATCAGTCTTCTTGGGATTTTAACTTCCTAGACCATTTTTTGTTCTTCCAGAGATTGGAAAAATGAGAAGAGGGGGCTGGTGACCTTCTAGCAGGGCCAAGGGACTGTGGCCTCCGAGGCCTGACAGTATCTGCTATATTCTCGGAAGTAGTTCCTAATAGCATCTTCTGTTCAAACAACTGTCCCTTGGAGGAGTCGACAGCACTGAGAACTGGGATCCTGGCACGCTCCTGCCCAGCCACTGGGACACAGGCCAAGGAGATGCAGGGCTCAAGTCCATGTTTCTCTGTCTTCCTCGGCATGGAGCTCAGAAGTCATATCTAGTCCAGATGGTAAAAGGAAGCCACACACTGGGGCTGGGAGAGGAGATGAGGCAGTCGCAAAGGCCTTAAGATACTCAGAGGAAGGAAGGCTTGCATTGTAGCATTTCTGGGGACTCTGCAAATCCGACTCATGGCTGTGCTCAGAGGCCTTCCCTTTGTACTGAAGGACTCTGTCTACCCATGCTCACCTCCCCTAAGATGCTGAACTCTTGTACTAACTGAAGATGCTCAGTGAACACCACTTTTCTGTGGGCTCATCTTTACCCCTCAAAGAAGGCCAACACCACTGTCTAAGGCTGTGCTCAGCCCACCTGCAAGAACTAACCACTTTGCTGTCATTTTGCATTGCAGGCCTCATCTCTGGCAACAGACCAGGTCTCTTGATAATTTAATTGTTCTACTGGCCAGTCCTTGAACCACATAACACCCTGACTTCACAAATTTCACAGTGGCATCTGGTCTCTGGAATTGCTCAGTCTTGCTTTCAGTTCTGCCATTGCTTGTATCATCTGGACAGCTGCTCTCTGAACCTCAGTTTCCTCATCTGTGAAATGGGGTTATTTCTGGTTATTGTTCTCAAAGTTCTGCTGGGCAGAATGAAATGAGACACATGGCAATCAAGAGCTTACCTCTCTTTCTCTCTCTCTCTCTCTCTCTCTCTCTCTCTGTCTCTCTCTGTCTCTCACACACACACATACACACACGTGCATGCGTACATGCACACGCACACATATACAAAAATGTTGGATAAAAAATTGTAATGCTCAGGGGAATCTGGCAGAGTAAGTAAGTGAAAAGCAAGACCAGAAACAGATGAGTATGTATTCCACAGGCATTGACCTAGGAACAGCTGCAAACACCTGGCGGGCCTTAGCCTTTGTTTTTTAGGTCTCTGATATGTGGAGGGGTGAAGACAAAGCTTGAGACATTGGCGAAATGGATATTTAGATTAGGACTCCTGAACAAAGGCAGAAGATGACCTACCCTCAGCAATCGGAGGGCTAAAGAGCATGACTTTGCCTGCCCCACGTCACAAACTTACAACCAAGAGGAAGAAGCCCACTCTGAGACCTGCAGTGCCTGCAGGGATGCACAGGAGCTGAATCCCAAACCAAGTGCATTCAGTGTGCTTTAAGAACCCAGGAAGCCTGGGCACAGTGATGTACACATATAATCAAATTGCTCAGAAGGCTGAGGCAGGAGGATTGCAAGGTGGGAGCTGAGGCACAAAGTAAAATCAGACTCTTAAAAGAAAAAAAAAAAAAGGACCAAGTCAGGCATGGTAGCATTCATCTTTAATCCCAGCACTTGAGAGGCAGAGGCAGGTCAGTCAGAGGCAGGTCAGGCAGAGGCAGGTCAGTCTCTGTGAGTCAAGGTCAGCTTGCCCTACGCAGTCTAGACCAGCCAGAGCCACATGGTGAGATCTTGTCTCAAAAAAAAAAAAAAAAAAAAAAAAAAAAAAAAAAAAAAAAAAAAAAAAAAAAAAAAAAAAAAAAACAAGAAAGAAAGAAAGAAAGAAAGAAAGAAAGAAAGAAAGAAAGAAAGAAAGAAAGAAAGAAAGAAGAAAAAAATTGGGGGCAAGAAGACTAAACTAAATGAAGCTCTTAGAAGTAGTTTCTCTATGCAATATTGATAAATTTCAAAAATTCATAAGTGAGTAAATGCAGTCACATACAAAAGAGAGCATCCTCCAATCACCCCACAGGATCAGGAAGGGGGTTCTATGGCCAAAGGACATATCCATATTCTCTCTATAAAATAGTGTAGTACTTATGTACAAGCATGCAACCCTCTTATGTACTTTAAATCGTCTCTGATTACTTTCAATAACTAATATGATGTAACAATTGTGAAACTGTGTTGATACTCTTATTTAAGGACCAAGGGGGAAGATCCCATACTAGCAAACAAAATGTTCAAGTATTTCCAATGGGCTGAATTTTCAAAGTGTGGAATCAACAGATACAGAAACTGCAGGTACAAAAAACCAGCTATCTCATGTTACCCTGTGTATGAACAACAACAAAAGGACAAGACCATCTATCTTACCAGAAGGCAGAAGAGAGGCGTCTGAGGAGACAGAGAGAAGCAGGGCTTCCCCAGGGAGCTGGCCATGGTATGTTCGCTGATACATTCGCTTCGGGAGTCTCCATCAAGCTGTGTGCGACGGTCTCTGTACCTGTCTCTATGTGAGACTTCAACTCAAAAGAGGAAGTGAGTGAGTGCATGAGACACAGCTAAGAGGAAACCCATGCCCTGGACAACAGGGATGAAGAAATTAGAGCACAGCACAGTGAGAAATGGATGCAGAGACATCAAAGGAAGGCAGACGGAAGACACTTAACGCACATCTCATCTGAATCCCAAAAAGATAGAACAAGAAACTAGGGGGAAAGTTGTATTCAGTGAGGATGATGGAGAAGATTCCAGACACGAGAGACATCACCCATCTTTAGGATTAGGATTCTAAGCTGAATAAGCAAACCTCTACATTTAGCCAGACCTCACTGAAAGAATCCCAAGAGCAGAAATCATCACATCTTAAAATAAGAGGAATGCTATCTACGGAAAGTAGGAAAGGAAGTGATACTCGGTGCCACCCGAGTAAGGGCACACAGCAAGACCCTTGTGACAGGTGCTTGCCATAGTGCTAACAGTAGACATATTGATCTAAGGGCATTGCCATTGGTTTATGGGGTCTAAAACAAAACCCTTAACCACAAGAAACCTTCATTCCTTAGAACATGGCTCAGTTGTTTGGGACGGACTCTAGTCACTAGGGCACCAGTGCCTAGGAGAGGGCCTGGCTTTGTGCAGCAGCCAATCTATGAGTGTTCGCTGAATGAATTGGCTTGAGGGGCACCATGAAGTTGATGACCACTTTAAGCTCAGGACCTAGGATTATAGGAACGGCTAGAAATCCACTCAACAGGAATCTCAAACAAGAGCTCCATTTCTCCTTCAAACCCTGCCCCACCACACCCTGAGCAGTGTTTCCCACGGCTGCAGAGAAAAAGAGAAAGAGGAGGGAGGGGGCAGACACACTGAATGACTAAGGGGATCGATTCAAGGGTGTGGCCGCCATCTCTTGCGTGTCATCTTTGCCCATTCTAACCCCACTCCAGGAGCTGAAGAAGCAAGATCATCAGAATAACACTGTCCCTAAAAGCCACCTCTCCCTTGTAGTTGTTTGACACAAACTAATCTTGGTGACTCTCCACAGTGCATCTATGACATTCTAGGGGACAGAGAGCACAGCCACTGTCTTCCCAGCAGATGCCAACAAGGAACAAGCTTTAGCAATAAACTACAGCTTGGGCCACCAAGGAAGCCCACAGGACAGGAAACCAAGGTAAGCACTCCAGAGGCCCTGTTTACGAAGCTCTTCCTGCTACCTATGAACTTCACCTCAGGACTCCACTATTCCACCTCAGTGAGTAAGGGAGGCTGCAGGAGGGAGGAGAGAGGAGAAGGTGATAGCAATGTATTAAAATAAAAAGCGAGAATGCAGCAGTGTAAGGTTGGTCACACATGTGTTGTTAAGTCAAAACCATGTCCCAGTGTTTGTGGGAGGTGGAATTATCTCATTCTTTTAGCCGGCAAGGCTCTGTGATCCACCATTCAAGTATGTGATTGGATTTCGGCTCAACAAAACCTTAAATTACACACCTATTGTGCCTGAGTTAAGCCCAGCTTCACAGTGGCGGAGGAGGCCTCTGCGGCTTCCCTGGCCACGGTCGATCCAGGGTGGGTTCTCATCGCCTGTTGATGAATGAGTAATAGGATTAGAGCCTCGTCTCGGGCCACACTGTAATCTTCAGGTTAGGACAAAAGCTGCAGTGATGGATAGGGGCTATGGGGTCCAGACAGGTCTGCTCCTGCAGTGTGCCATTGACGTAAGGGACGGTCCAGGGCCTCTGAGAGGACAGTGCCAAGTCTTGGGAAGAGGCCTGCTTATGTTAGTTAATGGTCTACCAGTCTACCAGAACACAGCACTCACACAGAAGAGCAAAGCTTGGCAGATGGCCCTTGAGGTGACAGAGAGGATGCCACTTGGGTTTTTTTCCTGCCTTACCCAGTATCCACTCCCCACTTCTGGCCACTAGACCCATCCTGTTCCCTGCAGACTCCCTCCCATTCCTACTTTGAAAGGATACATGGAGGGACTGGCTGAGCCTCCAGCTTGGGGAGAGGTCATGAAACAAGACAGGCCGTTTGGAGCTCCCGGCATTTACTGAGCAACTACTGTTAGGGCTTGCTTTCAGGACCAGCACCACATCAGTATGAGCTGTAAGGAAAGCAAGGTCAGCCAGGGAGTGAGATGAGAGGCAGGAGGATACCTACGTTGTCTGTCAGAAGCAGGTCCACCCCTGGGACTTTTTAGTCACTAAAAGCCAGTGCATTCCCTTCTTGGCACAAGGTGACTTGAGACAGGTTTTCTGTCCATTGAGTTCTGCAACGTTTCGAAAATGAAGACTCAAAGCTCACAAAGGTTCTGCCACAAGCCCAGAACAAGACAGACCTGGTATTCAAGAACAGGCTTTTATTTCAAGTCCACTGTGCTTTTCCATCCTTTGTCCCTTCCTGCCAGCCAGCTGGAAACCTGTATTGTACCATGGGTCTCCAAAACTGACCCCACTTGGAAAGGGACAGCCCAGCAGCCCGAGAGAGCCAAGGTGTGTTTTCAGACTAGGAAGGCTCAGATAGGTTTCCTCTTCCTGTCAAAGCTCCATCTAGCCAGCTGTAGAAGAGCTCTGGAACAGCAGACACTAAGTGTTGGAAGATGGATGGATCTTGGTTCAATTCCCTCTTACCCTAGCTATGTGGCTTTGAGCTAGGACCTTAACCTTTCTGAGCAGAAATAGAAACAGCTCCCTGGGGCAATGATGAGGATTAATCACAAAGTTCATCGGTTTCAGCTGCAAATAATCCCACCAAACCAAGAGATTTGGGTATATTTTTCTCAAACAGCATGTCAGGTCAGGTCAAGCCATTTCCAGGTTTATCTCAGTGGCCTGACATGGATTTGTACTTCTGCTCGCTGTTGTAGGGTGGGTCTGTAATTGCAGAAATTGCCACTTAAAGCGATTGTATTCCCAGACCTATCCTGTTTTTTTTTTTTTTAAGAAAGAAAGAAAGAAAGAAAGAAAGAAAGAAAGAAAGAAAGAAAGAAAGAAAGAAAGAAAGAAAAAGCCCAATATACCTCTCATTACATCTCATTGGCCAGAACTAGATCACGTGACCACTCCTAGCCACAAAGGCATCTGGGAAAGCCTACCAAAAGTGTTTTGGGTTCTGCACCTCTAATATCAGGACTTCTGTGATTGCCATGGGCGTGTTGCCAGGGAGAATGCAAAATCGTACAGCTGCTCTGCAACCGTCTGGAAGTCACTCTAAGTTTCAATAGGGTCACCACAGGTCCCCGAAATTCTTCTTCCAGAGAGAAACCAAAAGAGGACTGAAACTATGTCCCAGAAAAAATGTACACACAAACGCTAACAGCAACAACGCCCATAAGAAACAGAAACTGCCTAGCTCTTGGTGACTAAAGACACAGGTGCGGCCGGGCAGTGGTGGTGCACACCTTTAATCCCGGCACTTGGGAGGCAGAGGCAGGCGGATTTCTGAGTTCGAGGCCAGCCTGGTGTACAGAGTGAGTTCCAGGACAGCCAGGGCTACACAGAGAAACCCTGTCTCGAAAAACCAAAAAAGTAAAAAATAAAATAAAGACACAGGTGCATTCCCTCCACAAGATCTTAGTCACCCATGGAGAACAAGGGAACACTGGTGCATGCTGCACATAGGCCAGCTGAAAATATCATCCATGCAGAAGAAGCCAGTCACCCAAGACTCCATACCATGGGGCTACTCGCTTATCTGGAAAGGTTCAGCTAGAGAGCAAGAACAGAATGGAGGTCAGTGACAGAGAGGGACTGAAAGACTGCAGGGAACAGGCTACTGGGCAGACATGGCGTTTCGTTCTGGGGTTGAAACCAGTTGAAAACTCTCTGGGGGAGGGTGATAAAATTAGGCGGTGGTGATGGTTGTATCGTAGATTTGCTCAACGCCACTAATTCTTCAAATAATATGTTTGTAGGGCATGAGATGGCTCCGTGGATAAAGGTATTGTCACCAAGCCTGCTGACCTGAGTTATATCTCCAGGAGCTACAAGATGGAAGAAGAGAACTGACTCCCAGGAGTTCTTATCTGATCTCTATATATGCACTGTGCTATGTAAGCATTCATGTGCGTGCATGTGTGTGTGCGCGTGCACTCGTGCGCACACTCATGAGTGCACACACAAACACACATCCACAAGCACACACACACTTAAGGGGCATGTTTGTGACATGTGGAGTATATCTCAAGACACCACCACACATTTTAAACCCTCCCCATCTCTGACTGCCATAGGAAAGGAATATTTTGCTAGAAATTGGTGGCACCCAGATGCTTCCTCCTCCCCTGGCAGCCCAGACCGAAAATGCTCCCGGAAGTCTTGTGCTGCCTGCTGAAGTGCCCCCAGCAACCTGCAAGCTCTGATATCTGAAGAGGATGGGGGGGGTGAGCACCACCAGGGCTGCTGCTGACAGCCAAAGCCTTCTCTGTTCTTTCCTCCCCTCTGCGTTCACTGCTTGACAAGGGAGCCATGCTGGACACTTGGCATGTCCTTGAGAGGGACATTAGCGTGGAGACTGCAGTAGCAGTCTGTCACTGGCCAGCGTCGCCTGGTTGTATGGTCCCTGGGGGAGAGAAGAGGAGTCTGTAGCAGCCACTGGGGACAGTGAAGGTGGCTTTTTGTCACAACCCCTGCCCCCATCAGAGTCATCACACCTGCATGAAAAGTCACTAAGGGATTAGCATGGACAATTATTCTCCTTTTAAAGATGGATTCTAATGACCACACTGGACTGAACGAAGTGACTAGCTGGGATTTTCCTTCAAGCAGAGGAGTTGGGATGGACATGCCAGTGAGACCTCAGCCAGGCTACTTTTCTAGAAAACCATTTAGCTGGAGATGGAAGCCATCTTTGCACTCCCACAGCGTGATACACGGGGCATTTTATCCTGCACACCAGTTCCTACACTTAAGGTGGAGGTCCATCTCCCACAACACTTCCTCACATGTCTTTGCAAAGACTCCCTGCCTTTGGCCCCACAATTCTCAGGCATGCATAAGGATCTCCCCGCTTTCCCTGGGCTCTGAAAGCCTTACAGGGGCAGCTAGGGTAGGGAGGGTGATTCTTGTAACTTCTCAGTTCCGTAGTATCCTGGAAGCAGGGACTAAGACAGTTGGGCACCGTATTGACCTGGGTTGTTTCTGAAGCTAAGGTGTGATTGTGTTCAAAAAGTTCAACAGGGATCTGTAGGGGCCCCCAAGCCCAAAGCTGCTATTCTCAAATGAGACTCAGAAAAAATATGGGGGACAGATGAACCATATTCTAGAAGTTTCCAGCTCCAAGCGAAAGCACCCCTGGACATGGCCCTGCTGCCCACAACAGTGAAGAATATTCACCAGAGACACAGGGAAATCGATGCCCGCTGGCCTCTCTAGCATGTAGGGGAAAGGGCCAGGATGGAGGGCTGGAAATATAGACCTTTGACCCTGTCAGGAGCTACTGTGAGACTTTGACCTTGAGAATGACCCTGTGATCAAGGGATCTCATGCAAAAGACAAGCTCTCTACCTGCCAGACACACTCACAAACTAACAGGAGTGAAGATCAAGATCACAGACAGGTGGCATGTGGCAGTGCATGCTCAGAGAGCCGAAGCAGGCAGCTGGAGAGGGCAAGACCAGCGGGAGCCAAGTAAGCAGATCCCATCTCAAGAAAACATCAGCTCACAAACAAAGAAACTCCTCCCTTTCCAGAAAGGCACCAAAAAGACAGGACATGAAGAAAGAAGAGGACATTTGCAAGACTCGAGGGATGTTAGGAAACCCTTGGTGTCAACTTAATCCCTTCTGAAAGTTTGTATCCCTTGGGTTTTTTTTTTTTTTTCTGTTTCCTAGATAGTCTAGAAGAAGCTTTCAGACATAACGCAGTCAGATACCCTGATATCAGCTGAGTCGCTAGACTTCTAAGCCCGTCCATTTTTCAAGCACACACCCCATCCCCACACAGAGCTACAAATCTGAGTCCCCCCAAATCTTTGTGTTTAGGGACTTCTCCTTCCAGCAGGACAAAGGAACAATAATATTTTGTCTTTAAAGGTGATATTTCTAGGACAGAAGTAGAGGCCCTGGGGGGATGCTCGGGTTTTAATGGGGAAATAACCTTAAGAACCACTGGAGATGTGGAAGAAGAAACACAGAAGGTAGTTGTTACCAGGAGACCGAACAACAAGTAGCTTATCTTAATGGGCGATATGGAGCAAATGGCACAGTACTCCAGCCTGGCTTTACCCATCTGGACTACAGAGACAATATGGCTGCCATCCACAGGACTGGTGGAGTTAGGTAAATAAGGTATGCAGAGTGTTGAATGCTCAAACAATTTACACTGTCTCACTCCTTGTGAATGACAGCATTTACCATCGGATAGGAAAAGACAGGGTGCAGAATATGGAGTCATGGATTGTGTGAGGAGATCTCTCTCCTGGTGGGAGACCCACCATTATAGCTGCCACCAGACTTTGTTTGATTCTCACCCGAAAAGCCAATATGGCTGCCACCTGACTAACCTCCCCATCAGGAGGCTCCTCCAAGTCTTGGGGTTTGTTGTCCCCCTTAAGGTAATCCTCACAGGCAAGGGTGTCTTATTTTCTCTGCCCACCCATTACCTGCCCAGACCTTGAGTTGTGCATCTCACCAAATGGCTGGATTTAAGTCCTAACTGACCTTACCTCACCACCCTGGGTGTGCATCTGCACCAAGCCGCAGCTCACAATTTCTCCAGCCCACTCCCAGAGCAGGTGGCCTGGAAGCCACGTAATGTGGTCAAGCAATTGGTGGCCAAAGAATGTGACCAGGTCAGTAAGGGGTGCCTCAGAGATGGCAGAAGACAGGATATCCCTCACACACACACACACAAAATTCTTCGTGATGTTCGTGGGGGTGAGAAACTGTCCTGGGGACATTCTTTCGGGCGGTTTCACCATCAGCAGCTGGTATTTTCTGGCAGCTGAATCAAGATAATAACCATGTTGAAATGGCACCCACGGCCTTGTAGGAACAGGGCATGACTTGTTACCTCCTCAAGCCTCTGTAGCTCCACCTCGCACTCTCACATCTGTTTGGAACAGCCTAGAGCAGCTCACTCCAGGGCAGTCCAGATCAACACCAGCCAGCACGGCGGTGGGGCAGAGGCGGTCTGATGTGAGTCAGGCCCTGGTCAGACACTAGGAGCCCACACAGCGACCAGAAACCCCTGAACGTCAACACACCCATCTCCTCCTGCAGGAGCCCCTCCCATGCTCATTCCACCCCAAGTGTACTTAGGCACATTTCAAAGGTCTGTTTAATAAATTACCACCTCTCCCTGACCTGACAATAACCACAGATAATCCAGGGCTATTAGAAGGCTTGTTTACAACTCATAATTTTAGGTTGTGTAAAGCCCAACAAGTTGGGAAAGGTGTCAACCTTCCCTCTGTGAATGGCATAGCTTGTGTTCACAAATTATATGTAATTGATCCAAAGATGTTACAGACATTTGAGAAACAAAGGCCTGCCTCCTCCCTCCCAGCCTCTCCTTTTGGGAATTTACCCCCAAGGAATCACCTTGAAAAAAAATTAGTACAGGGGTGTTGTTATATAAGAAGAACTTTAGAAACAACCTAGGTGCTCAACAATAGGGGATTAGTTAAATAAACCTCGGACGTGTATACAATGGGATTCTAAGAAGCCATTTAAAATAATATTACATAGGAGGCTGGATCCTGCTATGGAAGGAGTGTTGATCATCTGTTGTTAAGTGAAGGAAAAGAAGCAGGCTACAAAGTAAAAGCTACAGTTAATGTCATTAAACTATTTTATATTTACGCATTTATTTGACAGTGCTTGGGTGGTAAGGTGTGGGTTGTAGGCAGACAGACAAGCTTTGAGGCTGGATTTTCTTAGCTGTGTGTACATGACCTTGGGCAAGCCATGTAAACTCACACTATGTTTCAGATTCTTTATTCATAAAATGCAGAGAGAGAGAGAGAGAGAGAGAGAGAGAGAGAGAGAGAGAGAGAGAGCATAGCTTTGTGGGCCGGCTATAAAGATTAAACAAAATATTCTTGTAAAGATCTTCACTTTGTATCTGTCATAAAGGAATTGCCTAATAAGTGGGGATTATTGTTTCTGTGAAGTCAAAGTATGTGATTCTGGGTAGCAGATGTGAAGAAGTGTCCCCTCTTTTTATGTTTTGTTAGGGTTTGCTTGACTTGCTCCTGGGCAGTACCATTAGTAATAGCTTCACCCCAATGTTAGTTAAACACGTTGCTGGAGCTGGGAAAAAGGCTGAGACTTGTGACGAGGCGAAGCCTGGATGAATTATACTGAGGCGTGTTGGGGACTCACACAGGTTGGAGCTGAGAAGCTTTGAGGAAGTCCATAAGCTAGGAGAATGCTGGGCCACATCAGAAACAGGGGCCCAGAGAAGGCAAGGGAGATAGAGCTAAGCATACCAAGACAGGCCCTGAGCGCCTGGCACTTCCCACGCCCTGAATGGCTCCCAGCTTGCTCCTCACTGCATGTAGTTGTCCGATCCTGGAGAAAGCGCTGGGATGAGGAGTTATTAAGAAACGTGTGAACTTAAGAGGCACTCGCACCATGGTCTAGGGTTATAGTGAGGCAGTGGAGTGGTTTCTAATGAAGGAGAATGACAGGAAGAAGGTAGGTAGCAGGACTCAGGATGTTCCACAAAACCCTCATCTCTAGGAAGGGTCCCAAGAGTTCAGAAGTGTGGCCTCCAGACTCCCTGGCAGCTGAAAACATTATACATTTCCACACGTTCCCGGCGTGAGCCACCATTTCTTAAGCTGCTTGACCCAGAGTCAGAGCACGGCTGACCCTCTCTAACCCGACTGCATCTTCTAGATAACTGGGTGTAGCTACAATGGCCAGGGGGTGGGGAGGGGCCTTTACATCTAAACGCAGTCTCCACCCTACATTGGCTCTAACTGCCTTCCCAGGAAGAAAACTAAGAGAGCTGTGCCCAGACAGGCATCTTCCCTGGGCCTCTAAAGACTGTGAAAAAGGAAGACATGGGAAAGATTAGGTCCTTTCTGGGTAGTTTGGGGGAGCCACCTCTCTAAGTCTAGCCTGGGTCTCTTTATTCCCCAAAGCAGGAACTCAGCATCAGACAAGAAGGGACCCACAGATCCGCTACCTGATATTTTAAAGACAGCAACATGGTGGCAGAAGTGAAGGACCCAAGAAGACTATCCTACACTTACCTTGGACATCTCTGCTCTTCCCCACTCAAGGAGGAAAGACAGACCTGGGGTTGGGGGTCCTTCACCTTAAGATTCCCAGCTCTGATGACTAAGGTAGGCTGGGCTCTAGAGAGGGAAGCTCGGGTGAGAACCTGTGGGTCACTCCTGAGCATGGCAGCTCTGGCCAGCTTGGTCACTGATTTCCTCTCAGGCATGTGTTCTATCTGACTGGCAAAACTAGCCACCTTGTGCTAATGGCGGAACATGAGCCATGACATCACCTTCTTGCCTCTTCCTGCTTGACTGCACAGCCCCAAAGCCAGAAGGCAGTGAGTGCAGAGAAACCGGAAGCCCTGGACACTAATGTGAACACAAAGTGCTGCGAACTGCAATTTCGGTTAGCTCAACAAGTTCAGCACATTATTACCATACAGCTTAGTGACTCCACTCCTACAGATGCCTCCAGAAAAATAATTATATAATGGCTCATAATGGAATTCTTCATAACAGACAAATCCTGAGGACAACACAATTACCCATGAGTAGGCTGATTTTTTAAAATTTATTAATATCTTATGTGTGTGTATTTTACCTGTATGTGTGTGCCTATGGAAGCCAAAAGAGGGTACCAGAGGCCCTGGAACCAGAGTAGCAGGCTGTTGTGGATTACTATGTGGGTGGTGGAAGCTGAACCCAGGTCCTCTGCAAAAGCATCAAGTGTTCTTAAGGTCTTTAATTTTATCCAGCCAATGGGACGTTACCATCACCTAGAGGAACCTGGCTTTACTGTATACCGAAACAAGGATGAACCCAAGTGCACCATGTCAAATGAAGGACGCCAGACACAAAAGGTCAAGTTGTGATGCCTTTTATTCAAACTGTCTAAGATAAGGACATCCTTACAACAGCAGGCAAACCAGTTTCCACGGGTGTGGTGGGGATGAGGTCTGGGAAGTAGTTGCTTCATGGATTTACTTTGAGAGTCATAAAAATGTTTGGGAACTAGACAGAGCGGATGGTTGTACATCGTTGTGAAGGTATTGAACGACGCTGAATTGGCAGGTGGAATGGGGTGAAATGGTAACGAGTTTTATGTGAATTTCAATTCTAAAGAGAAATAGATCTGTAATCAAAAGTTGCTGCTTGCTAGGCCAAGCCTACCCAGCAGAGATTTACTGCCCCACTTGGCTGATAAGAAAAGTGAGGCTCAGGAGGTGATCTAATCTGCCCAGGGCTGCATATTCAGGCTCTGCTCCAGGCCTGCACAGAGGCTGGCTCTGAACTGCCCAGAAATTCTTCAGAGTTGAGTAAGATGTCTCCTCAGGGGCTAAGGATGTACATCCTGACCTGGGAGGCAAGGGAGCTCAAGATCCCATGCAGCACCTGTGCTGAAGTTGCAAGCCCGAGAGCCTGGGACCCAGAGATGGTGCCTAACCCATGCTTAGTATGCAACAGGGTCCATGGAGGACTGCCTGTGGCTGGGGCTGAGAAGAGGGCTGGAGAAAGAGGGGCCTGGAGAAGCTGAGGCCTTTCATTCAAAGAACATAGTGACAAACTGTTCTTTAGCCTTCAAATCTATTCTACCATCACCCCCAACCTCCACCCTTGGGATGAGACCATGGGTACCATGCCTGGAAACTATAAGGTTACTGGCTTTGGTACCCTAGGTATTAAGATCCACTAAGAACTCTCTGTGTGTTCCTCACTGGCCTAAGCGCTTGACCTGGCTCTTTACAATCCTGTAAGGTAGGGTAACTGTCACTCTGATACATATGACACCATCTGGCTGCACCTGCCTCCCGTGTCCCATGTTTAAATTACACTTGAAAATGTTGTCCCCCTTTTTGACAAGGAGACTCAGAAGGACATTTATGGGGTCTCCTGAAAAAGAAGCATTTGATCCGAAGAAAGAGGCCCATCCAGGCAGAGCTTTCTTCTGATGAAGTTGTCATATCTGAATATGGTGCTGGGGGACATGGCAGCCATCCTTCCTCAACCTGAGAGTAAAACTGATATGAAGACAACAGAGCAGAGACAGAAAGATGGCAGACGGAACCACTGATGCGCTGGGCTGGCTCCACCAATCACAGGAGAGAATGAAGATCAGAACTGGGAGCCACTGAGAACATAAGCCAGTAGGCTAAGACTCCATACAGTCTGGCCCCAGAACTCCACCCTTCACCCTTGTGAGACACTGTGGGCTGCACAGGATTGCTACCTCTGCGAATGGTGTATCAGGTACAGCGGGAAGAAAAATAACTACTTAATAATAATAAAAATTAACGAAGTGATCAACATCAAACATCTGGGTGGAACTTTGAGAAGAGAGAGGGTGTCCCAGGCCAGAGGCCTGGCCCTGCATTCCAGCCCCAGGCTGGTGTCCCTGGAGCCCAGACTCTGTAACCTTCACTCTTCCTTCAGCTTATGTTCCTCAGTCCAGGTTTCCAAATTCTGCCCCACTCCCCACCTCTCCGTTTCTGGTGGCTTCTGAGGTGTTCCCAACCCAGCAGCCAGTTCACCTCCCTTTGCACACTCCAGGGAGCGGGGAATAAGCTGCCAATCCCTACAGCAACCAGGAGGATCTTACAAACTCACGACACTCCCCTGCCCCAGTTTTGGTTTCCCCTCTTTCTGGTGAGCCTAGAATCTCAGCGAATTACCAGTCATGGCTAAGCAGGCCGTGTGCTTCCAGGCCTGTCTGGAGCCTCACCTTGACCTTAACACTTTCGCCCTGGCGCCATAAGTTCTTGAACCTGAGATACACACTCTCAGCCTAGGGCTTTTGACCTTGCTGATCATTTAGCTTGCACAACACTCTTCCCACAAGGTCATGGCATTTTATGGCTCCTTAGAGAGGTGCATCCTGGCTCTAACTAGACACCTATTAGTTTTCTGTGGATATCATCTGGTTCCATGACATCACCTCTGATTCTTGAGCTGCTTCTTTCATTATTTTCCATCACACACACACACACACACACACCACACACATACCACACACCACACACCACACACATACACCACACATATACCACACACATACACACACATATACCACACACACCATACACACACACACCACACACACATACACCACACACATACCACACACACACCACATATGCACACACCACACACACACACACACCACACACATACCACATATACACACACCACACACACACATACCACACATACACACACCACACACACACATATACACACACACACACCACACCACACACACACACATATACACCACACACACCACACACATACCACACACACACACACATACACCACACATAGCACACAGATACACACACCACATACACATACTACACACACACATATACCATATATCACATACCACACACACACACACACACACACACACACACACACACACACACACCTGGGAAGAGCCCTCCATGTGCTGGGTGCTGTGTCAGTGCAACCCACTGCCAACCCCCCAGCATCCAGAACAGAGTTGGACACACGGTAGGTACTCAACAAGCATTCGTCTAAAGCTTAAGTCTCCTCCCAATGAAGCTGCCATGTACTCATTGAAGAGGATTATTGAACCTACTCTCACACCCTCTCAAGGGCCTTACCACAGCTAAATGTGCTCACATGGAGTCACCAGGAAAGTAGCACACTACAAGCTTCTGTGTGTATGCCTCAGTCTCTCTGTCAAGTGGGTTTCATGGAGCCCTTGAACTTAGTGAGACAGATAAAGAGAAACTATACTGTCATTCCACACAGTGTCTGGAGTTTGATGCACCTTCAGTGCCAGGATAGAAGAGGGGAGCAGGGTGGGAGAGAACAGGAGAAGGAGGGATGCACGTTTTAGCCGCACATCCTGTGAGGGAGCCCTGTCTACAGACACACCCCAAGATGCCTATCCTGGTAAAAGAGGATGACAGGGGTCTAGACAGACATGTGCCTAAACTTTTCCCCAGCCTCAAATGGTTCTTTGCTAGGTTTAGGCACTGTCAACACCTAGAAGGCCATGCTTCCCTCAGACTTAATCCAGAGCAAGCTTTGAGCATCAGGAGGGCTGGGATGAGTCCACTCTGGGTCATGGAACTTCCAAGTCCCCAAAGCTCCTACTGATGGGTAGCTGCTGCAGGGAGCAGCTCCTGCCAGATCGAGTTGGCCCTTAATAGCTGCTAATTGGTCGTAAGGCGAATGAATGGAAGAAAGGGTATTAACGAGCAAGCCATTAGGCTCCAAGTGAATGGGCCATGACCCAAAAGGATTTTATCAGTCTTCCCACCTTTTAAGAGTTTTCATTTCAAAAGTGTCTTGGCCTTAAAATGGTCCACTAAGACCAAGGCTTTGAGAAAACGAACAAAATACTGAGCATCACACATACCCCACAGCCTCTCAGCCACCCTTACCCGTGAGCCACCCTGAGGCTAAGACCCACCGGCCCAGCTGCCTTAAGCTACTCATTTCCCACTCTAGACACTTATGGGGGGAATTACCTGCACCCAAACACTAGCCTAAGTTTTGGCATTGCTCAAAAGAGTAAAAGACTGGGCGCATTGTCTTTACAGGAGAGATCTGTGTGCGCACATATGGATTATCGGTCATCCTTTGCTTCCATTTTAAATGTCTTCTTCCCAGAACAGAGAAATCCCTTAAGTGGGAAGTTTCCTCCCAAATCTAACTGGTCAGAAATAACCACAACCAACATCATGATTTATAGCTCTCTGATTAGGTCATTCCACCCCCCGCGCATGCTTGTGCTTTCTGTGGTGTCAACTCAACACACCCCAGAATCATCTGAGGGAGTCTCAGCTGAGAGGTTATTGCCCAAATCAGATTGGCCTATGGCCATGGCTGCAAGAAATTATCTTGATTGATGAGTTTATGTGGGATGGCCAACCCACTATAGGCAGCCTCAGCCTTAGGCAGGTGGTCCTGGACTGTCTGAGAGAGCCAGCTAGAGAATAAGGCAGCAAGCAGAAGTCTTCCATGGTTTCTGCTCCAAGTTCCTTCCCTGACCTCCTGCCCTGACTTCCCTCAGTGATGGACTCTGACGCAGAAGAATAATAGGCCAAATAAACCCTTTCCTCCCCATGATGCTTTTGGTCAGAGTGTTTTATCACAGCAGCAGAAAAGAAACTAGAACACATAGTATATCCTCATCTGAAAGTAGTACATGAAAATTTACAGAAATAACCTATTCATAAGCTTTAAATTGTGCATTTGGAGGACTAATGTGATGGAATCTCAGCCTGTCCTTCCCCTTTCCATCGGGGTGCCATCATCCTTTGGTCCAGCGCATCTACAGCTGTGTATCTACACTGTATACACTACACTTCCTTTAGACGCTTAGCTCTGTATTAGAACAACTGTCAGAATCACAGGCCTTGGGTTCGAGTCACCATTATCGTGTGCCCTTAAAACAGAGAAGTAAAGATGCTAGCGATTTAGATGTAGCAAAGTATTTCTCAAAAGAGTCAGTCACGTGAAAAAAAAAGATAAAAGCTCTTAACTACTTTGCTATGGGGACAACCACAGAGAGAGTTTAGTGTTATTTATGGTTTCAGATGCCCATGGTGAGTCACGGGCTCACAAAGGGCTGGAAGAGGTAGGTAAACAATACTAACATTATACCATGGAATATTGCCTTTATAAAAGCAGTAAAACAACTCAGTTACACTGCCATCTTATGCACTTAACTTCCTCCACTTTGCTTTCCCAGAGGCCCCACAGTGTGGACATTGTAGCACGATGGATGTGTTTGTTCCTTCTGTTTTCTGTCTCAATATATAACTCTACCACTGCTTAGTTATCTGTTATCTTGTTAAAAGGTCCTGGAGTTGAAGCTCTTCTGCTTCATGGGCAGTGGTGCCATGACCCTCTGCCATCTAAGTCTCTATGCACACTTGTGCACATCTCTCTGGAGTGCAGGACTGAAGAAATGTCTACTTCACAGGAAGAGCGTCTTGGATTCTACTAGACACTCTGTTTCAAGATGTCTGCACAAATCAGCATGCCTACTATCGACTATAAATCGGCAAAAAACACTTTGAAGAACAACTAGGCAATCTCTACACATGCACAAAGGTCTCTATGGCTCCACATTTTTGCCAAACAGTGTTGTCAGATGGCCAAATTTTTGCCAATCTAGTGGGTGTGGATAGACACTTAGTGGCTGCTTTAATTGCATTAACCAAATTGAGCATCTTTTGTGTGCTCTCTGGCCTTTCTAATGTCCTGCTCTGAGATTTACTTGTCTGTACCCTGACTAATTTTGACATATAAATAATTAGATAGATGATAGATAGATAGATAGATAGATAGATAGATAGATAGATAGATAGATAGATAGATAGATAGATAGATGATAGATAGATGCATGGATGGAGAGACAGGTGATAGATAGATGATAGATAGACAGACAGATGCATGGATGGAGAGATAGGTGATAGATAGATGATAGATATGGTTCTTTGAACAGTTCATAAAACAGAAATCTATGAGCCATTTCCTAATATAACAAACAGATCTCTTTGCCTACCGTCTACATTGTATTCTGCAAATGAAGCCTGACATCGTATAAGCTAACAATCCCTTCTTCTATTGTCTTGAAATCGTACCGCAAGTGCACCACGGGTTACTGTTTTCTTTTTGTCTCCTTATAAATAGTGGATTCTGTACCTTTTAGCCACAGTCATAATGTTTCTGTGGAAAATGGACAATTCTTGGTGAGCTGCAGTGATACTTACCAAAAAAACAAACAAACAAAAAAAACAAACAACAAAAAAAAACCCAAAACAAAACAAAACAAAAAAACCCAGTAAAAGGTTCCCAGACACAATCCTTCCTTCTTTTAACAGCTCAAAGGGCGGCATGAGAATAACTTCTTAAGAAATATGTCTGGCAAGATCTGCTAAAGCTAAACATGCAGTTACCTATGACCCAGGATTATGTTCCTGTGGACGCATCCAACAAAAATAGGTCTCCATGAAAAGCATGAAAGTGTTCACAATAGCTTCATTCATAAGACACATAAATCTGTGTGCTAATGGCCAGCCCAAGGCCATGGGCAGATCTGAAGACACAAGGAAACCGGTCCTGAAAGAGAACATCTTCTTTCATTCCATGTGCTTAACGTCCAGGCATGGGTAAAACTAATGTGCATTAGTCTTGGTTAGAAATTGAAAATTAGTTAGACATCAGAAAAATGGCTGGAAATGATGGCACATATCTATAGCCCTACTACTCAGGATGCTGAGGCAGGAGAATGACCATGAGTTTGCAGCCAACCTAAACTACATGGTGAGACTGACTCAAAACAACAAAATAAGTAAATAAACAAAGGAAGAAAGGAAGGGGGGAGGGAGGGAGGGAGGGAGGGAGGGAGGGAAGAAGGTTAATCCCTCTACACAAAGCGGATAGGTTCAATTAAAATAAAAAGAGAAGTTAGATCCAAAAGTTACAAAATTCCAAATAGAGCAGAGAAAATTAGTCTAGGAGTTCTGGCGACTACAGTATCGCTGGAATACCTTTGGGAGGAAAGTTTAAATGTTCTCAACACACACACAGAGACAGAGAAAGAGAGAGAGAGACAGAGAGAGAGACAGAGAGACAGAGAGACACAGAGAGAGACAGAGAGACAGAGACAGAGAATAATAAATTAGCTACCTTATTTGTCATTCTATGCTTGCATATATCAAACATATACCATAAATAGTTACAATTTTGTCTGTTAAAATAAATAAAAATAAACTGGCTGTGGTGGTACAAACTTAGCACCCCAGTACTCAGAAGGCAGGACAACAAAGAGTTTGAAGCTAACCTGGGCCACATAGCAAGACCCTGTCTCAAACCGCTTACACTTAAGTGATTCAAGTCATGAGGATACATTTTTTAAATGTACATACAAGTTTTTCCTGTAAAAAATGCACAACTTTCTCATTTTCCAGTTTGGGTTCTACTTAAGCAAAAGGCAGATTTTGACTGAGCCTGAATCACTGAGCTAAACATGCCATAAAGGTTAGCCAGCATAATTTTCTTAGTGAGCCTTATGGGGCAGATATGAGTGTCCCTATGCTCATATATGGAAAGCAAAGCATTCAAGGTATAAGCAGTTTATCTAAGGTCCTGACTGTATTCAGACTCTATCAATAACCACTTGAGTCATAGCAGTCATGGCTAATGCTCACTAAGCACACAGTGTGTCAGACGTTATTCCAACAGCGTTTACGTGTATTATCTCATGTCATCTGCAAGTTGATCTCATGCGACAGGCTCCATTATTATCTCCATTTCACAGGTGAGGAAATTACGACAGTAAGTCTCTTCCCCCAGGCCTCATGACCGGTCAGTGGAGGGGCTGTGCTCTCTCGTTTCTCTGTGGCACATGCCCCAGTTCTGACTTTTCTAGCCCCAAGACTATGCCTGGAATCTGCCTCTGCCTGATGGCTCCAGGCTGTGCTGCTGTGGGCTGTGGCAGCTGTTGACTTTGTTCCTGGGTCTTTTAATGGAGGCTGTGTTTATGTGTTAGTTTGTTTTTCACACTCACTGGTCTGTTGAGAGGTCAAAACACAAAGCCATCAAGCATGTAACCCTAACCATCCCCAGATAAATTAATGAACAGTTTCACCAAGGCAGAGAAGCTGTGGAGGGGGTCTTCATTGCTTCCCAGGGCCAGACTTCACCTTCAAAGATCCCAGAGGACTCACCCCCCATCCGCCACCCCCCACTGCCATCAGCTCAAGGTCTGTGGTGACAAGACTTTTTAAGAATAGGTACTACCACCTCAGGACCACATTTTAGTGGAAAAATACAGCTGCTGGAGATCAGCTTCAGGGGGTTAGGAAGAAATGACGCACTGACACAATAACCAGGCCAAGAAGGACCAGGAGGGGCCGAAGGGAGGAAAAGATGCTTGATCTGCCATCAGCTTCCTGTCCACCAGAGGCCTGGACCAGACCACAGCAATATACCAGCAGCCTGCCTAGACTGCTGTGCTTAAGCCACAGACTTCCAGCTAAAGCCCTGCTCCACGTTTGCCAGGTTACAAATCACTTTCACAAAGAGGCAGAAGCACCAAGGCAAGCACCCACAGACCTCTGCAACATGAGCAAAAGACAAGGCCCAGCTACTTTCCCCATAAGGCAGGAGAGTGCCCCCAAAGGGCCTTGGAAGAAAGAAGCTGGGCTGGATGGAGAAGGCAGCAAGGTCTCAAGGGAGCCGCTGGGAGCCCAGGCTGAGGGACCACAGAAACAACAAACAGCAACCAGCAGCTTGCTTGCATACACACGGCCCTCAACCCTTCAGTGACCCTTCAAGGCATGGATGTTAGTCAGCCTGGTTCCACACAAGGGGAAATTGGGGCTCAAATCAGGTTAAGTAATCAGTGCTCAGAGTTTGGGAGGGCTGGCTCCCTGTGTAAGGCCATCACCCCCTCCACAGAGGAGGAAGTAAGAGAAAAGAATGGGGGAAGCACTGCCTCGTGGAGAGTCTGAGGAGACTGCCGAATCGGCCCTTGACCGTTTCTCACGGTGAGGAGCCAGTCCAGCCCACCCTGGTCTGTTCCTCTGCTACCTTGCTCCAATTTCCAGGACAAATGATTGCTCACAGCCTTTCCCAGAAAGGGAACAATGAGGGCAGAGGCCAGTGTCTAAGAAGCACAAGGGCAGCTGGCTTCAGGTTAGGATCAAGCTGTCCTGAAGCCATTGGAGAATCCCAAAGCGATACATTCAGCAGGTAGGTCTGCCTGACCTGGGAAAGGAAGTTATTTCCTTCACTGGGAAGGGCTGATAGCACTCTGGGTGTCAGCAGGAAGCCCTGGACTCAAGCGACAGATTACAGTGCTGTCTGGTGATCTAAGAAAAACCAGGATTCATGACTTCCAGTCAGGCGTGCCCATCCAGACCCCCTCAGCCAGGGACTGTCATTCTCTGGTTGTACTACAGCCCAGCTCCAAGCAGAGTGGGCTGCACTGGGTAGCAGCCTGGAGTCCAAGCAAAGCCCTTTGCTCCAGTCCCTGAGGGCCAGCACCTGCAGAAGTCACTCCAGAGAGTCCCTGGAGGGGACTGTCAGCTGTTCAATTGCCTAACGTGAAGAAAGAAGCCCCTCTGGGAATATAATTGGGAAGAACTCTATCAAGCCAGAAGGAAGGCAGCCTTCCCTGTACAGAAATGCTAAATGCAGAACTGTTTACAGGAAGCACTCTCAAATACTTAGCAAGGTCGGTATAGCCATGTGCTGTCCACAGCTTCCTGGTCCCGAGCAGAGCAAGTGGAATCTGACCCTGATTGCACTAACTCTGCAATCCGAAGCAAATGCTCAGCATCAACCAGTTCCCATCCACCCTCACCTTCTCCTCCGAGCACCCTTCCGTCTACTTCGCCTACCTAGTGACTGGGAATGGCTGGCGCTGAGCTGCCCAACCTCAGTATCTGAGACTTAGACAAGAGCCACTAATGAATCACGGGTGACCAAATGGCCCAGGCTGCTCATCTTCTCTTCATGCCCCTAGATTGTCCAGTACAATTCCAGAGCTAAAGAGGTTGAGAAAGGGAGAGTGACAAACTCAAGGCCTGGACAACATAGTGAAACCAAAGAAATGCAAAGGACAGGGCGAGGAGAGACATGAGAGGCAAAGAGAGTAAAGGAGAAGGGGGGAGAAAGGACGGTTATTGGAGAGAAGAGAAAGGGATAGAAAAAGATGGGAGGGGATAGAAGGAGAGAAAAGGAGAGGAGGGGAGAGAAGGCGAGGGGAGGGAAGGAAAGGGGGAGGGGTCTGTTTCTGGGCTCCTTAGGTCTGTGCTAGCTGTTGATTAACCTTGATGGGCAGCACACTGAAAGCAAGGGCTTGGGTTTTACCTGAGTCCCAGCTCCCTTGCTTCTCTGCACTTCCAAGAGAGCATAGCTGGGCTCATCACTAGACGGCTGGGATGTGTGGACCCATGCCACATTCACTTGACCCCTCCAACTGGTTGAGAGTCTATCCTAAGCTACCTGCTGTCACCCAGCTGACCATGGGCAAGTGACAAAGCCCTGCCAGTGAGCTCTGAGCAGTCTCATAGTAAGCACAAATAGCTGCTCACTGTGATAACCTAAGCATCCTTCATGCAGACATCCAAGTCAGAAATGCTCCAAATGCTGGCTGGTGCTTTCTGACGCCACAGGTGGGAAATTCCAAACCTGCTCTCATGACATGGGGCACGGTCGGACAGCAGGTATGTATGAAGATCACACAATTACCTTCAGGCAGTGTGCATAAGGTAGGTCTAAAGCAGAAAGGGACTCATTCAGACTTGGGTTTCGTCCACAAGCTGTCTCATTACAGATGCATGAGAAATATCCCAAACCCTGAACTCTGAAATGCCTCTTATCCTAAGCATTTCAGATAGGTCCTGTCAAACCTGCCAGGTGTGATGGTGCACCCTTGCTCCCAGCACTCAGGAAGCAGAGGCAGGTGGATCTCCTAGTTCATGGCCAGCCTGGTCTACAGAGTGAGTTCCAAGACACCCAGGACAACACAGGGAAATCCTGTCTCAAGGACAAAACAAAACAAAACACCAACAATGACAAAGTTCTATCAATCTACTTGCAACCCTGAGGTGCCTGTAGTTGTCACATGCCACACGTTCTCATTTTGGTCAGAGAAAACTAACAGTTGTTACACAGCTATCAACAGAGCCAGATCTCCTGGTTTCAAATCCTGTATTCAGCTGTGAGATCTTGGGCATGTTGTTTAAATTCCTGGTGCCTCAGTTTCTTCAACCCCCAAAAGGAAGATTTTTAGTATCTCCGGATAGTAAATGAGTAAATACCAAGATGCTTATGTCAGTACCTGACTCATCCTCAATGCTAAAAAGATATCTGCCATTAAAATGCTGTCTTCCAATAGACTATAATTCTATTTTTCTCTATGTCCCACTCTCATTCAGGACACTGTCTAGATAATTCCTGCCCATCTATAATGAGGAGGAAGGGTTCTTTTCAAATTTCAGACCCCAAGGCTGTCACCTTTGGCCAAGCTTTTCACTGAGCTGACGGTGGCCTAAACTCTGAAGTGATCAGACCCTGCCTGCACTAGACCCTGTTTAATCTCCATCTCCTCGTCTCTCAGGCAATCAGCACATCTCCCACATTACAACACCAAGAACAATCACAGGCTCTGTATTGACCACTCTCTGTGTGTCACGCTTCGGCTCAGAATGTATCTCTGAGTGCTTGTGACCTCCCTGTAACCCCCATTTCACAGATTAGGAAACTCAAGAGTGGCTTGCCTGGGGTCAGCCGGCTAATAAGCAGCAGAGGGAGGAGTCAGAGCACATCCTGCTTCCCAGCTTCCTACACAAGCCAGGCTGCTCTGAGGCAAAGCAGGGTAGAGACTCCCTCACAATCTCCCTTTCCATTCCATCTTTGGCCCAAGGTCGTAGCCCCATTTTGCCCACACACTCCAGAAGGCATGGAAAAGTAGGGTTTCCCGTGGTTGAAGACTTAACTAAACCACAGGTAAGAATCCTTATTCCAGAAGGTACAATGAGCCTGAAGGGTCAACAGGTAATCACAGAGAGCAGCAACAGCCTGGCTGAGGATAGCAGAGCCTCACTGAGCCTCACACCCCTACCCAGGCCTCAGGCTGTTCTGTGACACCTCGCAGATTAACACATACTTAGTGACCATTAAGATTACACTTAAATATCACCTACTGTGGACCAGGCATCTGCCTCTAGTCACACAGATCTGCAGTGTCATGCAGTGATAACTGTCCCTCTTCCACAGATGAGAAAGAGGGGCAGAAACTTTGACTGAGCCAGGTTAGAGCTCAGAAAGTCTAGGCTCTACAACCCATGCTCAAAGCCACTGCACTGCTGCTCCTCAGAGCAAAGAAGGTTCCAGAAGGGCTCCATTCTGGGTCTTTCTGTGGGCTCCTCAGACAGAGAAATCAGGTGAATGCATTAAGAAGCTAAATAGGTCTCCACAGGTCACCAGGATCCACTTCTCTTCCTTTGGATACATGAAGGATGGCGATTCCTTGTCTTTGTGACTAGCCAGAACTGGAAAATCAGGAACAAACTCAAGTCACCAGATCCCTCTTCCCTAGGCAAGAATGTCTTGGAGCAGAGACACCCCTGGCCTGAGGGGGAGCTTCCCCCAGTCTGAAGCTTGTGCTGACTGACTCCATGGATTTCTCTCTTCCCCCAGCTCTGGCTTCTGCTCCCACTGACATTGGTTATGATATATTTGTGAAAAATAAACCTGAGCTCAGAGCCAATAGCCTTTGGGGCTCTTTGTTACGTCATCCCATTCTCATCAGTCCTGACTGGTGCAGGTCTGGCAGTGTGAGAAAGAACAGAACATCAGGCCCCTGACAGGCAGGCTCACTTCAAGGGATCCATGTGGTAGGTAGAGAGAGAAGGTGAAGAATCCTCAGAAACCAGACTCTTGTCACCTGGGTTTCAGTGAGAATGTTTGCTCCTTACCAAAGCACTATCCAAATGCTAAGATCAGAGATGAAATTAGCTACAGAAAGAAAAAACTCACAAACTGATCCAAGGCTGAAGTGGAAGCCTCTAGTTGCTTCCATGGTCACTGCCTGGGGTAGACTGGCTGTGACATTATCACCCCTGGAGCTGGCGGCCCGGTGTTCTGACACACTCTAGGTTCCTTCACCTACCAACACCAGGGCCCTGGCTTGCATGTCCTGGTGCCATCCAGCACCTCACAATTCTCAAAGAGAATAAAGAGATGGCTAGGAAATGCTGAGCAAGGATGTAATCTGGAAGGCCACAAAGCCCTTCCTAGAGGTACCAACGCCTAGGCTGAGTCTTTGAATAGATTTGGGGATTTCTAAGAGGAAGAAAAGCCATTCTAGTCCCATCTCTCTCTCTCTCTCTCTCTCTCTCTCTCTCTCTCTCTCTCTCTCTCTCTCTCTCTCCCCCCGTGTGTGTGTGTATGTGTGTGTGTGTGTGTGTTGTGCTTTTTGTTGTTTGGTTTGGTTTGGTTTGGTTTGGTTTGGTTTGGTTTGGTTTGGTTTGGTTTGGTTTGGTTTGGTTTGAGACAGGATGTGGTAGTTTGAATGAGAAGATCTCCCATAAGCCCATATGTTTGAATGCTTCCTTCCAAATTAGTGGAAATGTTTGGGAAGGATTGGGAAGTATAGCCTTGAGGTGTGTTACTGTGAATGGACCTTAAGGTATTAAAACCCCATGCCAGTTCTAATGCCTCTCTCTCTCTCTCTCTCTCTCTCTCTCTCTCTCTCTCTCTCTCTCTCTCTCCATGCAGATTTCCATACAAAGCTCTCAGCTATAGCTGCAGCACCATGCCTGCCTGCTTCTTACCATGATGATCATGGACTAACCCTCTAAAACTGACGAACCTTTTACGACTGAGCAGCAATCCTCCCCAGCCCTACTCAGTGGCCCTCACCACCCTGAGCACCCATCCCCAGCAACCATCTCCAAAACCTCTTCCATTCTTCCAAACTGAAATTCCCCAGCCACTAACCAGTGGCAACCACCCCACCTTATGCTGGTCCCTGGTGGGTCCCCCACCCATCCAGGTCCCCTATCTCTACACTTTCTGTTCCTGTGATTTCTTTGATTTAAAGGGAAACTGGAACAATTCAGAGAAGTATTGAAGGCCGAGACCCTTGTTCTGACAGACATGAAATGGAAAAAATACAAGCCAGTTTTCTCTGTGGGACTTGCTGCCCCCATACCATGACTGGCCTAACCCCTTAGCAGTACCCCTCAAGTTGCAGATGCCCCACTAGTGTTGCTAGGTTTCTCTCTCAAGACTGACTTTGCTAAAAGCATGTGGCAAGATCTGAATCAACCCAAGGCAGAATACAGGTAGGACAGGATTTCTTTCATGCTCTCAACACTGCTGAGAGAGAAATGATTCCTAATTGATTGAAGAGGGTGTGATATATCTCAGCAAGATAGTAATGTCCCCGAAGTGACACAATTATCCCACACCAGGGCTTGTAGCTCTAACCTCAGCCTCTTCCCTTTCAACTCCGCCACGTGCACATGTCCCTAAGGCAAGTTGCAGGAGCAAAGCCCAGAAATATCCACAAAGATGCAGTTCTGTAAATGCACTCTACACTCAGCAAGCAGACTCCTAACAAGCTAATCAAAATAAATTGGGATGGCACATGCCTGAGTAACACTCTTTCCCAGTGCGTAAATGGCCCTGTCTTCTTTTTTGTCCATGTGACCACTGAGTTGGTCCTTTAATGAATGCACAGGAGATGCTGGCCACCAAGAGGCTGTGCCCCTCTTCTCATCTGAGGGAGCCCACCTAGCTCCTTTCCAGGCCTTTGCACAGCAAGTGGTTATGCATACTTGCTTAGCATTTGGGCATGTCTACCCCCACAGGATGCTGATACAGATAGATTTGATATGCACAAAGCACGTACACACACACACACCTGGGCGCCCTGACTGTGGATGGGCTGGCAGCATACTCTCCAGATTGCTTGCCTTCATCCTGTGTTTGTTTAAATATCAGCCAGGTAGAGAGAGACCTTTGTTAAGTATCTCCCAAGATGCCGAGATTGGAAATATTTCCCTAAATTCCACCCCACCTTATGGCTGATTTTGTCTTTGCAGTAGCTTGCTGCTCCCTGGCTGGCCTCCATTAATGTACAAGGCTGAGAGACAGCCATAGGCATGAAGCTCACGTATTAGTAGGAGTCTTCTGCATCTTCAGGCTGGGGGATGCAGCCAGGTACCCAGCCTGACCCTCACTGCATGCATTTGCATTGATGCTGTAGACTTCCTCAGCGTGGAATCCTTTGAATGTGCTGCCTCAAAAACATTACGTACGCAAACACAGTCATTTCCAGGAATCCTAATGGGTGTACATAGTACACCTAGATTCCCCTAATGGGGAATCCACAGCCCACCATCCCCACATGCCAAAATTCATGACTGATTCCATCTCTTATAATAAAGCAAATACAGCGACTGCATGTAACCCATGACTATCCTCCTATAGACTCTAAGTTGCCTCTAAATATGATTTTAACACCTTGTACTCTGTAAATTCTAGGGAACACACAGTGTGCTGCTGTGCTGTGTGTGGAATACTATCCTGAGAGGAAAAAGAGTGCCCCACATGTTCAGAAGGAATGAAATAGGTTTTCAGATATTGTTGATTCTGAGCCACTTGAGCCCACCATGGATATGGAAGCTGACCGTACCTCAGAAAAGACTTTGATCATTTTTGTAGCTGGAGAGATGGCTCAGGGGCTAAGTGCCCTTGTTGTCCTTTCAGGAGACCTGGGTTTGGTTCCTACCACTCACAAGGTGGCGTACAATCAATTCCAGGAGATTTGACGCCATCTTCTGACCTCAGCTGGCACAAGGCATGCATATGGACACATGGAATTTAATCATTTTCTTCTCTCCTTAAGTTTTCTCATTATCTTTGGTTTTGTTCTTCTTGTTTTCCAGACAGGGTTTCTCTCTGTATCTCTGTTGTCCTAGAACTCGCTTTATAGACCGGCTGCCTCTGCCTCCCAAGGACTGATGTTAAAGCATACACCATAACCACCCAGCTCGTTGCCTTATTTTTAAAATTCTTGCCTTTATTTGCTTCTTTTGTGTCTGAGTATATATGTGCCTGTCGTGGGGGAGGGGCATTGTATGCCACATCTGGAGTATGGACTTGCAGGGAAAGTTATGAGTCTGTTCTCTCCCTCTACCATGCAGGCCTGGGAATAGAACTCAGGCCCACAGGCTTGGCGGCAAGCCACCCATCTCTCTGGCCCTTGATTATTTTCTTAGTAAATAAATCTCCCATTGCTTCCTCTCTTATTTGGAGACCGAGTTTTTCTTACTGTAATGAGGACTTAGTGACTTAAGGGCTAGGACTTGTCCAGGCTCATGGCCAGCTGCTGAGAGCAATCAGGCTCTTGGCCAACCCATCAGGAGATCACCAGTGGGTGGTTTAAGTCCTCAGGAGGCTTCAGGTCCAAATCTGAAGGCTCAGGGTGCCTGGCATAGATGGAGAATGACATTATTTACACCTATGGGTGTCAGAGATAGAGTCTCCCCCCTTCTTAGAGACTGCAGCAGCTATACAACTGTCTCCTCAAGGTAAGGAGCAGGGACCCAGGGCACGGTCTCTTTCTAGGGCTGTCTCTTTTAGGAGTGTCACAAGGAAAAAGAGAAGCCATGCAAGCCTTTAGTAAGGTTGCTGATACCCTGACTTGCCAGATGCCATGGCGGTCTCCATGGAAGCCTTCCTACCAGCCGTCCTGCCACTTGCACTGCCTGGGAGCTCTTTGCTCTTCAAGGCTGTGTGTCTAACACTCAGTCCAGCATCAGCTGG
>CM052707.1:22574638-22634095 GCA_028551405.1 Uromys caudimaculatus | reverse complement strand
GAGAGAGAGAGAGAGAGAGAGAGAGAGAGAGAGAGAGAGAGAGAGAGAGAGAGAGTTTTTCAAAAGAGGCAAAGGAAGCACGTGAAGGAGGGCTGCCAAGAACACAGGAGAAGCCCAGGTAAGCCCATTGGAACTCTAAGGCCTTCTCCAGTCTCTGGGGGATGAAGTGAACATCTACACTGTCCTAGTTGTTGGCTGACCTTACATTTTGTCCTACTATTTCTAGACATTGTCGCCAGACCTGCCGGTAGCTTTGGGAAGAGCCTCAGCCCCGTGAAATTCCAAGAGAACAAAGCAATAACCTTTCTTTCACAACTCAGTCATTCTAACACAAGAGCTTCAAAAACCAGAGACATCCCCAGTCTGGGCATCTCACAGGTGAGCAAGCTCCAGTTGTCTGTGTAGGAAGCTCCCATTAACCACTGTCTGCCCTGACATCTCTCATCCAGCAGCAGTAGCAAGCCACTTGATTCTCCCTGTGATGTTGTTTCTTCAGCTCCAAAACTGGGTACTGTGACATCTCCTTCACAATGTTCTTGACCAGAACATTCTCCAGGGACAGCACAGATGGATCCCCTGATTAGCTCACTGGTTTCACAAGTCCCTACCACCATTTAGCACCTGCTGAATTCCTGAGCCCCACTGTTTATTCTTTACATGTGCCCCTCTGAGCCCAGCTCCCCTGAATGTCTTCCAGTTACTTGGACACCACTCTCTGACCCCCTTTCGGTTCACAAAGACTGTCCCTGCCTGGGACAATGACTTTCCTGCCTCCTCTTGGTAGCTCTGCTGGACCCCACTTTCACAAGCACAAGAACACACACAAACATGTGCTGTGAACACACAGTTAAGGACAAGGGAGGTGGGAAATCAGCTCTGAGGTCCCTTTACCTGCTCAATAGTTGTCTCTTACTGGTCTGTGAGCTCACCAAGGGGAGGGGACATATTCCCAGGGCTCCTCATTATCCCTCTACCACCTAGCAGACCTAACCTAGAGGAAAACATCCACAACTATGTACTTATTAAGAGAAAAGACAAAGCTCAGCTCTGAGAACATGATAAACTCACAGCTTCAGAGAAAATCCACAGCACCACAGTTTAGAAGTTCAACTTGCATCCAGGCTGTGAGTAAATTCTAGCTGAGCCACTTAGCAACTGTGTGACCCTAGGCACGTCCCCTAACCTCTGAAGTTCCATTGTCTTGCCTACAAACAGGAATCTGACTCATAACAATTTAATAAAGTTGATGTGAGAATTAAATAAATTGATAAAAAAATGATACATAGGGGTAGCTCACTTGTGTGCATGTGTGTGTGTATGTGTGCATGTGTACATGTAAAGATCTCACTTGTATAGCCCAGGCTGGCCTTGAACTTGAGACCCTCCTTTCTCAGCCTCCTCAGTGCTGAGATGACAGGTCCCTACTAATGCCAGCTAATTTTCTTATACTCGTTGTTAGGGCTACCATTATTCTGGCGACATTCAGAATGAGACCTGGAACATGCAATCCCACTTTGGATAAGACCATTCAGGTCTGTGCATCTGACATCCTGCCTCATCCCTGGATGCTTGCTCTACCAGTCTTCTTTCCGGTTATCAGTACCACTGAGGCAAAGCTTGTCCTCTGACCGCTCCCCAGCTCTCCTTCCCAACTACCAACGGTCACACACATACTCACTTGATTGATAAAGTCCCTATCTGGTCATTTACGATCTGGCGGCTATAGAGGCAACTCCTGCCAGCTCGAAAAGCAATTAATCTGCGAACAAGCTGGGCAGCAGCAGGCCTGGGCATTTCAGTCTCGGGCCGGGCCACTCCGGAGAGCAGACAAGACTGCAGCGGGCTATTTATTGTACATTTTAATTAAGTGCTTGTTAACGACAGTTATTTTAACAGTCATAAAATTACTGTTGTAATGCATTTTGTTGGAGGGAGAATGGAGGGGCCTCAGGATTTTATGAAAGCAACCACAGATTGCCTTCACTTTAAATCAGAGAATAAATTCTGAAGAGGAGGGCCGGTGCTGTGGTCCAGGCCCAGACGCTAATGGTTGTTTAATGCGCTCATCAGTGTTTGTAAGTCCTGAGCATACGGCGTGGACACAACAGCCCTCCAAACCTCTTTAACACTTATTTGAGATGACAGGAAAAATGAAACCATTTGTGCTTTCAATGGAAAAGCAATCATTGGTACATTATATTCGCCTTGCCCTATCAAGCTAATGCACGGTAAAAGTGTCACCAAATGTATTTAAGGGCCTGATGGACTGCTAACGTTGGGCTCCTGGTACTGGACTGATTAATAAAAATCTTCAATTTGTATGTAAATGCAGGAAGGCCTCATATCATCGGCATACCTGCACCCTGAGAAAATAATAAACTGAAGTTTAATGCAGCAATTATCAGCATTTATGGGATTCTTAAAGTGGTTGGCGGTAGCCCTTGGAAGTAGGCACACAGCGAGAAGCCAGGGATAGGTATGGCACACCTGCAGGAGCCGTGGCCTTCTCCCAGGGGACAGCACTGGCAGAGCTGGTAGCACCACATGGTGGTACCCTGTGCATGACCAAGGAGTAGGCCAAGTGCTGTGATGCTGGCTGATGCTGGCCGATGACTCAGGCTGTTGCCAGAAAGAAAAATGCTCCAGATAAAACAGTTGAGCATCTGACACTCCAAGCTCTGATTCAGAGGAACCCCACAGGGCAGTCCTACAACCTGCTGGACCAAACCATGTCTGCAATAACAAGGACACCCACTAGGCACCCCCAGGAACCTTCTATCTTGGTGCAAGTGGCAATGTCTTCATTGTCCACTTGTGTTCATTGTCACAGTCAAGACTGTGTTGCTGTGTGTCCAGCCCAGGGCTAAGAACAGCTTTAAATATTATCTCATTCCTTATGATGTCAGAGAATCGCTCACTACTTACTAAATTCATTTCCTTTTCTTCTTGGTCACACCGCTAAACTATACTTCCCAGACACCCTTGCAGTAAAAGGTAGCCATGTTAGTTGGTTTGGTTGCCCAAGAATAGATAAACAGTAAGATGAGATTGGTACACTAGATATGCAGGGGTTTTAAGCAATAGAGAGCAGAAGAACCCTCAGGCTACCGACCATCCAACTGCTACAGGAGCAGAACAGGGAGAAAGGAGGCGTTAGCGTGAGCATGGATTCTCAGATGGGATCACTCTTCGAAGAATGTGTCTGCTAGGCTAACAGGAAGTCTTTGAGTCTTTGCCCATTGGTAGGTCACTGGTCTCGCCCCAATGAGTCTAACTTCATGTGCTCAGTGTTCCAACACACTAGAAGAATGTGCTACACCACAGGAGCATGACGGGATAGCCAACAGGCTAGCCAGCCTCCTGCAGCAAGAGACAAGAGGCACAGCACTATGTCTGTATAGCAACAGTAGCTGAGGGCTGGCTATTAAGATGTAGACAGGATTAATAGATGCTCCTTCTAGCCTTGGCCTCTACAGTGTCCCATTGCATGTCCCTGCCATGTTCACTGTTCTCAGCTTGAGGCAGACAAGATACTTATGAACTGAAAAAAAAACAGAGCCAGAAAAAGCCTCATCCAATGCTTAAAGACATGCTATCACCCTGAAAGACCACTGCTTAAGTGAGGGTGGGGGACAACTTCCATTAATGACAGCAAGCCATCGATTGAAATTGAGGGCCCTCCAATTATAGCAGCCAAGCCTTAGCCCAGCTGATATCCTATCAGCAGAAGGCAGTGTTCAGATCTCCATTTCCCAGTAAGAGCAGGAACCCAGACAGATCAGCAACTCTGGCAGTTATATGCACGTCTTTAACTCAACCAGATTCTTTTTGTTTCCTGTCCCAAGACTTCTCTGACATTGTGGGGCTCCTTTGGCTAGTAGGAATCCATTTAGCCTTCATCAGCCATGTGCATTTCAAGTATACAAAAAGGTCAGAAGCCTATAAAGCCATCTCCACAGACAGGCTGGTAAGACACAGATGAAGAAATGTTTTCCTTTTGTCCCAAGTGGACAGTAGAAAATACATTCTGTCAGGAACCCTTGTTGGCTTCTCTCACCCTCTTTGCTCCTTCTTCCCAGCACTCCCCATACCCCTCCCTCCATACTTGGGCACCTGCTCTCTCAGATGCTTGCAAAAAAAATGTCCTGCACACCAGCCTTTGCCTAAGGATCCATTTGGGGAGTGCCCAGCTGAAACAAGGTTTGAATCTAAAACAATCAACAGTTGCCACTGGCCCAAAAGGTCTGAATGAGGTGTTCAAGCAAGGAATAGCTATCACTTGGCAGAGAGAAATGGGATGAGGGACTTTGGAAAGACAGGGAGAAAAATGAAGCCAAAAGAGAAGGAGAAGGAAAGGGGGGGATTTCAATTTGTAGGTTAGCACAATGCTTCCCTGACTTCCTAAGTTCCAAATTGTCTTGCCCAGCTTCCAATCAAGGCTGCAAGCAGCTCCTGCCCACCTCAGGGTCTCCCACCCACCAGCATGGGGTAGAGAATCTCATCAGGCATTAACCAGTCAGCTAGGAAAAAACCCAATATAGCCCACCTGAGACGGGGGTTCCTTTCACTCTAGGGGTTCTGGGACTAGGCCACTTGAGTGGAACTTTGGGGATGGGGGAGAGGACAGAGCTGGAGTGTGCCTGCCTACCCCTCCCCAACACCCAAACCAATAGGGAAACAGCAAAACCAACTTGCTCATGATAAAATAAGACGTTCACATTTTCTAAAATGGATCCGTGTGCTCTGGTGACTTCTGACCCACTTCCTCTTCCTCTAGGAGGGCAAGGAAATGGCTACATTGATTGTGTGCCGTGCCTAGCAGAACTCGGACTCCTACTGCTGCTCTAAACACCTCACTGGCTTCCTAAACACCTCCACCACCCCACACGGCCAGGGCATGAGTGAGTGATGTAAGCGTTGATCTTGGCACCCATAGGCCACAGAATAGCAGCGAAGACATTTGGGGCTCTGCTGTCTCTTTTTTCCTGGAGCAGAAGAGGTAAACTTTCCATTTTCTTTTTCATATTTTATAGGGGTGTGTGTGTGTGTGTGTTACTGTATGTATGCAGTATATGCATGTTTTTAGTGTGAATGTATACATACATGCATGCAGATACACATGAACATGTTATCTGTGACTGTGAGAGTGCTATGTGTGTATATGGGGTCTAGAGATTGACCATTGTTCAGTTGTCTTCCCCATTTTAGTTTTTGAGGTAAGATCTCTCCCTGAACCTAAAGTTCACTGGAACAGCTCGGCAGCTCAGCTGCTCCTCAGCCTGCTATGGGGATCCATCTGTAACCGCCCCTATCCCTGACTTCACGGCAGCTGGGTTATGGGTGCATGTTGTTACACTCAGATTTTTATATGGGTTCTGGAGATCCGAACGCAGGTTCTGATGCTTGTGTGACTGGTACTTTACTAATGGAACCATCTCCCTAGCCTGAGGGAAACATTTTTCAATATATTTTTAAATTGATGATAAACAGCTACCACATAAAATCGCCTCCTCTTAATTGCTTAATTTTTTAAACATGCTATTCGTCATTAAATATTCACCTTGCTGAGTGAGCATCAATCACCACCCAAGACCCTTTCCACCGTGCAAAACCTAGAAGCCATTTCTTCTTTCTGTCTCCAAGGCCACCAACTGGCTGCTTTCTGTATCTGTGGCTATAAAGACAATAATGCCCCACATAAGTAGAACGGCATGAAGCAGGGGGTTGTGTCCTCGGGTCTAGCCAAGCTGTGGCGTGTGTCAGAATCTGTCTGTTCTGTTTATCTAGTCCCCTTGGATTGCTCAGACATTTTTGGCTGTGTCGCTGCTGTGCACTTGAGCGTGCAAATGCATCTTCAAGATGCTGCTCTCAGGAGGAAGGAAGGAATATTCCTAACCCTAGTGGCCCCTCACTAGCCTGGGGGGGGGGGGCCGAGGAAGGCAAGGCTGTGTTTACCAACTCAGGTTTTGGAACCTGACTGGACTGGTTTTAAATCTTGATTCCCACCTCGAACTCTACCCAGGCAGAGCCGTGAACACATGTGGGGCTCTTGCCACAGGCCTGCCATTCTTCTAATCACCTCATACAGGGTTAGTGCTCATGGCGAGCACCGAAATTATCTAACATAGGTGTTATTATTCACCCTGCTTCCCAGAGGAAGTTAAGCGGTTTATCTGGAGCCAAGATGTCTATGCGGACAATCTTGTCCCAAAGCCCATATGACTAGAATGATGGAGTGATGGCATCAGGGCTTGAGTCAAACCTGGCCCTGCTGTAACATCCGGGTGGAGAGTTGACTCCTCCGGACCTAGCTGCTGTGAGAGGAGGTAAATGTATCTATAACCTCTCCCTGCTTTCCTCTCTCAGAGACCAGATTTCCTAATTGTTCCATAGTGTGCCCCATGTCATGGGGTGAACAAGAAGAGGACCTGGGGTTCCAAATTCTAGCCCTTCACCAGCCACGCCTCACGGCTGCTCTCTTGGCCAGTGATCCCTGCATGAATCCCTTTGTAAAGAACGAGGAAGAGCTATGGGCAAAAATCTCTCACAGGCTCCAATCCTTCCAGTGAGCTCCTCAGCCAGAGCAGAAATTCCAAGGACATCTGGCAGAGGCAATCAAGGGAGACCTGTGGAAAGGAGGAAGAGGAAGCTGGTGGAGGCTGGAGAGGAGTGTGTGCCTCCGGCTGCCACAGGAAATGGGAGAAGGAAGAGAGGTGTGGGGGAGGGGGAGGTGTGGGGGAGGGGGAGGTGTGGGGGAGGGGGAGGTGTGGGGGGAGCATCTCTCTAGAGATGACTCTCATCCACATTAAAGCATCCCAATAGTCACAAGTAAAAAATTAGAACCCATTAAAGATTACAAATAGTTTTGATTTTAGACTCTTTCTGAATACAGCACTGAGGTAAGGCAGGCCCACATGGGGCTCAGTTTGTATTTGGGTTAAGCCCATTGAGAAATATGATTTTTGAAAGTTTGGTTTAAGCTAGACATGGTGTCACAGGCCTCCAGTCCCTGCACTCACAAGACTGAGTGAGGCAGGAGGGTCACAAAACCAGCCTGGAAGACATAGCAAGACCCTGCCTCAAAAACAATTTGGTTTTGTTGTTGTTGTATTTTATTTTATTTCTTTTTTCTTTTCTTTTCTTTTTCCTTTTCTTCTTTCTTTCCTTCACTCTTTTTGTTCTTTCTTCCTTCCTTCCTTCCTTCTTTTCTTCCTTCCTTCCTCCCTTTCTTCCTCCCTTCCTTCCTTCCTTCCTTCCTTCCTTCCTTCCTTCCTTCCTTCCTTCCTTCCTTCCTTCCTTCCTTCCTTTACTTCTGTGGTTCCAAGCAAAAACTATGACAGACAGAGATGTTCCTCACCTTGGGCTCCCTGTCACAGACTCAGAAACCCATCAGAACTACTAAAGTCAGGGATGGAAGCGACTGGACATATGGCGTTCATAGTCTACCTCTCCCTTCTCCTCTCACCTCTCCTCTCCCTCCGGGGTCTCACTGTGCATGGATGTGCAGTGGATGTTTAACTCATGAAAATGTACGGCGACACTCTTCCTCCAGCCTCCGGCACACTGGGCATGATGCATGTGCCACCAAATCTGATTTTCTTTGTTTCTCCTTTATAAGCCATATGGGGGGAATATCTCATAGGAGAAGCCCAGGCCCCCTGTAGAGCGCGGTCTGCAGCCGCTCAGCTCCTCAGATCCTGTGGTCTGGGCTTGTCCCAGTCCTGTTCTCCCTACTCAAGTTCTCAGCATCCTCCTGCTCAGCTGTCTCCTTCCTCATCCATCATTGCCCCTCAGTCCTCACTCAGGGAATGTACATTTGGGATGTCTTCAGGGATCACATGTTTAAATAGCTGGTGATGTTGTTTGGGGGAGGTCAGAAGACATTCATGATGCAAGGCATATTAGTGGAGTTATTATCTACTGAGCCCTTTCACTTCCGGGCCATCACCTGTAAGAAGCTACACAGTCAGCTCCCGCCACCATAGAGCAAACCCCTCCAGTTCCGGCCACCAAAGAGCAAACCCCTCCAGTTCCTGCCACCATTGACCAATCCCCTTCCAGCTCCTACCACCATTGACCAATCCCCTTCCAGCTCCTACCACCATTGACCAATCCCCTTCCAGCTCCTACCACCATTGACCAACCTCCTTTAGCTCCAATCACCATGATTCCCTCACCATGATGGGTTGCAGCCTCTCAAACCATGATTCAAAAGACACCCCCCCCCACACACACACACACACACACATCCCTAAGTTGTTTTTTGTCAGGTAGCTGGTTCTGGCGATATAAACGTGACTGTCACAGCAGTTAGAAAGTGCTTTGCTTCCCACGACGGTGCAGCCTTCCATAATTCTCCTGGGACCTAGAGAGCTGCCAAGTTACTGCTACAGGAATGAACGTTTGGGTGGACTCTTCGCTACATAGCACCGAAGTGGCCGGGTAACTCCACAGTCCACCCTCCCTGTCTACCTCCTCCTTCTTATTCAGTGTCGTCAGTCTTTCAGAAGCTATCTGTTGCTGGATGTGGTAGAGTTCACCTATCATCAGGGAGTGGAGGTACAAGGGTCATGATGTTCACCTTGGACTTCATAGTGAAAGATCTTGTCTCAAAGAAAAGCAAAAAGACAAAATTCGCCTTTTAATTTTCTAATAGCACTAAAAATATTTCATACACATTATACCAAAAAATTAGAAAAGATGGGAAGTCCATCCACCTCTTCGTTTAGGGATAGTAATAATGAGCTGCCATTTTGGTGGCATAAGCCTGTGAGGGTTTCCCAAGCTACAGATGCAGACACTGAGACACAGGGATGCCAAGAACTGCTCAGATGTCACCCATACAGGAAGGGGTGGAGCCTGGGTCCAGGTAGCCTGACTCCACAGCCCTGGCTACGAACGCTTCGCTCACTTGGCTTTTTCCTGTTCCCCCATGACTCCAACCACTAGGCCTCATGCAACAGGTAGAGGGAGTCCTTTGGGGAGGGGGAGGGGAGGAGTCTGTTCATCAGGATGGCTTTGGGCACAAACCCCCTATCCCTGGAAATAGGCTTCTCTCTGTGTGAGCATCCATTAGACACAGGCAAGAGGCTCTCCCTTCCTGTCCCTAGAAGTACCCCTATCTCTAGTCTTCACATGCCAGGCCTGCAGCCACCATACACGTCTCCACCCACCTAAGTGACTATAGGTGGAGAGCAAGCCTCCAGGGAAATCTCTCTTCACACTCAAAAGCAGATCATTAGGTGGTTCCATATCCTGCCTCAGCAGGAATTTAGAAAAACACCAGAGGTCTTCCTACCTCGTGGTGGCTTCCCAGCTACTCAGATCCGAGAAAGTGCCATTCTGTAGAAGGTGGATATAGGAGAATTGCCACAAGTTGCAGGCCTGCCTGGTCTCCATAGCTAGACCCAGGCTAGGGAGTGAAACTCTGTCTCCAAAGAGTGACCGCTAGATGTTACTTTGGGATTTTAAATAAACTGGCTGAGGAGTGGCCAGGTGGGGCCGGGGACTATATAACAGATCTGAGTTATTAAGTCCATGTCCTGATTCAGGCGCTTAAAGCAGATTCTGTAAGAAGATCTTGGGTACAGTGAGCTTACTTGGGAGGGGGGAGTAATCCCAAAAAGCATGAAATCAAGTCAAGCAACGGAGCAAAGCCAATAAGGTTAACAATGGGTGGGTTACCACTGAGGACAAAGATGGCCTCAGACACCTCACCTCCCCCACCCAAGGAGCCCCATAGAACTAGATTCAGAGTAAACCCATAGAGAGACAGGAAGGCAGAGCTGTCTGTTTGAAATGCCCACTCTGTACCTTCTAACTGAAGATCTAAACATGAAGGGGAAGTATCCAGCCCCTGTCTTCAAATAACTGCATAACATGACTGTGTCTGTGTTCACTAAACACCTTCATCCCTTGCTGACAAATGGCTGTACAGAATTGTGATCTTTGGCTTTTTACATTGGTCTTTCTTCTCTCTTGAAAACGCTAGTGAAAAGGATGTAGACCTGGTAGATTACATCAGCAGTAGTTCCCTGGGCCTGGGCTGATGTGGTGACAGACCATCAAAGCACAGCCCAGATGACCCTGGGTCACAGCTTGATGACCCGACCCAGGTCATAGCCCCATCCGGCTCACCAGAGCCGATCCAGCTGGGGTCTGAGCTGAAGGATTCAGCTTCCCTCCCAAGGGATTTGAAGTGCAAGGGCCCAGCACATGAACACCCTCTCCTGGTAAGTGTTCTTCCTTCCTTCCTCTGGTTTACACAATGGAGAAAGCTCCAGGGTCATTAATCACCACACTGCAGAACTTCCAAGCCTTGTAAAGCCCCATGGACAGCATAGTCCCTGTCTGGGGCCTGATTTGCTTCAGAACCAGGTTCAGAACTTTTAAGTGGCAGACGAAAAACAAAGGAGGAGGCAAAAAGCTAAAAGGAAGCTGAGTCTAACCCTACATCACTGTTGGGGAATGTTCTAGAATACGATTCCTTCTCCCCTCTTCCCAGGTGAGGTGATGGATTTTTCCATTTTCAACTTCCCAGCAGCACCAACTAGAAGCATGGCGTGTCCTACAGCCCCCTTAACTCAAAAACTAAGACTCCTCATTCAGCCATAGGTGAACATGAAAGCACTGTGCAGTCTCACCCACTCCCGGGGCCAATTCTGCTTGATGGCTGTTTCTAAGTCAATCAATGGGCACCCATGACACCTTCCCCGGGCACCTGCAGCTCCTTCAGCCCCTACTTGAGCCTCTCCTGTTCCCCACCACACTCTGGAGATAAAATCAGCTCATTCTTGTGCAGTCCTTGGAGAGTCTGGCAGCTTAGAAAGAGCAGGAGCTGGCTGGTCTGTCACATAGTTCGTCATACCCAGAATGCTCTTTCAGGGTTTGGTCACCTAGTAGATGAGCCCTTGGCCTCACACAGAGAACTCTGGCTCTTGAGAGGCTAGAGTCATTCTTGCTCGGAGGGAACGGTTTCAACTCTGATTTGAGCTGAGTTCTTTGCTCCAAGGCTCAATCACAATGTCATAGAACCCCAGTGATGAGAATATTGTTTTGTTTTGTTCTGTTTAAAAAAAAACAAAACAAAACCCAGTTTCGCTATGTGATATGCTTGTGTTTTAATCCCAGGTATAGGCTATGTAGAGAGACTTCAGTTTGTCCACAGCCATTAACTACATATGCCTCGTGCTCTAAAAGGAGCATGGTTTCTGCCTGCTGCAGATAGGTTAATTCTGGGGACTCTGGAGAGAGTATAAATGAGAGAGGCCCAAGGGGGTCTGCCCCTGCTGCTGCTGCCCCTGCTGCTGCTGCCCCTGTTGCTGCTCCTGCTGCTGCTGTTCCTGCTGCTGCCCCTCCCCCTGCCCCTGCTGCTGCTTCTGCTGCTGCCCCCTGCTGCTGCTGCTGCTGCTGCTGCTGCCCCTGCTGCTGTGGCTGCTGCCGCCCATGAAGCTGCTGCTGGTTCCTGATGTTGGGTTTACTGGTTTGCTATTGCTGGACTGCTGGATATTTTGACAACAAAGATAGGACTTGCTGCTAGGAACCCAACACTCCTAACCAGCAGGAAACAGTCTAAAGAGGCCTAATCTGCCTTTCCTCTCTAACATTCTTTCTTTCCTACCTAGTGTTGGGGAGGTTGGAATGGATTAGGGTGGAATAACGGTTACAAGGGTGGTAGATAAGAGAACCCAATAAAATAGCTTAAAATAAGCCAATATACCATATCTGAGCTCTGAGCTCTCTTTGAAGGAACAGGACAGCCTACTGAAATGACAGAAAAGTGGGATTCTTAAGCAGACCCCATAGATAAGCCCCTGGTGGGTTTCTATGGCCCAGCCTTTTCCTGGGGCCAAGTGACTTATACTACTTTCATAGGATGGTCAGAAAGAGAATCACTTGAGAGATGCCCAACTTCTGTTTCATTTCCCAGCCCTAGTAGTCAATGTCCCACTAACTGTGGGGCCATATCTACAGCTGCTAAACATAGCACGAGTCCCAGGGTCAGCTGCCATGACCACTAAAAGGCGTGAGGCGGGATGTGCTCACCAGCACTAGAGAAAGTTCCCAAATGTCATCCACCGTAAACACCGCAAGCAGAGCCCCGTGAGGCAGTGGTAGTGAGAGGTCTCCAGCTCCTGCCACTGTGCAGGCCACCACACAAACCTGTAATGCTGAACCACAGGTGACAGAAGCAGGAAAAAAAAAAAAAAAAGCATCCCAGGGCCCCATTCCCACAAAGAGCAAAACTGTGCAGTGGGTGAATGAAAGGAATGGTGAGGGCTGCCCAGGAGCGCCTGCCTCCTTTGTATGGTCGCGTGGGCTCATTTGTACAAATGTATATGTTCTACACTTTGGGCCCACACACTTCATTTACAGAAAGATCGTTAAGTAAGAAACTTTAAACTTTCTTGGAGTATCCAGCAAAACAGGAATGAGCCACATCAGCAAAGCACAGTGGTCAAACTGCAGACTCTCTGGGTTCCTGGGTGTGAAGCCTGGCACTCTCACTTTTAGTGGTGTGACCTCAAGTCAGCGACTTAACTGGATTTAATTGCCCGGAGCCTTGGTTTTCTGTTTTGCTTTGCTTTGTTTGTTGCTGTCTATGAAAGAGAAGGAGCAACCGCTCCCTGATTAATTGGGTTGTTTGAGGTTTAAATGAGGTAATATTTGTAAGGAGCTTAAAATCACACCTGGCACACAGTGAGTGCTAGGTGCCTATTAGCTTTTATGAATTGGGAACATGATGACGGAGATACTTCTATATCCATACATAATAATAATGGGAAAGACGCTTTTAAAATACGTAAACTGCACACTTACTGAGCACCTAATTACCTGTTATTAGCACTTTACAGGTAGCCAGTCACCTAATTCTCAAAGCATTTTACACATGCAGGATCTGAGCAATGCAGAGAGGCCAAGCTACTTGCTCAGTGGTCCCCGGACAGTACAGAACTGGGAAGTACCAGTGTGTTCTTGCTTTGGCTCCCCACCCACGCCCAGAGTCTTGGTGGCATGTGGCTGACACATAATGTTGAAGAGAATGTTCACTGGTGCTGAAGAGCTGCTGAGATGACCCCTGCCCCCCCCCCACACACACACACAAAATCAACAGTTGGACTTAATGACAGAAAGATGCTAAAGTTCTTATGGTGATGGTCTGGAGAGGAGTCAATGGGATGTGGGGGGAAGAAGAAGAAGGAGAAGGGGAAGGGGAAAGGGAAGGGGAAGGGAAAGAAGAAGAAGAAGAAGAAGAAGAAGAAGAAGAAGAAGAAGAAGAAGAAGAAGAAGAAGAAGAAGAAGAAGAAGAAGAAGAAGAAGAAGAAGAAGAAGAAGAAGAAAGCCATCAATAAGTTTTCAGGAGAAAATCCTTGAATGTAGATATCATGAGCTGGCGTGATTCTGTAAGAGCCCGGCTTTGGTGTTCTGCTCTTGTTTTTATTTTTCTCTTTCTTTTCCTCAAAGACACAAACAACTACAGGAAAGGAGGGAGTGAGAAGCCCACACATTTTTCAGCATGCAAGCCTGTGCCTACTGGGCAACTTGACTTGTCTATTGCTTTGAAACAGCTGGAAATGTAGCAAACCGTCACCAGTCATTAAAGTGGAATTTCCCAAAGGTTCTGGAATGCTTCCAACATTCAAAACCTCGGACTATGGCAGAAAAAAAACAAAGCAACACAAAAACAAAACAAAACAAAAAACCACACTCCCTTAAGCATACGCATTGTGGTACTTTGTCCAGGGATGGACCTTCCTCTTTGGTTTTAAAGGTGTGAGGCAAAGGCAGCCTTTGCTGCTTTGAACATGTCTCATTGCCTGCTTCTATCCAGTTGAGCCACACAGAAGCTCGACCCCCAACCACACGTATCACCCTGTGTGCTAGCTAGAACTTGATACAAACTAGTTATTCGGGAAGAACGAACCTAAACTGAGAAAATGTCCTCCCAGATTGACCCATGAACGAGCATGTGGTACAATTTCTCCATTAATGTCTCATGTGGGAGGGCCTAGCTTATTACTAGCAGGACGACCCTGAGCAGGTGGTCCTGGGTTCTATAAGAGAGCAAGCTAAGCAACCCTTGAGGAGCAAGCCAACAGGCGGCCCTCCTGTATGGTCTGACTTCAGTTCCTACCTCAAGGTTCCTGCCTTGAGTTGCTGACCTGACTTGCTTGGGTGATAGACTACAAGCTTTAAGATGAAATAGACCCCTTGCTCCCCCAAGTTGCTTTGGGTCATGATGTTTTAACCCAGCAATACAGACCCTTACTAAGACATCTGGGTTATAGACATATAAAACATGCTATAAGACATCCTTGCTCCTTGTAGCCTCCTCACCCCCTACCCACCCCCCAAGAGGAGTGATCCTTCAACAGAGACAGACATCTAATGTTATTACAGCACCAGCACTTCCAGTATGACCATAAACCAATATTGTTTATGGTCAGGGTGGGAAGCCTGGCTCTGGGCTGGACAACAGGATTTGTTCTCCCACATTCCAAGTCTGGATGGAGGGACAGCTAGCCAGAAGTGTGGCATGTGCCCTGGGGCAACCTGCAAAGACTCAGTCAGTGGCATGGCCATTCAGAGCAGACCTCAGAAGCTTTGGAAGCCCCGTCCTACCTAGTGAACCCCTTTAGGTACTGGACTATCGTGGGGAGAAGAGGGTGGGATACTTGGGGCTCAGGGACAGGAGGACCCAGCCATCACAATCATGCTTAGACACTGCAGGAAAAATGACCTTGCCTCCTGCTCGCCTTATCAAGGTCACAGACCTCTCTGTTGTGTTGCCAAGAGTACCCCGCTCATTCCAGGCTCACAATGGGCCTTTATAGCTATGAACACTGGCCTACGACAGCATGGATGGGACCCCACTGGAAGACACAGTGATACGTGATACAGAATGAGATCAGCATTCTGAAATATGACTGAGACCTGTACACAGTAGGCTCTTAGTTAATGCCTATTTCAATGAATTCAAGTAAAATGAGAAAGTCTCTAGCTTTGGACTTCGCTGTATCAATGATTAATATGTGGACTGTGTGGTCTCTTCCTGCAACTACCAGCAGCTTCTTCTGCTCAGGTTGTATAAACGTAGCTGAGACAATAAATACATGCACCAATGGGCATTGCTAGCTTCCAATAAAACTTTATTTACAGCTGGGTGGTGGGGGCACACGCCTTTAATCCCAGCACTCAGGAGGCAGAGGCAGGCAGATCTCTGAGTTTGAAGCCAGCCTGATTTACAGAGCTAGTCCCACAACAGCCAGGGCTACCAGAGAAACCTTGTCTCAAAAGAACCAAAACCAAAACAATACAAATAGAAGAAAAAAAAAAAAAAAACTTTACAAAAGTCAATAGAAGGAAGGCTTAGGGATCCTAACCCACTGCCACCTTATTACACACAAACACTTACTAAGTCACAGCCTCTGAGTCAGGCATCTAGCCAATTGAGACCTAGCTAAGTCTCTGGCTTGTAGCTCTCAGAAACTTGTAGTGAAGTGAGCAGCAAGAGGCTACAGTCACCTCAAACCCAAAGAGGGCTGGGGAGCCCACAGGGATTATAAGCATGCAGCACCCCTCCTAGCCCAGGAATCCACATGGTCAGACTTCCGTGCCCCCCATGTGGACCACCGCACACTGCTACCTGCTATCCCTGTGATCCAAAACATCGGAGGTGTGAAAAGCCAGAGGCTCTCTCCACAACCCACATTCAAGATTAGCATCTCACTGCTCCACCAGAAGCCAATCTGGAGTCTTTTGTAATAAAACAAAGAAAGAGAAACACAAGGAATGAGTAACACTTTCGAAGAGTGATTCCAGTTAGAATGAGACAGATTTATAAGGCCTAGGGAGGCCGGTTAGCCAGGAATGTGCTGGGCATCCGAGCAAGAGACTGGGTGCAGTCCTCAGATCCCAGAGAATAAAGAGCCGGGTGTGTTGGTGCATGCTTCTGATCTCCCAACTTTTGGGAAGTGAAGACAAGTGGCTTCCTGATTCACCGTCCAGCTACCTTAGCAAGCACCAGGCCAGAGACTCTGTCTAAAACAAAAACAAACGAACAAAAACTAAGGTGGATGGGGATAAGGGATAACACCAGAATTCATTCATTCATATTCTCTCTCTCTCTCTCTCTCTCTCTCTCTCTCACACACACACACACACACACACACACACACACACACACACTATAGCCTTAAAAATTCAAAGTTTAAAGGAGCCCTCAGAAAGCAAAAGTCATGACGTAAGCCCGGGTCTCGTCTTTTTCGTTTGTCTTCAGCTATCTTCCAAAGAATCTATAGCATATTTTAAACACCGTTTCTTCCCTCCACCTTCTGCCCCATCCACCCTTCTGGCCTTGTGCCCTCCCACCCCCAGTAGCCTCTTTTCTACCTTTAAAGTCACAAGCCCACCCACCACCCCTTAGCAAGTCCAGCCTCCTGTGGGCTCAGACTCAGGGCTGCTAGATTGGCTTCTCAATGAGGTTTCAATTAAAAATTGAAGACTAATAATGTAGCTCAGTGGTTGAGTGCTTACCGTGAGGCTCTGGGTTGGATCCCCAGCACCTTAGAAAGAAAGGAAAAAAGGGTGAGAGAGAAGGAGGGAGGGAGAGAGAGAGGAAGGGACAGAGAGAGAGAGGGAGAGAGGAGGAGAGGGAGGGAAGTTGGTTGGGGTTGAGATTTCTTATTGAATCACCAGTGTTTTAAGTAAGGGCAATGGTGACTGAGAGTTGCTGTTCACCAATTGACCCCCTGTGGGACTCAGCAGTGGGTTCTGTTGCAAAGGCTGCTTGGGGTGTGTGCATATGGGGATCCCCAGGGGGAGAGCTGGGAACAGGAGAGAGCCAGGATGCCTGAATACTGTTAGAGTATGTAGCCTCTTCCTGGGACCTTCCCAGGCTCCTGTGGCTGGAATCTCTGAAAAACTGTCCCCGAGAGTGGAGGGAACAATTATCTGGCTGCTTCCTTCCCCTGTTGCCATCTTGTGTTCTGCACCTGCAAGTGGTATATGTGTGAGGGTCTTGCTGGTACAGGAAGCCAGAGGATAGAGTAATGTCATCAGCTTGGACCTGCTGCCACCTCGATAAAGCAGTAACTGGAGCTAGAGCCAAAGGGATCAGAGTGTCACAAAGGTGTCCACAGGGTTGACACCCTTGATGGAGCAAGTGAGGTATGCCCACCCTGTGGACCTCACGCATGGCCCCATGATGGCTTTGACCAATGAAATGGGAGCAATGGGAGCTTCATCCACACTCAGGTAGAGTGTGCAGGTCACCTTTATCCCTCACAAGACATCCAAAGAGTGACCTTGTGTGGAATGGAGTCATAGCCAAGAACATCGAAAAGAGGGTGGCCACCATTAAAATCTGAGAACCATTTGTTGCAGCCAGCCCCAGCCCAGACTGGCAGCTGAAACGACCAAATCTACACAGAATTCCAAAGCCATATGGAACGACCATACGCAGGAAGAGTGAGCGTCAGACCATCACCATGTGACCTCCATGGTAACTGGGCAAAAGTCCAGTTTAACTATTGAATTAGCATGGCTCTTGAAGTTCACATGCAAGCTATAGGCTTGGGAGAGGGGGCTCTTCTTTACTACGCAATCACATAGTCTTCATGCTAACCCATCAGTAGACCAGATCTAGGGAGCCAGGTCCAAGACCAAGTCACAAGCACTGAAAATTATGTGGTAGAAGGAGATGAGTTTGTTGAGCAGAAAGTGTGGGCCTGCCTGCCTTCTTCCTCAGGGGTCGGGTCAGGTCTCTTAAATTCACTTTGGCCCTCGGATTGGTGATATATTCATGATTCCATTTTCAGTCTGAGCCTACTCACCTCCTCCGGGTTCAACTCATTTCCCAATCAGCCCTCCAGGTTTACTCACATGCCAACCCAGGAAGGAAGACAAGCATCTGAGGCTCCATCTCCAGCATGGACCCATTTCACACACCCAGCCTTTTGTTGAGAACAACAGACACACAACGTAGGCTAAAACGCAATTTTAAACTCACCACTAGCTACATTTGGAATTAATATTTAATTTACTTTTTGTGTGTCTTGTTTTTGGTTTTGTCATGTTTTAGAGACAAGATTTCACACTGTAACCCATTCTGGCTGGGAACTCATTAATTATATAGATCAGGCTGTCCTTGAACTTAGTGATCCTCCTGCTTCTGTCACATAAGTACTGTGGTTGCATGCAGGTATAACAATACCTAGGCTAGCAACCATATTTTAAAAGGTAAGAAAGTTAAACTTGTGTGTGTGTGTGTGTGTGTGTGTGTGTGTGTGTGTGTGTTTATGTGTATGAGTGTGTGTCTGTATGTGTGTTTGTATGTGAGAGCATGTGTATGTTTGTGTGTATGTGTGTCTGTGTGAATGTGTTTGTGTGTGTGTGTATGTGTGTATGAGTATGTATGTTTGTGTGTGTGTCTATGTGAGTATATGTATGTTTGTGTGAGCATGTGTTTCTCTGTGTATGTGTGTATATGTGTGTGAGGGTATTTGTATGTGTTTGTGTGTAAATGTGTGTGTGAGTGTATGTTTGTGTAGAAGTGTGTGTCTGTGAGTATGTATGTATGTATGTGTGAATGTGTATGTTTGTGTGTGATGGTATGTTTGTTTATGGTATAAAGTGTATGCAGTGTTGAAGATGGAACCCAGAGTCTGTGCATGTTAGACATTTGCTCTACCACCAAACTGCTTTATCAGGCTAGTTAATCTTAATAGCACACCTTATTTAACCTTCTATATGCAAAACAGCAGCACTTGGACATGTGGTCAGCCATTTAGAGTCTAGCTCCCAGCCTTCCTTTTCTCACTTTTCTTTGAAGCCAGTTATGTGTCTTACAGTTAGCTCATTTCTCAGCTTGATAAACCCTTCCTCTGCCTGTACTTCTAAAGTCAAGGTCCCCTACCCTCTATCACTCTGCCTACTGGGTCCCAAGGCTTCTGTCACTCATGGTCCTAGGCTGGATGGATGAAAATCACAAGTGGTTTCAGAGCAAGACAGCCCCACTCTCTTTGAGGCTCTGAGGGGAAAGAATCCTTTCTTGCCTTTGCTGCTGTTGGTTTGGCCTCCCTTATCTGGTGGTTGTATGGTCTCCATCTCCCGTGGGTCCTCCTCACCTGTCTTCCATCTCTTCATAGGATACTCACCAGATTAAGCTAAGATCCTTTCCTCTTCAAACATGAGACAAAACAACAGCAGTGGGCGGGGTACCCTACCTGATCCCATCAGGCATAGCTTCCAAACAACCTTCGGTTCTGTTGTCCAGGGGGGCTCGGGGTTGGCTATGGCTCTAAAGCCATCTTTGGCTCTAGCCAATGTAGAAGTTTGGTCCTGGTTCTTTGTTCCAACCTCATGCTTTCAGAACTAAGACTCAGACTCAAAATATATTTACAAATACCTTGACCATATAACTCGGCTTTTCTCTGACTAGATCATAACTTATTGTAACTCATTTACTCTAATCCACATCCTGCCTGTGGTGGTTACCTGTGCTCAGGTACTATGCATCTGTCCCCTCACATCTTTCTAAGTGAATCTCTCTTTAGTCCCTCATTATTTCCCAGAATCCTCTCTCTTCCTGCCAGTGCGACACCTCCCTGCATCAGCTCATTGGTCATAGACTTTTTTTTTTTATTGTCAGGTGTTGCTTAAAAGAGATTCTCTCTACAAGCCAAGGACTGCCATCTTGAATTGTCTCACCTCTTTCCTGATTTGATTGCCCCCAATGAAATACAAGATCATTCAAGCCAGACTTTAGGTAGTGTCTCCACTGAATGCCCAGCTCTTGAAACAGACAAGGCTTTCTGTAACTACTTGTTGCAAAGGAAAAGGAGGAGGGAAGAGAATGAAAGACAGAGAAGAAACAGACTTTCATGAAAGAGACAGAACTCATCTCTAAGATGGTTCATGAGAATCAAGACAGACCTAGGCTAAGGGGCCACTAGGAGAGTTAGGCTCCATCATTCCTCCTGGCCACTAGCCTTTGAAGCTCTACTAGAAGCTCAGGAATCATCCATGATACAAGTCTGTGGCCACCTTGCCAAAGGACACAGCTCTGAACCAATCAGACCTCAAGCTTATCCTACCTCAGATAATCAGTGCCCAGCAGAGCAGAGAGGCCAGGCAAGAAAGACTTCCTTCCTGCCTCTGCCTTCTCTGTGGCTTCTTTTCATGAGAAGACTTTTAGAGCTGATCTGATCTGTATTCATAGACACCAAGAGTGGGTACCAATCCTACTATCTAGAAGTCTCTGAAAAGCCAGTGAGCTGGGGACTGAGCCAAAGAGGGTTCCAGAAGACTCCCTCAGAAAGGAGTGTGGTAGGGGCTGAGTATGTGGCTCTGTGGCAGAAGGTCTGCCTAGCAGAAAGAGACAAGGAAAGGGAGAGAGGAAAGGAAAAAGGAAGGGAGGAAAGAAGGAGGACGGAAGGAGAAAGGGAGAGAGAGGAAGGGGGAAAGGGGGAAGGAGAGAGCAAAGAGTGAAGGAAAGGGAGAGGAGGAGAGGGGAGTGGGGAAAAAGAGGAAGGAAGAAAAGGAGAGGTGAGGGGGAACTGGGGGGGAGGGGGAGAGGGAAGGGGAAGATGGATGAGGGGCATGACGGACAGGCCCTGTGTATCTCAGCCTTCCAGTCTGTCAATCAGAGCTTGCCTTCTAAGTTTTGAATGGCCTTAAAATACAACTCAGAGAGTGCAATCAACGGGGAAGGAACTGTTAAGATAAAGCACAAGACTATCTCCGTTTATCACGAAGAGTCTGAAAGTTTCAAGCAGTGGAGGTGGGAATGAGGAGAAACACCTGGACTAAACTTCTGAAATGTCTGGCTTGCTCCCATACCCATCACTGGGCCTAAAACTGTAGACCTTCTCCCCTCCTACAAGTGGTACCCTGGCAGAGACAGTGCCGCCTGGATACACATTCAATGTTTGCTTCAGCTCAGTCTAAGGACTTGATCAAGTGTGAAGAGCTTGGGGAAAGCATCTGGGTGTCCTATTGGTCCTTTTCTTCAGCCCAACTAGGGCTGGTCTTCCAAAATCCCCACCCCAAGCCCAAAGACTTCAACTGTCTGTCTGGTCCCGGAGGGAATAGTTAAAAATATCAGTCCAGGCTTTTCTAAGTTCCCAAAGCCTCAGTTTTCCAAGTTGGCCAAGGCTGGATAGTTTCTCCAGTTTAGTCTAAACCAAGACAGCATCCTGCACAACCACGCGTGGCCTCTCAACAATTTCTGCCTGGCGAGAGATGGTGAGACTTAAACGAAAGGCTGCCTGAAAACGTTCAAATGAGATTATTTACTAATAATAATTCCGCATGTCGTTTTTGCCTTAAAAATTTCACATTGCAGCAAGCCAGGACAGCCCTGACATCGTTATAACTCATGAGAGGACCAAGAAAGAAACATTCCGTTTTCAGGCTCCTGTCTTCCAAGAGTCACTACTCACATACCCCCAGTGCTTGTTAATTACACAGGAAGCACCTGAACCCCAGGTAGGAAGGGGCAAGGCTCGAGAGCACGGTTTGCTCTTAACTATGTTTCCTTTCTGCTACAAGCTACTTTTCAGTTTGCAGAAGCAGAAGGATCAAACACTTTCCCAAAACGATGTTTTTGAGTTTTGAAAAGGACTCAGTTTAAGGGAAACTCATCAGTCCTTAGCCACAGGCAGAAGGCTGAAAGGTTGGGAAACCTGACTCTAGACAAAGCTGCCTTTTCACAATGCATTTCGGCCCTGGAGTCGCTGATAGGGGCCTCCCTAGTTGAAAATGAGAGAGAAGGAGGCAGGGAAAATGTCCTGAGGTGGGCTGTGAGGTTTAACTGCTAATATGGGTTCCGGGGGCCCTCAGCTCCTAGCAAGTGTAACATGTCTTCCTTCCCAGTCCCAAGCAGAGCCTGGCCTGCTTCAACAGAATTTCACCCTTCTGAAGGCCCTGGATCCCTTCACCTGAGCTTGGCTAGCCTCGGGGAAGAGTCGCCTCTGTTGGATAACTGGGGGTTCAGCCTCATCGCCACTGAGCCCAAGTCTAGAAAGGAAGTGGGTCCCTGAGAGCCAACTGGCCAGAGTTCAACCTGCCGGGGGCCAAACGATGCCCACCCGCCCTCAGGGTGGAGACGCGCGTGGCGCAGAGCTGTGTTTCATCCTAAAGGATCACTCAAATTGCAAACAATGTGTAGCCATTAGAGAACACGGCCAGACTCTCCTTTCCAGAACTCTAAACAGCGGAGAAGGGTTTTCAAGCCCGTGGACCAGGGACGCGACAGCCGTGCGAGCGAGGCTGGCTTCCCTTCTCCAAGCTTTAACCCGGGTAGCGACGCCTTTGTGGAAGCCAGAGCAGGCGGAGGGAGGGCAGGGCCCTCTTAGAGGTCACGTCCTCTTCCCCCAGTGGGTTACTAGGGCCACGAGGCCCGGTCCCCACTACCGAGTTCTCTTGGGTCCACACCAACCTTGCCCACTCCGCACCGCAGAGGGAGTCCCATCATTTCCATGCAACAATGCAAACGCGCTCATTACCATATTCTCAATATGCATGAAGAAAATGTGCGGCGTTGGCCGAGCCCCATTGCCCTGCTCTGGCCTCCGCATCCAATAAGGCGACATATTCATCTCCCAAGATGGATGAGGAGGGGATGCCGGGGAAGCAGATCCACGGGCGGGGGAGGGGACAGACTGTGGAAGAAAGGAAGAGAAAATAAACCAGCAAAGGAGAGCCTGGGATAGATCAAGATTGAAATAGGGCAGATCAGGGGTAAAAGAGAGGGAGGGAGAAAAGGGAAAAGATGAAACCAAGGAAGAGGGGGCAGAGACACAGAAGGGAGGCGGCAAAAAAAAAAAAAAAAAGAAGAAGAAGAAACTTTAAGAAAACGGCCTAGAAAAATAAAAAGGATCAAGCAACACACTAGGACTCAAAGAAAGAGGAAAATAAATGCCCCGGAAATCAAACATACAGAAAGTAGGAGAAATAGACAAGTCAGGGAAAGAAAAAAACATCAGCGAAAAAGCTCGGCGCAGGTGGAAACCGGATGGTTTTGCAGAGAAAAAAGAGAAACAAAACCACTGGTGCTCAGGGCCACGGTTTTCCTTCCATGCTGGGATTCCGGGAGCCGCGTAGAGCTGGCCACTCGAAGGCCAGTGGCAGGGGCCCTGGTCCGGGAGGTGCAGGCACGGAGGGCACGCAGGAGAGCCTCGCGCTCCTTCTGGGGCCGCAGGGCCAGTTCCGCGGTGTACAAATCCGGCCTGGGGCCCACGCTGCTGCCGCCGCAGCCTTTCTGATCGGCGGCCTCTCTTAACTCCGAGAAAGAAGTTTGCAAAGTTTCCCGTAGCGCCTCTGGACCAGGGACAGCCTCCCGGGCCTTAACGGCTTACAGGGCTCAGCCAGCCTTGCACGGCAGACGTGCCGGCGCCCGGCCTGCGCCTCCTGGGATGCTCCGAGGCCGGATTCACAGTCAAATGTGAATTCCTCCCGGTGCTACGCCAGGCCATGCATCTGCAAGTCCGTGTGGCTGCTAATAGCGGAGAGAGAGAATGAGAAAGCGAGAGAGGGGGAGAGAGAGAAAAGAAAAAAAAAATATTCTCAGCTCAATTTAAGTCTCATGGAAAGGGCTTACAACTGTAATTAAATCATTAAATTCTTGTCTACGCTTCACAGAGCGGAGAGAAATTAACTTCCCACCAACCTCATTTTCTATTTGAACATGAAATAATGATTTTCTGCCCGTCTAATTACAAAGTCAACATCTGATCAAGCCAGCATCCAGAGGGGATTATCGCATGCGCGAGTATTAGACCTCATTACCAGCTTGAGTGCAAAATTATTACATCTTGTAATTGGATGGTGAGATTTATATACAGATCGGCCCGGTTTCTGTAAGATTGTAATTACAAGCTTCGTTGGTTAGCTACTTATCAGAACTTTGCAGGAAAACAAAACAAATGACTGAGGAAAACGAGCGTTTCATTAACCTGTAACCCCAGCTTGGGGGGGGGGGGGGGCGTACGCAGCAGCGTCTGCAGGAAACTGAAGGATGGCCAGCCTGCACCGCCTCTGGGGGACTCTGGGCCTTGGGAGGAAAGGACTGAACTCTGTGCGGGCCGGGAGACCCAAGGCTACAGTGGCTCCCAAAGATGGGACACAGGCATAGCGGGGAGTTGGACCAGGGGAGGGGGGGCTAGTGGCTCGGAGTGTGTGTGCAATATGCTGCTCGGACCCCGAAGCTGGTGGGCCTCTGGCTACACATCGGTCACCGCTTGCAGTGGTCGTCAGGCGCGTACAGCTTCGTGCGCCACGTGTCCTAGATGGACACCTTTTCTGTATGCTCCTGGCGCCCTGAGTCCAGACCAAGAGCGTCGGCGGCGAGCGCTTTGTACACTGTCCCTTGTTGGGAGAAAGAGAGGGTGCAGGGGAAGCTTCTGCCGGTCATCTGCTGTTGCGCTCAGGTCTTTTCCCAATCAACTCCGGGTGCACCTGCTTCTCCTCTCTCCCTGGGCGAGTGTGTCTGTCTGACCTAATCTCCTGGATTAAAAAATCCCACGAAAAGGTTCAGCTATCCGCAGATTCTCGAGTTTAATCTAAGAGCTGAGTTCCACTGATCTGGTCTTGTTGAGGAATCAGAGCCATGCCGCGACTCCAGTTGCTTGGGATACTGAGTCCCGGCGTGGAGTGCGGATTTCAGGGCCAGACCAAAGCTCTTCCCAGTTGGGTAACCGGTAGCTGTTTCTACCCTGGGCCTGGGATGCCTGGAGGGATCTAATTAAGTGAGGTTCTTAGGTTCATGTCTGGGTCTAGAGGTTCACCCTCTGGGCCAGGGGCGGACCCCTGGCCGGCGTGAGTCCTTCCTGAGAACAGCCTGGCTCTTCCGGTGTTCTTTCTCTCAGTCTGCAATCGGACACAACCAGGTCGATAGCTGGTTAATGCAATGAAGAAGGAGCATCTCGGAGGCTTTTGTGGGTTGTTGTTGTGTGGTGCTGCGTTTTGTTTTTCTTTCCCTTCTGAAAAAAAAAAAACACGGAATTAAATACTCATGTTTTCACGCAGGCATGTACAGCGAAACTCCTTCGCCCACCTTGGAATCTGGCTCTGTCGCCCATTGGTCTGGTCCAGAACTGTGTAGGTAGGTCGTCACAGCTCACCGTAGCAAGCAAGACTAACGGTACTATACATAGGAAAGATCCTGGAAAATGTCACCTCGATTCTACAACCCTAAGACCTTTTCCTGAGCAGGTGAGCCCTGACTTCCTGTGACAGGTTTACCCAGAAACGGAATCGGGCTGGGGAAACTCATTCGAAGGCCTGAGCTGATCGTACTGTGCCTCCTCTGTCCAGGCTCACGTAAAGCCAACCCCCTGCATCGGGCAAGGAGGGCCAGGGAATGATAGAGAAGCTGCACAGATTCAATTTAGGAAGACTCCAGACACTCATATTGAACTCTAGACCTGGTAGCTCCCCCAACTTCAGTTTGTGTTTCTCCCACTAATTTACCTCCTGGAGCCTAAGGCCGTATGAAGGCGGGTGGAATGCAGCCAGAGGTGGGACATGGGGTCAAAACTGGAGTCCAGGGCCAGGGCGAAAGAAATTCATTCCCTAACTGTATTCATACCAGAGCCAAGCCAGCCCGGGACCCTCAGATCCCTGCAAGCTGCCAGAATTCCGATTTGATTCTTAGATCAGTTGGAGGCCCAGGGGTGGTGTTTCTGCTTCTAAGCTTGGGCTCTTCGCTCTCCTAAAGAATCGCAGCCCTAGAGTTGTCCAGGCCGCAGGCCCACAGCAGGCCTGGCCCGCGCGTGGGTCGCCGCTGCAGCCTAAATCGCTTATCTGGGAGCTGCAGCTATTCCGGGATTTCAGAGTGGCTTTCCACTGCACGCCCTGATCCGTGAAGGTGGGCACTTGGACACTAACATTTCAAGTTACATTTGGGAAACATCCTACCATAAAACCAAAGTCTTGCTCCCCGCCCCCACAATTCACACTCTCTAAGGCTCTGGGGAATTCTCGCCAAAAGAAAACACGGGCTGGGGATCAGAGAGAGGAAAGAGGGATAGTGAAATGAATGGTCTCAATCGATGATAAAAAAAAAAAAAATCACACCAACATAGAAACTTCGCGAAGAGATTTCGGAAAGTTTCCAGAGCCTCGGAGGTGAGGCTCTCTGCTCCTCCCCCACCCCATAGCCAGGAGCTCCACCAACTCCTTGCTTGTTCCGCGAGACCACCTAGGCGCCAAACTCACTATTTCTAGTGAGGATTCTCCCCAAGGTACCTCGGAGGTGTAAATGTAGTAAACCGCAGGGTTCCCCCGCCCTCCCCCCACCTTGCACAGAATAGGTCTTTTAAAGCTCGGAGGGGCAACACTTCCTACTCCCAGGCAGCAAGTTCACTTTTTTAGCTGCAGGCTTAGGCTTTGGAGAGCGTCCTAGAGATCAGAGCTGAAAATTGTAAAGGGAGCCACCTCAGGGGCGGGGGGGGGGGGGAGCCCCGGAAGCCTGCCTTGGTCCAGGGTCCTGTCCCAACCCGGAACTACAGCTTCGAAGGGGGCTGAGAATTGAGAAGTTGGAAGACCGGAGGGGCTAGGTGACCCTGTACTAACCCGCCACTCGTGGTCTCTGCTCTCCCCTCCCAGTGGGGGCAGGAGGGGGCGGGAAGAGACTGAGTGCAGTCCCGCCCCGCCCCGCCCGGCGCTCTGTACTCGCGGGGGAGGGCCGCCTCGCCCAGAAGGCTCCCGGGTGATTGGTGACTCCAGGAGGAGACGCGAGGAAAAGTCGAATAAGAGGGCGCGACGTCAGACTCGAGATTTAGGGAAGGGTGAGGGAGGGGGTGGAAGGGCGGGGACGGACACACAGACACTGACGCGGACACACACCCCCCGCACAGCAGTCTAAGTGTTTTCAACTTTAGGTCGCCTTAGTCCAGGGTGCAGAGCCCGGGGAAGGGGGGAAGAGAGAATGAGAGAGTAAAGAGATTTAAAAGAGAGGAGTCAGACTGGGAAAAGTGAAGAGAGCAGAGAGGTGAGCCAAAGCAACCGTGAGAAAGAGAAAGAGGGGGAAAAAACCCGCAGTTTCCCAGCGTCCAGGACTGCGAAGGAGCCTCAGGAGCGGAAGCGGCCAGGGGTGGGGTGAGGGGGACGCAGCAAGGGGAGGGGAGAGGACAGGACAGGAGGAGAGTGTAAACTAGAGGAGGGCGAAGGAAGCGAAGCGCGACACAGCTCCAGGAGAGGAGGGCAGAACTGAGCGCCTAGCGCAGAGCGGCTCGCCCGGCCTAGAGGAGGGAGTGCTGCGCAGAGAGGAGGGGCTTGAGGCCCCGTAGAAATGTCAATCAGAGCCCGGAGCCCAGGGAATCTCGGCCAATCTGTTCGGACCTGACCTGACTCCTTGCTGCCGCCGCCGCCGCCGCCGCCGCCGCCCGCCGCGGAGCAGATCAATAGGCGAACGCGGAGCGCGACACAGCGCGGCCCGGGCTCGGCCCAGCCCCCGATGCGCTCCGGAGCCGGCGTCCGGCGCTGAGCACGGCGGCCCGGGGGGCCGGGCCCCCAGTCCGTAGGTGCGCCGCGGGCCACCATGTCCTTCCCCCAGCTCGGATACCAGTACATCCGCCCGCTCTACCCACCCGAGCGCCCGGGAGTCGCGGGCGGCGGCGGAGGCGGCAGTAGCGCTGGGGGCCGGAGCGGTCCCGGCTCCGGAGCCTCCGAGTTGGCCGCCTCGGGGTCCCTATCCAATGTGCTTTCGTCCGTGTACGGGGCACCCTACGCCGCCGCCGCCGCTGCTGCCGCCGCCGCCCAGGGGTACGGCGCCTTCCTGCCCTACGCCACCGAGCTGCCCATCTTCCCACAGCTGGTAAGAGCCGGAGAAGCCGGGAGAGAGGGGTTGGAGTTGGGGTGTGGGGCAAGGTGAGCGTGCAGAAGAAAGCCGGGGTCCCGGCGGGGAGGATAAAGGTGGTGAAGGCAGGAGCTCACTCGCGCTCCCGCGCGCGTGTCCCCTTCCTTTTCCATGTGCATACAGGGCGCTCAGTATGAGCTGAAGGACAGCCCTGGGATCCAACATCCGGCCACGGCCGCCGCGTTCCCGCACCCGCACCCCGCCTTCTACCCCTACGGCCAGTACCAGTTCGGGGACCCGTCCCGTCCCAAGAACGCCACCCGGGAAAGCACGAGCACGCTCAAGGCCTGGCTCAATGAGCACCGCAAGAACCCGTACCCCACCAAGGGCGAGAAGATCATGTTGGCCATCATCACCAAGATGACCCTCACCCAGGTGTCCACCTGGTTCGCCAACGCACGCCGGCGCCTCAAGAAGGAGAACAAGATGACGTGGGCTCCCCGGAGTCGCACGGACGAGGAGGGCAATGCTTATGGGAGCGAGCGGGAGGAGGAGGACGAAGAGGAAGACGAGGAAGAGGGCAAACGCGAGCTGGAGATGGAGGAGGAGGAGCTCGCAGGAGAGGAGGAGGACACGGGGGGCGAGGGCCTGGCCGACGACGACGAGGATGAGGAGATCGATTTGGAAAACTTAGACAGCACGACAGCCGGGTCGGAATTGACCCTGGCTGGGGCGGCGCACAGGAATGGCGACTTCGGCCTGGGTCCCATTTCGGACTGCAAAACTAGCGACTCGGACGACAGCTCCGAAGGCTTGGAGGAGCGACCACTGTCGGTCCTGAGCCTGGCTCCCGCGCCACCGCCCGTGGCCAGGGCTCCTGCATCTCCACCTTCTCCACCCTCCGGCCTGGATCCCTGCGCTCCGGCACCAGCGCCCTCCTCCACCCTCCAGAAGCCCAAGATCTGGTCTCTGGCCGAGACGGCCACCAGCCCGGACAACCCACGTCGCTCGCCTCCCGGAGCCGGAGGTTCTCCTCCCGGGGCAGCCGTTGCGCCCCCGACGCTGCAGCTCTCGCCCGCGGCTGCTGCAGCGGCTGCAGCGGCACACAGACTCGTGTCGGCGCCGCTTGGTAAATTCCCGGCTTGGACCAACAGGCCTTTCCCAGGCCCGTCGGCCGGTCCGCGGCCGCACCCGCTGTCCATGCTGGGCTCGGCCCCACAGCACCTGCTGGGACTTCCCGGAGCCGCGGGCCACCCCGCTGCGGCCGCCGCCGCCTATGTTCGGCCTGCCGAGCCGGAGAGTGGAACAGGTGACAAGAAAAATGTGGGGTACAGTGGGAGGGTGTTGGTGGGTCTCCTCGCCTAGGCTAAAGGGAAAGAACGGGGCTTGGGGGGGGGGGCGCACGGTGTTTCACTCTTCGCTCCCATGCGGGTACAGCGGTCCTGGAGGCCTGGAGCCTGCCTTCTAAAGGCCTCCTTTTTTTTCTCCCTGTTTCCTACAGATCGCTGTAGTGCCTTGGAAATGGAGAAAAAGTTACTCAAGACAGCTTTCCAGCCGGTGCCAAGGCGGTAAGAGACTCCGAATTTGGGAAGCAGAGTGGGAGACCCTTAGGGAGGGATAAGGAAAATACAGAGCCAGTGGCGGGAGCCCTTTGCCCCTGGGAAGAGAGCGAAGTGGCTGGAAAACTATTTCTAAAAGACCCAAAAATCCACTCTTCTGTCACTTCTTGTGGACCCTTAGACACGTTTCCATTCTCAGCTTGGGCACCGAGGGCCTGTGGTACAGAGCTAGGGGAAGTCTGGCCCTTACGACAGGCCTGTGGAGCAGAAGGCCTCTGCGTGATGTATGTCCACTTCCTTCCAACCCCGGTCTCGAATTCTGATCTCTTTAGCTCAGCTTACAGTTAAGACTCCCACAGCTAAACATTGGCTCTATAGGGTATCCCTACCTAAGCGGTCTCCCTGCCTCTAAATCTGTCTCTGCTTCCACTCTCTTCCAGGCCCCAGAACCACCTGGATGCTGCTCTGGTTTTATCAGCTCTCTCCTCGTCTTAACTTTTCAACAATTTTTAAATCGTTGTACTAATTGTAAAAACAAAATCGCTCTGTATAGTGACGAGTTGCAAGCATGTCTGTGTATGAATACCTTAAAAGAAACACTTAACAACAGAAAAGGACGAAAGGAAGAAATAAAGCCAGTCCCCCTCCTTCGGCCCTCCCTCAAGTCGCTTCGATATCACCCCACATTAGACTGTGAGGTTCGTTTGTTCTGTTGATTTCAGGGGTGGGGGGAGCGGGGTTACCGAAAGAACAAGCCTGTCTGACTCTTTTTGTATATACCGGAAAATGTACATACGTGTGAACCAAATTGTACAAGAAAGTATCTATTTTTTGGCTAAATAAATGAGCTGTTGCCACTTTTGACTATAACTGGCAGATCTGCCACATGGACTGATTTGTTTGATGGTTCTTTGGTGTTTTGGTGTTTCTTTTCCCCCTGCGGTTGTTTAAAGAATCTACAAGAAAAGATGAACGTGGTCTGAGGACAGCAGTAGCAGAAGTTGACCGGGCATAGGAAGCCAGGCTAGAGCCTCTGCAAGAAGGGGCGATGGGAGTCGCTGGGCAACGGAGAGAAAGGGCAAAGACCGAGGAGAAAATGGGGAAACTGGGTTCTGTCCCCGGGTCCACAGGAGTAACCACGGAGCCTTGGGGCCTTCTCTGATGACTTAGCAGAAAGACTTAGGGAAGCTTCCAGGAGCTCAGGGCGTGGGCAAGGAGGCTCTCCCTCCCTGCTCCCTTCTGACCGCGCACGACTGAAGTTTCTCAGCTCGGTGTAGAGGGGCTGTGCACGCTCAACTTCGAGGCCTTTCTCACCGTGCTTGCCTCTCCAACACCTCCTTATAGGTGCAAAGGGCGTGGGGGAATCTGCGTGAGAAGCCGGGGTGTTCAGGTTTCCCGCTTGGTGGCGTGTGACCGCGCTGGTGTTGGGAATCCAAGACCGAAGCCAGTGTTTGCTCCCTGGGTGTTTATGAGCTTTCTACCCTAAGTGCCAGGGAAGGGGCTGCTTTTAGAAATCATGCGTGGGTCCAGGGTTCAGCACGGAAACCTTTGGAGCTGGGATTGTGTCAGAAGTCCAGTGGGCCAGGGGCGGATAAGAGGGGGACGAAGGTGGCGTGGGGGTGGGGGGCGGACACCACAGTGGGGAAACCTGGGGCTGGAGCTCCCTCTACAGGACGAAGGGGACGGTCGGCGCCAGGCCTTCCCAGCCTCTGGTCCCTTGCCTGCCTGGACACTGCCTGCCCGGCTTGCCCAACTTTGATTCTAGGAAGTGAAGAGTCACATTCAGGATAGTGACACCCTGGGGTTTGAAGTGGGAGCAACTTTGAAGCCCTCCTATCTGACCCTTTAGATTTCCGGGGTAGCCAGGCATTGTGCATCGGAGCTGCAGAGCAGGGCTCCTGACCATCTTGTGCACTGTTGGGAGGTAGAAAGAGCTAGTGCTTACCCCCTGGGGGATCAACTTACAGTTAACATTGTGAGTCTGCATGCGAAGGCCGCCGGTGTGTACAGGTCCACGAGGTGAGGACGTAGCTGTCAGAGCCACGGGCGACCTGGGACTCTCTTGTACGAAGGCGGGTGTTCAGATAGCGAAATAAGTCCCCAGAACAGAGGCAGACCACTAGCAAAGACAGGGACAGTGGACAGCAGGGGAGTAGTGGCCTGAGATATTCGCACAAACACCTCCTCTCTGTGTTTGCGAAGGTGCTTCAGGGGTTCGAGGTCTCTCTTCGGTCATGCATGTGAAGTCAGTACCCCAGAACAAGGTCAAGGCTCTGATTAGCACCATGAGTGTCTGTACAAGAGTACCCTAATTCCTACCTCCTGGGCTTAGCCCTGACCCACATATACTTCCCGGGCAGAGAATTCACTTCCTTGGGTTTCTTTTCACCAGTTGCCTGCTTCACAAGGTGAGGGTGAGAGAGGATGTCTGCCTGTGCTCATTCTTCAGTAGGGGTGTCCAGCCATTTGCAGAGGCTTAAACTAAATATCCTCAGTTCCCAGGGGTACCTGCCTCACCCCTTCCCATTGCCCAGAAGAGTGAGATGGCTTCCTTTAGGTGACTCAAGAGATTGCAACTAGCTTCACCAAGGAAAACAGGAAACTTCCCAGGGAGAAAGTGATCTTGGTGACCACAGCAGAAGTCTTCTGGGAGGAGCCCCCAGGAAGAGGAATTTCATCAGTGGAAGAGAGATGGGTGGACATAGGGTCTCTCTCCAGTGAAGTTTCTGGAACTACCCAGCCTGTCTATCTTGAGAGTACAGGAAAAAGAGGGACCAGGGGAACCAGCCCCACCCTGGGTATGGCTCACACAGTGTACGCTTCAAACTCCACTGATCCCGAGTCGACCTCTATATAGTAACTCAACCAAAGCAAACCAGATCTCCCAGGTTTCCCACAAAAGTGGAAAGGGTCCCAAGAGCTCCCCCCCCATCCCTTTCTATTGATTTCTAAAATCCAGGAGGAAAGCTAGACGACATAGTGGCAGGGCTAAGAGGTGGAGTACATCTTGTCCCTGACGCTGCTCCAATCAGAAGTGAAATATGTCAGCTCCACACTCGTAAGTGCCTCTGCTGTTCAGCTGGTTACTCAGAGCCCTCCAAAGTATGTGTGGGATCCACCCAGTTGGAGACACTGCTTTCCCCAATATCTTCACAGAACTGGGAGGGGACAATGCCTGCCAGGGCCAGAGAGCCCAAGGAAAATAAAATTATCCTCCAGGTGACTGTCCACCGGCATATTAATATTTTCTAACTAAATTGTCTTCTGAGGGTATGGGGACTTCAGGCAGAAAAAAATACAATTCAATCCCAAGGTGACAGGAAGGACCAAGGGTTAGTGCATGAAACACCACTCACTTGCTTTATGCCAGGAGTGAAGAAGGGACAAATCCCACCTACTAGATAGTATTCTCTGGGCACCTGAAGGACAGAGAGGCCCAAAGGCACATCAGTCACTGGCCTGTCTATTTTGGAGAAAGGTAGCCAGAGAGACTGATGCATGAGTAAGAACTGTGTATCAGATATCTTCTGGTTTGAGTTTATTGAGAGGTTTTGCCAGGACTCTCTTTGGGACTGAGTCCTTCCAGAAACATCGTCTCCTTCCTAGAATTCTTGGTTACATGTGCTCCCGTGGAGCAAAAATGGGCAACTACAAGTCTGTAAACATTGTGTCTGTGTTTGAAGCTAACTCTAACTTGAGTGGGGACAAGTCACATTCTTCTTAGGCCTCACTTTGAGCACCCAGGAAAGGTGGATTTGACAGACTTAGCCACACTTTCTTGCAAATCCATCAATGGTTAGGATTGGGCCTAAAAAAGAAGAAAGGTAATTATGGGGTAGGGAACCCCATGTACCACCAGGTATTCTTTCTTGATCTGAATTAGCCAGTGTCATCAGATCCACCCATGTAGCTGAACCACATTAAAAATGTCTCCCTGTTGTGCGACTGTTCCCAGGAACAGCCTCAGGCCCCTCAGAAGGTGAGGTCTTTGGATAACAAAAACAAACAAAAAAACTCCAAAGTAGGGAGCAGTAGGAAAAGTTTTCAGCACTAGCACTGTAATCCCCAACTAAGCCATCTTGTCTCCTGGGATATTTAACAATGTCCTCAGAGGAGTAAGGGAATCGAACCAGGGGGACTAGAACTGTCACCTCAGGCACACAGGCCAGAAGCACTGTGCAAAGTCTTTTTTTTTTTTTTTTTTTGGACACAGGAAGACTCAGCCAGGTGAATCTGTGGCACTGCCTCCAGATGCTCCTGTGAACTGTGGTGAAGCCTGCTGGGTATTGGGTGTGACTAAGACACCTGCCATGCCAGTAGTGCTGACTCTAAGGGGCAGTGGAGACGAGGTGACAAGGTGTCCGTGGTACTCTCAACAGTTCTTCTCCCAGAAGTCACAGCTTGTTGAAGGAAATAGTAAACCAGACTGCTAAGTGGAACCCCTTTGTCCTTCAAAGGCTTTTGCTGTTAGGAAGAAGACTAGGAAGAAGACGTAAGGATGAGAGGTAACCAACAGGAAACGAACTGTATGAGCTTCAGGAAGAAAAAAAAAAAAAAAACAAGAGTGGGTCTTAGGTCAACGCTGGATGAAGCCTTTCTTCAGCTAAGGTGGCAAAGAGGAGCCCATCCAAGGAGGGCATGGCACTAAAAAGCTGGAAAACTGGAACTTTTCCCTCATAGATGCTGACGCCAAGAGTGGGCAACAAGATGGTCACAGCGCAAAACATGTAGTTTGGGCCTAGTAATTATGGCCACTCTTCAGCCACCACTGCGATGTCTTCCAAGAACAAAAACAAATCTATTTAGTTATATGCTTAGTTCCCCCTCCCTACACCCCCCCCCCAGTTAGGGAATTGGAGGGAGAGAGAGAGACAGACAGACACACAGACACACACACACACACAGAGAGAAAGAGACAGAGAGACAGACACAGACACAGAGAGACACAGAGAATACACATGTATGTGTCTCATGTCAGAAAACAGGACAAAGACAAAGGTAGGGTCAAATCTGACTCCTGGCCTGTAGCCTAGCCTGGCCTGGCCTGGCCATGAAGGCTGTGATGTCATGTCTTTTGGGCTTGTGACAGTCCTACATTCTCTCACTACACTAGGCCGTTAACAAGTGGGCCACAGCCCTCCGGGGCCTTTAGCACGCACTCATGGTAACTCTGCTGCCCCCAGACACTCAGATTTATTTTGCCAAAGTTACAGGGCAATTATGGAAATGTGCCCTTTGAAGCCAGCCTGATTTCTCTTTATTTTCTTCTCCCTGACAGAGCAGAACAGAGCTTCTCTGCCTCTCTCTCTCTCTCTCTCTCTCTCTCCTTCCCCTCTCTTCCTAATAATTCTTGCATAGTAGGAGCTTCTAGGAACAATGTTGGGGAGAAAAAAAATCAAACTTCTAAGTAGTATCTAAATTGTGCGGATATGAAATAGCATCAATTTAATTTTCATGCTGTGCTTTGTTTTTAAGTGGGGTAATGATGGTCATGAGAAGGCACACAAAGCATGGAGACGGAGAGGGAAATGCTGCTGGACTTTGCCCGTATCTGAAGCCTTTACTTGTAGGCAGGCAAGTGACCTACTTGACCCACTGGGGCAGACTGGTCCCCTACGCATCCTGTTCTGTTCCCCAAATCTTAGCTCTACAAAACATAGCCGAGGACCTTTGTTCTTGTACCTAGGGAAAAAGACATCCCTAATTTCTCTTGTAGATGCTGATGCCAAGAGCAAGCAACAAAAACGTTGTTGAAGATGCCAGTGTAAATCATGTAGTTGGGCCTAGTAATTACCATTATCCCTCAGCTAAGAACAAAAACTCATTCTTACTCCCTAGCCCCAGGTTTCATGGCTTTACAGAATTGTCAACGGGACACAGAATCTGGGGCCTCTGTGTGAAGTGACCCCATGTGTTTCTGACATTGGAGTGTTGAATGAAAAGTGTCTGCAGTTAAATGGTATGGATGGAATGGGCTCTGGGGCTGCCTGTGAAGGGTCATGATGGAGGTCCATGACTGGGGTTGCCTAGTGTCTGGGGCCTCCATTTCTACTCTTTAGAAAGTGACTTTAAAGTTTCTTTATCCATGTGGTCGCTTGCTTCTTCCTTCCTGCCCTCCTTGCTTCAGAAGGCTCCTGATACAGAACGACCTGGCCACTAAGAAGCCCCGCCCACCCGGCCACTAAGAAGCCCCGCCCACCCGGCCACTAAGAAGCACGCCCACCCTTCCCCCACTACCTACAGCAGAGGCCACTCTTGAACTCACTTTCCTGCCTTGCTTTTTTGTTTTATTTGCATTTGCTATTGACATGGGGCTTCAAAGTATAGCCCAAGCTGGCCTCAAGCTTAATATGTATCTTGAACTGCTGATTTTCCTGCCATTACCTCCCAAATGCTGGGATTACAGGCTACCTCGCTAGCCTCCTGCACTGACTTTCCAGACTAAAGTAATGTGGAATTGAGTAAGTTGGCAAAGGACTTCTCAGGTAACATCCAGTGTATCTCAGGATACACTCCCAGTGGCCTCACCAACTCTCACCCAGCCTATGCTTAAAGATTTACGGGCTCCGGTGGTACTGTCAGCTAGAAACCAACCCTCCTTCAAAAGAGCTTAGAAGGGATGTTTAAGATCCAAACTACAGGCTCAGCCTAACAACTTGGATGTAGTGCCCAGGACCCCTCTAAATAGTCCTCTGACCTCCACTCTTACCAATTCTAATATACTATTCTCTATAGTTAATTTTCTTATTGATTACAACAACTGCCTGATGTAATGGGTGCTATTGCCCTCATTCTGTAAACTGACGAATCCAGACTCAGTCACTTGCACAACATGGCCAATAAATGCAAAAGCCAAATCCTGACTCGGGGCTTCTTGATTCCAGAATGGGACACTAACACAGTTCTTTGCATCTGGATTTGGCTCCGCATCTGTGAATCCATGTTGTCCCATTCCTTCCCACTCCATGACATATCTGATGTTCGTGGGCCTAAAGATCTTGATAAGGCCCTAACCCCATAGTTCTCATTGAATCCCACCCACTTCTACAGTGAAGAAAGGGGCGAGAGCCATTTGAGTGGCCATGACAGAGGGTAACCTTGAACTCCTGCCACATTGCCACTTCTGCAGTAACTATGGGCCAGGATGTGGATCTTTGCCCACTCCTTTAACCCTTCCCCATGCCTAGTCCTTGTGGTAGGGGCTGCCAACACAGGCACACATCAAGGCTTTCCCCTGAGAGCAGGAAAGCGCCCACCTACCGCAGTAGAAGACACATCCTACCCCTACATTTGCCATTCAGCAAGGGTCCCTGGACCATCAACAGTGTGTGGAAGCATGGGTGAGAATTGTGGCTGCTCAGGTCACTTCCAGCTCTCCTAAGTCTGAATCTGCCTTTGCATAGAGAGGTCTGGGTGAGTATCACACGTGTATATTAGCCAGCTCTCCCCCACCCCCCGCATCTAGAAGCTCCCCAACAGGACATGTGACTCCACCAGCATGGAGCTGAGCTGGGATTGTCCCTGAGACTGAGCCTCTCCAGGAATGCAGCATGAGGCTGGGATGGAGGGAAAGCTGGATGTGGGAGACAGGGAAGTCAAAGGGATGAGGGAAGTCAGGGGAAGGGTCCATGAACCAGCCAAACTGGATATATCAGGATCAGATGTGCTTTGCCTTCCTGCCTAGCTTTAGACGCTGTGGCTGTGAGCAACACCGGTCGGCCCTGTGTGCCCATCACCTAAGCCACTGGAAACATAAAAGCCTACCAATGGTTTCTTACCATATCAAAGTGGACATCACATCTGCACTAGAGTCAGGGAGAAAAGGGAGAAAAGACAGGAAAAGGGAGGAAAAGACAGGAGGGGAAGAGGAGAGGGAAGACTGTCGTTTGAGATGATATAAAATGGCAGGAACCCTAGAAGACAAAGATTATCTCCTTTGTTCCTTTTAATTAATTCATTCATTCAACAGTAGTTACCAAAGAGGACAAAAGCCTGACCTCCAACTTTCTGTCTACTAGAAACAAACAATCTTTTTAAAAATTATATCATAACCCATGCTGGGTTTTCTGGACTATGAAATACACCAGATGCTCTACCCGTGCACATCCTAGGGACCTGGTCAAGATGGGGGTTGGGTAGGTGGTAGGACATGGAGAATAATACATTCTCCTGTATTTGTACCACGGAGACCTGCCCCACAGTGAGACCCAGTTAAGCTCTAGACCTGTGCCACTCAATATAGCAGCCAGCAAACACACCTGCCTATTGAGCACCTAAGTGTGGCTTGTGAGAGCTCATCTTGCCACCTTGATTGAATTGAGAAGTACCTAGGAGACAGGTAAAGGTTTTCCAGAGAAGATTAACTAAGTGGAGAACACCCAAGAGGTGACCAGTACCATTCTATAGGCTGGAAGAGAATGGGAGTGTCCCACTGCTTCTTGTCCACCATCACAGGAGCTGTTCTTTATTGTGCCACACCCTTCTTCATTAAGAGCCAGAACCTCTGAAACCATGAGCCCAAAGAAAATGTCCCTCCTTTAAGTTGTTTTACTCAGGTGCACTGTCACAGTGAGGAGAAGCTGATTAACACAGGACTGGTCCCAAGGGGAAAATAGCATTAAATGCAGTGCACTGTAGAATCCAAAGACTTAGTCATTAAGAGGTAGAATAACAAAGGTATAACAAACATTTCACAGGTTTACATATCAAGGTTTGAACACACCAGATTAAATAAATATTGAAGTTGATTTTGTCTGCTTATAATTTTCAAGGATAGTAAGAGAGTTTTTTGTTTGGTTTTGGTTTTTAGCATCCATGGTTCTCATTGTATTTCTGGTAGGCAGTTGGGCCCCTGGGCCATTGAAAAGCCCAGCACCACTGCTCTCCACCAAAGGCCCTCGAGAGTATTAGTCTAGCCATGCTGAGCCTCGGGATCTCCCTCTGTTATACTGGTGCCTGGATCTCACAGAGCAGAGCCTTCCTGTCAAAGCGCATGCATCCATTCATCTAGTCTTCAAATGGTCCTACGAGGTAGGTATTGCAGTTCTTATCATGACTTTTTAATCTGGAGAAACTGAGGCTCAAAGAGGCATAAGTCTACAAATCTGCATTCCCAGAAAGTGAAGGAGACAGAATTTGAGCCAGACGGGTTGGACCAGAGCTGCCTTTGCTGCTCCGCAAGGACATAGCAACAGTGCTTGCTCCACAGAGGTCACTGTGCTGTGGGAGTACACATCACACACACATACCCTCACACACACACTCACACACATTCAACACACACTAATTCACACTCACACACATCCACACACTCTCTCACACTGGAATACACTTATACACATACCCTCACACACACATCACACACACTCACATACACACACTCACACATTCAACATACACTAACACACATTCACACACTCTCTCACACTCACATACACTCACACACATACCCTCTCACACACACAAACGCTTACACACACACTCTCACACACGCATATACACACACTCACACATACTCTCACACACTTACACACACATACACACACACTTGCGATAATTAGGTTATATTGGTCCATGGTGTAGTCTACTTCACATGACAGTGGAAGAGCCCATCAAAGCTCTTCCCCTCGTGAACAGGATGTGAGAGAGGAAGGAGATGCAATCTCAATGGTCACTCTCAAGGACACCCCCTTATGGCTTGACCGCCTCCTACTAAACTCCACCTTTTAAAGATCCCATGACCCAATTCTCTGAGCAACCAACCTTTAGCTTGGCCCTTTGGGGAACATTTGAGATCCAAACTGTAGCCTGTGAAGAGTGTTTGTTAGGACAATAATGTGTCAAATCCTTAGCATAACACCAACATGGTAGAACACTGTCAGTGGACAGAGTAAGGAACTTTTCACCAGAAAACACCAGAATAGTGATCAAGTGATAACCTGCCTTGAAGAGCCACACATTACTGCAAAGTCACCTCAAGCCCAGGGGCATAAAGTGATAGCAGCTCACGGATTCCTCTAGGTGCCAGATAGTCAAGTGCACCTGTTTCTCTTGATCATCTCAGCTGTCGAATCCCAAGGAAGTGTTCCAGTGAGCTCAGTGTGGGTCATGTGCTTACTGCTGAGACAATTACAACGGCCAGGGTGTGTAGCAGGAAGAGACTCTCCTTTGAGACTCACAATGGACACCATCAAGGATGCCTGCTGGGCTAGAGTGGGGTGGAGGGATGGGAGACAGACCTGAGAAGGAAGAGAGGGGGTGTGATCGTGGGCTAGAGGTGTGGCAGGCACAGCATCCTCGGTTCCACCCCCAACCCCATCACAAAGGGAAGGAGTGCTCCATTCCTTCACTGAATGCCAGTCTGCTGTGGCTGGTGACAAAGCACTGGCTGAGACCAGAGGCAGGCAGCCAGCCTCAGAACCCTTCCCAGGCTTCAGATGCTAAGCTTTGGATCATAGGGGGCTGGGCACAGGTTATACAACAACCTTTCTAGCTGTGCTACCTGAACAGCCTCGGGTGGGGGGAATGGCTCTAACAGCCCCGGAGTGACAAAGGCTGGATGGACCAGGTTGTCATACAAGACTCCTGGGGAGCTCAAGGTCACCAGGACTTTAGAGACAGCCATTTCTCACCTCTCTGTCATCCTCTCTCTTCCCCTCTCATTTGAACCTGAACTGGAAAATGCTTATTGGAGCTGGGCCCTGCTCTGCCCTAGTCTTGGGGTTTAATATTTACCAAATGCACTTACTTCTGCTTGGTAATTCAGAAGTAAAGTCAGACTTTTCCTGAAACTGTATTTACAACATTGAAGAAGATCACTTGCAAATATTTTTGAAGAAAAAAAAAAAATAAGGCCAGGTGCGGGGCACACCCCTATAATCCCTGCATTTGGGAATCTAAGGCAGGAGGATCTTGATTTTAAGACCAGACTGGGCTATATAGTAAGAATCAGTCTCTTATATACACAAACCCTTTAAATAAATATAATCATTATGGTTTGAATGAGAATGGTCTCCATAAGTTCATATGTTTGAAAGCTTGGTCCAAAGTTAGTGGAACTGTTTGGGAAGGATTGGGAGATATGGCCTTGTTGGAGGAAGTTTGTAACTTGGGGTGAGCTTTGAAATTTCAAAAGCCCATGCCAGGCCCAGTCTCTCCCTCACTATCCCTCTCCCTCTCCCTCTCCCTCTCCCTCTCCCTCTCCCTCTCCCTCTCCCTCTCCCTCTCCCTCTCCCTCTCCCTCTCCCTCTCCCTCTCCATCTCCCTCTCCCTCTCCCTCTCCCTCTCCCTCCCCCTCCCCCTCCCCCCCCACCTGCTGCCTGCAGATCACGATACTCCTCTCTCATCTACCAAAATGGTGCCAGGCCTGTCTGCTTCCTGCCATAGCGTTTATGGACCAAGCCTTGAAAACTGTAAGAAAGTCCCCAGTTAGATTCTCTGATTTGTAAGCGTTGTCTTGGTTACAATGTCTTCACAGCAGTAGAACAGTGACTAACAGAATCATCATCAATATAATTGCATAGACAGATTTAATAGCTATAAGACATCACAACAGTTCAAACACCATTATCCAATAGAGTAATATAATGGTAAGTTACCCTGTGTCCAGGTTTGTCATATGACAGAGACTAGTCACCATGTTTCTGTATCTGTGGTCAACACAGAAGCACAATCAAATGCCAGCAGCCACTCTATTTTGGGTTGTCTCCTGTCTCCTCCCTGCCACACCTGAGTGCTCCAAATATACCCTCAACCCCTGCTGACTCCCACTCAAATACACAGGCACAGTTGGAACCATTTATGAGGTCCGCTGGGAGGACTGGGCCTGAGGTGTCCTCTCACATGTTCCCACTTCTCCTAAGATGCTCCTGTTTCCTTTTGTCCATGGAGCAGTCAGACCAGGAGGTGGCCACATGGGGTCTATCTTCCCAGCAGGTCCCCTGACCTTTCATGTTCTGGACTAGAATAGAAGAGCAGAGTGGTATGGCCCAGCTGGAAATAGGACTTGGGAAAAGGCCACAGACACTACCACATGGTCACAGCACGTAGAGGGCCACTGCCAGAATTAGAATTACCCAGAAATGTGGAAGGAAGAGACCACAGGAGCCAGGAGCTGAGCAGAACATGGAGATGGAGGGGGATGGGCAGGCGGCAGCAGAGCCAGTTCTGACAGATGGGCAGAGGGCCTGCCTGTCAGTGACCTGCTGGGTAACCACTGTAAGGTGAGGGGTGTTAGGAACCAAGCCAGGCTGGTCTGCAAACTATAGGCTTTTAAAGACGCTGTCACAACTGTCCAATCTTCCCAAGAAAGACACTTGTGTCCTGAGAAACCTTAGACAGTGGTCAAGCTTGTTGTACCCAGCAGGAAGCTAAGGAAGGGTCCACTCCAGCCTCTTCTTCCTCCAACTCCCTGACTCTCTCTGTCCCCATCAGGTACAGCAGTGATAGGAACCTGTGGAGAGACTATGGCAGACTATTCTCACGTCCTTGTTCATGGGGCCCTCACCAGTGTGACAGTTCTTCAAAGCTGGCATCTCTCCTTGCTCCAGCAATGGAGACATCAGCCTGTTTTATGGCAGGCTGTGGGACATCTCAGAGTTGACATCAGCATCATGTGTAGGGAGGTGTTGTTTTGAGTACTATGAAGTACTCACAGTACTTGTGAAAGTCAGATTTCCGCAGTATGACAGTCAGCAGGATGCTGCGACCTGGGACATCAGGCATTGTCAGCTCAGTTTATGAGACAGGAATGACCAGGAGGATCCAGGAAAGGATCAGAACAAAAGAGGTGATACTTGGAGTCTCAGGACAGCACAATTTACCAAGTGGCATGAGACTTCATTTTAAAAACAGTCAGTGATGTCCACATTTATGAAAATTAAGTTGGACCCCTTTACACCATTCACACAATCAACTGGAAACTTATCCTAAGCTGAAGTAAAAGAGCTAACAGTTCAAAAATCCATAGCGGAAACTTTTTAATTTTCGGTCAAGCAAAGCTTTCTTTAAGACATCAAAAGAATGAGAGAAATAGTTCAAAACATAGAGACTTGTAAACTATGACAAAATGCCTGCAAATGATTTATCTAGGGGCTATGTCTACAATAGATAAAGATACTATAATTCAACAATAAAACAATCAATCTTATTAAAAATCAGAAAAATACTCTTAGCAGATATTTCTCCAAAAATGATATGCAAATGGACAATTAACATACAGAAAGGGCGATAGCATTGTTACCCCTCAGAGGCATGCAGGTCAAAACCACGAAGTCCCACCTCACTAGGCTGCTGTCTTAGTTTGACTTTCAAGTGCTGAGATAAAGATCATGTCCACAAGGACTGGAGAGATGGCTCAGTGGTTAAGAGCGTTAATTAGCTACTCTACCAGAGGACCTGGGTTCACCTCCCAGCACCTATATCATAGCTTGTAACTGTCTGTAACTCCAGAGAATCCAACACCCTCAACAGGCATACATGCAGACACAACACCAGTCAATGTATACAAAATACAAATAAGTAATAAATCATTTAAAAATATTATGACCACAAGCAACTTGGGGAGGGAAGGGTTTACTTGGTTTAATATCCTGAGTCACAGCCACTGAAGGAAACCAAAGCAGGAACCTGAAGTTAATACCTGAAGCAGAGGCCATGGAGGAATGTTGCTTACTGGCTGTTCTCCATGGCTTGCTCAGCCTGCTCTCTTATACTACCCAAGACAATCTGCCCAGGGATAGCCCTTGCCCCAAGTGGGCTGGGCCCTTCCACACCAATAATTCCTCAAGACTATGCCCCCACAGATTCCCCTGCAGGCCAATCTGATGGAGGTATTTTCTGAATTGAGGTTCCCCTTTCCAGATAACTCCAGCTTGCAAAAAAATCAGGAGAGACTGGGAAAAAATAGAAAACAGCAAGTGTTGACAAAGTTCTGGAGCAATCTCAGCCCTCACTGTTGGTGGGAGGGTAAGGGGAAGTCTGCCCTTGAAAAGCAGTTTGGTAGTTATTTGATAAATTAACCAAAGTTATCGTATGACCCAGACATTCCCTCCCTAAGTGTGCTGGTTATTTTGAATTGTCTTCAAATATTCTTTGTCCCTTCCTGAATTTTGAGCTCTGTAAGAGCAGCCATAGACCCTTCAACACCAAGACCCTGCAAGGGTCTGGCTCTGGGGTTAGGGGCTCTCTGCACCAGTGACAGGTGAACAGGCCTGCTCTCTGCCAGAATTCTCTTGAGCCCTTAGCCTTCTGACATATCTTATGTGTCATGCAAGAATGTTTTTAGTTTTATTCTTGTGCTTTATTTTTGTTTTTTTTAAACAGGGTCTTGCTATGTGGGCCATGGTGGCTTCAAATTCACCATCCTTCTGCCTCAGACTCCTGAGTGCTGGAATTACAGGTATATGCCACCTTATAGAGTTCCCACCTGTGACTGATGTAGTTTCACCTTGTTGGGGTGCCACCTACCAGAAAATAATATGTTAGGAAGAATAGGACACATGCACCCTAGAAAGCTCAAAGTAACCGAATTAGAAAACGGGGTTTTGTTATTTCACACTGAAAAGCACCAAGAACTCCATGGTCACAAGAAACCCAAGCTAGTCCAGCGATGCTATCCTTCCAATATTAATACCTAAGCCCCATAGGTATTCCCATATATACCTCCTGACAAAGGTTGCTGGTACTCCTAACACCACATACATGCTCCAGGGAGAAGGAAGGACAGACATCGCCTTTCTCCATGGTCACTAGTTTAAGAAGACATCTGAACCCTCCCTAGCAACTTCACTTGTTTACAAAGGAGGTTGGGAGAAAGTCTTTCAGCTGGCCACACTACCATCATCATTAGAGAGCAGGGTCTGTTTGAGGAGCAAGAGTGGGTCTGGTGTTGGCTGAGGCTCTGGCAGTGTTGACCAGGTCACCACCATCAATAGCTCATCACACTCTGACCACACGACCAGGAAGTCTTTCCTTTATAAGAGTGAGCAAAGCATCATCTCTCTGCCAAAGGTACTTTGGGGACAATCTAAGGCACATTTTCATAGTACAGAACCAGTGCGGATCACTCCTCTCGTAATTCACTGGATCTGTGACCTAGACCCATGGGAGGGTACTATGGATAGCATCTTGTATAAGCCTCCAGGACGGAAACACATATCCCTCAGTAGTGACAGGAGGAAAGAAGCCACATGTCACCATGTGTTAAACTAACTGTATATTCCACATTACCTAGAGAATAAACAGATTTAAGACACACAAAGCCATACCTGTGCTCACCTTTGTGGGGGAAGAACTGCCATCCCATGTAGCATTAGGGAGTGTTGAGGGATGATGTCCAGGGAGGTAGAAAAGCCATTTTGGGTGAGAGTTTGGGATCCAGGGCTGTGGAAGAATGTGGCTTGGTCAGGAGGAATATGGCTCACTGTTTAGGTTTGTGCTGCACAAGAGAAACTGGACTCCCATGGTGGCATGGGAGAATCACTGGAGGTTTGGAGTCCTGTGGGACTAAGCGTGTTCATCACGCTGTGTAGCTGCCACAGAGATGTTTCCCTCTCTGGACTCAGTTTCTCATCCACACACTGATCGCCAGCACGGAATCTATGGAGAGAACTAAGGGCTCGTGGTTTCAAGAAGTGAGTCTCGACCATTCATTTTGTCTTTCATTTTCCTCAGTGAAACAATGTCTTAGCATTTGGTCCAGGCTGGTCTTGAACTTCCCATTCTCCTGTTTCAGCCACACCATGCCTGGAGAGAGTGATCTTCAGCCGATGCCATAGCCTTTGCCGTGAAAGGTACACAGATCCTCCTGCTGGCTGGAAAGTTCTAGAAATCAACTTGAAGACACCTTTCTGAGGCCTGAAGTTGGAATGCCCTGGGGAGACCAGGAGAACAAGCCACACTGAAGAAGGCTCTCTCACCTTCTCATGGTAGAGTCTGGGTTCCCACATGGGAGGCCACTGCTCTTTGCTTCTGCCTGAACATCCTGGGCCTGCAGAATTCTAGTTCAGTGATGTCACCCTAGGCTTTAGCGAGTTCTGGATGTGTAGTCTGTGCCATTTGCCAAGTGCCCACTATGTCTTTATCTTGCTTGTCACCTTAGACTATACATTATTGCCCCAACTCTCTAAAAGATGAGCTTGGACCTGGGAGGTGAACAGCTTCTCTGAGGTCACAGAGCCCGTAAATAGCATTGCACCCAAGCCCAGTGCCGTGCAACTCCGGCAGTCTCAAAAAGTTAGGCTCTTGCATAAGCCCAGAATGAGACTTGGATGGGAGAGGATGGACCCAGGTCCCAGAGCCCATTGCCCCACTCTGGGAGCACTGTCAACACAGGATCTGTGGGCTGAGACCTATGACTCAGAGGGTAAAGGCACCTGTTGCCAGCCTTACAACCTGGAGTTCCATCCTCAGGACCCACATATGGAAGGAGAAAACCTGACTCCTAAAAATCGGCCTCTGACTTGCGCATGTGCTCCGTGGCATGCACCCACAAACAAAACAAAGCAAATAAACCAAAACAAATAAATGTAATAAAAAAATAAAAGAAGGTTCATGACCAGTGAGGGCTTGTGCCATCTGTATCCTCCACCCCATGTCTAGATGTCTGCTTGGGTTCTCTACCACATTCAAAGCAGAGTTTATGGCTGACGTGTGGTACTGACTGATCAGACAGTAGGTGGGAGGCTGAAGCAGGCGGATGGAGAGTTTGAGAGCCTATCTCCAAAAGTAAATACAAACCCCACTTCTTTACACCTCTCTTCCCAGGAAGGAAAGTAAGACTTGGGCTACACATACTGATGCAAACAAGAGACCCGAGACAGGCTGTACCCAGTGGAGGTGACTATGCAGTTGTCCCGGGTCTCCCATGTGGGCCATTACTAGCCGCCAGCTCCAACCCTGGCTAACCAGAGGCTGCTGGAGCGTCTGCTACATCCATACTAGGCCCAAGGCCTGTGGGCGTGAGTGCCTCACTATGGCGCTAACTTGCTCACTGTGGTCTAAACCGATCTGGCCTGGCCTTTCCTTTCTGACAGCTTGGAGTAGGAGACAGGAAGTGATCTTCATAAGGGCAGAAACTACCCTTTGATTTGGATTGTCCCGGCATCATTGAGCATGTGGTCTCCTCAGACTCCTTCACAGAGTGGAGTCTGTAGCCAGTCCTGGAGGGTTAGGTTTAATCCCTTCCTACTCAGGAGACTGAGGCAGGAGGATCACAAATTCAAACATGTCTGGGCTACAGAATGAGTCTAAGGTTAGTCTAAGAAACTTATTGAACCCTGTCTAAAAAATAAAATGCAAATACATTTTTAAAAAATAGAGTTGAAAATGTAACTCGGTGCTAGAGAGCTTGTCTAGCATGCAACAGGCCCTGAGTTCAATCACTGGACTAGAAGGAAATTTAAAAAAAAGTGATCAAAGTGTGGTCTGTGCCTGGCTCATCAGTATCACCTGGGAACTTGAGAGAGCCATGGGCCCTATGGGCGCCCGTGTGCCCCATTAACACACACTCAACTTGGTAAGCCTGCTTATACTAATGACCTGGAGGCCTCCTCTACCCAATCCCAGGTTCAGATAACTTAGCTCTTGCCAAATGAATAAACAAACAGCTCCACAGGTGGATAAATCTGAGGAATCCTCCACACCAGGTTTCTCTTCCCACAAAGCACAGCAGGTCATCTGAGGTCCTGACAAGTCCAGCATGACAGGAACGTGGGGATTTTATTCAACTGAACACCTCCCACCCTTACTTACTATAAACTCTTCTTTTCCGATAATGCCCAGGTGAGGAATATGTTTCTGAAAACACCGCCCTTCCTCGGAAGAGAGAGCGCCACCGGGAAAGGCAACGGAGGTTCCCTTGAGTTCTAAGACCTCAAGACTTACCATTCAGTAGCCTATTTAAGGTGACTGGGAAGCTGACATCAATTACCTCTTGCAGAAGCCACCCCTCCCTGTTTCTAAGATTTCAGCCTCTGTTCCCACGATCTATCTAACTGAGCATGCCCAGCCCAATGTCATTACAGAGCACAGTTCTTCTGAGCCACCTCCAGTGTCCTCCCAGGCCCCAGGACATTTTCTTCACGTCTCTACTCATCAGTAGCCTCCCCTCTTCCCCACATGGCCTTGGCCCCTCCTTCAAATCGATTGGCAATTCGTTAGATCGTATCTGTTCTGTCTCTCGAGTCTCCCCACCTCTGCTCCTTCCCACTGTGACTAAGCTGGCCCATTGCCCCCAGCCACCTCCCTGCCTGGTTCTCACCACCCTTCCTACCTGCCACCTGGTGCATTACTCAATAGAACACATGCTGCTGGCATCTGCCTGCTCAGATCCAGGTGCACTTTCGTCAAGGTAGGTCCATTTTGAAGACTGGACATTGAGGCACAGAGAGGTGGGTAACGAACATTCTAGGTCACAGAATCAGGAGGGTTGGGGGCCTGGACATCATGGTTCCCGCAGCGGAGCATTTTGCCTTTCCATGGCTCTTGACCTCATTCCCTGGCTCTGTCTCCGTGTAGAATCAGTACCAGGCCCACCCATGTAGTACAGTATGACAATATTCCCCAGCTCCACCGGCCCTTATCTGCCTTCTCACCTGCTCTTGCACACATATCTTCTGCTCGAGCCTCACCTCACTCCTGGTCCTGCTTTGCACAGCTTGGGTTTCAGCAGCAGCACTTTGGTGGAAGGCATGCCAGAAGGAAAGAACAGGAGGTACAAAGTCTGGAGGCTGGAAGGGCAGGGGCCAATCCGGGACAAGAGGAGTCAGGTGTGGCCAGGGTATGGGTCACAGAACTATTAGAGAAGCATTAACTGCAGAAGGAGCCAACAAGGAGTCCCAGTGTACAGAGAGTTGTCCTGGGGTCGAGTGAGTGTCTGCCCTGCTCTGAGTGTGGAGATGCCTGATCTTTGGAGTAGTCCTTGATCTTTGTCATTATAGAAACGTCAAGGACCTCTGCCTGGGACCCTCAGGCTGCATGAGCTTTGCCCTACTGCATTTTGGCCTGAACGCATGGGCAGGCAGATCCAGGCCTGGGGCAGGTCCCAGAGTTCTAGGGGAGGGGACACAATGAGACATGAGAGTGCTTGCCCACCTGTCCCCAGTGACAAAAACGACCCAAGTTCCTTTCTTTGCTTTCCAAGTGAAAGGACACCTTGACTTCCACCATCCTGAAATACATGGGCACTTCTACTCCTCAAGACTGGATACACGAGTTTAGGAGAATATGCCTTTACTCAGCGATCTCCGTCCAGATTCATCTGCAGGCAGGAACTGATCTCTTAATGAGACCTGGAGCCATCCTGTTTACCCAGCCAACTCCCATCATGCATTAGACACAAACTCCTGGGATATCCTGGTTTCTTGTAACATCTGTGTCCTCAACCTAGAAGCAACCATATCCATGGTTCAGGCCCACATGGCCAACCTCATCCCTGGTCCCTTCACCTGCTTACTGTGTCTGGCAAAGCCTGTGGTCACTTGTTGCTACAACCTGTGACCTGTCTGTGACCATGGTCTCAGCCTCAACAGTTCTCCCAGCTCCTGACACTTTGGTCACCTGGCAGAGACACCAAACATGTATGGCCTCTTAGTCTTTGTATTTACGCCCCAAGCTATCACGCCTTTATTACGGGAAATACATCTAAGCTTACTGTTTTTGACCATTGCAAAGTACAAGAACCAGTGATGTCTATATATGCACCCCGCTGCACAAGCCTCTTACCCTACCCACAGCCTCAAATATTTTCCCAAAAGGATACACTATTCCCACTAAGCCAACTCCCCTTCCCCCTCTCCCCTCAGCCTCAGATAAACTCTGGCTTGCTTTATGTCTGTACAAATTTGCCTTCCCTGGCTTTTATATAAATGAAATAATAAATTGTGTGATTATCTGATCTGACTTCCTTTCCTTAGCATGTTTTAAAGGCCATCTCTTGGTTGCATGTATCAGCATTTTAGACAGCTAAGGAAGACGTCATTGTATGGATATCTCCTTTATCTAGTGAAGGATGCTTGGATTGTTTCTATGCCCTGGCTGTTGTAAATAGTGCTGCTATGCACATTTGTATATCAGTTTGTTTGTTCCAATCCTTAGGAATAAACCCAGGGCCTCACACATACCAGAAAAGCAGTCTACCACTTGATTTTTAGATGCTGGGTCTCTCTGGGTAGCTCAGATTGACACACAACTCACTCTAGCCAGTGCTAGCTATCCACCTGCCTCTGCTGAGTGGGGTGTGATCACAAGTACACGTCATATACCTCCAAGTGTGCAAGTTTTGCTTTGCACATTACTTTCCATTCTTTATGGCATGCATCCAGGAGTGGAACTGATGAATCAGACGACATTGGGAAACTACCAAATCCAATTAACATTTTTCCCAGATGTATACCTCTGTCTCAGAAAAAAACTGAAATGCACAGAAGCTTTGTCACTCAAAGGTAAATATTGTAAATATAAATGTTTCCTGCCAAGGTTTTTGTTTAGAATGACTAAATATGTACATATTAAGACTCTTTCTAAAAGTTTATATATACATAAAAAAAAGATGTTTCAGGGACTGAGATGGCTTGCCACACACACACATGAGAACCTAAGACTGGCTCCTCAGTCCCCATGCAGAAAGCTGTCTGATCCGTGCACTCCAGGTTTAGTGAGAGACCTTATCTCAAACATAGGTGTGGGCTGGAGAGGAGGCTCAGTGGGTAAGAGATTAGTGCTCCTGAAGAGAACCGTGTTTGATTCCTAGAACCCACACCAGATAGCTCACAAGTACCTGTAATTCCAGTTCCAGGGGATCCGACACCATCTTCTGACCCCTAAGTCAAACCCACATGCAGGTGGTGCACATGCCCACACAGAGATAGACACACCACACATGCAAAATAAAAATTAGTAAATCAATTTTTAAAAAGGTAGAGAGTGACTAAAACCAGTCATTTAACTCCCCCTGGCAATGGGCAAAAAGACACCTTGTTGGGGTGTTATTCTTATATCAGTCAGGGGCAGAGAAGATGGCAGCAGTTCTTTGTTCATCCTGGCTTGGTGGCCAAAGCAGGCTTATGCCTAAGACTCATAAAAATCAAATCAAATCCAGGCAGTGCAGCATGGGAAGAGGAGACAGACAGACACCTGCGGACCACTCTTCAACATGACCTCCAGTGCACTGCATAAGTGAGACATAACACCTGTTTGCCACCACACCATGCAGCACCCACAGATGGAGGATGTCACCCAGGGGCCCACCAGCCACATGGCCAGCCTGAAGCAGGAGCCATCACAATGTGTGAGTGGGTGGTGGTCAGATGGGAGGGAAAGAGACGTGGAGCAGTTTGGGCATTATGAAGAGAGATGGAACTGAAGACTCAAGGGCGGAGAGGAGGAGCCATGTGTGAGAGGTGAGCCCCACCACCTGAGGCCATGGTAAGGTCCAGCCCAAGTTGCTGCTGAGGACCATGTCTGAGTCTGTGGATATTTGGTGGCAGGAGTTGGCCTCAATGTCTATAGCTCATATTACCACTAGAGAACATGAGGATATCCCTAGTCAGGACAGCCACCAGGGACCACGTGGATGTCTAGAGGCTGTTCATAACCGGTCCCGCCCCTCACTGGATGCCCCATCTCTCACCAGAGGCAGCACTTGGGAGAGTGGGGCCTGTAACTTGACTGGGCAGCACAGTGAAGCCGGCTCTGGAGGAATGGGTGTGGGTGAGCTGCCCCCGAGGGCACGAGAGCAGGAGAGCTGACCCTGCCTCCTGCCTATGGAGGCATTGGGTGGCCTACCCGGAGCAGTGCTGGAGTTTGCCCTGGTGGTGCAGGTTGACCAGCTCCACTACCACCCAGGCCCAGATTCAGGGTTCTGAATTGGCCTACCCCAAAATGAAATGACTCATTGCGAAGTGAAGGTGTGCAGACACACTGACATTCTAAAGCTTCTGTGGTGAGATGTTTTCAATGCTTTGTTGTTGTTGTTGTTGTTGTTGTTGTTGTTGTTGTTAGTGGTGGTGGTAGTGGTGGTGGTAGTGTGTGTGTCTGTGTGTGTGTTATTTGGGGGAGGAGGTTAGAAGAGCAAAGGGTGGATACGAGGGTGGATATGGAGATGCATGATGTGAAACTCACAAAGAATCAATAAAAAGTTTTTTAAAAGAAATTTGACATCAATCTGTGGCCTTCATATGCACACACATAAAACACACGCACGCGCGTACACACGCACACATAAAACACACACTATTTTAGTAGGGCTGCTGAAGGATTATTCAGTGAACCATTTTAATGGCATCTTCTCAGTGACAATCTTGTTTGAAGTCACATCCTAGCACTCCCTGCTTCCTTCTCTGGTTCATTTCACTCCCTGCCATGTCCCTTCATCCACCTTACTTCCATTGTACTAGCACAGCCCAGTAAATGCAGCTGTATTCATAGCCTAGCACACAGTAGGAGCACAGGACACACAGTATGAACTGCTGAGTGAATGAATACTTACAATTTGATGTTCCCTGTGAATTTTATTTTGTCTTGTTTGTTTGAGTTAGGATCTTTCTATTGTAACCCTGGCTAGCCCAGAACTCTCTGTATAGCCCAGGCTAGCCTCAAACTTGTAGTTTTCCTCAGGCCTCCACCTTCCACATGCTGAGATAACAAGAGGCTGATCAGACCCTGCTTCACAACTGATTTTATATGTGCTGCTGGTGTGCTGTATTGATGGCTGCCCATTTTAGTCCCTGTTGGTGCTCATCCATACAGACACACTGACACAGCCTTGGTTGTCTCTTAAAAGCCTACCCCAAAGTGGATACGGTACCCAGATTGCCGAGGGCTAGGGCAAAGATCCCACCCACACTGGAGCCTTCTGAGTTTGTTTTGTAAGGAGTCCCCATCTTCCATCTCAGACATCTAGAAAGAGCCTGGAAGAGACTTAAAACCCCAGCCCCAGCCCAGCCCCAGCCCAGTGTCCATTTGGTCCCAGTTTCAGGATGGTCTCTTTGGAATGCCAAGCAAAGCCCAAGTCCCCAAAGGGAGACCATGTCTCAGCCGACACCTTCCTGCCCGTGACTGAGCAGCTCTCCATCCACCTCATTGCCAGCCACGGTGAAGCTCGTATTAGTTACAGATGACTCCAATTAGAGGCAGCATCGTCCTGGCTCCTGGAAGAATATTGAGTCAGAAATACAGCTATTTTAGGACTTTAAGCAGATTTATACTTAGGGCTTCAAAGAGAGCCAGCCAGCAAGGAAAATATGGTAACTGTTGCTTTAAATTATAGCTATCATTACTTCAAAAGGATACTCAATCAGAAGCCACTGAAGGCTAAAACTATTTACATCTTCTGACACTTAAAAGCAAGCAAGAAGTTACAGACTGACAGCTTTGGACACTGTGGCCACAGAGAGCACCGGGCTTTGACGGGCTGCAAAGAGAAACATGTCCCAGGAAGCAGGAAGGGGAGGCACCGTGGGAGCCTTGGGCTGGAGTTCTCCTCCGTGTCTTACCACATCAGGAGGATTTGGGGTGTGGGGCACAGGAATCTTGTCTGGTCCTAAACTCTGGAAAAGTTAGTTCCCAGCAAGGCAATAAATAAGCCAGCCTATTTGCCTGGCTGCTGGCCTTCAGGGCCCTGCCATGGGGAAATCCTGCCTAGTCCCATTGGTACAAATGCCAGGTCAAGACTGTCCCTTCCTTCTTAGGCTATCTTGTAGACACTGACGGGAGGCTAGCCCATATATGGATCAGAATCTGAGCTAGTGACACCAACAGAGACATTGCCAAAGTAGAGTTTTGCAAACAGACTTCCCTAGGTTAGACTTCAGGCTATTTAATGTGCTTCTCAGATGGGCTGATTCAAGTCCCCATCGCATAGAAGCTTAACTGAGATGACGGACCCTGGATACTTCATTTGGGTGGTACCAGACACTGAATCAAATACACTCTAGGAAGTGCCTCAGCACACCATCTGTCAGGATCACAAAACAACTCGAGGTGGTCAAGGTAGGCATTTCTATTCAAGGGGCCGCTGTGATGGTTTGGAATGCCTGGCCTCCTCCACTGTTTCTTAGGTTCTAGAGTTGTCTGCTTTGAGCCCAAGGGAGAAGTGAGGATACACAGGGCTGAGGGAGAGTCTTTGGGATGCAGAAACACTAAAATTTCCGTGGACGACGGGTGCCGCCCCCTGTGAGGTCAGCATAACTTGGCTTCTGAAGTAAAGCCCTTCCAACACACTTCCTTCGCCTCTGTCCTTCCACCATCCCGCCAATCACCTAGACACCCCTCCCCCCATCTCTGTGTTCACAGTCTCAGTCTGGAAGAACCTGGCACATGGATAGACTCTGACTCCACACACTCTGGCTGGGAGACTTTAGCAGTAAAACCCAGAACTCAACTGCATTCCTGCCATAGTGCACACACAGATTAACAAATGCCACCAAGCAGGAGAAAAGATGTACAAACCTCTTCTATGGCAGAGTCTAGCCACAGTTCAGGAGCCAAAACCAATCCCCTGTCTGTCTCTGCAAATAACGTTTTACTGGGATGCCAACACACACTTCTATACAAGGCTGTCTGGGAAATGTAGTCTGTGGCTGAGTTTCTGGCAGGCAGGGAAAGCTCAGCTGTTCAGTAGGCAGAAAGATGTTGTCTGCCACAGCCCTTCCTTCAGAGTGCACTGGTTTGCACATCATTTTAACCCACTGTTTCCCAATACAAACGTCCAGCTGCACACATGAGCTACAGAGGCTTTGTGCAAGACTACCACTGATAAACAACAGAAGCAGAGTTAGAACCCAGCTCCCTTGGTCTCCTCCCCATCTTAAGAGTGAGGGGAAGGAGAAGTTTCTATCAGGGCTGTCTGAGGTTGGCAGGGACTTGAAAGTCCTCATCCCCAGTTTCAGAAGGCCAGTGTTTCAGGGCTGCATACAACATTAGAGTACAGGATGGTCGGCTCTGCTTTTCTCCCGGGCTCCTGGACCCTCCCAACCTGCACGGTTCGTTCACCCGAAGCCTTTCTTCCCGCAGTCAGTTCCAGCCTTCTCCAACAGAACCTTCCTCTAGCTAGCAAGAGTCCCAGCTGACTCCATGATTGGGCTGGAGACCCATGTTCCTAGGGAGTACTACCCATCTCGGCTGGGTCATTGCTCTCTCCTGACCTAGTCCTGACCCACTCTGCTCACGCCTGGACAAGAGACATGTCCTGTCCCTCTCTTGCAGGCAGGGATTGGGTGACCTAAGTAGACACACAGTTGTGTGAAGTTCAGTGAGGGTGGCAGGCAACATGAGAGGAAGTCAGATGGTGTGTGTCACTTCTCTCCCTGAGTTTGTGCTTCCCCTATCCCTAGAAAATTCTGTCTCCTTCCCTCACCATGTGAGGACACAGGATGGATGGAAAGGTCTGAACAAGACAGTGACTTGAACAGTGGACATTTGAGGACCTTAATGAATTCTGTTTTCCGTTAGTGACAGCTACTGTGCTTCTTTTGGGTGTATTACTCCTCCCCCACTGTCTGGGCAGGATTATCAGTCAAGACGTCCCACCTTCCCCTGCCCACCTCAACCAATCACACTTATCCTTCAAACAATGATTGTTGAGGGACTCAGAGTGAGAAAGTGTGAGCACACATGTAAACATATTCATGCACAGGCATATTTACACACACACACACACTCACGCACACACATTCACACACATACAAACTCATGCACACACACAAGTTCACACACACATATATTCACACACTCACATTTACATATACACACTCATGTACATGCACACATATACACACTCATACCCACTCATGCACACACACATACACAAATACATATTCACACACTCTGACACATACACACTCATGTACATACACACATATTTACACACACATACACATTCATGCACACACACATATTTACACACACTCACACACACGTTTATACACACACTCATGCACACACACATTTACACACATACACACTCATGCACACACACATATTTACACACACACACTTATGCATACACAAATACACACATACATATTCACACACTCTGACACCTACACATACATACACATATACATGCACATATTTACACACACATACCCATGCACACACATACACACACATATCACACAATACACTCACGCATACTCACAATCACACAGCCTCCAAATCCTACGGCCTCACAATTCTTCCTTAAAAGTCTTCCTGTATTCTCAGTGGGGCCAGTATCTCCCTGAGAGGTCACTAACATTCTGTGATTCCTCTGAACTTTTCTTTCCTTTCTCAGCCTCCAAAGCAATGCTGCAGGTGGAGCCCACAGGCACCTCCCACTGCCCCCTTCTAATCGCCCCACTGCCCCCTTCTAATCACCCCACTGCCCCCTTCTAATCGCCACACTGCCCCCTTCTAATCGCCACACTGCCCTCTCTAGATATACTACCCTGTCACCTAAGGGACTGAAGAGGTGGCTCAGCAGTTAAGAGAACTTGCTATTCTTCCACAGGATGCAACCTTAGTTCCCAGCACTCCCCCACACACACACCCATTGCCTTAGACTCCAGCTTCAGGGGATCTGATGCCCTCTTCTGACCTCCAAGGGTAACTGCATATACATTACACACACACACACACACACACACACACACTCACACTCACACTCACACACACACACTCACACTCACACTCACACTCAATCTTTTTCTTTCTTTTTTTGTTTTCAGTTGTTGTTGGTCTTTTTGTTTGTTGGTTGGTTGGTTTTTGGGGTTTTTTGACTGGGTTTTACTATACAGCTCCAACTAGTAGCCTGGAACTCACTGTGTAGATCAAGTTGGCCTCTGAACTTACAGAGATCCGCCTCCGCCTCCGCCTCCGCCTCCGCCCCGCCCCCGCCTCCGCCCCCGCCCCCGCCTCCGCCTCTGCCTCTGCCTCCTGGGTTCTGGGATTAAAAGTATATGCCACCATAGCCAGCCAATGTAAACAAAAAATTTTAAGTCATTTAATGTATGTAAAGCTTTTCAAGCCTGAAAACATGAATGGATTTAAATTTAAACTGCCTCCTGATCTTTCCCAGTGAGGAACAGTAGCAGGGTAGATTTTACCAAGGCACCCAACTCCCAGTGAACCAGCAGTTTTTATACCCTGCAACCTAGACCCCTCCCAACAGCCTCTCAACTTCCACGGAACTGTTCCCTACCCATGGGGGCTTCTGTGTTCAAGAAATAAATAGTCCCCTCTCAGTTCCATATCCCCCTCACCCCCAAGTGGCTGTGTTGTTCATACTTTTCTGGTGGGATCTTCCTCATTTACATGAGAGTACCCCCTCAGACTGTTAAAACCCCTTACACAGAGAAAGCCTTGAGGTTGTGCTGCCTTCTGAGATGGGGACCACAGACATCATCAGATGTCTCAGTTGGTCACTCTAAACCAAAGTCAAGGGTTACAGTATGTGTCCAGCCTGCAGGACCTCAAACCAGTAAGATCTGGCCTTGCTGGGGCCCACCTCACAGAGGGCTGGTCCTGGCCTGCCCAGAGAATGAGAATGATTGCTCAAGGACCAAGGGGGACAAAGGAGAATGCAGAGGGGTGTAGGTGGTGAAAATGGCTCCCCAAATTAAGTGACCCTAGATAAAAGATGGTATCGGGGGTCATCTGTGTACTCACCCTACCTGCTCCCCACCCTCCAAACCTGCTCTCTGACCTGGAAAGTTAATCTCAAGGTTAGACTCAGTCCCCAGGCCCTCTTCATTCCCTCTTCAGATCATCCAGCACACACGGTTAACAGGAAAGTCAGGCCATAAGGAGACAAAAGAATCACAGGGAGCAGACAGGGAGCAGGAGATGAGAAAGAGAAGGAGGAAGAGGAGGACGAGGAAGAAGAGGAGGAAGAGAGGGAGGGGGAGGGGAGGAGGAGGGGGAGGAGGAGGAGAAGAAGAAGGTGAAGGAGGAGAAGGAGGAGAAGGAGAAGGAGGAGAAGGGGAAGAAGAAGAAGAAGAAGAAGAAGAAGAAGAAGAAGAAGAAGAAGAAGAAGAAGAAGAAGAAGAAGAAGAAGAAGAAGAAGAAGAAGAAGAAGAAGAAAGGTATTTGTTCTCTTGGCTCCTCCCAAGGGATATAAGGAGGGGCTGTGAGCCTCAGCACAAGGCTCAATGTTACAGCTTCAAGGTCAACCTCTGCTCCCCAACTGGTCTCTCCTAACCCCTAGAAGCATTCCTTTCCCTTGTGTCTTTGGGCTGAGGTGACAATAGGGCTCACTGTCACTCCCAGTGTTCTCCACATGTGTAGACAGTGTCCTTTCAAGGTCCCTTGGATAGTCCTGATTGTGCCAGGTCTCCCTCAGCCCCAGGGCCAGAGCACTCCTTCCAACCTTTAGTGAGAGGGCCATGAAATCTGTTCATGGGGGCAAAAACACCCTTTCTCCTGCAGATTGTGAGACTCCAGGTATCACACATACCCTGCCGTGCACGGCAAGCAGTTGACAGCCCTGGGGCTTCCTAGTCAAGATGCTGGGAAAGTCCAGGGGCCAAGGTACAGCCAGCCCTTACCTAATCTTCTTCCATTCCTGAGAAATTCTCTCTCTGTCCCTGAGGTCATAAAATCCTCACCTGATTTAGGAGGAAATGGTCCCCGCAGATGTCGATCTGCAGGCACTTTGCACTAGACAGTCCTCATGATAAGTCACCAAGGACTTAAAAGGTTGCTGACATTTTCCGTTATGTATCTTTTCATTAGAGGTAACTATCACTTTAAGCAAATTGTTTCAGGGTCTGGAATGCAGCAGTAAGTGATGTAATTAGTGTAGGTTGTAATTTAGGAAGGTTCATTATGTCACAGACATTATGACTCCTGGGGATTACTAAAGGACTCATTTGTAGCCCTTGAAATGATTTTCTCATGAACACACATAATGTCACCCGTAGAGCTGGAGTGGAGCCTTACAGGGATTTGATGCATGTGGAAGTCCTGCTCTGTGGGGACGAGGTTTCGAGACAGCTATAAACAAGAGAGTGCATGTGTCACAGGGAAGCCTAGTGGTAACTAGACCGCATGGTCCCTATGACTCTGCTACCTAACACCAAGCAAGTCCCCTAAGATGGAGGTGGTAGCAAGGGATAAGCAAAAGACCAGTCATGGGCCAGTGAGATGGTCTGTACACACGTATATGCTTGCCCCTAAGCCTGAAGACCAGAGTTTGATCCCCAGGACCCGCACAGTAGGAGAGAACCAATTGCTGAAAGTTATCATTCACATGTGTGCAGTGAGATACACACACACACACACACACACACACACACACTAAATGAGTTTTTTTTTAGCCTGTCACATCTTAATATGACCAATTCCATGGAGCCAGAAAGCCTGAGAAATGACTTTCGAGTTTTTATTTGTTCCTTGGTTCACCTGTGATACCCATACCCACGGAATAAAGAATATGCTCTCACCATGACCACCAGTTTATAAATGTGTCTCTGGGACTTGGTAAAGTGAGCTAGTTGTTGCCCATCCACATAGTCCCCTTTTCGTCTTAGGCACCCAGCTGGACTACATTTCCCAGCCTCCCTTGCACTGGCAGAGCTAAGCTATTAAGTTCCGGAAGAGCTGGTGTGCACCTTTATTAACCTTCCCTCAGACCTCAGCACCACCTACACGTTCTCTCTGCCACCTACTTTCAGGATGGGAAGACCCCACAGGAACACAGAGATGCAAGGTGGAGCCAGAGGTGGAAAAACCTTGGACAAGTCCCTCCTACCCACTGTCAAGAGGCAGTAATAGGACTAAAAACTAACCTCACACACTCTTTCTCCCTCTGTGTGTGTGTGTCAGTGTGTATGTGTGTGGTGTATGTGTGTGTGTGTGTGTGGTGTGTGTATGGTGTGTGTGTATGTACGTGTGTGGTGTGTGTATGCATGGGTGTGCATGTGTGGTGTGTGTGTATGTGTGGTGTGTGGGTCTGTGTGTGTGTGTGGTGTGTGTGGTGTGTATGTGTGGGGTGGGTGTGGAGTGTGTGTGTGTGTGTGGTGTGTATGTGTGGTGTGTGTGGTGTGTGTGTGTGTGTGGTGTGTATGTGTGGTGTGTGTGTGGTGTGTATGTATGTGTGTGTATGGTGTGTGTGTATGT
>CM052707.1:22544019-22567683 GCA_028551405.1 Uromys caudimaculatus | reverse complement strand
GAGGAGAAGCTCTCGGTCAGGAGGAGGCCAGTGGCAGAGCTAGAAAAGTTCGTTGGCATGGGACACATTGCTGCCCCTGCCAACTTCTGGTGGAAGGACACATGTTTCTGCTTTAAGTGATCAGTTTTTACTTTTAACATTGGAGATTAAAATTAAGTGCATTACCATAGATCAGTTTTCAGGGATTCGGGACATCTGTTTTGGAGATGTAAAATGAACAGAGCACCATCACTCTGCCTATTAGAGACTTGGTGAGAAGGCCAGGCTCAGGCTGGGGCCACGGCACTGTCTCCACCTTGCAAATTCCTCAGACTTTGTGGGAAAGCCTCTTGGCTGGGGATGGTGAGAACTACCCTCCCAAGGAGGCACTGAGACACGATCCAGATTGCCTAGGGTCCAGAAACCAAACCGCAGCCATTTCTTCAAACACAACAGGAGTAAGGAGATGAGGGAGCCATGTGAGTCAATGCTAGAACTTAGCAGAGACCCCAGCTGTTGGACCCCATGCCTGACTTGACACCCACAGCATCCCACTTGCCAGGGCGTTTACACGGACCTCTGAGGTCCAGCCATAAGGGAGAAGACTGGCATATTAGATTATTGCCCCAGTGATGAGCAAAAGATCTTTGCTTTGCTATTATTCAGCTCTCTAGGAGAGAAAGCAAGCCTTCCAACTGAAGTACTCCAATTTCTACTATTTATCCAAGATTACACATCTAATCCTATAATAAAACACCATTCCTGCCCAGAACGCTGAGTGATTGCCTGCAGATGTGCCCAAACCAAAACATCTGCACAACCAAAAATGGCCACCGGCAGGATATTTTATCTGCCTTGGGTTGATAACCAAAACGGCTAATTAACTTCGGAGACTTTCAGAGGAGAAATCCCAAACAGGGAACAAAAGAAGCAAGTTGGTGGCAAAGTCATCGCCTTCTGGACAGGATGCCAGAGATAGAAGGCCACGCTGTGCCTGACATCACGTAACACCTTGTAGTCTGATGAAGTTTGGCCCCAACAGCATGCCGTCACTGACACATGAAAATAAAATGCTTTCCTAATGGGGCCTGGCACAGCATCAGGAAAATACCTCATCTGAATTTTTATTCAGCTGACAGATGATGTGCATCTAGCCTTTATCTGGCTGCTTATATTAAATATCTGAGCACTGCAAAGATTTCTTAATTTGCTTTTTTCTCCTGGTACCATGTAGCATAAGAGCTTAAAAATGGAAATGTGTCGAGAGACAAGAGGGAGGTCTACCTGCTCAAAGCAGCACCTCCACCCCCACCCCCACCCCCACCCCCACCCCCACTCCCGGAAATCGCTGGGCCACACTGGATCATATCCCATAATCACCTCAGCTTTGGTTTGTCTCTCAATGTACTCTTTTAAAATATAACCCAGTTGCCCGGCCCAACAGACTGTCTGTTTATTATTACTTTTGATAGAAAGGTTCATAACGCCCCGTAATGCGTGTGCATTTTTTATTCCGTTTGGCTACTAGACACTGAAACCTTTGGGGACATTTATTAAAATGCATTCAGCCGCTCTTTAGGACAGGGTTAATGTGGGATTTATACCTCTGCGGTGCACAGTGCACAAAGCGGTAATAATGCTTGTTTAGTACTGAGTTCACATAAGAAATGGTCAGCCATAAAAATCGAAGAAACACAAAGATAGGCTGCAAGAAGTACAGAGTGTGGAGCGGTGTCTTCAAGTCAGGGGCTTAGAGAAGGGACTGTCGAGGACATGCATTGGAAGAAAAGGTCTACACCTCAAGCTGCATCCAGGATGGAGCTTCCAAAAGCCTCTGTGACCAACCCAGCCTGCCAGGGGCTTCTGTGATACCCAGCCGGGGTCATAAGAGCTTCCTCTTCCTCACACCTCCCTAACGCCTTTCTACTGCAGGCCATGGCCTTCACATGGATCTGAGCCCCAGAGAGGGCCCGAAGGCTGGGGAGAGATCCAGTCACACATCCTGGCCCAGACTCCTTTGGTATCCAAAGCAGATGGCCCCAGCAAGATGGGGATAATATTCCAAGCAGCTTCTCAAACTGGGCCAAGCATCTGGGTACCAGGCAGAGCACATGTTTGCCACATATGTTGGTGATATGTTTGCCTCCAAGAACGGAAGTGGCTCAGAAGTCCCCTATACAGGGTAGCATACCGTCCCTAGGGAAGGCCGTCCATCCAGGGAGCAGCTGACTTGCTGGTTGGGGAACTGCTGGCAAGCAGACAGCTTCCCCCATGAGAAAGTGGGGGCTTTGAGTCCCTGTGAGCAGGCAGGATATTCCCTCCTGCTACAACTCAGCTCATTACAGCGACAAGAGTGCCGCTAAGAGCCTGGGTTCAGCAGCTATGCTCTCTGATTCTTGCCCCAAGTAAGGGAGGCTGAGCAAGGAAGAGAACAAGGGCAGTCTGAGCTGTGAGCATGTGTCCTCTGCAGAGGGCAAGAGCATCTTCAATGGCCTCCCTACTCCTGTTTGTATTCCTTAATTCTCCCATGGCAGCCTCAGGGATGGTCTCAAAATAAAACTCCAACCAAGTCACATTGATACCTGCTCACACCTTATGATTTCCCACTAGCCTTGGGTGAGCCAGAGTCCGTCCCAGAGCCCACTAGGCTGGACACACCTGGCTCCACTTCTTCCCGCTGTTTCTCTTCTTTATTCTGTAGCGGTAACCTGGGCTCCTTTCTGCCATTCCCAGTCGCCACACCTCAGACATGGGGCTTTGGAAGGTTCTCACGCTGTGCCTGGACCTTCTATTGCTCCAGATATGCACCCAGCTGCATTCTGCAGTGCCCAGGTCACATGTTCCCTCATGGCAGTGCCCTGGAGGAATGTGGATGCCCATCTCAAACAGGTCCCATAGATGATAAGCAGAATATGGAGTACCTCTCTTCCCTCTGTCCGTGTTCATTGTTAAGCCTCTCGGTACTAGGTTAAGGGCTCTCTGAGGACAGGGGCCTTGCCTGCCTTCTTTAGTTGTGTGGCCCCAACTCCTTGAGCAGGGTCAGGTATACAAAAGGGCTCATAAAAACCAATAGAATCTGAGTGGATGAAAGCTGGAAGCTGCCATGATAACTGAGCAGGCTCTGAGTGGACATCCTGGGATCCTGGTGACAACGCTGTCCTTTGCTGCCACAGTTATTATGCCCATTTTTCAAAGGAAGAACCCCAAGTGTTGGTAGAATTCAAGCCAGAGCTGTTGAGCCCAGTTTCTTCACCACTAGATCCAGCAAGCTCGTGTACCAGGGTAACCCCTAGGGCTGGCTCCCAGGTAACCCCAGTAAATAGCAAGCCAGTCTGTTCTGCAAGAGCTTCTGAAACAAGTGGGTTCTGTAACTGCCGCCATCTCTACTCCAGAAGCTGACTCTAGAAAGTGTGTCCTGCTTCCTCATGCTCTGGATCCCCGCTCTCCCCTAACCACTGTCCTCGACCACCTGAGGTCTTTCTGTACCACCCTAGCGCCGGCCTGTGTATGTTCAAGCCTGGAGTCCCCCTTTCCAACTTCCTGCCTTTTCTTGAACCGTCTTCCCATCCACCTGAAGGTGGAGGGCATCTTTTCTTTTAAAAAGATACTTTACTAATTTATTTTGCTAGGCGTGTGTGGCTTCAGAAGACGTTTAAAGTCAGAAGGTGACAAACTGGAGTTAGCTCTCTCCTCCTCCCACCATGTGTGTCCAGAGACTCAAATTGAGGTCTTCAGTATTGGTGGTGGTACCTCTACTGGCTAAATTATCTCCATGGCCCCAAACTTTTGTTTTTCATACACACAGCACATACAAACCGCAGCACATGAGAATGTTACGAAAAGAACAAAGCTGTCTGCCAATCATATTTTCACAAATGGCTCCTCTGGCCTCTGCCAGGTTTCTCTACGTGCCTGCAGCTTGTCTTGGGAATTATTCTTGGGGACCATGTGCTTTCTGGCACTGTACCACTGGCATGTCTATTAGACACGTCCCAGGATGGGGTGTTTTGCTTAGTTACACTGGATGACGAATGTTTCCACAGCTGCAAACAGGGCATTCTTGCTAAGGAGTCGGGGCTGCTGGAGAAAGCTGCAGACCCGATTCTGGTATTTGAATGAAGAAAGAAAGAGGGCAGGAATTCCTCCAGGCAGCATTGAGGCAGTTCCCAGAAAATCCAACAGGGCAAACTTCTGCTGGTATCCTAGGCAAAGAATTGGGCTGGAAACATACCAAATGATTAAGTTAAAATGAGCCAAGCCCAGGCGCACTGCACCCTAAGGACAGTGCCGGAAGCATATGTCTCAGACTCGCTATTTTCGGGGCGTGTAGATTGCTGTACTTGAAGCTCACTACAGCTCGGAGTTAGACATTCTCAGTGCTGGAGACAGGACACGGAGGTACATGAAGATTAAGGAAAGTGCCAGGGCTTGAATCTGAACGAAGTGTCAGCTGACAGCCATCAGGGCCTCATACTCGCTGCAAAATGCTTCCACCTTCTATTCTTACTGTATTGACTGTGAAAAGTGTTCTGGAACCCAGCTGCCCACGAGAATTACCTTGGGGCCCTCTTTTGAAAAAAGGAGACTTCAATGCCTGGCCCCAGATCTCACCAATTAAGGCCCTCAGGCAATTTACTCAAAGGTGATTCTAACATGAGCAGGAGTTTCTACCTGCACCTCAAAACTAGTTCTTAAATGTGGGTTCCTTGGACCAGTGATATCACCAACACTCAAGGCTCCTTAGAAATGCAAACTCCAGGGCCAGCAAGTCAGTTCAGCACTTAAGGACACTTGTCGCCAAGCCTGAGGAGCTGGCTTTGATCTCCAGATCCCATGTGGTAGAAGGAGGAGCTTCCCCAGCAAGTTGTCCTATGATATCCACATGTGCACCCTGGCATATGTGTACCCCAAATAAAAAATCTTTAAAAGGAGACAAGGGTGAGGGTGGAGAGAGAGAGAGAGAGAGAGAGAGAGAGAGAGAGAGAGAGAGAGAGAGAGATGCAACTGCCAAGAAACTGGCCTTTTCAACCAAAGCAGTAGATAATTCTAAAATAATTCAAAAAGCTATGCTGCTCCTTACATACCATACATTCACTGAGGCAGGAACCCTATCCTGTTATCAAAGTTCCTTGCACCAAAACAGGGAATGAAAAAGATGCATAGAGCATGACGCACCTGCTGTTTCCTTTAGAGGAAGAAAATTTAAATGTGTGGATACTTAGTTGCAACTTTGCAAACATAGGGATTTGATGGGCTCTCTATTGGTTCAAGTCTTTGTAGCACCAGGATGAGCCTATTCATGCCCCCTCAACCAGGCTGCAGAGATGAAGCAAGCACCTATCACAGGCTGGTCCCTGCTGTCATTGGTTCCCAGGGTGCAGGCTTCCATCTGCAAGGTTGTTGGATTTTCTGCTCTTCCAAGTCCAGAGGATTGAGGGTGTCCAGTTTTGACAAACACATAAGAATTTTCCTGTCAAGTAAATCAATCCTTCATCTGGCTGCCCGGCCCAGCACCCAGACAGGGATATAGCTTCATCAGAGAGAATTAACAATCCTTGCAACTCTACTCAGTAGAGGGTAGAAATGTGTCTGTGTCTGCAGCAGCTCCCTCACACTTCTCTTCTCCGTGCTGACCACAGGTTCTGAAAAATGGCTTGGAATCACAACAGTCATGCGAGCGAGCGATGATTACATTTGTCTCTACGATTAATGTGTCTGTGACGGGAGGAGGGGGAAAGACGTTACAGAGCAATCAACAATCGATGGACGGAAGGTGGCCTGATACTGCAGTCCTGTGTGCGCACGGTCAATAACACCCTGGCCTTCTTGGCCTGCTCCTCTCCATAGCTTGTTCTTGTATGAACACCTTGAATAAACAGTGCCAGGACAACACCCAGGGATACTTTAAATCACATCCATATCCTGTGGAGGCAAAAGCGAGTTCCGCCGGGGAGAACCTGGCTCTCACAACCAAACAAGCTTTTCTTTTTAAAACCGTAATTGGCTATTTACACGCTCTGCAACCTCAGTGGAAGCTGCCTCTTGATTACCATAAGCAGTTCTGATCTGACAGAGCCTGTAAATGCTGCAGCTCTCCTAATTTCCAATGCAACTAACTGGAGATAGCAAGGGCCAACGATTTATTTGTTTGTGATTTGAATAGAAGATGCCTGGGCTGGCTCCAAGCCAGGGCTGTATGGTGTGAACAGTGTTGTCCGGAAAACCCCTGGCTGACACCCTTTATGTTTAGGCATCAAAAACATTATAGGGGCCAAGATTTTGTTGTTAACGGGTGGTGGCAGCGGTGGTAGTTTTAACTGTCTGGGTTGGGGAGGGCTGCCTTTGTGCTGGAGTAAAACTACCACAGCCGTGGGTGTTATGGACTCAGGTCCAGTCCGCAGGTTGTAGAGAAGCAACATCAAATCACAGGCAAACCAATTTAATCACAGAAACCAGAGTGGACCTGAGACAAAGGCTAGATGCAAGTCTCCTGTGCTGGACCTGCAGGATGCTGACAAGCAGAGGAGCTGACTTCCCTTAGGGTCTCAAAGAAATGGCCCTGTGGATCAGAGACTCCCATTCCTAGTCCAGGAAAGGGTTTTAGCACATCCAGCTGTCCCGCCAGTCTGGGAATCTCTCCACATCAAGCCTGTGTGATCAGTTCAATCTCCTTGGCCTGACAAGGAGTGACACTGTGGGTCATTCCTGCCCGTCCCGATCCAAGCTCAACTGGACAGCCAAGAAATCTTTTCAAAATGGCTGGAAGAGTCTTGGAGTCACAGGGCCCTGCAGTAGGTGGCCCATGAGGCGCTCTCACACTCTGATCTCATGCTCTGAGCTCAGAACTTGAATCAACTTGAATGAGGGCTATTTCCTCAAGCTAAACTGATTCTCTCTCTCTCTCTCTCTCTCTCTCTCTCTCTCTCTCTCTCTCTCGCTGTCTTTCTGTGTCTCTCTGTGTCTGTGTCTCTATCTCTGTATCTCTATCTCTATCTGTGTGTGTGTGTCGCTGTCTTTCTGCATCTCTGTCTCTGTCTGTCTTTCTCTCTGTTTCTGTCTCTCTCGTTCCCTCATTGCCCTCGCTATACTGGAGTTGGTATGCCCAGCAGGCTTGAACTCACAGAGACCTCCCTACCTCTGCCTCCTGAGTGTTTGGATTAAAAGTTTGTGCCACCACACCCGACCTCCTTCCTTGTCTTTTCACATAGCTGCACCTTTACTATACTGTAATATGATATAATCATATATTAATGTGTCAATTTAATTAAAATAATTCACATTATATTATAATTGTACATTATAGTGTCATACCATATAACATATATGTAATATATATCTAAGATCCATGAAGCTTTTCATAATATATATACTATGTAACACAATATAACATTATGGAATGTTATATAGTAATATATTTGTGATATATTAATATATATACCATAGAACATGATATTAAATATAACATATATACTTGTCTCTCTATATATGCATCTTGCACATGCCTCAGCTCAGAAGCTGCTTTTTCAGAGAAGCCCTTCCTGCCTGCCCACTGTAGTGCCCAGCCTTGCTTCCACCCACCCTACCCCTGCCCCCCACGGCGGCATGTTTCCTCGTATCATATCTTCTTTGTGAGTTGTGTTCCCTTCCTACCATTACCAACAGTGTGGCCTTCAATGTCAGCTTGGCTGAATTTAGAGTCCCCAAGTGATTGATTAGTGAGGTGCACATCTCTGCGTGTCTGAGAGTACATTCCCAAAGAGAACTGACCGAGGTTGGGGAAAGACACCCCCTGAATCTGGACAGTGCCATTTCATAGGTTTGAGGCCGAATGGAATGAATGGGAAAAAGAGGGAGGCAGCCTATTTTTGCTTCTGCTTCATGGAGATGTGAATGTCTTTTCCACACACGCTCCTGACACCAGGAAGGTTTGCCCTTGAGTACGAGGCCAAGCAGCCATGGACCGATCTTTCTTCCTTTAAGTTGCTGTCTTGGGTATTTTGGTCACAGCAATCAGAAAGCTAATGATGACTATAATGGCTGTGGTGACCACCCCACACCCAAGCCTCTGCTTCTGCTCTCCTGTTCTGCCTCTTGCAGCTCTATTCTGCTAGCTCCAACCCCAAGCACTGAGGAGGTACAGCAAGGTTTACTGTGTCCCTTGTGCCCATGGGTCATGGTCCTTTAAGGAGATCTGGCTCTGGAGTTTCCTAGCTCTGCCACAGGCAGCCCACAGTCCTCTGGGCTCTTTCTGCCCTCTTCTGGCTCATTACTTTCTCTTTCTGTCCACTTACCCAGCCTGGGCTTGGCAGCTTTTCTGGGATGCTTTAGGGTCTCTCCAGGGGGACAGTCCCACATACTCAGTGTCTCTAGCTCCCCACTCATTAGTGCAACAGAAGAGCAGCCCTTAGGAATGAGAGCCTCACCTCTCTGGGGCCTGTGATCTGGGTTTAGCTGCTAAAGCATCATCCAGTTAAGAGGAGGACCTGGAGTCACTGGCCCACAGAACCCCAGCAGCTTGCTTTGTTCAGCAGCTCTGTGGCCTGCCAGACTGTTCAACCAGCTTAGGCCTCTGTTTTCTCATTTCCAAAATGGTGAAAACAATGTTTAAAGGGGGCTGACTTTGACATTTATGAAAGATGGCCTACTACAGTGTTGGATGAAAAGGCAAGCACACAGTAGGTTTCTGTTATTTTCTCCCACTACCCACTATCATATGTGTCCAAGAAGCATTTTAACGCTTCTTGAGCGATTCCAACCACGTATTCATGTATTCAGCCATTATCATCTGAGGAGCTAGTTATATGGGCCATGTGCTAGGAACTAGGAACACGAGTGTGTCTGTCCCAAGTGTGCTTTCTGCCCCTGTGGGGATGACAGTCCTGTGGGAGATGCATCTGGAAAACAAAAGAATGGATTTCAAATGTGTCATATGGGGACGCTCCTTATCTGCCATTTACAAGCCCAGGGTGTCACTCCACGGTGACCCCCCAGTGCTAACTGGGGTTGCTTCCTTCCTCAGAGAGATTGGTTTTTTGTTTGTTTTGTTTTGTTTTTGTTTTTCTCCTTTCTCCTTTATGGAGATGGAGATCAAACCAAGCGCCTGGAGCATGCCACTAGAGGAGAAGACAGACAGACGTATGTATACATACAAACTGGACATGTGTCACCAAGGAAACATGCAGAGCAAAGACAGAAGAAAATATGACATGGGAGGGAGGGAGCATGCTGAGCTGAGCCACCACAGATGGACCTCTGAGGGGTGGCAGATCAAGTGAGAGAAGCTGAAGGGGCATCTCGGAGCACACCGGGTTCTCGTTCAGGGGCTCTCTGCCCAGAAAAAAAGAAACAAACAAAAAGAGCTGTTTCAGTCCCTAGCAAGGTCTCTCTCTAAAGAAAGACAGCAACACAAATTGCTCAAAAAGCCCAGTGTGGGTTTGTGAGGCCAGTTGTAGGGGAGTTAAGGGCATTTGGGGGTAACACTGACACCACCCTGCCCCAAACACTTCTGCTTGCTTGCTTTCCAAATGCAGTGTTTAAAAACAGCTGTGTTGAGGCAGTTTGACTCAACCTGTATTTACTCTAAGACAAGAGTGTTGTGTTTTATAAAAAAGAAGAAAAAAAAAAAAAAAAAGAGCCAGGATATGTTTGGTAGAGGTGCAGTATGGTGAGGTGGAAGGGGGTGCCTCTGTAGGCCCATGCTGAGACATCCCTTCCCTCTGGGGTACCAGCCACATGATGGTATAGGATAGAAGAGTTTATTTAGGGAATGGGGAGGGGAGTTGAGGAAGTAGAGACAGAGAAAGGCAAAGAGAGAGAGAGACAGAGACGGAGATGGAGACAGAGAAGAGGCCAGCCAGGAACAGAGGAATGGAGTAGAGAAGAGAGGGTAAAATAGTAAGTGAGGAAGGGTGAGCAGTCCCTTTTATAGTGAGTCGGGCATACCTGGCTGTTGCCAGGTAACCGTGGGGCGGAGCCTAGAAGGAATGCTAACCAGGGTACCACAGAACAATTCTCTCAGCCCGGCCGGCCGAGTGCTAGATCACCCGCGACACATTTTTAAATCACCCAGTTGCCACCCTTTAGAATAGCGGGAATTAAGTCGCCTGCAGCGATTGCCTTCTCTCTAGTGCTTCCGGGGCAATATCACAGCCAAGAGTTCCTGCGAGGAAAACCCACCTTCACCTGCTTGGGTGCCAATCCAGGAAACATCATCAGTGCCAGTCACATACTTCTAGCCAAGGTCTGAAGAGAAGCCAGCTGCAGTCCAGAGCTGTGCTGTGTCCGTCCTGTTGCATCCTGGACCAAGAGAACAACGGAGCCTCTAATCAACCTGCTCCTGGCAGGGACACTAAGGTCATGTGCCTGGACTTCCATGGGGGAAGAGGAACAGGATCTAATATCCTGGTCTGAAAATGAGCACGGACATGTGGCCAGAGCACCAAACAGGTAACCACCTGTTCCAGAGCTGACATCAATCCATCGGAAATCAGAAGCGAGTTGCCTGGGGCACCTTAGTGTGGCATACAGAATTCAGTCCCCACAGCCTTGGCTTACTGCCTGCCACAGAGGATTCGGAGAAAATGAAAAATAATGGGTGGGGAAAGAATCAGCAGCCAGTCCCACTTTTATTAATAACTACCCCATCCCCCATCACAGAGAGACCGAGGCAGTAGCCACGAAGACCAGTGTCACCTTGGGGAAGGAGGTGGGAGCCTTTGAAGGCTCTCTATGAGAGCCTCCCCACCCCAAGGCTAGACATAGTCTCAGACAAAAGACTGTTGCTGTTGAACTTTAGGGAGGGTCTTTGGTTTATAAGACAATCTCACTGTTATAGTCCAGGCTGGTCTTGAACTCATGATCTTCCTGTTCTAGGCTACACAGTGCTAGAGCAACGGGCATTTGTCCTTAAAGACCAGTTCTTTGGGCTGAACAAGAAGCGTTCACAGGACTCCTGGGGAGCAGGGAGCGGCCAGCCCTGCTCTCCATGCTGTGCTTTGGTTCAGTCTTCAGTCTCACCGCCTGCTTCCTCATCACCAGCCACAAAGTTGCAAAAACAGTTCCCACATTGGGGTTGAAGCTGCAGTAAGCCAGTGGGCAAGCATCAGCCCTGGCCCTACAACTGCCTTGAAGGCCAGAACACCCACCAGATGTTAGCTCTCCACAGTCCCCTGCTGCCAGCCTGCCTGACACCTAAAAGTCCTGCTGCACAGTCCTATAAGGAAACACCTCTCCAAGAGGCTCCTGGCTTCCTCATCGTTATGCCTTTCTATGAGCAGCCTCCCTCTGCCCCTGTGTTGCTGGGTGATGGATGAGTCAGGCAAACAGAGTCTGAAGAGCAAGCCCTGATATGCATAACTGGGGAGCTGGGAACTGCAGGCAGCTCAGCCCAGCCTGCCATAGAAACCCTGAGACTCAGGCCATCTACCTCAGAAGGTATGAGCAGGATGCCAGCCCTGCCTCAGGTGGGCAGGGAGATAGAGATTTCGGGTGTTTCCTGGGTACTTCCGTATAGCAGGTACAAGGACAACAATTTCCTACAGGACATCACTTATTCTGCACACCAAGTCAACAGTGAGCATAGTTGTGTGGCTAAGCCTTGGATTCCAGAGTCTGGGTTAAAGATCTCAACTCTGTCATTTACTATGTGACTTTGGGGAAATTACTTAACCTTTCTGGGATCACAGCTTTTTCTGTCAGCCAGTGTCATCATCTCTATCATGGTCCCCTTCCATGTAGGAATGGTGGGGCACAGACACTCTAACATTTGCCCAGAGGCATGGCAGCCCTGCACTCTGACTCAGTAGTCATGGCGGCCCTCACTCTGACCCAGGACTAATCTGACTTTAAAGTTATCAGCTTTTGATTAAAGCTGAAGGTTGAAGTCTCCCCGTGAGACCTGAGGTGCTTCCCATTCTTTGTCAGGATGCTCCTGAGTGCTCTTTTGGCCAGTAGCCACACATGTCTGGGTACCAGAGAACCTGTTGAAGCTTGTGGCCGTCTGGGAAGGTCAGGTGGTGGGCACAGTCTGCATGCCACGCATGGAAGTTCTCACACAGGGAGCTGCTACAGATCTTCCTCTGCTTTGGGCCTCACCAGTAGCCCCCATCCAAAGCCTTGTGTTAGCTGCTGGTATGGGAGGCCAGGCTTAGGAGGTCAGGTGGGGTGGGGGGGAGCCATGGCCAGCATGTCTGTGATGCAACCCCTGCTCTTCATTAGTAACCTCCATCTGCCCTAGAGAGCAGGTCCAGGCTCTGCTTGTCCTCAGTGGATAGAAATGGGCAGGAATCTGTTCTGCCACCCACAGCAATGCTTTGATGGTAAGGTGGGTAACAGCCTGCCCATCCCCCATCCTATTCTTAGTTCTTATAGAAATAGCTATTGGTGTATACAGGTGGCTTGACTGAACTCGCCCTAAGCAGTCATGTGACCTTGCTCTTTCTTCCATTCAGGGCATCACATCTATTGACTCAAGGAAGGATACATATCCAAATACAGGCAGAATAGAAGAAAAAGGTTCGACTCTAAAACTGCTGTTAGCATGAGCAGAGAGGGGGCATTCTCTACAATGAAGTTGAAATGCAGGGTCAGGAGATGAGCCTGGAGCAACCAGCTGCCATTCTGATTTGATGAGAAGAGAGCCAAAGAGGCCAAGAACAGGCTGTAAGACTAAGGCCCAATGGCACCGCATTTATTAGTTTCTGGATGCAGCTGTGCCTGAAGCCAGTATTCCAGTACATTTTTGCTATCTCAGTCCAAACCTGACCTTCCTTGCTAGTTTGACTGGGGCTTGCTCACTTGCAGTGTGGTTTGAAGAAGGAAGAGGTTGAAGGTCATAAATCCCGAAATGGGATTGGAGGAGCATAGGAGTCCCATTTGCCCACACGCTGAAGACAAGAATCTTCCCCGTATATATTGTGGGCCACTCAAGAGTGAGCCTGCGCTGTGCTCCGGCAACAGCAGAGCACTCTCCCAACAAGTGGGGACAGTTGTGTTGCTTGGCCCACAAAGAACAAGGGAAAGTCCAATCCAGCATGGAGTTCTGACTTTTCCATGGCCCAGAAATCGATGTGCCTCCAAGAAAGCCTTCTCTTAAAAGGACCATGGCGTTGATTTGGGTGAGCCAGTCATAGATATATCAAGCTGCCTTAACTGACGTCACTGCTGTGACAACCAAAGCTAGCTGGTTGGAAACAATTGGTCTTAACCAGCCAAGTCAGGGGTCCTTTGGAAATCAGAACTGAGACAGGGGTGCCCTAGAGCAGCTGTCCACAGTCAGCCTGGGTGCCGTGGAGGGTCTAGATGCCTTCACATGTATAAGAATAAAGATTCTGTAGCTGAGAGGCAGTTTGTGCTGAGGAACTGGGGGGAAACGTCCTCTGTAGCACACTCCTCTTGTCTCCCAGGACTTCAAGGAAGAGGGAAACACAAGTCCCCTGATTGTGGTTTGTTCCCCTTCCCTTACTAGAAATCAGGGGCAGCCTCCACAGGAGGCCCCGCCCTCCCATAACTGGATCAGACGAGCCATGGTGGGGTAGATGCCAAGCAGAGGCAGGGCTTAGACAGCATCAACAAACACAATCGAGGCAGGAGAGTGGCAATGGCAGAGGTGAAACTCGGCCTTGAGTCAGAGGTGGATGGGGATTATTTACCAGAACCACACTCTCTCAGAGTGCGCCTCTCAGCGAAGATGCTCTAAGGTCAGGGAGTCAGACAGACAGATGATGCTCATCTACCATCTTCCCCTCGCCGAAAGACTGCACGCCAGTCGGTGCATCCCTCTAGGGTAGAATAAGGTAGCTGAGGAGAGACAGATGATGGTGAGGCCTGAACTGTCTCCCCTGAGTGGAGAGAGCTGTTTTGTGTGAGTTCTTCTTCCCTCCGTTCAACACCTGAGGAAAACAGATTGACTCTCAAAGTTGTCTGGAGACAAGTCACAGACACCAAGGTTGGCTGGGAAAGGTTCGGAGGAAATGTGAGAAAAGTCAGGGCAGCTCTCAGAATCTAAAGAGCCCCAGGCAAGAAAGGAGAAAGAAGGAAGGTGTGCTTATGTGGGAGTCGAGGCTAGGATTGGAAGAGAGCTGCAGCCATCTTTCATCATGAGGGAGTGGATCTTACTGGTTGAGTTCTGCTCATATGCCCATGCACTGGTCAGAGGTTCAAACAATAGAAGAGCCATATTGGCTAAGGTCAAATCACTCTCAGGTCCTGGGATAGCATTTCATTGACAATCCTTCTTAGGGATTAGAGTGGATAAGGCATGCTCTGACAAAGACCTTGTGGGACACCAGAGATGGAGGGAAGGGCAGCACACAGGAAGGACCCACTATGAGAAAAACAACTATACCAGAAATCCTGATTTTTGCAGTGTCTACTTGCAACCAGCCAAGTGATTATCAAGTGTTCCTCTGAGTCTTGACTCAAGCAGGAAGAGCAAATTCAGAGCTCTGCTCCTGGACCGTGTTTGTGAAACCCTTGCCTGGCCAGTGAGAAGGGCGTGTTGTGCTCATGAGCTAAAATCAACCTTGTAACAACCACACAAGGGAGGGACCTTGTAGGTAAGGCCACCTATGCTCAACAAAGGGGCTTGCCTGGAGCACATGGCTCTTAGAGCCAGGATTTACAAATTCAGATATTACTCTAAAACCTGGGCAGTAAATAAATCACTGTGTCTCCGAGTCTCAGGAGATGGAGGAGGGACAGTCAGGAAGATGGCACTAAGGAAAAGGAGCAGGAGCATTGAGGGTTGGATGTGAAATGCCCCCTAAAGGCTCATGTGCTGAAGGCTGGGTCCCCAGAACCATGCTTGGGAGTGGGACATGGGGCAGGGACTGGCTCGTGCGGGCTCGACTCTAATCAGTGGATCCATGCATGGATGGGCTCATCATGTAGTGGCGTTGTGGAGAAATAGTGAAATCAGGAAGGCAGGACCTGGTAGGAAGAGTCAGCCACAGGAAGCATGCCTCTGAAGGGAACCTCTTATCTCTGGGCTCTTCCTTCCTCTGTCTCTGCTCCCCAGCCACCAAGAGGTGAGCTCTCTTCTCTGCCACATGTCCTTGCCGACATCTGCCTCATCACAGACTCTTTGCAATGGAGCTAGGTAAGCATTGTGGGCTGCCTTGGTTGACATGTTCTGGCAGGAACCTCAACTGAGAAAAAGCCTCCATTAGATTGCCTGTAGGCAAGTCTACGGATATATTCTTGATTAATGATTGACACGAAAGGGCTGCCCTAGGGTTTCTCTTTCTATAAAGAGACACCACGACCATGCCAACTCTTATAAAGTAAAACAGTTCATTGGGACTGGCTTACAGTTTAGAGGTTTAGTCCATTATCATCGTGGTGGGAAACATGGTGGCACACGGGCAAACATGGTGCTGGAGAGGTCGCTGGGAGTTTACTTCTTGATCACAGACAGCTGAAAGAGAGTGCCACACTAGGCCTGACTTAGGCATCTGAGACCTCAAAACCTGCCCTCTGTGACACATTCCCTCCAACATCACCACACCTACTCCAACAAGGTCACACCTCCCAATAGCACCAGTCCCTATGAGCCTATGGGGTCATTTTCATTCTAACCACCATAAGGGCCCAGGGGCTCACTATGGGCGGTGGCACCCTGAGAAGATGGTCTTGGGTTATATAAACACGCAGGATGAGTAAGCCATGAGGAAGAAGCCAGAAAGCAGCAGGCCTCCCTGACTTCTGCCTCGGTTCCTGCCTTGAGTTCCTGCCCTGAGTTCCTGCCCTAACTTCCTCCAGTGACGGAGTGTGTCCTGAGATTCGTTAATGTGAAATAACCTTTCTTCTCCTGCTTGTTTTTGGTCCTGGTGTTTATCTCAGCCATAGCAGCCAACTTCAGACATGGGCTGAAACTTCTGAAACCATGAGCCAAGAGGAACCATTCCTTCTCCTTCACGTGTTGATTTGCCAAAGTATTTTGTCACAGTGGCGAGGGATGAGTGATATGAAGTGGAGGGAAATCAGGAGGGAAGCTGGGGGAGAGCACAAGGGACCACTTGGGAAAACAGGAAAGGAAACATGGAGTGTGTATAGTCTGAGCCACACCCTGCCCTTTCGGTTAGCATCTCTTCCCTTCTCGGGGTTGGACTCAGTCTCTACTTCCCTTCACCATAAGATGGCAGACGCAGCATCATATAGCAGTCAGTCCACAGAGATCATTGTCATTGGAAATCCCTGTATCCCAGATGGCTGCAGCCAGGGTGTTTGGAGCAGGAAGGGGATGGCTGATTCACAACTATCTAAGTCTCTGATAAGACAGAATATAATAGAGTTGTCTGGATGCCTCGACTCTCCCCTAGATCTCTCAAAACTCAAGGGAGGGGTTGGGGAAGTAGCTCTATGGGTAAAGTGCTTGCTGAACAAACATGAGGACCTTGATGATCCCTGGAACCCTTGTAAGAGACAGGTACAGCGGTTATGACTGTAACTCTAGTCTGGGGATGGAGGGGAAACAGATGGGGGGGGGAGGCTTGCTAGCCAGCCAGTCTAGCTGAATCATCAAGCTTTAGGCTCAGTGAGAGACACTATCTTAAAATGTAGGCTAGAGAGTGATAAAGACACCCCTCATCAACCTCTGTGCTACATACACATGCATACCTCTGCACACACATACACACATGCATGCCTATGCACATACACACATGCATGCCTACACATACATGTCCCCCACACACATAGGCACACATGCACACATTCAGAGTAGCCTTTCCACTGATTGAGTACCTACTAAGTGCTAGGTGCAGATGTTCTTCCTGCTTCCTCTCTAACCTCAGGGTAATCCAGAGCTCTGCTCTTCAGAGTCTGAGATGTGCCTGCACGCTCGCATACAGGCAGGCCAGGAACCCTCACTCTAAGGCTCAGCCTCCTATCAGGCACCTATATCAGGACAGACAGTGCTGGGTGACCTATCCTCTGCCCTGTCTGCTGGGATCATGGTCCCTGCCACCTGCAAAGCCACCCTCGCTAAGTTGCAGCCTTACTTAACCAAAGTTTGTAAAAGGGCACCCTGGGAGAAGAAACAGTCTTATCCAGGCAGAGCTCTGCTAAAATCCCAATAAGCCCATTGCGAGCTGGAGATTGAAGTGCGATTTTGGCATCTCTCCTCTGGTGTGGAAAGAGATTACAGAGTCATATTTCAAAAAGGCCCCACTGACACAGTATAATCTCCGGTTTTAACTCCCCTTGACCTTGAGAGAGCAGCAATACTGCAGAGGCGCTGTGGTGGCCGGGAACACAGACTTAGCTGATCACCAAGGAGCTTGGCGACCAGGAGATTCCCATCAGCCCCTTCTGAGGTCTCATGGAGATGTTGCTGAGGACATGGCCTCATTTCCCTAGGATCTAGAGCCAGCCAGCCACAGCCCTGAAGCCCAGCCTGGCTTTGACCTTCGTCAGCCCCTGCCTGCTTTCCAGCCCCAAAGGACCCTCCTCTCCTCTGCACTCCATCCCTGTCTCTTTCCCAGTGACAATAATGAAGCTGAAATGTTGCCAGAAAAGCCATCGATCTGTTTATCTATCACTTGCTAATCAAAAGTTTCCTGCCTCCTGTTAGAACACCAATGATTTCCTTTGCGGAATCAAACAGGTCTGTTCCCAGACACGGCCTGTCAGCAGAGACACTTTAATTACTGTCTTTGATGCTCCTTCCCTGAATACCAATCTTTCCAGAGCTACATGATGAACATACATTAGGGGAAGAATTAAATCAAAAAGCAGGGGCTGACTAATTGTGGAGCGCGTCTGGTGGACTCGGGCTCTCCTGGCATGGACTTGATGCTGCCTGGGTCCCAGCATCCTGAGGAGCAGCCCCGGGAATACCATGCAATAGGTGGGAACTCACTCAGCACTGTTCTCTGCATGTCTTCTAACCCTTTATACAATACTATACACAAAGCAAACATGATGGCTGTGTTGAGGACTGCAGATTCAAAGTCTGGTTCCAACCTTTATTCCACTCCCAGCCAGTCAATTTAGAAAAGCCTCAACTTCCTTCTATGTAAATGGGGGTGTTAAATAGTTTCATAAAGGTTATTGTGAGACATGGGCAAAGTGCTATCATTAAATAATAAGAATAACATGGCATTTAAACACATGTAGATGTGCTGAGCATTGATGGCACACTCCTTTAATCCCAGCACTCAGAAGGCAGGCAGATCACTGAGCCTGAGGCCAGCCTGGTCTATAGAACAGTGAGTTCTGAGACAGCCAGAACAACACAGAGAAACCCTGTCTAAAGAAGCAAAAGCAAAATGAAGCAAACTAAAGTAGGTGTTATGATGCGTAATACCACATTCTATTATAAAATATGCTAAGCACATAATTGTTACAATTTTAAAGTTCATATAGAATACGGTGAGGAGACAGGAGCTGTGCTGTCTGTAGAGAGCAGGCCTGGTTTTCCAGGCCAGGCCAGGGGACTCAGAGTCCTCACTGGGACACCGTACTTCCCCCAATAGACTTACGGAGAAAAAAGAAACAGGCTTAGCTCTCCCTCATCTTCTCAGCCACAGCTGATGTTCTTTGGTAGGCTTCAGACTCTGAGGCTGTGTGAGGAAGTCTGGGAGCCTTCTGCCACCGTCCACCAGCCTCATGTGTTTAACCAGTGCTGTGAGTCTGTCCTTCCTCACCACTGAACTGATTGGCAGGAACAAATGGCTGTCGGATGATAGTGCCATGGAAAAGGATGCACACAGAGCAGCTTTTAGATTCTATCCTTTCTAAGAAAAAATATTTCTGAAAATAACTAAGTAAGCAGTCAGGCCAGCGAACCTCACCATGTTCCTCTACCACCGTCCCCAGGTTTCTATGTTCCGTGTACCCACTGTTTGGTTGGAACCCCTGCTCATCCCCCGCACAAGCTAAGAAACCCATATGCTCTTCTTCCTCCCCCCTCCCCCCTAAAACCATGCCCACAAGAAGAAAACTCTGGGCTAACAAATAACCTCTCCCTGTCTCCGTGTTCCCGGCTACCCACCCATGAGTGACCGCCAGGGGCTCAGCCTCTTTACCTTATGATGAGCATAACCCCAGTCGCTAGCTCAGACATCATCATCCCGAACCTCCAAAACCCATAGAACCCCCTTGCTTGGCACGTGACTTCCCTGCCGTCCACCTGGGAGATTAATGAACTTGCCAAGAGCTGTCTCTCAATAAACTTGCCTTTATACTTCTGATTTGGCTTCAGTTGTTTCTCTTCATCGGCGGAGAAGCCTATCTCACACCACACACTCATATAGAGAAATGTAATTAACTCATAAATACAGATATACATACATGCATGCATGGAGACATAGAGATACATGCACATGTGGTGAACACACATGCGCGCGCGCGCGCGCGCGCGCGCACACACACACACACACACACACACACACACACACACACACACACACACATTGCTCCCCTGCCCTCATTTCTCACCTTTCCACGTGGGTGGAAGTGGGGTTCCCTCTACTCCTCAGCACTGCCTTAGCTATGGATGCCATGTGGGGCTCCAGCTGAAGGACCAGCTGGAAGCAAATGTCCTCAAATTGCTGGGTCACCTTTATCCTCTCTACCTTGAGAAGCATTACACCGACTGAAGGTTAAACACACCCAGCTTCAGGGAATGCCTGGGTTAGTCCTGACAGTGGGCCATCTGAAGGCCCTGCAGACAGACTCCTCTTATGTAATGAGAATGTTAGTGTCTTTAAAAACCTAGAAATGTTATAGGAATATGTTTAAAGTCCCTGGTGTGGGGTATGGGGCTGCTTTAGATTGTCCACAGCAGCTGACTATGATTTGTCTTGTGCTCTGGCAAGGGTGTGATTTTGCCAGCTGCAGATAGTTTTGAACGTGTATGACATTTAGAATCTGGGGACTCTTGAGAGGATATAAAAATGTTAGCCTTAAGAGGGGTGTGGACACTGCTGCTCCTCCTGCTGCTGCTGCTGGTTGCTGCTGCTGGTTGCTGGTTGCTAGTTGCTGGTTGCTGGCTGCTGGAAGCTTGATGCTAGATGCTGGGTGCTGGGTGCTGGCTGTTGGAAGCTTGATGCTAGATGCTGGATGCTGAATGCTGGATGCTGGTCAATAGTTGCTGGTTGCTGGTTGATGTTTACTAGTTGCGGATTGGATGAAAATCAAAATTGTCCCAAGGATCTTGAAACTCTTAATCAGTAGGAAGTAGTCTAACAATACAAATGCCCCCTTTCCCCTCTAACCTTCTTGTTCTCCTACCTAGTGTTGGGGAGTTGGAAGAGATAAGGATGGAGACAACTGGTAGAAATAGCAACCCATAAGGTAGCCAAAAGTCAAGTCGCACTCTTGCACATGGCTTCTACCCTTCCTTCTTGCCCAGTCTCCTAACCACATCAGCTGCCACAATGGGGACAGAGAACCCTCTCCTGTGGATAATCTTTGCTTTCCCATCCAAAATACAGAGAGAACCTTCAACTGGGTTGACTCATCCCCTCGCCCCACTGAACCCCCAACACATCTGAGTGCCCTGCTCCTCCAGGCCACAGGAAGAGCACAATGCCCTTGAAATAGAAAATTGGAAGCCCCTTCTCTGGGGCACTGCCAGGAGAATTGAGGTGGTTCACACAATTCAACAAATACTCATACAAAAGTGATTGTGTGTATGCATTGCCATGGTGACTGAGATAAGTTCCTAACAATCCCAAGGAACACAGAAGTTCTCTGTAATGAATAGACAACCATACAGGCAACAAGTCTGGTAAGCAGGCGTTGTAGCTCAGTTAGTAGAGGGCGAGCCAAGTGTGCACAAGGCTGTGAGTTCAATCCCCAGCACCACAAGAAAGAGTCTTGGTGTGAACACCTGTAATCCCAGCACTTGGAAGTTATCTGTAGGAGGATCAACGCTTGGCTGGGGACACACAGGGAATGTGAAGGCAGAGGTGCTCATATCTGAGCCCAGTAACCATGTGGAGGAGCCACGGTCATAGATTGGGGGTCAGTGGCCAGGCCCTGCCAGCGCCAAGCAAGAGGACCATTTGCATACCACTTTGGCCACAGTGGGTACTGAGAAATGACCCACAGGTGACCCACTTCCTTGTCTGACAACCAGCACAGAGACAGCCTAGCCCAGGGTCTGTGCCCAGAATCTGTGCTTGGCACCTCCTATTGGCCACAGTCTGCCTCTGCTCTCTATCCACCCCACCCCTCTCTTCATCCTCCCTTTCCTCTCTCCTTCTGTACCCCCTACCTCCACCTGCTCTTCCTCTCTTGTCCCCCCAACCTCCTTTTCTTCCTAGCTACCATTTCTCATTCCCCCAGCACTTTCTCTGACACAAACACAGAGAGCTGGGTGCCATCACTCTTGTGGTTTCTTCACCAGTGAATGCACACAATCTCTTTCTACCCAGATCATAATGTCAATATGACCTTTCTGATATTCATTATCAATTAAAGGTACAAATTTCTTTCTCTAAGCAACACAAGAGGCCTTCCCCTTCAGAGAGTACGCAGGGCCTCTCATGCTGACCACTATATTCTCGGGTCCCTGGAGGCTCCTGTGTGTAGTGAGAATGCTGGCCTAGACAGGGCCCCTAGGTAGGAGTTGCATATTGTCAAAATCACTTTGAACGTACACCACATAGCCCATCCCAGCATTCTGGGAGTCAAGTGGCACATAGTATACCCTCCAGCCTCTCTTCCATCTTCCTCCTGTGGGGGATGCTGTTGTCCCCCAGGCACGGGTTAGAAAGGCCTGCCCCAGAAGTGGCTCCATCTCCCCACTGCAGCTGTTTGGTCTGCTCCGAGGAGCCATGAGGAGCCATGGCCGGTACTTTGCAGTTCAGGGCAAGCATGGGTTTTTAGTAGGTCAGTGTGCCAGGAGCTGCGCATCCCCGGCACTCCCTCCCCTTGCCCAAGCCTCTCTCCTTTCAGTCTTCCATCCTGCCTCCTCACCCTCCCCTCCCACTCCTCCTCTCTCTCCCTGTCACTAAGTCTGAAAACATACTCACAGCTCTCCAGGGATCCTATTTCCCAAGAGGAAGACATAAAAAGCACGGGAAGGAGGCCAGGGAGTGTGCAGAGCTTGGACGGGGCTCTGCCTGGATGCAGCTCACCCAGCCCAGTGAAGGGCGTTCTCTGGGGCTGTGGGCATGGGTGAGCTTACCTCCAGGTCTATAGAGACAGTATCCTGGTCCTCACTGAGGACTCTTCCATATCAGGAAGAGGTGGGCCACCCAGCCTGGACACAAGCTGGGGCTTTAAAGAATGTAGTTGCTCTCTGGGAAGATAACTTAGTCAATAAAATGTTCGGTTTGTGAGAATGAGAACCTAAGTTTGAGCCTAAATCCAGGTTTTTTTTTTTTAAAAAATGGGGGCCCTGTAGAGATGGCGCAGCAGTTGAGAGTACTGACTGCTTTTCCAAAGGAACTGGGTTCAACTCCCAGCACCCACATGGCAGCTCACAACTGTCTATAGCTCTAGTTGTGGAGTTATACATATTTAGGTAAAATATCAATGCATATAAAAATGAATAAATCTTTAAAAATGGGTATAGTAGCACAGCTTGTAAATCTAGTGCTGAGAAAGCAAAGAGAGGCAGGTCCCTGCAGCTTGCTGGCCAGCTAGCCTAGCCTACTTGGCAAGTTCCAGGCCACTGAGAGAGCATTCCTTAAGATGAGGAGGAGAAGGAAGAGGAGGAGAAAGAGGAGGGGGGGTAGATAGATAGATAGATAGATAGATAGATAGATAGATAGATAGGCAGGCAGTGGTGGTACATGCCTTTAATGCCAGCACTCAGGAGGCAGAAGCAAACAGATCTCTGTGAGTTTGAGGCCAGCCTGATCTACAGAGCAAGTTCAAGGACAGCCAATGCTACACAAAGAAACCCTGTCTTTAAAAAAGTAAATAATAGTAACAACCAACAACAAGATAGATAGTGCCCAAGGACTGACCCCTGGGGTTGTCTTCTACAAATACTTCCGTACACACACAAACACACCTTAGGGGAGGCACTTGCTGCCAAGCCTGACAGCTGAGTTCAGTTCCTGGCATCCATCTGGTGGAAGGAGAGAGGGGACTCCACGAGTTGTCTTCTGACCTCCACCTGCTCCTGGGTTTGCCGAGCATCTGAGCATTCAACGTTCATTCGTCACACACACCCCCCTCCAGCAGCCCCAGAGCACACAACCCACATGAAAACCCCTAGCATCACCAGTGCAGCCATACCTACGGCTTAATTGCTGGTTAGGGAGGAGGCAGTGGTCCCACCAGGAGAACACAGCCCTGTGGACATGGAGACTGTCCTTACCACACCCATCTGGGTGTGTTGGGGGACAATCTGTATGAATGATAGTCTCTCATTCTCACAGGCGGCACTGGGCCTGCTAGTTGTGTGGCAGTTTCCCCTTGTAGAGAATGCATCTCTCAAGACTTGAATAGATGCCCTTATAGTGAAGAAGGAACATAAACTGAGTGTGAAGAGCGAAGCCTCAATACTTCAAGATGTCCAGGTTCAGCTACAGGGTCTAAGGTACAGCTTCATGAGCAGCCAGTGCTACTCAAGGCTGACTCACTAGGCAGTCCAGCAGGGAGCCTTTCTCCTAACCCTGAGCCAGCAGCACTTCCTTCTGCATCCTGGGGTTCAGAACGCTCGTGCCATGAAGGATTGTGCCAATCCTTTCTGGGTGATGAGGGAGCTCTGTCCACCTAGGC
>CM052707.1:22513229-22543919 GCA_028551405.1 Uromys caudimaculatus | reverse complement strand
TTCCTTCCTTCCTTCCTTCCTTCTTTCCTTCCTTCCTTCCTTCCTTCTTTCCTTCCTTCTTTCCTTCCTTCTTTCCTTCCTTCCTTCCTTCCTTCTTTCCTTCCTTCTTTCCTTCCTTCCTTCCTTCCTTCTTTCCTTCCTTCTTTCCTTCTAGAAGAGATGCACTTTGGTGACACTGTAAGGCAGCTCAGGGTAATGCAGAGAGGACACCTGGAAACGTACAAAAAGGAAAGCTCAAAAGGCATCCATATTCCACACTTGTGCACATAAACACACACACACACACACACACACACACACACACACACACACACACACGCACACAAGCTTGCCAATCTAGCATGGCTAGGCCTTTGTCCAATCTTTGTTCATTTAAAACAGAAACAGGGAAGAGCCTGTAGAAAGCCTTCCTTCCATTCCCCTAACTCCTCTGCCTCAGGCCAGGCTGACCCCTAAAAACCAAGCTATCTGTTTACCAGTTCCTGCTCCTTTTACAACCCTGGAGCCTCTTGCCATAAAAGGTATCTCCCCAGATTCAGAAGGTTAAGAAAGCATAGTCGGGCACTTACCCTAAAGAAATAGCAGGCAACAGTTTTCAAAATGTATCCATTGCATCCTTATTTACAATAGAAAGATACATTAAAAACAACCACATCATTCACCATCAGGGTCGGCTTTAGTCCACGGGCATGCATCAAAGATATGGGCAGCAAAGCAAGAGCTAGGACTCTGGAGACAGTGAGATGGTGACCTAGGGCCAAGGAGCTGGAAGGCTAGTGAGAGATGCCAGCCAGGTAGAGGGTGCCCAGGAGACAGGAAGGATGGGGTCTGCAGTTTCAGAAAGACTTCCTGGCTGCCTGTTTTAGTCAGTGTTCTATTGCTATAAAGAGACACCGTGACCACAGCAAGTCTTATAAAGGAACATATTTAATTGGGACTGGATTACCATTTCAGAGGATTAGTCCATTATCATCTTGGTGGAAAGCGTGGCGATGGGCAGGCAGACACAGTGCTGGAGAAGGAGCCAAGAGTTCTACATCTGGATCAGTAGACAACAGGAAGGGAGGGACTCATTGAGCCTGGCTTGGGTTTCTGCAACCTCAAAGTCCACCCCACCAGTAACAGACTTCTTCCAACAAAGCCACACCTCCTAATAGTGCCACTCCCTGATGACTAAGCGTTACAATCTGTGAGCCTATGAGGACCATTCCTACTTAAGCCACCACAATGCTACATGGCCATCTGGGTGTTGTAACCTTCTTGTCAGCTGTATACAGCTCCTGAGAGTCCCCTCCTGTCTTAGTCAGGGTTTCTATTCCTGCACAAACATCATGACCGAGAAGCAAGTTGGGGAGGAAAGGGTTTATTCAGCTTACACTTCCACGTTGCTGTTCATCACCAAAGGAAGTCAGGACCGGAACTCAAGCAGGGCAGGAAGCAGGAGCTGATGCAGAGGCCATGGAGGAATGCTGCTTACTGGCTTGCTTCTCCTGGCTTGCTCATCTGGCTCTCTTATAGAGCCCAAGACTACCAGCCCACAGATGGTACCACTCACAAGGGGCCCTCCCCCCTTGATCACTAATTGAGAAAATGCCTTATAGCTGGATCTCATGGAGGCATTTTCTCAACTGAAACTCCTTTCTCTGTGATAACTCCAATTTGTGTCAAGTTGACACAAAACCAGCCAGTATACCTCCCCACAAAGTCCAGCCACAGGGCTGAGAAACTGCTACCCTCAAGAGATGAGCAAGCCTGGACAGCCTTCAGGCAAAACACACACCACCAGCCAGCATCTTTTCTTTCGTGTGATGAAGTACACTTTACAGTCAGATGTTCAGGCAGCAGCTACTCATGCATTTGTCTCCATTCTGGAAAACCGTTGTCTTGGCTATTGAGTAAGTTACTCATTGCATACGTGTTAAATTACCTTGAGGTAATTTTTAAGTCTGAGAATCAATATTTACAACTTCACTGGTTCTTTAGGTCAGGAATTTGATTATACAAAAATAGTGTGTTATTGGTCCAGGGATTTCTCTTGAGGTAACAGACCCGAGGTCAGCCAGAGTTATAGTCATGTGACCACTTGGCTGAAGTCAGAGGCTCCATTACCAAGGTGGCATGTCCATATGACTATTGGTAGGAGACCTCAGTTCCTCACCACAGGGACCTCCCCAGAGACAGCTTGAGTGGCCTCACAGCATAGCATGGTGGCTGCCTTCTCTAGACCAAGGAACCCAAGAAGAGATGAGCTGGAAGTCACAGGGCCTCAGAAGTCCCAGAGTCATTCAATCAAAATCTTTTCTTTTTCTTATGTGGTGCCTGAACTCAAACAGTCTAGTCCTCATCAGTGTTACGTAGGAGCTAAGCTATGTCTCCAAACCCAGTTGGTCAGCTGTTTCCTCTAACTCTTCATCTAAGCCACAGATGTCCCACCTTCCAGCATCTCCAAGGTTCATCTTGTTTGTATTCTTAGATGTGCTCAGTTACCAGGGCAGCACACAACTTATTCTTCTGCACTGAAGAGAATCTGGACCACATCCTCTGCGGTATCATGCCAGCCTCTCCATCCCTATGTTCTCCTAAACTCAGTGCCCTAGAAGTCCCTCACTGCAGCAGTTACCTTCCTAGCTGCCTGTTATTAAAACTAGCTGTGTGCCTTTGAGAATTTCCTCAACCTCACTGAGATTATCATTCCTCTGCTATAAACAGAGGGTGATCAAGTATCTGTCCCCTCCCCCCCCCCCCGAGTTTCTTTTTCCAAAGATTTTTTTAATTCATGGGTATGAGTGGTTTGTGTGCATGTATGTATGCGTACCACGTGCATGCCTGTTGCCCACAGAGGCCAGAAGAGGGTATCAGATCCTCTGGGACTGGACTTGCAGATGTTGTAAACTGCCATGTGGGCACTAGGAAGTGAATCAGAGTCCTCCGCAAGAGCAAGTGTCCTTAATCACTGAGCCATCTCCCCAGCCTCAGCCCTGCTGAGCTGAAGGATGATAAGGTGAGATTATATGTGACAAGCACTTTGGACAGTCCCAGGCGTGGAGAATCTACTAGCAACACCCCCTCTGTATTGTCCTATGAGCACTGTGTCCTCCTGGACTGAGAGGTTTTTCCCAAAACATTTCCTCTCAAAGATCCCAAGACCTGTGTGCAGAAGATGCTGCCCAGGCTGAGCCCCACCCCCACCCTTTCAAGGATGCTATGAGGCTACCTTCTTCATTTGGTTGCCTGAGATGGCTCTAGCCAGAGCCTCACTGTTGGGGCCTCACCAAGTGCTTTCAAGAGCATTAGTGGAAGTGAGCTGCAGATGTTCTGAGCAACTGGATCCACATTTTCTGGAAGAGAGACCTCCTGCTGCAAGGAGCTAAAGCTACAAAGACAGGGCACAGGAGTCAGGGCCTCAGAGGAAGGGTTGTGTGCAGCAATGACGTTCAGCTAGAACTTGGTTTTCTTATGTAAGGGGAAAGAGAGAGAGAGAGAGAGAGAGAGAGAGAGAGAGAGAGAGAGAGAAGACCTCAAAGACAGACATTACTGATTGAACAGAGCATGCTAGACCAGCTAAGGTCTCAAGAAGAAATAGATGATACTGCTTGGAAACTTTAAACATTTAAAAGCAGCTACATGTCTGGGAACTAGTTAAAGTTCAGGTAAGACACGTATGCAGAATTGCTGCCCAACCTGTCTGTCAATCCGAGAAGCTGGGAGATTTCAAACAACCAGTTCTCAGGAGACACACAAACAGGAAAATGTGGCCCATTCACTAGAACAAAATTAATCTTTAGACTCTGACTCAGAAGAAACAGACATCAGACTTACTAAGTGAAGACTTTAGAACAGGTCTTAAATATGCTCAAAACACTAAAGAAAAATACAGACAAAAGGTAAAGAAAATTAGGAAAATGATATGCAAATACATTTTAATGTTAACAAAGAGATGCAAATTATTTTTAAACGTGGCAATTTTTTAAAATTATTTTACTATTATTTCATATGTATGGGTGTTTTGCCTGTCTGGTGCCACCATGTGGGTACTGGGAACGAACCTGGGTCCTCTGGAAGAGTAGCCAGTGCTCTTAACCACTGATCCATCTCTCCAGCCCACAAGTTATTTTTTAAATGAACAAAAATTGCAGTCAAAAAGTAAATGAATCAAAATGTTCACTGGAAGAATTCAACAACAGGGAGGCAGAAGAACTAACAGAACTGAAGCAAAAGCATTTTAAGTTACCAGATCTGTGGGGGAAAAAGGTAAACAGAGCCCAGTGTGCTTACAGATACTATCTCGAAAACTATGCATCATCGGGGTTCTAGAAAGAGACAGGAGTGGGGCGGGAAGGGACAGAGATACAATCTAAAAGAATAATGGTCAAGTTTCCTCAAATTTGAGGGGAAAATATGAATTTAAACATCCAAAATCTTAACAGATATCCAAAAAGGTTGCATGCATATTAATTCAAAAGCAAGACCTATGAGGACTTTTTCTCTAAGGACATACTTGGATCTAGGACAAGTTGAACTCGATTGAGCAATTAACAGCAAGTATTTATCTTGGAATTAGGAATGATTGTGTCCAGTAACCGAGAAACTGCTTAGTGGACGTGTTTCTGTAAGACAGAACGCTACGCAGCCATTACACGATGTCAGTGGTGAGTGGGACATAATAAGAGAGGAAGATCATAAATACCAAGTGTGGCCTTGTTTTCATTACACGATATAACATAACCGTGATGCCAACACCCTCAGAAATCAAGGCACGGACAGATTAAGAAGTCACTTTCTTCTTAGTAAATGAGATTAGGAATTTTCCCCATTCTTTTTGCTTCTGTGTAAAATTATGCCTTCTGTAATAAGATCTTAAAAGACATTTAGAAACCAGTAACATTCCAAGAAAGCATCAGAGAAAGACTTGAACTGATGCTGAGGTGTATCAGCGGCGCTGTCTCCAGTCAGCATTCAGTGGCTCTCTCTCAGGGGCCTTGGTCTCTTGTCCATCACAGACCTTGTGAAAGTTCCAGGGTGTGGTTACTTCAGGTTTGTTAACAGATCTAGGGATAATTTCTAGACCGAAGTGAAACTTCATCATTTAGTTGGCTCCCTAGTCACACTTTCTGCCAAGCCACACTAAGTGTTTCTGCTTAGACATTAAACCTCCAAAGACATCTCACCAGCAAATGAAGAAGCTACTTGCTCGGTCAGCACCTCCTTCACCGCTCACAATCACAAGTGCAGAGCGAGCGTCAGGATAACCAAATATCTATAGAAAGCTCAACTTTCTAGGATGATGCAATGGCTCCATGGGTAAGGGCATCCGCTGGCAAACCTGACAACCCGAGTTCAATCCCTGGGACCTACATGGAATGAAAACACCTCAAGTTATCCTGTGACATCCATATGTTTGCTGTAACACACACACACACACACACACACACACACATGCGCACACACACACACACACACACACACACACACACACACACACACAATCAGTCAGTCTGTCAATCAATCACCCAATGGCAAAAGAAAGCTTGGCTTTCTTAAGTCTCAGTCTGTCCAAGTGTTTTGGTGATCTTCCCCCTTAATTTACAAAATTTCATCTTTCACCATTTTCCCCATAAATACAAGCAGGACATATAAGCCAATCCCCTCAGTTTTGCAAAATCCAAATGTAAAACTCTTAAGATAAAATGAATGGTGCTCTTTATCTGGCCCTGACTGTTTCACAAGGTTGAGGCTCTGGCATACAGGCCTTCTTGATGCAGCCAGATACAGATGCTATAAAGCTAAGTTTACTTCTTAGGACTGCAGACCAAGAATCTGCGGAAGCTATGACCTTTGACCTGTGCAAACGTCATGGCAAGGATGAAATTTTTGCCAGGAAAGGGTTTCAGATAGACACCAACTTGGCCCACTGGCACTTCCTGCTGTTAAAAACAGAACAAGTCGTCAGGGCAGTGGTGGCGCACGCCTTTAATCCCAGCACTTGGAAGGCAGAGGCAGGTGGATTTCTGAGTTCGAGGCCAGCCTGGTCTACAGAGTGAGTTCCAGGACAGCCAGGGCTACACAGAGAAACCCTGCCTCGAAAAAGCCGAAGGGGGTGGGGGGTGGGGAAGGAAACAGAACAAGTCTTGGGCAGTGGACACATCTTATAAGTAATGTTTGCCTTGTAGATGTGAGGTGAAGGTTTGTTCCCCAGTGCTATGAAAATAGATAAGTAAATCTTACCACAAATCTGAGAATGCTTTGCCATCAAGACTCAAAATTCAGTGCCATTGGAAAGCTGTGCATACACAAAAGATGCTAAATCAATGAAGCCATTAGCTTGGGGAAGGCACAAGAGTCAGGCAATGTTCAGGGGTTCAAGTCCTTTGCTGCCACAGACTAAATTTTCAAGAGGCTCCAGTAGCTCCCCATAGTGAAGAACCAATCCCAGCACAGCAGGGAGGAGATTTGCCCTGGGTCCCAAGTTCTTCTAGAAAACAGTTCATTCTACAGGAAGCAAAAGCCAATATGTAGGCCTGTAGCCAACCTAGTGGCACAGAGAGACTAGGGTTGCGGAAAGGAAGTGGGTATATAGAGACAGAATGTAGTTACACACAAAAGTAAAACCAGAGGATTAACCATCTCTGAGCAGTGGACTCCACTGTGGCAAGGCCTTCTCTGAGCAATGGACTCACTCCACTTCGGCAAGAGCAAGCTTTTTCTTTTCTGTCTGCCTCTGTCCCCTGTCCTGTCCAAACTCCTCTCGAATACACATTCCAGACTATCTGATTACTTAAATATTAACAGAAATTTGCATTTTAGTAAGATTCTAACTACTGTAAAAATGTTCTCAGGACTCGAATGGTCAGAGCTCTAACCAGAAAACCAACTGGGTAATGAACATAAGAACATTCTAGAAGGTGAAATGCAACACCACAGGAAGCTGTGCAGGGAGCTGAGTTTCCAAGCCCATGTGCCCTCCTTAGGGACATGCTCTCCAAACCTCTGTTCAGGGTGTTAGCTGCACACACTTGGAAATGAGACTGGCCTGAAACCAAGCTCTGTGCTCAGTAACGAGGCAGCTCGGCGCCTAGTTTTTCTGTCTGTAAAATGGGACAGTGAAGTTGTGGGCGGGATCAGGAAGCACACCTGGGAAGCTCTCCGGGACATTAGTGTCCATACTTACCATGTTCTCCTCTCCCCATGCCTGTGCCCATGCTGCCCACTTTCTGATCTTACTTGTTTTTAAAGGAGTGAAATGGAGTCCCTTGAGGAGGCTTTGCTCCTTGGAGGAGTTGAATGGTGAACCTGTGAGGGTTCTTTTGGTTGTGTGTGATAAGGAAGGAAGACACCAGCTCACATCAGTGAATATATTAGAGATCGATCCCTTAATAACTTCAGGCATGGCTGGATCAGGGGCTCTTGATGATAGTTTAAGTCTTACCTCCCCTTTTTCTCAACAGCTGAACTCTATTTGCTCTGCACCACTTTGGTTTTCAGGCATGGTCTTCCCGTATGATGTGCCTGGAAGCTCTAAAAGCAAGGAGTGCTTACCTAAAAAGAAAGCATCCTCCCCTGACCCTCAAACATTTACAGAAGTCCCAGTACCAATGACTGTGGCCAGAGTGACAGGGTGGTAGCCCACTCCTGGAGACAAGTGGAATATATCAGTAAGGAAGGCTTGTCCTTCCAGGGAGATCAGAATTCTCTTTGTAGCAGGAAAGGATGACTAGGCACAAACACTAGCTTCTGCACACATCTTCCTCTTTGAAAGAAGGAAAATCAAGTATACAGGGATGTCCAGGCAGAGACTGAGGGCATGACACCCTCCCACACTGCCACAACGCTGACCTGGAGGGATAAAGTGGAAGGATTCAGAATCAAAGTTCCCAGAGTTTAGGGTTATTTGAAGATTTGGGGGGAGGGTGCTGTTTGTTTGTTTATTCCTAGGAACTAAGGTCTTAGGACTTCCAGAAGGGAACATGTCCAACTGAAATCCATAGGAGAGGCACACAAGAGGAGGGAGCACTGGGCACTGGCAGGACGGTCAGGTACTGGAGAGCTAACCCTTCTTCTTAAATGCTTATTGAAATGTTTGAGACCTAAAACAAGATCATTTACTGGCACTGAACTATGGGAAGAAAAACACAACACAGAAACTAATTGCGTTTAATTAAATGTCAGAATGCCTGCAGATCTTCATATTTTATCAGGTTCATTGATGGCTATGTTTACTATTCCTCCCAGATCCCATTACATTGGGAAGTAATTGCCAACGGTAAATACTGCTCCCTTTGCAGGCTTGCGGAGTTCACTCGATGGTCACTGGGGAGTCTTAGCTTTGCTTGCGGATGTGCCCCTACCCAGATCAAAGCCAAAGGGATCCCTTAAAACCTTCTCAACCATCATACTGAAAGCAAGAGGCAGGTGCAGGGTGTGATGCTGAGAAGGAGTGCTTTGAGAGCAGGGGACCTGGATCTCTCTGGACACCTTGGAGCCAGGGAGGCCACAGCCACAGGCCACCATCCCCCCACCCCCACCCCCACCCCACCCCCATCCCGTCACTTCTTCCCAGCGCCTCCTTGGCTGAGCCCCCACCCCTCTTTTAAACCTCTATCATGGCAACCGCCCCAGGGCCAGACCCCTAATTACCAGCTTCTTCTAAGTGGGGGGGGGCTTTGCCAATCCTGCCCCCTCCCCAGCACAGGCCCAGGGGGTCAGGCAGGTTCAAAAGGTGAAATAAATGAATCTTTACACATTATAAGGGCCTGAGCAACATTCTCTGCAGCATTAAGGCCCTGAAACAGCAGCAAGTAAAAGCAGGTGTGTTGGGTGCCCTGTCAGCTAACAACACTGATAAGCCTGCCATGCCTGGTTCTGCTTCATTTCAAACAGACTGCTACAGAGAGGAGGGGAAAGCCAGAGCAGAAATAATTGCTGGAGCTTCCAGTGAGCAGAGAGAGCCTGCAGGCAGAGATCAACGGGCCCGATTTCACCCTCTTCTCTTTATTTCTATAACCTTAAATGTTCTGCTATTATAGAAGTCATTATGTCAGCTCTCCCCAGCCTCTCTAGCTGCCCATTTTCAAATTGTGTCAATTGGTAAGGCTATTGGGCTGAGGGATCTCCATCTTGATTTCTGGTTTCTAGGCTTTAAAGATAAAATGACTCCCCCCCCCCCCCAATCTGATTCATCAGGATGTGCTGTCCTGAGCATGCGTCTAGATCAGATCCCCCCCCACCCATGAACTGCCTAAAAACCAGGCAGGGCGTGGGTGGATCTTTCTTTCTGGGTTTTTTTCCTCCCTCCTTCCAAATGATGGATAATAAAGCAAATTGAGAGCAAATAATACTTGTTACAGAGCTTCTGTTAAAGTGGCTAAAGGGGAGTCTGATTTTTTTTGTCCTCCCTGGGGATGGGGTCAGCAGACTCTAAATTCTGGAGTTTATTGGTGACCTCTGGCCTCTCGGGCAGGGAAATCAGGTGTGCTTGCCTCACATGGGCCTGTTCAAACAAACACTTATGTGTTTTACTTTGCTTATTATTTGAGACATGGTCTCACCGTACTGCCCAGGCTGGTCTTGAACTCACAGTCCTCCTGACTCAGCCTCCATAATGCCTTGCACTATGTAGAACGGACACTTGCCAGGCAAAGTGTAGGAAGGACTGGGAAACAGGTTGTGTTGACGTTTTATAGCCAAGCAGTAACAGTGAAAAGAAGCACATTAAATAGACACATATTCATGGGACTGTAGCAGGCACACAAGGATGTGCTGGAGCGGCTCTACGGACTCATAGTGGCTGCTCAAGAGAATATGACAGTAAAATGTTCAGGCAAATCAAAGGAAAGTGTGCTGAACCAATGACTTCTATAACTGCCTAGGGATCATCACCCAGAGACTTTGTCATGTTAAAAGGGGGGGGTGCACCATCATCCAACCATCAGGTTCACCGGGGCATCTGACAGTCACCAAGAGTGTGGACAATGAGTTGGAAAAGAGATGAAGCCAGACACAGAGAGAGACTCCTGCACCGACACCAGCTCTCCTTGGAGCAGGTGGGAGCTGCTGGCAGTGAGTTGGAGACATGAGGAAGAGTGGCCACCATGTCAGAGATGGGCTGTGTGGCCAAACGCAGGAAGAACTCAACCAGACGCCTGCACTGCCACTGAGGATTTGGGGGGAGGGAGCAGGAAACAAGGGAATATGAGGCCCCATCTACAGGAAAGAGCACAAAGATGGCAGATGGTCCCCTCAGTCCCTTCCTTAATTCCTTCCAGTTAATGTAAGTGTACAAGAGAGAGAGAGAGAGAGAGAGAGAGAGAGAGAGAGAGAGACAGAGACAGAGACAGAGACAGAGAGAGAGAGGAAAAAGAAATGCTAATTGAGCCAGGGACACTGACAGATCTAACAGAAAGTGTCTTCATTGGGAAATTGCCATCTGAAGCCTCCTTGTTCCTTCAGAAACCAGGAGGAGAGAAGCAGAGGGAGCCTGACAGGAAGTGAGGATTCGAGACTTCAAACACAAACATTATGAAAAACAAGCAACATCTGCAAACAGTAAGTACTTATTTATATTTTATGGAGTGTGTGCTTGGGATTCTGACAGGTTTTTAAACAGAGACCATATTAAGCCCACTCAAAGGCGAGAATGTCCCTTTTAAAAATGCATTACCCCGCTGCTCGGGCAGGCAGGCCTGCTGCTGGCCTCAGGTGAGCCCTGACCCCTGCCGACCTGGTCTAACAAAACACACATGCAGGTTTGCAAGGGGGGCCGTTTAGTGCTTCTCTCTCAAGGTCATCGCAGGCGGGTGCTGGAGTACCGGTTAGTATGCAGTAAGCCTTTCCCTCGGCTGACAGAGGCGCTTTGAACTTTTCCCTTCTGAACAAATAGGAAAGGGAACCGCAAGGAAATGAGTGCTGAGAATCTGAGGAAGGAGCCTTCCACAGCTGAATAAGCTGTAAATAAATAAGTAAATAAATAAATAAGTGGCCATCCTTGTCCCCAACAAATGAAAGACGCCCCTCCTAGGCTTCCAGGGGCTTTGTGCATTTGCTGCATGTGAGAAACTTTAAAATAAAAACAACAGAATAAACCTTCTCTTTCTTCCCCCCCTCCAAAGGATGAACCCTTTATTTTTGACAACAAATACGAGATGGCTGGCAGGTAGGTACCGTGTGCTCTGTTCCATGAAATATTTAGTAAGGCAGTAACGACTCCCTGGACAGCTTAAGAAGACCACGATTATATTCAGAGAGAAAGCCATGAGCAAACAGAGCCGGCAAAACACAAAGGAAGATAAGGGAGGAGCTTGCAACAGGACTTCCTGTCCAATGAGGCAACCAGGCTTGATCCATATGTTTTGAGAAAAATCAAAGTGTCAGAACTATCCAAAATGTCAATAGCTCCGGTAAGGAATATTGTCTAACATTTTCTATTACACCGTTCAAGAATTTGCCTCGCAGCGCAATTTGGAAGGAAAAACTCTTTCATTTTAAAAACACTCAAAGAAAAGAAGGAAGGGGGAGGTGGGGAGAGGTGAACAAGGCACTGCGTTTGAGGGGAGTGTAACTTGATCGCGCTCAGGGCTCCCAACAGTCCTGAAAGCCGGGCTGATGAAAGTGGCTCTCCTCCACACCTCTTCGGCGTTCTTTCCTTTCTTTCCAGACACTCTCGCTGAGGCACTTCCTGGACAGTGGCGTGGAACCGAGCAGGCTTCGTGCACCAGGCAACCTGAGGCGCAAGCCTTCAGCGGTCTTAATATTGCGATGATCCGGAATAAATGACTTAAGGAATGAGCGGAGGAATATTCCATTCATCTCGCTAGATGTAGGGTACCCGATCGTGGGGTGACCCACATTGGCAAGGCCTTGCCAGGCAGCAGAGGGACTCCCCATGTGAACAATATACTGCTGCTTTGGTAAAATGTAAACAAAACCCACCCCCCTTTCTCCTGGGACTGGCCTGGCCTGCATCTGGTTTGACAGAACTTTCTGGCTGTGCTACTTCTGATCGCCTCTGCCACATCCTGGAAATCCTAGAGGGACAGACCGTGCAGGAGCTACTGTCTGTGCCTTGTGGAATCTTAAACAGAATGAATCAGGCCCCCAACAATCAATATTACCGACAAATTAATCTCTGCAAATAAACTGTTGTGCACGTCAAGGCTGTTCCAAGTCCCCAGAATAATTGTGTCAAAGAAGTTGAGGTCTTCACACCAACTCCTTGGCATTTTTTTTCTCCTGGGCAGTGGCAGCAGCGGCAGCGGCAGCACTCAGGCTGCCTGAAGGGATGAGGCTCAGAGAGTCAGTCCCCCAGTGGCCTTGACCTCCATCATTACTTAAGACTGGGATGTTAAGCCATCTACCCTTTCTGGGGGAAAGGCAGAACAGGCAGAAGTTGTCTATACTGCCCAGACTCAGAAATCACTGGAAGTTCAGCTTCAGCAAGGCTTCTCAATAACAGACTTTGGGTTCATTTTCCTTTAAGGAACAGAAAGGGCGCAGGACATTTTTGTGACTTCCTAAATTCCTAAAGCTGTTTGAATGGAGGCCAAAGGAAAGTGTTCCATACCAGTCTACACCAATATTAAATCTTGGACCCCTATATACTGTCTGATGAACACCACCCCCACAGGCAGCTGTCTGCTGTGCAGTCTCTGGCCCCTCCCCTCTCCTGTTATCCAGCTCTGGGGGATTAACCTGTGGAAAGCAGTGGGAGACAAGCTATTGGGCTGAGATTCTGTTCCCTCTGATCTGGGGTCTGAGCTACCTGGGAATCTCAGAGTAAAGACTATTCCCCACCCCAGGAACAGTACAAGGCAGCAGGAATCAGGAGTCACCAGAGTATAGTTGTCATTAGTATGTAAATTTTAAAAGCTCAGTCAAAAATATCAATAGCTCCCACTTAATTTATTACTATGTAAAGATGGATGGCGGTGAAGCATATCATTGATTTTCAGAGCTCTTAAAAAATGGCAAGGAAGAAAATAGTCAAAGACAACACAAAATGCTGTGTCTCAAAATTAATCACTGTGCCTTTTAAACACACACACACACACAAATGCACTGTACAGCAGCCTGTGTGGTTCAATCTTATTTGATTGCCTTTTCTGAAAATGAAGGAAATGGAACAGGGCATTTATGTAAAGAGCTCTCGCTTGGAATGGATTAGGTGGAGCTGGTTAGCATTTTTACTGTATCGACAGCCGACTCTTAGACAGCCACACTCCAGCCTGGCTCTTGAGAGGAAATCGAAGTGAATGCAGTCCCTTGGCAGAGCCAGGAAGGATAACCTATCAGCCCCCAGACCTCAGGCAGCCTGGCGTTCACTGGCCGGCCTAGGCCAGGCTGGCTCTCTTTGATGCAGCGAGGTCCCCATCCTCCTCCTGTTTACTGGAGCGTTAGAGGAGATACTGAGATGATCATGAGCAGATTCATCACCAGGTTCCAGAAAAGCCCATCCGTAACCTGGGAATTTCATGTGTGTCTGAAATGACAAGGAAATCGGGGCCTGATCCCCCCTGTGCTGCTAAAGGGTCACTTCTCTGCACTTGACATTTTGAGATGTTTGCATTTATTCAGAGGGAAAGGGGCTGGAGAGATGAGATTTTGAAGCGGCAGAGAAGAGAAGACAATAAAGGTGCCATTGGTGGGAAATTCTCCCGCCTCAATGCTTGCCCTGTCTGGTTTTTGTTGGAATTCTCAAGTGTTTTGGCTCTGTGTCTTTTGGATAAACAGCCGCCCGATTAAAGCAGACGGGTGAAGAACATTGGGGTGAAGCAGATGCAGCCTGGAGAAATGCTGCGAATCCTGCACTCCCTAGAGGACTCACATTCCCAAAGAGGAAGATTACTTGCATTCTATAGCATTGAACCCAGGATGTTTGTCTCCTCTTCCCAGAGTTCCAGGTCCTACCTCAGACCTCCTCAGAAGATCCTGGGAATGATGGGCAGTTGCCGTGGGTTTGCTATGATCTCTGTGGAAACTCATCTTCTTATAAAGATGTTCTACCTGTCATCGAGCTACAAACCACAGGCAACTCTCCAGGTTCATTATACCGGAAATATGCAGCTGGTAGATGCCTCCTGTCCTGAGAACCCCAGTCTCCATCCGGGCTTGCTTTCCAGGGTCCCTGCCATCAGACTGATGCTCCTGAATTATCCAACCACGTCTACTGCAGTGAGCAGTAGCGTACTTTTCCTCCTTGCTTTGCTTATGAAAATATGCATCAACTTACTAGATGTCTTCTTGCTATAATTGGATTTAATTCATTATCTTTCCTTTCAATAAAATCACAGGAAAACACGGGGATGTAAATGTGCAGGCTAATTGCTTATGGAAATTCAGGGGCCATAGTTGGTATAAATTTACCCCTCCCAAGAAAGACACAGTGTGTCGTTACCATAGAATTTTACAACAATGTGTAATTATAGAGAAAAGCAGGTATAATTAGCAAGCCTTTCCACAAAGCAGGTAGCATTCCTGGTTAAATATTTACAGCTACAGAAACAGCCAGTAATAATGAGTTTTCCCAGCCACACATTACAGAGCATCCAACAAATGTCCCGCCAAGTGGTCATTATCACTCCAGCAAGCACTGCTTTGCCTTCTTGCCTGCAAGGATGCTTCTGCAGAGTCTGCAAGACAGGAATCCAGGCTGACGCGCCTTGCCGCCTTGCCATGGTAATGAAAACAAGTGTGGAAGCAAGCCCTCTCCTTCTGCAGAGAGCCACAATTAAAGCTGCATATTTAGAGATTTAGGGATGACATCAGCCGAGAATCCCGCGCTTGGGCAGCGACAAGACTTGCTCCCCCTTTCATTCTTTTCTTTCTTTCTTTCTCTCTCTCTTTTTTTTTTTTTTTTTGTTGTTGTTTGTTTCTTTTTCCATCTGAAGGAAACCCACAGCAAACTGCAAAATGCCGAAAGCTGCCCACAGCACAAACGACAGCCAAACAAGTCCACTGAGGGTCACCCAGATCTGCAGCTGTTGCACAAAATAAAATCAATGCAGCTCACTATGGGCAGACACCCTCCGTGGCTCTTTATTACCAAATGATATGAACTTTGACCCAACCTGAACAAAATTTAATATTTTTTCTCCCAAATATTTAAAAAATTCATTCTGGGGCTCGTGAGGAGTCAGAGAGTCTGTGAGCTGTAATTTGACATCTGAATTATTCCGAGGTTAATACGGAGAGCTATTCACAAGCTTATTTGGAGAAGTGTCAATCAAGATATCACTTGTGCGGAGAAGATGGACTTGGGCTTAGGAGAGCAGATAGCTTTCAGGGAAGCACAAAATAAAAGGAAGGCAGGGCTCTGATGAATGGGTTACGTCTTCATTCTGCACAATGACATTTTCTTTTCCTGAAAGAGCCGAGAGAGCCGTCTCAGGGATGTGCCTTTTTCCACACCTGTGAAAACATTTTAACGTTTATTAAAAATGATAACCATAAACAACAAACATGGTATCGAAGCTCGCCTCTGCTAATTTCAACGCTCTGATTAAGATTTTAAGCAACGCTTCTAAATTAGACTGTCAGGCTGCGGTCCTCAAGGCTGGGTCGGGGTTCTGATCCTGAGCAGGGTTGCTGGAGCAAGCAGCCTTTCCCGGTCTGATTGAGCCTGGCTGGCGCTGCTGATAGTCCTTTCATTCATTTCCACTGAATTGGGGGTGATTCAATTAGCCCTGATTGTCCATGAGCTGCAACCCAAAATAAAGCGGCTGGCTCTGATAGCCTCTTCCTTACATAGTTCCCAGCTGACAAATAACAATGTTAATTACCCATTGTTATGATCTGAAAAGACATTCGCATTTTAATTATGCAAATTCGGAGCCATTTTGTTCAGATAAGCAAAAACTAAGCAGGCTAGTTTGTCCAAGGATGGCTGCATCCCTGTTTGGAATCTCCCTAGCATGTGTGATCTGTCAAGCAAGAGTGGACTTCATCACTGGGCATCTCAGGGGTACCTTCTTTCTCAAGAGACAAAGAATAGGATGTTGTCTTCAACATTCTGTTTTTCTGAGCATCATTCATGGAAAGCTGTGACGGCCAGTTTGCTTGGCAGTGGCTGCTATCTTGGGGGTGTCTATGATGAATGACTGGGCGTTCAGCAAATAAATATCTCTCGCTTTTATACCTGTGAGAGCCAGAGACTCACCAAACATAAATCACAGTATGAGTCTCCCACAGATTCTCCAAATATGCTGGAAGCATGTTCTGCTGCCAGAGTTCTATTTAGAAAACTCCTATAAACTGAAAAAATAAAATCAAAATTATCTTCCAAGGCTTTGGAAGAGAGACTTGGCATGCAGAGGAAGTCAGAGGACAGCCTTGAAGGACAAGGTCTCTGTTATTTGCCTTTACATATGCCAATTTGGATGGTCTTCCAGGGACCACTCTCTCTGCCTTCCATCTTGATGTAGGCACACTGGGATTATAGACCCACACCTGGGTTTATATGGAGATTGTCTCTTCCTCGTTGTTAATTGATGTCCACTATGGGCAGTATCATTTCCTAGGCTGAGCCCTAAAGTGTTTAAGAGTGAGGAAAGCTCACTGAGTATAGGCAGCTAATTGAGATCCTGCCTTAACTTCCCTGAAGTGGTGGATTGTGACCCACAATTGTGAGCTGAAGAGTCCTCCCTTGTGCCTGTTTTTTTTGTTTTGTTTTGTTTTTTGTTGTTGTTGGTTTTTAAATCAGGTTTTTTATCACAGCAACAGAAATGAAATGAGGATATGTTGCTACAAGGAAATTGTTTAGTTACATATGTGTTAGGAACTGTTCTATCTGGATCCATGGTACCATAGGCACTAGTGTGTTTACAGTGCATTAATCCTGAGAATGAACAAACTCACTTCCACAGAGACAGTCTAAAATACAAATCAGATCTTGTATCTCTGCTATTAAAAAACAACAACAACAACAAACCCTTCAGAAGCCTCCAGAAGGAATTCAGGGTCTTTATCTAGCTCTGGATTCTGCTGCTGGTTCCATCTATAGCTGTCAATCACTGGGTTCTATGTACCAGTCACTTGAAAGTGCTGGTGTTTCTCAGCTGTGACCTCTTTACCTTCACAGTTATGCTGTTCCTTCCAACTGGACCTACTCTTCCCTTGCCTCTATGCTCACTTCTCTGACTTCTATTTAAGTCCTTCTCCAGAAAGCCATCCCAAGTCCCATGGGATGGAGTCAGGGGACCCATTGACTTATAGGTCATTGATTCATTCATTCATTGTGCCATCCAATCATAAGATCCAATAATAAGCCAGCTCTCTGCTCAGAGTACATCTCCTAGCCCCCTACCCACCCCTGGTTCAGAGGCTGCTACATGGTGTTGGGTCCATAAGCATTTTTATAGACAACGAAATACTGCACACAACGTGTCAAGTCTTCTCTCTCTCTCTCTGTCTCTCTCTGTCTCTCTCTGTCTCTGTCTCTCTCTGTCTCTGTCTGTCTCTGTCTCTGTCTCTGTCTCTGTCTCTGTCTCTCTCTCTCTCTCTCTCTCTCTCTCTCACACACACACACACACACACACACACACACACACACACACACACACACACACACACATGAAGGCATCCCCCAGAAGGTGGGCTCTTTCACCCAAACCTCCACCTGTGTGCTGGACCCATCTTCTCCTTCCTGCCTGTCCCAGAGGAGGTGGGTTGGCTCAGCCATAGAGTTACCAGTTAGGCCAGACATTTGTTCAGGGATCATGAGCCCTTCAGTACAGAATTACCTTGTGTCCAAAGCCATCAGCACTGGGAACAGCCTGCCAAATATTTGCTGAGAGTCCCTAACCTTTACCTTCCCTCCCACAGCCCAGCAGGGATGCCGGATGAGCTGGGCAGTGGCAGTTGATTGGCAGGTCAAGGCTCTTCCCCTCCTCCTTTCTCCCCACTGGTCTCTGGTATGAAGGCTTGGCTGCAAGGCCAGCCCCTTACCTAGTCACTCTTCATATTAAGTAGGGAGCCTACGATACTTTCCATGTTGACTCTGCTAACACCATTAATGCCCTTGGTGCCATCACTTTAATTTGTGCTCTTGAAGCAAACTGCTGTCACTGGAGTCCCAACGGGAGGATATTGCATATATTCTCAGGATGGAGAAATAGCAGCCTTACTTACAGGAGCACTGTCAGAGATGGTTGCTCGCAGCTGAGTGGTCCAAGAACACCAACCAGCCTGAGACTGTGCATCTGGAAGAAGATAGGGAGGGGGGCTGCGGCATTTCCTCCACCCCACTGACAAGATGAATGACTAAAATAGTCCACAAGACTTCCATAAGGTTGTTGGCAACATCATATCCTCCTGGCCAGCATAGTCCGGGACACTGGGCACAAGGTCAATGCGAACCAAACGGCAATGGGTCAAGTGAGGAGCTGAGCAGAGCCTTAGACAGTCCCCAGCCTTCTGTCTAGCCTGTCTGCAATTTGAGGATGGAAAGAAAGAAAAGAAAGCCTTTTCCGGTGGTGGGCATGGGGCAGGGTCACTCCAGAAGGCAGAGACACTACCTATATGGCTGTCAGATGACATCAGAGCCCCTAACAAACAGCCTTGTGACTGCTGATAGGCTGGGGACAGATTTGCTTGATGAAAAAAATCCAGTTAAATATGCTATCAGTTAAATTTGAATTTCAAAGAAACAATCTCATCATAACTGGGTAGTATTCTATTATACATGTATTTCAAAGTTTATTTACCCATTTATCCCCTGATAGACTGGTGCTTGAGTTGTTTTAATCCACTGACCTCTATATATTGAGCTGGGGGGGGGGACCATGAGTGCACACAGTTTTGTTTGGAAACTGACATTCAATAGCTCTGAGTATATACTTAGGAGTGGAGCTGATGGGTCTCGTGGTAATTCCATGTTCAATATCTCAAGGAGTTACCTAGCTGTTCTCCTCAGGGCCCATATCATTTGATCTTCTTTACAAAAGGTCCCAACCCTTTGAGAGTTTGCAGTTCTTAAAACTGATGATAAGAGACAAATAGAAGCATATAAAGAGGGCAGTGGAGTAATATGACCAAGACGCAGATAATGGAACAGCAACAAAGAGGCGTCAGAAGCAGTCCCAGGGGCCTCTGGGTAATTCACTGCCAGGGGTAGTCTGAAGTAGGTCAGTTTGTGAGCTGACATGACATGAGTTAGGTTTGGGGCATGTTCACGTTATCTGAAGCTCTGGCCTCCAAGAAAGGGTAGATGCTAAAGAGGAGAAAGGAAGAAAAGAAAGAAGAGGAAGGAAGAAAAAACCCAAGAGAGGAAAGGAGGAAGGGAGGAAGGAGGGAAGGAGGAAGGGAAGGAGGGAGGGAGGGAAGGAGAAGACAATAAAATGAATTGGCAAAAATTAAAAGAACAATAAAATAACCCACCAATTGGGAAGACCTAGGGCTTAGGGACTTCTGTGAGATCAGAAACTTTTGAGTGGACATCAACCAACTGTGAATTAGTCAAGGTTGGGGGTGGGGAGCAGACAAGATGATGCCACACCCCCAAATTCCAACTCAGCTCATTACAGCCATGGGAAGAGCCTCATCACCACCTCCCAGAAGCTGGGGAGAGGCTCTCTGGGAACAAACAAGTCATCCCTGATGAAGGTCTCTGTGCTGAAGTGAGCAGAAGTGACATGAAACATCATTAGGGATGGGAAAGACTCAGAGTTTCCTGGGGTCTTGCTTCCCTGCTGGGTAGACAGGTGGTGCCCCTTTGTGTGGGTGCTGCAGGCTCTGGGTGGGGTCCAATGGACCATAAGGGAGGTGCCCGGACCACTGTAATACTGCAAATGCCCATGTCCTCTGGCATATCATGTGACACAAGATGGAGGATCCTAGCAAACTAGTGGAACTGCAGAATGGTCCCAGAACAGGGCAGTAGCAAATTCCCCATCTTTACAGAAGTCCCCTCAGGTGCTGGCAGCCTGGTACCTCCTCCTAGCGACAGTAGGATGGTTAGCTACTCCAGAGCTCAAGTCAATTCCCCATTGGTCCAAAGGCTGCATAAAAATGCTTGCTGCTGCACAACACAGTAGATATGCGTATCCGGAACCTGTTTCCAGGGTTGGTGACCCCACCTCCCTCACCCCCTCCTGGACCCCGGTTCTCACACCTATGGACCAAGGGGGTCCAGACTTCCTATGGGTGCTTTAGGAGAACCCCACTGAATGGTGTGCTCATTTTTAGTGAGCACAACTGACATCTCCCTTCAGGGCATGGGAAGTGACCAAGTGACTGTAACATATGGACCATTTCAACACCATCAGGAAAGGGGAAGGAAGAAAAGGGAGCTTACACTAAAGAGAAACAGCAGGATTGCCTCAGAGAGCACACAGGTCCCTCAGGTCGGGAGGTTCTTGGGAATGAGAAAGGTAGCAAATCAACTGCCACCGACTCCCAAGTTTAGATCACCATCAGTAGAGATAAGGAAGGGGCACAGGAAGGGTATGGCATGATTCCAAGTGATTCCAGCATCTATCGTGTGGCACTCGACTGTCCACCCTGTGGGTGGGGGGCTGAGAGGTGGAATCACATGGAGGAAAGGCCTGGGCATCTGAATCCTCCACTTCAGAGAAACAGAAGCCACAAGCCTTGGTCTCGTGTGCTGTGGTGTAAATTACTCCACAGCTCAGCATCGTGGCAGTCAGGGACCTCCTGAAACTGACCACAAAGCCATAGGCCACCTGTTTCTGTAGGTCTGGTGTCCCAGGTTGGCTCAGGTGGGTCCTATGGCTCAGCCTCCCCATCAGGCTCCATGTTGTCTTTGAGGCTGGTGGCTACACCTGTCAAGGAACTACTATCAAAGTCTCCCAGGTGGCTATGGGTCACTCCCAGGCCTTCTCCGATGGCAGGTGCTGTTCTGGCTCTGAGCTGCTAATAGGTCAGCTGGCCACTAGTAAGTAGATGTCCTCAAAGCAAGGAAAGAGAAACAACCAGAGAACTCCGGGCTATGGACCTCTAGTCCATTACTAAATTCCATCCCTTAGATGAGGTTTGTTGGTACACAGTACTGCAAATGCAGCCAATGCCCCTAACTGTGTACTTAAAAGTGGCTAAAAAAGGGTCAGTTTTGTCTTAAACATATTTTGCTATACACTCTTCAAATATCCCCTAGAGGCCCTGAAGGAATAATTCTAAGCCAGCAAAAATATAGGCAGAGGTCCCAGGGATCTTAGAGGCTACCCACAATAAACACCTCGTGAGTGTCTGCTGTGGGCAGGGAAGGTTCCATGAGGATGGACTGAGAAGTGACAGGCTGGTGAGCACATCTGAGGAATAAGGCAACATAATGTACTGACCCTTTTGAGGTGGTCTCTAACTACTGCTCAGCCCCATCATTACTTCCTCCAGGAAGTCCTCATGGACTGTCTGCCCAGGGACTTGCCAGCATCCGCTTTCTCTGGAACTCAGTTGTTCTCTCTGAGTCTTAGCTGGCTGTGATTACATGAGGTTTCAGAGTCTGAGTCTCACATGGGCCCACAGGCAACCAGGACAGGGCCCATGTCTGGTTTGTATATCCCTGTCAGCTCAGTGCCCTCTCGTGCCTTGAGTACCATTGATGGTCAGGAGACATTGGGCTTAATGACTGCTGTGTCCCTGAGAATGACAGGAATGGAGTCTCTGGCCCAAGCAGCAGGCAGGTCTTGGCTAACAAAGGCACAGCCTAGAAGATCCCATGGTGACTGCTTCCTTCAGCTGAGAGACACTTTCTTTCTCCTCAAAGTGAGCCTCCCACTTCTGGGCTCCTCCAAGGCCAGGAAACCTAGGTGTCTCTCCAAGCATGCCGGGGCCCTTGTCCAGCCACCTTGATCCTCCATGCTCTGCCCCTGGCTTGGCCTCAACATGGGTACATTGTTTTTCTTGCTTTGTACATAGATTGGAGAGGCTGGAAGCCCTGACAGGGCTGGGGGACCTGTGCCTCTCATAACGGAGGTCAAAGAAAATGAAAACCCTCCTCCCCTGCCCCATCATCTGAATTCCTACATTGGCTATGACATGGCTAAGGGGGAAATATTGGATTTATTTTTATGAGTTAGTCATAACCCTAAGGCCCTTAAGAGGAACTGTGTGAAGTGAATCCATCAGAAGGTTGAGAAGGTCACAGCTAACTTGTAAAAATAAATCCAATATTTTTCACTCTGTCTTATTAGATTTATTTGATGCAGACATCCAAGAGGGTTCTCTTCTTCTTCTTCTCCTTCTTCTTCTTTTTTTTTTTTTTTTTTTTTTTGTCAAATTTCTTTCTTGTTTTTTTTTTTTAATGGTCATTTTTAATGCTATTTAGAGTCTTCCCAACCAAACACCCCTGCCATCATGATCATCTGGCCCCAAGGTATGTTCTTGAATTTTATTCTTTTTTTTTGTTGTTGTTTAATTTTTTGAAACAAGTATCCAGGGATCCTTATATCTCCTGTCCATTGCTTTTCCTCTACTGGAATCAGGACCAGTCTGTAAGGGTCCGAGGCCAAGCATGGAAGTTGGAAATAAATGAGAATGTTTCACAGATGATGCTGTTGACAGAGTCAAAGTTCAAGCCAGCTCTGTAATCCTGGTATCAGGAAGCAGATGTATGAGGCTAAGGAGTTCCTGGCCAGCCTGGGCTATATAGAAAGATCCTACATCAAAATAAATTATCTGGAGGAGGAGAAGGAGGAGGAGGAGGAGGAGGAGGAGGAGGAGGAGGAGGAGGAGGAGGAGGAGGAGGAGGAGGAAGAGGAAGAGGAGGAGAAGGAGGAGAAGGAGGAGGAGAGGAAGAGGAAACAGGAGGAGGAGGAGGAAGAGGAAGAAGAAGGAGGAGGAGGAAGAAGAGGAGGACAAAGAGGAGGAAGAGGAGAGGAAGAGGAAGCAGAGGAGGAGAAGGAAGAGGAAGAAGAAGGAGAAGGAGGAAGAGGAGGAGGAAGAGGAGGAGGAGGAAGAGGAGGAAGAGGAGGAAGAGGAGGAAGAGGAGGAAGAGGAGGAAGAGGAGGCCCAAAGCACTGTGGTGTTGGATCAAATGTCTCTATTGTCAATACCCAGAAAGCAAACTCTACTTCCCTGGCTCTGTCTGAGGTTCTTCAGACCAGATCTCCCACTCAGAATCTCTTGATGAGAACAAGGTTGGGAGTGGCAAGGGATTGAGGAGAAACTGGGAGGAGATGGAGAATGTCCCTCCCTACCATTGAGGGCCTTGCTCAAGCCTTCTTCCTCTTCTCTCCTATGTTTGCAAGTTCTGCCTCCAAGGCTGGTGCTTAACTATCCCTGGTGTACGCCCTGCTATGGGAGATTGCTCAGGCCTCCACAGGAAACGTCACAGACAAATAGCTTGAACAGCAAGGAATTATTGTAGCTTGTAGGCCCAAGATCAAGGTGTCATCAGGGCTGGCTTCTGAGGATGCATTAATCAGTTTCTGTCACCTAGAAATACCTGAGGTAATCCATTTTAAAAGTGGACAGCTTTGTCTACAGCAATGCCCATGGATGGTGGGCCCCGTTGCTTTCAGGCAAGACTGTAAGTACAGGCAGAGAGCTGAGAGTTAGCTTCTGGCCAGCAAGTTGGCTACCCTACCCCATAGAAGGCAAGGAACGGGGAATTCCCACAATTCCCTTCAAGGGCTTGTCCTCAGTGATCTAAAACCTTCCACTATGTCCTGCCTCTTTAAAGTTTCCTCCCCACTCAATATTGTTATGGACTGGGAGCCAGGCCTTTAGCACGTGGGCCTTTGGGGTACATTTAAGACCTAAACTACAGCAAAGGCCTCTCTCCTCACTTGCAGATGGCCAACTTCCCAAAGCATCCCCATATGCTCTCTTGGTGCAACTCGATCTGGTGTCTAGATGTCCCCTTCTTAGGATAGACATTAGTGACATTGCACCTGAAGACTCTGACTCTTCCTTTGCTAGAGACTTCTTGTCCAGGTATGGGTACACTGAGGTACTTGGGGTTAAGACTTCAACACTTGAATTGGAAGGACACATTCAGTCCACTACTCCCCCAGGTTAGACTCCAAGCCTCCTAAGAAGAAGGGCCTGCCTCCAATGGCTCTCCAGAGCTCCCATGCTACTTGATGCAGAAGGAGTCTGCAAAGATTTTTGTCCTTAGTCTTTCCCAACAAGAGGCAACAACGTGACACTTGGGAACTGCCTGGGAAGGGTATACTTGCCAGGTGCCTGGCACCTCCATTCACGGCTGTATTTCACACACTCACCGTGGGTGACCATGTCTTTTCCATCGGGCAGAAAAGAGTGAGATGGGTGGTAATTTTAACCTACTGTTATTCCTGGTGGAAATCTCCATGATCCCTATGTTTTACTGTCTTGACCTCTCTAAAATTTCAAATCATCGTGCGTTCTTAAGAAGCTATTAGTCCACCCTGAATGTCCAGGGCTGCTTTCTAAGGGGTGACAGATACCTAACACAGTCGGGCTGATCCCTCTGAGTTAAGTGTATCCCCTTTCACCTGGAGGTAATGAGAGCAACACGAACAGCAGACAACCATCTGACTTGTCAGTCCTAGCTCCTGTCCCCTTAGAAGATACACAGAAGTTGCAGTACACAGTCAGGACAAGTGGCTTAGGGGAATTTCATGTTGGATGGGCACTCAATGCTTCAAACACTTTACCAGCACCCCTTGCTCGTAAGAGGACTGGGCATTTTTGTGAACCAAGGAAGCTACTTTCAGACTGATAGAATTTAAGGCACTGAAAGACATCAAACTGGGTGTGGTGGCGCGTGCCTGAAGTCCCAGCTCTCAAGAGACTGAGGTGAGAATTCTGTAACTCAAAGCCAGCCTGGGCTATGTGGTAAGACTTTGTCAATAAATAAATAAATAAATAAATAAATAAATACAGACCTCTTCTGAGATTTAATGAACATTTTTCAGCATCCACCCCTGTATCTTGGAGACAGGGAAGAGTCCTAGGAATGGCAGGTTTCTCACACACACACACACGCACACACACACACACGTGCGTGGGGGCGGGGGGGAGAGATCTCAATAAATATATGCAGAATAGCTGTTTCAGAGGTGAGATGCATTTGAGAAATACCAACTAAATACCAAAGTCAGGGTTTTCTACTTTGGACCTTTTGGAGACTGGTAAAGTAGCATGTCAAGAAAGTGCCAAGAAGTGAGCTGCAGTTACCCAGCAGTTGGAGGCCAGACTGCTGCTGAGCAGAGGGTTATTCCTTTAAGAGTGTCCTCTGCTGAGCTGAAGCAGGACACAGAACAGGAGGAGAAGCCATGAGTCTAAGATGGATGGCATTTGGGGCATCTTGAGATACAGTTGCCTCACAGAAAGGGTGGGACCTTTGAGAGGTCATGTCCTGGAATCCCTTTGAGGGAAATATTGGTTGGATGTGTTGTCATTAGAAAGTTCCTGACTCGCTGTGTTTCAGTGACTTCAAGGATGCAATAGACATGCGTGGTAAACAACAACCGCAAAACAAAAACTAAACAAAAATAGTAAAGGCTTTGGAATAAAGTGACTTGTATGGGTTTGTCACCGAGTCCCTAGCACAGAGGTGGATGTCTGAGGCAGATCTGTATGTATGGGACAGGATGAAGTAGCAGGTGCAGAGGGGTCAAGATAAGAAGCCAGGAGCGCTTCGAAGAGCTGCACAGTTAAGTAGGGAGTGTAGAGTTGGAATGTCCTGGGGACAGGTGACATAGTCACAACTCCTCAGGCTGACCCTGCTCGGTGACGCCACCAAATGAACCAGCTAATTACCTGACAGCTAAGTCCATTCTTATCCCAGGCAACACAGAGACAGAGAGAGACTGAGAGAAGCTAAGGCTCCCACTGCTCGGAGCTTCAATTTAGTTTTGCCGTTGATGTGCGGCTGCCATGATGCGCATCAAACAAGTGCAATTTAAAACTCAGGAAACTCAGCTTTCAATAATTCCCCGCTAGGTTTCCATCTGCAGAAGAGTAAATAACGCAAGCACTACAAACGCTGCGAGCAAAATCTCCAATAACAGCTCTATGCTTATGAGAACTTCCCCCAATTTTCTCCAGTCTCCACCGCTCCTCTCCTGACTTGGGTCTGTATCAGATTTTTTCCCCCCTTTATTGAACATCTGCCTTGGGAGCCACTGTCACAAAAAGTAATAAACACATCAATCCAAAAGAAAAAGAGGATCGCACAGTCCAAACTACTTAACCAATCAAATTGGCAGCCAGGGGGATGCGATGGGGGGTGAGAGCTGGGAGAGACCGGCTTCCTAGAGAATTCTCTAATAATGGTACCTACCCGCCGAGGAAGAGCGCCCACCCTGCATGAGGTTCCCAATAAGTTAATTAGAGTTTCTATCACTAATTACAGATTTCAACCTTTGTTGTGATTTCCAGCCCTGGGATTAATTTGTAAGTTTCACTCAGCCAAACCCTGACAGTTCCCGATTCCTCTCTACATCTTCCAAAATAGAAGAAAACAGGGAAAAAAATCTGTCTTGGAATCAAAAATTATTTTTTCCCTTAAAAAATGAGCCCAGAAAATAATAACGCTTTCCCAACGTATTTACCCACGGAGTCTGCAAGCACATATCAGAGACAGCGGTCATTTTGTTTGCTGTCCCTGATGGTCCCCCCTCCCCACCCAAAGAACAACAAATAAAAATTATGCCTGAAAGGAAAAACAAGCAATTTATGTTTCCCAGTAATCTTCTCAGAAAACAGCTCAGGATTGCATGCATAGCAAGCACACAAAATCAAATCTTTCTCTGCAAAAAAAAAAAAAAAAGAAGAAAAGAAAAAAAATCCTATTACAAATTACATTTAACTCAGGTGTGTATAGTTTGCCAGTTTTTATCCAATTGTAAATTAGACCAGTGTTGCCTGTTGGGAGGGAAAAGCAGCTTTTGAAACATGTCTTATTGACTGAGTGTAAATTACCTGCAGCGGATTTGTGAAGCAAATCCGAAGCAAGCATGCCTCCCGGCAACATCATATTGATTGGGCATTGATATTCAGCTGATTTTAAGGTGAAAAATAAATATTGTTTTAGCAGCAATTTAATTAACAAAATCATTGCACACATGGTAAGAAAATCGTGTTGTTTAATACAGGGACTTACGCTTTAAAAAAAAAAAAAACAATTATCTGAGAAAAATGTAGCTTCACATGTAGATTAATTACCTTTATTACCAGAAGTCTCTGTGCGAATTCACAGAAAGCTAATATTTGTGGGCACCTGTTCATTTCTCCTCAGGCTCTGGAAATGAAGGCCTTACTCGTAACTGACATAAACATACCGCTCAGCACTGGCCGGGATGGAGCTGTTCTTAACCAGAGCTCTTGAGGGACAGTTGGAAGCAGAGTTGGGGGAGACCTGTCTGCCAAACCAGCTCTGGCTCTGTGCCATCGTGTGACTGTGTGCAAGGTGGCTTCACTGATCCTGTTCACGTTCCTTACAGATCAGCTCACTGCAGAGCCATGGTGTGGTGGCAAATGTTTACAAACAAGCTCTAAAAGTGGTCCAATTGCCCTGGTGTAAACACTCCTAAAATTAAAAACAAATCAAAGCAAAACAAAACAAAACCCAAAACATAAAATCGTGGGCCAAGGTAGCTCACACCTTTAGTCACAGCACCTGGGAGGCAGAAGCAGGAGGATCTCTGTGAGTTCAAGGCTAGCCTGATCTACAGAGTGAGTTCCAGGACACTCAGGACTGTTGCCCATAGAACTGTCTCCAAAAACCAAACCAACCAACCAAAACCAAAACAAACAAGTAATAAGTAATCTAGTAAGTACTCACCACAGCTGGTTTCCAGGTACCACTTTGACTTTCCAGATCTCACTGCTGGAAGAGATGCCTTGAGCCACCCCCGCCACCTCCACCTGCCCTCAACCCTTTTACAGTTCCAGAGTCCCACAGGTCTAGGGTTGTAACATGGATAAATCCTCACCAAAATTAAGCTATAAATGCACACAGACAGGAAGAGACTCGCACCTTTCTTTCTGTGAATTCACAAGTTATTTCAGAACCTTCCTGGATAACAAGGCCTTTTTTTGTTTTGTTTTGTTTTGTTTTGTTCCAAAGCAATCTTTTAGAATTATTTATGTGTTTGAGTGTTTTGACTGTGTGTATGTATGTGTACTACACATATGTCTGGTTTGCAGAAAGCGTTGGATTCCCTGGGACTGGAATTAGGAGCAGTTCAGAGCTGTCATGTGGGTTCAAACCTGGTCCTCGGCAAAATCAGCGAGTGCTCTTAAGTACTGAGTCATCTCTCCAGGCTGGTTAACAGGGTTTAATGCTGGGTACCATTATGATATTCTGATTAAGACCATGACCACAATGCCCAGCCGTTTCTCATTCTGATCGTTTGTTGAGGTGGCGGTGGCAACAGAGAGTCCTGAGGAAATTTCTATTCTGGTTTCCAGAAATCCTCTGATGAACTGATGGAGAAGGGAAGCACAGTGCATTGGGAAACAGAAAAGAAAACCCAGGAATTGAAATAAGAGTGTTTGAATCTCAATAATCACAGCATCCAGGATAAAGACATTGCCACGATATGTCTCTCTCTCTACACACTTGTAAACATATTTAAGCACACGAGGCTGTTATGTTGAGCATGTGTGGCTATGAGTTTGTGTAATTTTTTGTAGGATTAAACCTGGGGCTTTAGGCATGCTAAACAAGCAGTCTACCACTGAGATATATCTCAAGCCCTCTCTCTCTCTCTCTCTCTTTTTTTTTTTTTTTTGGTTTTTCAAGACAGTGTTTCTCTGTGTAGCCCTGGCTGTCCTAGAACTCACTCTGTAGACCAGGCTGGCCTTGAACTCAGAAATCCACCTGCCTCTGCCTCCCAAGTGCTGGGATTAAAGGCGTGCGCCACCACTGCCCGGCCTTCTCTATTATTTTTATGAAAATGGCTCAGGCTTGGTTTTGTGATTCTTAAACAACAAAAATATTATCATTCTATCTAATACACCTGCATTATTTTTGAGGACCACATAGCCACACATTAACTAATCTATCAATACTTTATTTTTTGGGTTTTTAGACCGTTTGGGGTCAATGAAAGACAACTACAGCATAGACTCACTTTTATCTATAGCCAGTCATTTCTGGTGAATCCATCCATCATAAGAATGGTAGTTGCAGGTTCTGCTAATACACTTAGTTAAAAAAACAAAAACAAAAAAAAACACCAACTCATTATCAAAACCTGTTGTTAGTGTTTATGTACCTATGTACTGATTGAGCAACACTATATGGTTTTTTGGTTTTCTTGTAAGGCAATGAAAACCCAGTGCAGAGTTGGATGTTGTCTTGTAGGGCAGACATGACTGCTCCTCATAGCATGATCTGTGGGCACTGGGAAGGCTCCAGAGGACCAGATCATGATTCCTCACCCAGGAAGTAAGGGGAGGTACTGACAGGCCCCCCTAAAAGTGCCTGTTCAGAAGGAGCTAAAAGATGCGCAGATGGCGCCCCAGGCATGTAAGGAGCCCCGGCAGGTCAGAGGGCAGGCTATTTGGAGGCACAGAAAACCGTCTCACCATATGGACTTTCCTGCAAGAGATGGCACCTGGAGGCAATTTCTGATTTGCTCTCTCAATACCATCGAAGGGGCCATTGAATCCAGAGGCCAAAGCAGGAAGGGTAAGAAAGGGAGCAACTGATAAGGGGAGAGAGACTGGAGAGGAAACACAATTGATTAATTAAAAACTCATATGAACAGCAGGTGGATAGCACAGAAAATCAGTTTAATGAGGTAAAGAGACAAATTCAAGACATTTTCCATTCTACACATGCGAAAGCTTGATAGATACTGATTTATCGTAGCGGAGAAAAAGCGATCCAAGAACACATCTGAAAAACTTAAAGGTTGCCACTAAACGAAGCAATGGTGGGCAGTGTGTTCATTATTCTTAATGAAAGCAAGGCAGCAAACATAACTCATGCAACTAAAGAGAGTGGAGGAGAATCAAACGAGCCAGAGAATGGAAAAAGCCAAACATGGCTAACATCATCCATACCTAGATCAACTCCCAAATAAGGAGCTGCGCACATGGGCTGGCACTGTTGGATTCTCACACAGGGTCAAAAGATAAATCGGTGTGTGCTGCCACTGACCTATGACCCCAGCATGGTGGAGGCTGAGACAGGAAGACCACAAGTTCAGGTCAGCCTGGGCTACATATCGAGATGCTGTGTCAGGAAATTAAAACAAGTTGTTGATATTTGAATATCCCCATCACAAAAGTGTTCCAGAGTGCTAAATAGGATTGATGTAGGGTTGAATTATACATGATATGTTCTATTCCCTGTCCAGGAAGGCTGTATTTTTTTTTAAATCACCACAAAATATTTACATATAGGATATTATTTTAGTCTAAAGCTTGGCCTAAACAACTTCAAAAAGAATCAAAACAGCTCTAGAAAATAGCTTTCAAGTTGAAACTAGAGTCCAATGATCTCCCCCAAGTTTGCAGAATTCTATGGAAATTTTTGGAAGAAAAAAATCTAAAAAACAATCTGTAGTTACATTAGAGACTTAAAACACTTCAATGAATGTCCCCAAACTGTAAAGTATTTCCAGAACTGAGGAAATGAAAGTGAAAGCAATCCCAGAGTGACTCCACCCTTATCCATGTTAGGATGGAGGAACCCTGAGAAGAACTGAGAAACTCCTTAATGTTAGAGAAGAATGGCCTGCCGGGCAGTGGTGGCTCACGGCTTTAATCCCAGCGCTTCGGAGGCAGAGGCAGGAGGATCCA
>CM052707.1:22495087-22513129 GCA_028551405.1 Uromys caudimaculatus | reverse complement strand
AACAACAACAACAACAACAACAACAACAACAACAACAAGAAGAGCCCAGCAAGTGTGGGCCATGGAGACCAACAGTGCTCAGCACACTTCTCTGTGACCTTCAGCATAGTTCTGCCTGATGACTGACCCCCTTGCCTTGAAGATGACCAATTGTTCAGTAGCAGTAAAGTTCTGAGTTGGGGGTCTGTATGATATTAAACAAGGTAAAACAGCCAATAAAGACCCACAGGAAAGTTCTCTCTAACACCTTCCAAAGGGACCATTTTCCACAGCCCCCACACTCAGGGCTTACAGGCTCTCACTGCCATTGATCTGGAGGCTGGAAAGCTCAAGGCACTGGCAGACGTGTGCCATCTTCTTTCTTAGTCCGAAGACCACAAAAGCGGCAGACAGCTATCTGGAGACTCCATTGTAAGGATGCTAATACTGGTCAAGAGGGTGCCATCCTCCTGATTTAATCACATCCCAAAGTCACTTTGGGATGACTCTGTGGTGCTGTGGTTTTCAGTACATGACTTTTCAAGGGACTGGTCATAGCACCTGCATATATAAAGAACTGAGCTCTAGTTTTTCTCATTTCAGCTTTTGAAGTGGGAGGAAGCAAGAGGGACCAAGAGTCAAGTCATTCCTGTATTTTGAAAGTGAGACCCACATGGTTTTCTCATTTCTCTGCACCATTCCCCGACTTTTTCTTATTGTTGTCTTTGGGGGGAGGACATGATGTCTGATATATAGTTTGAACTGTTTTTCAAATTCCAATTTGAGTAAAAAATAGTATAGCCTAACGTCCTGCCAAGTGCTTTGAGGTATAAATGGCATCACACAAACCCATTTACTTAGATAGCCTGGCTACTATTGTACCCACTTAGCAGAAGACCAAGGGGAAAGCTGAGGCACAGAGGTTAGGTGTCTTTCCCAGGGCGTTGGAGTAGCAGAAGGTGCTGGCTTCTGTCCAGCCTTCCTGCCACCCTCAGCCACAGTGATCAAACCTTGATGAGATACATCAACAAACTTCATGAGAGAAGCCATGTGGCTAATAGGAGCTGCTACTGCCCGTGAACTTTGCCATGGAGAGTCTGCCCTGATCTGTGACTGCTTTTTCTCTTTAATTAAATGGGGGAAGAATGGGGTAGAGGGTGGAGGGATACCTTGGCTCAGTCCAGACCCTTCAATCCTCCTCGGAGCCCACCCCTACTCAAGCGGAGGCAGTCAGTGACTTCGCTGCAGAAGGGCACAGATGCAAATGAGGTTCCAAGACCTTTCCCATGTGATTTGCCCATGGCTGAGGACAAGGCTCTCTGAACTCCGGAGTTCGTTGGCTTTTTTTTTTTTTTTTTTTTTTTGACTCAGGCTTGGCACAAAGATTTACGACCCAAGTGTGACCACACTCGCCATCCATCACGATTAGTTACAATAAAATCTCTCTTCGTGTTTTTAAAAGCCCTTCGCGTTACATTCCATTATGCAGTTAACATCTCGCAGATGGTCAGGCCATTGTTCACCCGGGGAACCATTTTTTGATGTCTGAAAACCAAAGTAGGCAACCAGCACTTGACCTTCCCTGAGGCCCTGGAGACCTGAGCCTGGAGCAGAAGAGAGAGAACAAAGAAGGGGGTGGGGGGACTGGTTCGTCTGCAAGAACTTGGCAGTTGGACTAAAGGGAGCAGACAAAGAGGATAGGCTCAGGTGACCGGCCTCTTCCTCACGGGAAGTTAACCTGGATGCTCTCTGGTACCTAGTATACCTGGCCCCCTCCTCTAAGCAGCTGAACTGCACATAAATGCAAACCTGAGACATGACACTCCCAGGGGGTCCTGTTCCCAGCCTTCAAGAAGCATTTGATCCTAGGCCCTGCTGGGAAAAGGTGAAAGGACATTACAGACAGCACCAGGCTGGTGAGCTACTCCTCCTCCCCACTTCCCACTCTACCTTGGGCTCTACTCGCTGGGTATGTGGACTGACATTGCCTGCTAGGCTCTGCTTCCTGCTGAGTTTTGGGTTTGCTGCTTGTGGAGGACTCTGTCCCGCACACCAAGGGCAAAGTACATAGCTCCACCCCTTGTCTGACACCTGGTCACATGACTTCGATTAGCCAATGGCATGTAAGAAGATGCGATGCTTTTGGTGCCCTCCCAGGATTCTACTGGTTTCCCCTTTGTGGTTGATTCTTTGGATAAAGGCTGCTTCCTCCGGGTGGATCCTGAAATTAAAGACTCCCAAGCAAGTCGCAGTGACCCTCAGCTGGCACTGCTGGAAACGAGTAGTAAGCTATGTTGTAAGCTGCCGAGAGTCTCCAGGTGATTCACCACAGAGTCTAGTAAGGTCTAAAGACTTGGGTCCAAGCGGAGGGCTCACTTACGATGGTCTTCCCTGGCTGATGCGCCCAAGCTCTGGACCTTCTCCACGGATAGTATCTCAGTTCCCGTGCATCTCTGACCCTGCTGCAGTCCTCATTTGACAACTGTTCCCCTGCAGTACTGGCTTTCTGGCTACAGTCTGCAGGTCCTCACCCACAGCTAGACTGTGTGTCAAACTGTGAAAACAGATTGTTGTAGTTAGCTCTTAGTAGATGTCCCTCAAAGACTCTCGCTGAAAGCTGGGTCTCCAGGGCTATACTGTTCACAGGGGAAATGACTGGATTATGGAGGCTCCGAGCTGTTAATGCATGAATCCATTAGAGTTCTTGACTGAATGGACCCTTGAGAAGTGGTGAAAACTCTGGGAGGCGGGGCCTGGCAGGAGGAAGTGGCACTGTTGGTACGCACTTGAAGATAAATCTTGTTCCCACCATAATCCCACCAGGAGGTGAGCAGCTTGGCTCTACGACAGGTCCAGGAGCAATGGAGCCAGTCAACCCGGACTGAAACTATGAGCCAAATAAGTCCTTCCTCCTTCAAGTTGGTTTCTGTCGGCAATTTGGTCACAACAGAAAGCTGGCTGGCACTGATGAGGCCACCTCATGCTTATGCTGCCTTCTGAGCCGTCTCACAGTGGCTTACAGAAACCCACATACTGTCCCTGCACACCAACCCTGGGCGGCCAGCTCTTCCCACCTCTCCTTTCTAGCCTCCCTTCCTCTCTGCTGTGACATGGCCACCTGCCACCTAGGCTGTCATTCTCCTCCTCTGTCCTATGACAGAGTTCTCCCTAGAATGTTCTCCCTCATATCTGACCTCCAGAATCATTCCAAAGGCCGCTTCCTCAGAGGGGCCTTCGCTGCCCACCTGCCTCCCTGATTCCCTCCATCTCAGCGCATGGGGGCCTGAGCTGTCATGGATGATTACTCCTCTGTTGGGCTACTTCCTGTCTGTGCCCTCCTCACAAAATGAATGACAGTTGCTTTTCCTTTCATGTGTCCCCAAGGCCTGGTACATGAGTGCTAGATAGACATTTGTTTAAAAAGAAAGAAAAAACCCCAAACTATGCACAAATGGACTTGAGTCAACCTTCTTATTTTATGGTTGAAAAGACTGATGTCCAAGGAGTTTGTGCCTGGCCAGGTCCTGAAGGTGGCTAAGCCTGGAGGGAAACTCAGGTCCACTGACCCCATTCCAGTGCTTGTCTTGGCTATAACACACCTCTTATTCCACTGCCAGATAGCTTGTCTCCTTTTCTTCCTTGTGTCTGCATTTAACATCAGTGATTCCAGAAACTTCTTCCTGAGGTCTACTACACACTTTCTTAGTGTAGTTCAGAACCCCTATAATTCAACCTTTGGCCAGTGAAATTCTGACCATGTTCCCATTCCCTGTTTCTTAAAGGATGGAAATAATGAAAGTCCGCATTTGAAGAGTCTGGAGAAGTGGCCAATGGTTAAGTGCACACACACTGCTCTTGTAAAGACCCAGAATTTGTTTCCCAGCCCCAGTGTTGGGTTGATGCACAACCACTGGTAGCCCAACTCCAGGGGATCTGATGCTCTCTCCTGGCCTCTGTGAACACCAACCAGCACATATCATAGGTGTGCAATGCTCTCTCTCCCTCTCTCCCTCTGTGTGTCTGTCTGTCTGTCCCTCTCTGTTGTGCATGTGTGCGCTTATGTGCGCGCGAACACACACACACACACACACACACACACACCACACAAACACACGCATGCGCGCACAACTTAAAAACAGAAAAGCCAGCATTCACTGAGCACTTGCATAAACTTGTTCAACTCCTCAGCCACACAGCAGGCAGGCAATGTTACCATCTTCACCTTTTACATCAAACTGAAGACACAGCATGGTTGGCTAGAGGAGTTAGTTGGGTTTGTATCGCTGTCACCAAAATACCTGACTGAAGCAATTTAAGGATGGAGAGGATTATTTTGGTTCATGGTTTCTGATATTTCAGTCCACAATGTTGGAAGATCTGATCAGTTCACCATGGCCAGAGACAACCTTCAAAGGCCTGTCCTTAGTGACTGTGACCTTGTCATCTAGGCCCCACCAATAGCCTCCTCAGATAACACCAACAGCCTGGGAATACAAGCTCAGAACATGAGCCTGTGTGGGCAGTTCAGATTCAAACATCACAGTGACTAACCTACACAAGACTATGTAGTGGTTATTGATGGTGGTGGTTTAGCTTGAATGTGGGCTCATGCAGTCTGGCTATGGACCCTGAGCACTTCTGCATGATCCTAGCCTGGTCAGGAGCCAGTGGAGCTTCCCCCAAAGCACGCACTTACTCAACCAGAGTTAGCATACGTTAGGATCTTACAAGGAGACATCTACATTTTCGAACCTAAGACAATACCATTTGTTCATTGTATCAAGATTCCTATGACATTAGGATGAACAGATGGACTCTGGGGCCAGCCAGGCCTGGGATCCGAACCTCAGCTGTCATTATTGAGCACTGGCTGTGTACCAGGTACAGGGCCAAAGACTTAGCATGCACTATCTCATTTAACAGATGAGGAAACAGGTTTTGGAAGATAAAATCGATTGCATGACTAACTATACAGGAGGAGACCGTGGCAATTTAGACAGTTCGATTTAGACACTAGTTGACACATTTGATCCCTCTGAATCTGATGCAAGCAAGTAGTCACAAACACACAGAATGGCCATGTAGTGTCTGGTACCTAGTAGGCCATCAGATGGCAGCTACCATTGCAAGGAGACTCCACTGCCAGGCAAAATTGTTCTCTGGCTGTAACTGCCGGGTTCAACTATTAAGCAGATGTGGATTTCAGGGACTCTTGAGAGAAGTATCGACCCACAAACGACCTGCCTAAATCACTTGAAAGCCATGTGCAAAGAAAACACCCTGGAGAAATCATCCATTGTCACCGTTCCTTCACCTCCACGGCCAGTGGTGTCAAGACAGCAAACCTCATTCCCTAATGTGTGTCCTCCCCCTCCACTTCCGCATCCTCTTTGTGTGCTGGGAAACAGCATGGGGACAGGATGTTAACCTTCCCAGGCCTCCTCCCAGCTGAGAAGAAATGGCACTCGGGTGCTGATCTCCAAGAGCTCCAAAGCTGATTCATTTGCTCTAGGTCCCGATACACAAGAAGGAGGCAGAGTTTCTCTGCTCACATTTCAGTTGTGTAATCAATCCATCGTGGGGTTGTGCTGTGAGGCTGGGAGCATGACTGACCATTTCAGGCACGAGGTCATCAGACCCTCTATCTCTATTCCTTCCTCTCTTCTCCTCAACAGGGAAGCCACAACACTGGAAGGCTTTGCTTGGAAAACACTAGAGTTCTCCTCTTCTTATCTATGGCCAATCCATTTCAGCACCAGCTATGCCCAGCCAGCAGGTTGAAAGCTGGCAGGGGAGAAAGAATCCCCCAAACAGCTCAAATGATCCCCCAACCAACAGAAAGGCAACGTCTAATGTTGAGAAAAGCTTACTAAGGAGCAGACTTCCTCATGAGTCCAAAGCAAAGTGCAAATCCTCATTTTGCTGGAAGATAAGACAGTACAGAGAAAGGCACACTAGTCATGCAGGTCCCAAGAAGATTCTAGAAGCTAGTCCAGAGCTAGAGGCAGGACCTGGCATAGACCACAGCTGGATGTCAGGAAAATCGCTGGTTGACTGAAGGGCAGAGGCAGAGGTAGGTAATGAAGCAGTCTCCAAATGAGCCATGTGTCCTGTCGAAGTAATCCAGTCCCGGGTCTTCAGGGGTCCAGGAAGATCTATGTACTTCCAACCACTGTGAAGCTCAGAGGACAAGAATCATTCTCATTTTTCTGAAGGCTCATGTCCTACAGGTCTGCACGATCTAAGAGGTGACACACACTAAGACTCAGAATTTGGAATTCCATTTGTACTTCACCCTCTGGAAGACCTTGGGCCAGTCAGAGGGCTGTTCATGATCTCTGCATCCTTCTGCAAAAATAAACATACCGGGCAGTTCATTTTCTAGACCCTTCTAGCTCCAAATTCCAGGTTTCTCTGAGATGTGGATTGGTGGCACTTTTCCGTTCCCTCTGGTCCCCTTTGATGAGTCATCCTTTGATGACAAAGTGCATCACGATTTCCCTTGCATCTTCTCTTCCTGATCAGTCTTGAATTTAGAGTTGGTTTTCCAAAGGCCTTTGAGTTCCTGGGCAGTGAGTGCTCAATGAACTCCTGAAGGAAGGTCCTTGGATGTCATCTGATGTCCCTGGCTGCCATCTCCAGGCAGCTGTGTGGTAGAGAGCCTGCTCTGTTCACTGAGGATGGAAGGAGCCATATTTCTGGTCTCTTGGCAGCTCCATGGGTGGTCTTTGGGGACAAAGATTACTTTGGGAGGGGACACTTGGCATTCATATTGAAGTGAGTAGAATCCCTCCCCCTCACCAGGGAATGGATTCACCCAAAATCCCAAGAAACTCATCAGATGTGGGAAAACTGACCAATGCCTGCCTTCTGGGAGCTGGGGATCATCTCTGCAGAAATCGTTACCCTGGCAGCTGACTCTTAGTAAATTTCTCTTCATAGAGGCTCAAGAGTAAGGCCTTTGGGCTGGGGACAAGGAAAGAGGGGCCATCAGGAGGTATCTTTCTCTCCGACGAGATCTAGCTTCTGTTGTAACAGTGTGAGGAGAGAGAGAGGCCAGGCGTAGGACCACAGCTTCTGGATGGAGGGAACCCAAGTCCCATTGAAGCTGTGTGAATCTTTTAGCTAAATCCAAACTTGGCTCAGCCCTGAGCCACCAGTTTATAAGTGGTAGAGGGAGAACTGTCAGATTCATTTATCAGGGCCACTGTCCTCCCTGCAGAGCAGGGAACTAAAAGAAAAGATACTCTTCTATGACAAGAGACACAGCCCCCTGGAGCTAGGGAAGCAGAATGAGAGGCAGGAGAGGTGGACTGAAGAGGCTTTGCCTGTGCCCACACACAGCACTGCTGCGGAAGGCAGCCACACTGTCCCATTCCTCAGACCCACGCTTCAGCATAGCCACCTCCTAGGAAGACCCAGCAGGGAGTTACAGAGCTGGACACTACACTTCCTCTCAGCGCCTTTTCACAAGATACAGATCTGCACCCTGGATCCCCAGTGAGGACAGGAAACCACTGGTCTCTCTCATCCATGTCCAGGGTACGCTACTGAAGAGCTGTGGTTGTCACTTGGTACCAACAAAAGCCTTCTCTGAAGATAGAGGTGGCCAGGGCCTGTCTGGGCAGATGTCCCTCACCTTAGCAGTACAGTGCCACACATATTGCAGAATGCTGGGGTCGATGGTCAGTCCTACTGAAAGTCTAGTTCCAATAATAACATTTGAGGCTTTATGGGTTCTCCAGGAGCTGTTTAACTGTACCATTAAATAGGAGTTTCTCCTTCAAATCCAACCAGATAAAGATGTTACAGGAAGGCATCCATGACTTGGAAGGTGGCTGTGGGGAGGACGTTCCTTTTGTGAGCTGTAACTGTGCTTAGTTTTAGGGTGCCTCCTCTCAAACACTTTCCTCTCACTGAATTCTGATCTTGTGTCATTTGCGATATAGCCCTTCGTGAGGGCTCCTCCCTCTGTAAAAACAGCAAGTGCTCCTGGGGTGTCTTGCTCTTGTTAATATTAATGAGTACTTTGTGGGAAGAGGGGTCATGAGGAGGAGCCTTGGGAAAGGGTCAGGTGACACTTGAAGGTCAGGGGGTGGGGGTGTATGTGGGAGAGACCAAATTCTCTGTGTCACGATTTAGCAAATCTGCTCCTTTTATATTACTGAAAGTAAACTAGTCAGTCCGTGGGAACAGAGGGGATTGTGGGGGACTGAGGGGACAGTGACAACTAAGGATTCATATGCACTTGACAAAGAAAAGACCAGAAGCAAAGCAAACCAAACACCAAACAAAATGCTGAGGAGAAACAGGGATCAAAATGATGCTCCCTGTCCCTCAAGGCAGCGGGCTGGGGACAAGTGTCAGGTGGATGTGGACAAGTCAGAACCCTGTGTGCTGTGGTGGGGACAGCCTTCTGCTGGGACCTTAGCAAGCATAGACTCACCATGTGACCTAGCAACTATAAGTCTGGCTATACACACAAGAGAATTGAAAGCAGAGACTCCAGAGTCTGCCCTCCTGTGCTTAGGGCACTGTTCTTGACAGCAGCCAGAAGGAAGAAGTTACCAAGTATTCATCAGCAGATAACGGAACGAGCAAAGTATAACGCCTGCACTCGTGGCATACTCTTCAGCCTTTAAAAGGAATCAAGTCTGATACATGCAATGTGGGTGAATCCGAATATGTGATGCTATGTCAAATACAAGGGGACAAACACTGAGTGACTCACCTCAAACTCTTAGACACAAAAAGCAGAGCCATGGTTGTCAGATGCTCCAGGGACAGGCAGGAGGAAGTCACTGTTTTATGGGCACCAAGTTTCTGTCTAAAGATGTAGAAAGTTCTGGAGATATACCGTGGTAAAGATTCCATAGCTTTTGCGGATGTATTTAATTCTACTGAATTGGTATACTTTTTTTAAAAAGGAAAGAAGAGGGACCTGAGGGAGGGCTCAACAGGCAAAGGTGCTTGCTGCCAAGCCTGAGGACCCAAGTTCAAGACCTGAAACTCACACTTTGGAAGGAGAGAACAGACTTCCACAAGCTGTCCTCTGACATCTAGCCATGCCTGCACTTCCCACACCTTCCATCAAATAAAAGTAGATAACTATAAAAGGAAAAGGGTTTAGAGGAAAGAAGATATTTTATAGTTGAAAACCTGGCTTCCTTTCTTTCTTTTTCTCTAGGAATCCAGTTATAGCCAGGGTTCAGGGTTAGAACAGAATGCACACACACTGGGATGGGCTAGGCCAGACTGCATAACAAGCATCCCCAGAATTTTTGACCCAGGCTCTGTGTCTATCAGGGGCTGTCTGCATGGCTCACCCGAAACCTTCAGGAGCTCCTGTGGACAGAACAGCTTACGTCAGAGAGAACATGATCTTGTAGCAGCAACCCGGATGCTTGATTTGGATATGAATATGTAACATTTATGCTCAGGAGTTCTTGGCCCACCACACACACACACACACACACACACACACACACACACACACCTACCTACCTACCTACCTACCTACCTACCTTGTGCTCAGAAGACAGAGAGCTGTAAGTCCTGGTAAATAGCAGCTTTGATTCCTGCAGGCTCCCATCACTTCTTGCTCCCTAAGAAACACTGCACCTGCCTTGCATGACGGCTGAGGCGAGCAAATGCTAGGGACCCACCAGTATACCAGGACAGATGAATGCTCTGAAGCCAGCAAGTCCCTTGCTTGCCCCACTAAGAGAGGAAACTCTCTAGTAGCTTGGTTTCTGGCATCTTAAGCAAATGCTAACTGGGCTGACATATTTGCAGTCCCAAGGACGATGCTTGCTGTGTCCGGCAACCTCATACCTCTCTATCTCTCTATGTCATCAATCTATCTCTATGTCAACAATCTCTCTATCTCCTACATATATACATACACATACATTACCACATACATCATATACATATACATCATCAGATACAGATACAGACAGACAGATAAATGAGGCTACTGGAGTCACTGGCCAGACCCGGAAAGCATCATCCTTGGTACCTGTAAATATGGTGTGTGTGTGTGTGTGTGTGTGTGTGTGTGTGTGTGTGTGTGTGTGTGTGTGTCCGTCCCTTCTGTTGTCCCCCCTTGTGTTTCCTTCTCTCAGTCATTCAACTGTTAACCCCAGGAATGTCATTTGTTTTAAGAACACTCCTGAACATGCCTTCGTTCATCCAGTAAGCACTTCATGAATGTTTCCTATGTGCCACATGCCGTTCTAGATGGCAGAGACAGCAAACAGGACAGACAGAAGTCTCTGCCTATGCAGAATTGTCACAGTCAGCAATGTGTGCAGGTGTGTTGAGGGCACTGTGGAGAATGGGGCTGCTCCAGTGCTGGGTCCGGGTGAGAGACTCTGCCTTTCTGCACACTCTCACCCTGCTTCAGCGGAAACTTCGAGACACACTGCTGGCCACAGATGTCCTTCTCGCTTGCTGTTCTCCACAGATGGTCATCTGTGTTCACTGAGAAAATGCAGGGATTCAGTGCAAACCGTCAACTCCCCATAAGAGTTTATAGCATGTTAAAAAAGATGGATTCTATGGCTGGAGAGATGGCTCAGTGGCAAAGTGCTCCTCCAGAGGACTCAGGTTTGAACTTCCAGCATCCACAGGGCATCTCACACTGTCTGTAACGCCAGTTCCATGGGATCCAACACCCTCACCCAGACAGATATGCAAGCAAAACACTAATGCACATAAAGATAAACAAATCATGATATTTTTAAAAAATATGGATTCTCAAGTAGATCTGAATGGTTTGCCTTTGGCTGGTGTTAGCCGTGGGTGTATAACTGTTTCTTCACCTCATTCACAAAAATGTCTGATGAATTAGAGATCTGGAGGCAAAATCAAAATGCAAAAACATCAAAAGAAATCAAGGATTTTTTTTTTTTTACCACACAAAAACTATTTTTGTGGAGAGCCTTTAAGATAGAAATCAGAAGCAATAATAGAAAATATTAAGAAATTTGACATTGAAAGTCAAATGCTTGCACAGAATAAGAGTATCATGTATATGATACAGATAGTGCAAGCAGCACAGGAAGACCGTATTCAACACACAGAAGGATGGGATGCAAATATGCAAAATTCTCCCACAAATCAATGACAAAGGAGACAAAAAGCAATTCACCAAAGCAGATGTCGTCAGAAAAAACGCTTGAAGATCGTCTTTCTTAGCCTGTCTTTCTTGCTTCCCAGTGTAGATCATGCAACACAACGAAGGGCCTATCCATCTTCCCTGTGACTCATAAGCCTAGCTCTTCTCTGGCTTCCATAGCAGAGGACTCAAGGCAGAAGCAAGCAGCAGGGTTTGGGGGGGGGGGGAGTTGAGGTGCTGCCTGACCAGAGCCAGGAGTTCAGGATGCTGACACAGAGACAGATGTGAGATGAGAGGCTGCTATGGGGTTGACCCTTGGCTAAAAAAATCTCATTTTTGTTACTACTATGGATAAGGGGCTAAAAGGACCAAAGCCATAGGCATCAGGCCGTTGATGTCCCAGTGGAAGCCATACTGAGCACTGATGAGACACTGGCCAGTCAAAGGGGCAGGATCCTGAGGCAGCTACGAGGACATGGAGCCATGACTGCAGGGATGAGAATGAGGTGATGTCCAAGTCAAGGTGAGGTCCACCCCAAGCAACACTGAGTGACAGCCACTGGCTGGCTCAGTGAGGGGCTCCTCAGCATGAGGTCCGCTGGAGAGATCACCACCCACCCACAGCCCCTCATTAACACCCAGAGTATATAATCACTCAGAGAGATGACCACACCACAGACCATCACCCTCTAGCCCAGGCTGGAACTCTCTATGTAGCCCAGGCTGGATAGGAATTGTGATCTTCTTGCCTTGGCCTTTCCAGTACTGAGATTGTAGGTGTTTAGCACAATGCCTGGCTATTTTTCAGTTTTGAAGAAAGAGCCCTCCCTGGGTAGTATGTTTCCCTATGTGTTTTCCTGTGTAGGAGACACTACAATAAAAAGAAATCTAGAAGTCTGTAGAGTGCTGTTTGGGAAGACATTAAACCCTCAAATAAATCCAAATGAACTATCTGATGCCCTATAAAACAAACTTTTCAACATTTACAGGCTTCCCAGTGGAAGCCCCAGACACAGTCTCTGGAAGGCAGCAGTGCAGCTCTGTCTGTTGTGGCACCCTCTGGGAAGCAGCTACAGGACAGGATGGCTTCCTCTTCTGCCTGGCCACATTGTGAGTCCATGACCTCGGCACCTGTTCCAGGATTCCTCCTCCACCCTGAGCTGCTGAAGAACCAGAGAGCCCATAACAGAAAGAACACAAGGCCATCTGAAGGACCAGCTCTCGAAAGGAACTAGGTCAAGACACAGTCACGCTGGGCAGTGATGGCGCACGCCTTTAATCCCAGCACTCGGGAGGCAGTGGCAGGTGGATTTCTGAGTTTGAGGCCAGCCTGGTCTACAGAGTGAGTTCCAGGACAGCCAGGGCTATACAGAGAAACCCTGTCTCGAAAACAAACAAACAAACAAAAAAAACAAAGAAAAAAAACAACAACAAAAACAAACAAACAAACAAAAAACCAAAGACACAGTCACAATTATGCTTGAAAATTGTCCCTTCAATACAGGACCGTGCTCCAGCCCCGTGGGGTGTGGATATAAAGCTTAAAGTTCCCGAGAGAAGGCTTTCTCGGTAACCCCCAGTTTACCCTGGGGGTTGAGCAATAAAATGGAAACAAAAATAATTGACCAGTTTTGCAGTTAGCTGAAGCCAGCAGCAGCCCCTAAATAGCTCTCACCTTCCTGGAGTTGTGGCCCTCGTAAAGCTCAAGATGAGGTTCAAAGCTATGAATTTGCTAAATAGAACTTCATTTCCTCTTCTTATTAGAGGTAATTAAATTTATTAGACGTCAGTAAAAGCCTTGTAAACAGAAAATATGAATGCTTATAAAAGCCTGCTTTCTCTTTTCAACCCAATAATTGAGATGCAAGGAGGGAGAGGCTAATATCGGCTTGTAATTTATGAGGTGCCATTCAACCCTGAATCCGAGACAGACTGCGGAGGTATTAAACACCAAAATGAAAATAATACCCACTGAAACGCATTATTTATTAAGTACATAACTACTCAGAAATAAACACATCGCAGAGGAACTTGGTGTGTCTGGTGGAAATGGTGTGTATACATCACCTCCTGCCGTGGATAGATTACCCATTGAGTCAGAATCTTAAATCAAAGTCATGCTTGCTTAAACGCAACCTGCCAGTGGCAGTCAGCAAGCCCCGAACTTACTCCGCATTCGCCTTGATAGCGGCTTTCAAAGACACTGCAGTACAATTGTTTGTAACCTCAAAAGAAGAGAACTCTCCTCAGCAGCCATCTGAAAACCAGAAACAAGAAGAAGGGGAGGTTCTAAAGAGAACAGTAACAATTAAAAATTGTGACAACCCTCCCTCCCCACTGCATCTCAGGCCTGCACTCTGGTGACTTGACTAACGCTAATTCCAGGAGCCTAGGAAGAAGTCAATTCAGACACATTTTGTCAGCACTCCGGCAGAAACGTGGGCTTGAGACTCTGTAGAATAAATAATTATAGGAATGATAGAAGTTCTATTTTGACTCAGAGATTCCTTTGATTTTGAGGGATGTCATTACCCACTTCATCACAAAGACAGGGAGAATAAAACAGAATCAATTAAAGTGGCCGGCACAGGCTGTCCGTAAGACGTGTTCTGAGACCAGAGATGTCACAATGGAGAATCAGGACCGCCCCTCTAGAAGCCACAGGACACAATCAAAAAACAAAAACAAAAGCAAACCAAAACAAGAACCCCTTCCCCCCGACAACATTTAAAGACAATCTGAAAACTCTCATTTTGGTTTTGACATATAAATAATGTCCCAATAAAGTGGCCACTGCAAATGTGATTTGGGGACTAATGTTGAACCCTAAATTTCAATTGTATAGAGGGTGGTGAAGAAAGGAATGAAAGAAAGGTCTGAGGTACTACCAAGCAGATCCAGGCAGCAGTCAGCATGGGTAGGTAGGAGAGAGTGCCAGCAGAGACTGGAGCACAGGCCTTTCAGGAGGGGAGCACCTGGCAGAGGAGGGTTAGGGGAGGCAGAGAGGACGGTGGAAGGAGAAGCTGGAGAGGCCAGAGCAAAAGCAACCTTCTCCTCTGGTCTTACAGGAAAAATACTCTTTTTAAATTTGGGAGTGAGTTCATCCTTCCACTTTACTCTAAAACCAACTTTGATAGCTTCTAGAATATTTAAGAACCAGCCTTCTGGGGCTAGAGAGATGGCTCAGCAGTTAAAAGCACTTGTTCATGCACAGGACCTAGGTTCAATTCCCAGCATGTGCACAATGGCTCACAACCATCGAAAACCCCAGTTCCAAGGGATCCAACACACACACACACACACACACACCACACACACACACACACACACACACACACACACACACACACACACACACACGATACATACATGCAGGTGAGTGAAACATTCATACACATGAAACAAATAAATCTTATGAATAAACAAAAAGAACCAGAGTCCTGTCACATGTCTGCTATACCTTGAATGGTCCTTGTAGGTGCAGCACCTCTTCCAGCTCCATTCTGCCTCGGTTCTGAGAGGACTGAGGCAACTGAAGTCTTCCAGTTGGTAAGGCACGGGAAGCTTCCAAATAGCAGGACTTTTGAGCTGGGACATTTGGCTCTTCTTTTATACAATAACACCCAGACAGAAGCTGTCCTACCCCTGAGCTACCACCCAGCACCAAAGAGTCAACAGTACACAGCATCAAAAAGCCAGGGTAGTGTCCCTCAGTAGCAGTCAACTTTCCTGGGTGGTTGCCATGGGTCTTGCTGACTTCTGTGGATTTTTTCCCCTCAAACAACTTTGTGCTGTTGGTGCTGTGAGAAGCCCCACTTTATAGAAGGAAAACAGAGGACTGAGAGGCTGGTCAACTCGCTCACAGCCTACCACTGCACACAGACTTACAGCAGGGCCCTGAGATGCTGTGTGCTGAACTCTATGCAACAGTCTTGCCACTGTGCAGCAGGGGTCTTGCCAGGGCACTGGGTCAAGTTGTATAGGAAGTTACAGGGGGAGGGATACAGCTGAGGTCAGCTGCCTGCCTGTGTGCACGAGACTGGATAGGATCCCCAGCATCACAACTAAATAATTTAAAAAAGAGAAATGGTCTTCCTGCTTGTGAAAGCAGCTCTATGACTGACTCTTCTCATCAGCAAAACAGGGGGTCTAACGTTCTGCACTGCAGAGGCACTGCATCATTGTGGCTAAAATGATAAGCACTGTTGCAAGTGTGTGGTGATGTCTCAGACACTTCATTTCTTTTTAATTGTTATTTCATGTGAATGGGTGTTTGGGCTGCACGTATGTCTGTGTACCTCATGTGTGCCTGGTGCCTACCGAGGCCAGAAGAGGGCATTTGATCCCCTGGACTACAGTTATGGACAGTCATGAGCTACCACGTGGATGCTGGGAATTCAATCCAGGTCCTCTGGAAAAGCAGCCAGTACTTTTAACCACTGTGCCATCTCTCAAGATAGTTTGAATCAGTGCTGATGGCTAACATGCGTGATGCTTTCCTTCTGCTTAGGGGCTCCCTGCTGATCTTCTTTGGCATAACGTCTGGGTAGCGGCTCACCCAGTGCAGAGCGAATGGTGCCCAACAGATGAGGTCATGCCTGTTTGTACTCAAAAGACACATGGTGCTGTGCATCTGCCCTGTGCCAGTGTGGCTGTCTGCACAGCATCGTAGGACTGCCTAGTGCTTCTGCCGCTAAGGCTCTGCTACCTGTAGCACTGTGAACCTGTGCCCTCCACCAAGTCCCTAAGCTCCAATCTGTGTCCCCAAGCTCTCTGCGTGTAACCCGGGGATAACATGCTTATGTTGTTTGCTTCTTTTGTGTGTGTTGGCGTAGCACAGGCAACCTAATCCTCCAGTTAAATATTCCTGGTGTGATTCCACCACCCTAGTGCCTAGTAACTCAGGCCAGTGGGGTCTGAAATCAGTCTTGACAATCTTAGGTCCAATAGGCCCAGCAGTGACAATGGACTTTCCCACTCCTCTGCCTGCCTCCTCTGCCTAAAGCCGTTTATCTTTGGGGGTTTTCTCTCTGGAGCTTTGCTAGGCATGGGTCCATATACTGAATACTATGGTCCATATAATAGGAATACCACTGGGCAGTTCAGCAATGCTATGGAGACAGGAACATTGGTGCAGGGCAGATTTACAGTGACATGACTGAGTCTCCACCCAACAACAGGGCTTTCCTGGGGTGCTTCCTTGGCCCCTGTAATTATAGATGCAACTTCTGAAGGCCTTCTGTAGACCTCTATGGCCTGACATTGGCCCACTCTCCAGGGCTCTTGTCTTGGAACCGCCTTAGCCACTGTTCATAACTATGCTGACCTCAAACACCTCAGATCTACCTGCTCTCTGCCTCATTTTCTTACCAAGGGTCTGCCATGATCATGCCCATCTTATCTGGCCTTATGTCAGAGGCACGGGGCAATGTGGGCTATGGGGCAGAGCTGGTGCCATGGGAGCCCAGATGGAGAAAGGATAGGTGTGATTTCAACAGCCCTGTAGGCCACAGACAGAAAACATCAACGGAAAGGCAGGGGTCAGGGACTTTCTAAAGTAGGGAATGGCCCGGTTAGTTTTGTACCATCAACTCTTTATTGAGCCAACAATTATTTATTGAGCACCTGTTACCCGTCAGATAAAGGCCTCCTGGGAATGTTAATTCTATTGAATGACTTTGGGGACATGAGATGAGGCATTTGTGTGGAATGGGACCAAATAGAAGCAAATATTTGGTTCTGTAAGCTTGTCTTCTAGTATTTGATAACTTAACATAAAGGTCACACTTGGCATGCCATGTGTTCATAAACACTTTGACAACAAGGATGGAAATGGTCAACATGGTAGCTTTCAGGGGGCTCCAAAGTTGCAGTAGAGAGAGAGGGGCATTCTGGAAGGCAGGTGGGGCAACCTTGGATAGCCAGTGGCTCCAAAGAGACGAAAGAACAGCACACAGTGTACCATGGTGGCAAGGATCGGGCAGCAGAAGGTGAGGCTCGCTTTATGGTGCTGTGGTGCAAGAGAGCAATTTGGAACTTCTAAATCTAAATCTAAAAGCTGGAGGCTTTCGGGGCTGACCACTGGTATCGGATAACCAGGTGGTGTATGCTTCTTCGGAAAGACTTTCTCTGCTCTCAGCATTCCTTAGGTGCCTGGAGTTCTTTGTGTAGGGTTGAGGCTTCCTGGGCTTTGCCCTGTCTGTCTTCTTCTTCTTCTTCTTCTTCTTCTTCTTCTTCTTCTTCTTCTTCTTCTTCTTCCTCCTCCTCCTCCTCCTCCTCCTCCTCCTCCTCCTCCTCCTCCTCCTCCTCCTTCTTCTTCTTCTTTTTCTTTTTGGTTTTTTCGAGACAGGGTTTCTCTGTGTAGCCCTGGCTGCCCTGGAACTCACTCTGTAGACCAGGCTAGCCTCGAACTCAGAAATCCACCTGCCTCTGCCTCCCAAGTGCTGGGATTAAAGGCGTGCACCACCACTGTCCGGCTGCCCCATCTGTCTTAATGTGTCTATTGTTGTCCTTGTTCAGCTCATGTTTAGGCAGTCAGGTTGGTGCAACGGTATGTGTATGCCATATTTTAGGAATACATATGTATATACATACATACATAGAGGCATATAATAATAATTAATGGAAAAAGAGGCCATACATTTGAAAAAGAGCAAGGAGGGGCATATGGGGGATTTGGAAGGAGGAAAGGGAAGGGGGAAATGATGTAATTATATTATAATCTCAAAAAATAAGAAGAAGAGGAAGAGGAAGGAGGAGGAGGAGGAGGAGGAGGAGGAGGAGGAGGAGGAGGAGGAGGAGGAGAAGGAGAAGGAGAAGGAGAAGGAGAAGGAGAAGGAGAAGGAGAAGGAGAAGGAGAAGGAGAAGAAGAAGAAGAAGAAGAAGAAGAAGAAGAAGAAGAAGAAGAAGAAGAAGAAGAAGAAGAAGAAGAAGAAGAAGAA
>CM052707.1:22446002-22489085 GCA_028551405.1 Uromys caudimaculatus | reverse complement strand
CTGCAGACGGCGGGGGGGGGGGGGGGGGGACTTCTTCCAGGTCAGCTCACATAACGACGCTGGTATGTATCAGATATTTAGCAGTATACTGGAAATTACTCTAGGTCTGTAGTTGGGTCATATCATGTTATTGTCATGGTAGGAGTTGGTACTTTTGGCACGGCCCACCATACAAATGAGAAAACTGAGATCCAAGGACATGCAAAGGTCACAGAGTGAGGGGGGCAGTGTCTTAATCCTGACACTTTGAGCTCAGAGCGCAGGCTTAACGTCTCTCCATGGTCTCGCTGATGCTCCGGCATCACTGCATTGGGAAGTGGGTACTTCAGGCTCCCATGCCACCTGTCATCAGTACCTATGAGTGGGGGTTCTAGGAGAGACATTCTAGTCTAGTCTAGGAATAGTGTCCACAGGGCTGGCCTCTGTCACTGCATCAGGGAAGCCCCACAGACAGGGTGTGGCGTTTCCTTCAGAGCTCCTTCCTCTTCCTGTGTGCGGTGCACAGGGCTCACGGTCCCTCCACTCTCCGAGGAGGGAAGAGGTGACTCTGTAGTGATTGCTTTTCATTGTTTTCCTCCATTTTTAGCTGCTACAGAAAACTGGAAAAATGAATGCTGGCTCATAAATGTGAAACACGGAAACATCTGTATGTGCTGTCTAAATAAGCAGTCACCGGCACTCACCAGGATGCAACTGAGGAATGGAGCTTGGCTACAATCGAGCTGAATTTATGTCTGTGTAGCCACGGCCAGCCACTGGCTGCCATCTTGGATGGTCTAACCACTAGAAGCCATGGTGAGAAGCTGGGATGGATGTCTCTAGTTCTATCAACCCATAGCTAGGTCTACTTCTGGTCTCTGAGGTGGCTAGCCAAAGAGGAAAGCAGGTGAGACTTGTCACAGGCTTAGCTCATCCCTGTTGCTGCCTTGGGGACAAAGGGGCTTCCATGGGGGAAAAAAAATGAGTAAAGATATTTGGGGGGAGGGAGGGGTGCTCTAATTTAACACCAAATCAGACTAAAACACAGTAAGTTTTCAACATTTCAGTATCTGTGGGTTTTATTCTCTAGCTGTTTTGAATTGGAACCCACGTCCTAGAACCTCTGGGTTGAGAGGAGTCTACACTACCCTTGTCCAAGGTTTGGGAAGGAAAGCTAAGGATATCTTTTCCTCCTCCACCTAAGACATGTGCTTCCTCTAGGATCTGGCTTCCATAAGCTGGCTTCTGATCTCGGAAACCACGTCTGTGAGGTCAAAGGGCAGAGGCATGGAAGGGTCATCCTTCTCCCAATATGGCCGGCAGTCTGGTTTCTGCTGTGCTGGTAAAGTCCGGACGACTCGGGACTGGCACCTAGGAGAAGAAGAGCAGGCAGTTAATCCACTGGGGGAAGTTCTGGAAGCTCCAGGCTTGTAGGAAATGTGTGGAACGGCACTGGCAAGTGCACAGCAGTAGCTGTGAAAGTGAACGTGAGGTGGGAGCAGGGCTGCTTGGCAGAAAGAACACACTTCTGAGGAAAAACCGTCTCTCCAAGTGCTGGAGCTTCGCGTTTTTCCAATTCCCAGATTTGTATTATCTCCAGTGGCTTCGGGAAAGCCAATCACCAGTGAAATTGAGTTACTCTGCCTTTAAAATGGTGAATTATTTTTTCATTATCTCAACAGTTATTTAAAGTGTGTGATTAAGCCATTATCAGATTTAAATGTTTGTGGGATTTCGATGTATTACTAGATTACTGGGAAAGATTAAATTGAATTTACTGCATTAAAACGTCCAAGAATAGATTAAACAATATTACAGACCAGGATTGACTTTGGAGATCCTGGAGATTTACAAGTGTCCCAGCTTGCTGGGCTCAGAGAAAAGGCACTCCAAGGAGAGAGAGGTTTATAAGGATATATGCAAATAGAGGTTAATAATCATTTCCACTGATGAATAGGTGGAGAAACTTCCACAAAATTAAATTAAGAGGCTAGCAAGAGTTAGTCCCCAAGGAAAACACTTAAATCACGGTTTTTATTAAATGGATTATTTATCAATAGTAGAGAAATTAATTATCATATGCAGCTAAATTACAGCCTGGTAGAAAAAAGTTGGGGTAACATCCTCACATCTCTGAGGCGCCACCCTCTTGGAGAGTTGAGCGCATCTAAAATTGGGCTTGGGAAATGCTTGGCTTCAGTTCTAGTTATCTGAAAAATGAGGGTCAGAGGAAAAAAGACATGGATGTAATAAGTAATGAATGATTTCTTACGGGCAGAGCGCATGCACCAAACCTGTGTTTCCAACAGCTGTGCGGGTGCCCCTATCCCCCTACCCTCCCCCCTCGCTGTCAGCTGAAGAGTGGCCACACCCACTCCAAGTCATAGGAGTGGGTAAGATCCTCATGAAAAGACATGTCTTCTCTAGGGGATTATTAATGGTGAGGAGATTCCCAGGGGAAAGCATACTTCAACTTTACACCTATTTTCGAATGTGGTTAATTGCTATACCGGCATCCTCTGCACTCAATCCGTCGTACATTACACGTAACATTCCAATATATCTTCTGCTCTCTGCTTCAGACCCTGATAATAGCGTCTGTTAACATGCACTAAGTACTATTATGTAGCACACCACTTCATAAATAATAAGATTAGCTGACCTCGGGGGCCCCAAGAAGAGTAATGTGTTTAAACGTTCTCATTATTTATTTAAAACAAGAATTAAAGCAACAGAAGCAGATTCTGACAATCCTCTTAGCATAAATATTCAACTGTTTGTGCAGATAAGCACACATGGTGTGGAGGGGCAGAGGGCACGTTCTGCAGCCTACTTCACAATGGGTGCTGGAGACTGCGTTGCTCGCTGGAACCCTTCTCAGGGTTCGTCTCTGCAGCTCCTGTGACAGTCTCTAAATCACTTGAAAAAGACCATGGGGGGGTTAATATTCAAGGGAAGCTGCGACTAATTACAGAGGGACCCAGCACAGCTTTTTAAACTGTGCTTTCTCTCTGCCTCAGAATCGCAGAGTAATGCTCAATTTACTGGGTAGGGAAAGTTATTCCAAATTGAGCATTTCAATCTCACAGTGGATAAATTATCCGTGCACATATTATCCTGCTTGGCAGATTAAAGGGCTGTGATAAGTGTCGATCCACCTAGAATATCATAAGGTTTGTAAAAAGTCAATAGAGATGCTTTCTCAGCTGTCAAATGGTTTTGCCTCCTCGCTTTGAGAGTATTAAAAATATTCAGACCCATGGCGGAGCCGTGCGCACACTGGCCTGTGCAAGCATCCCAAGGCCACTGGCTGTGCTTCTGGGCTTGCTGCCACTGTTCTCACCCAGGATGGCTAGTGAGGGAGCCACCTGGTTTCATACAGACCCTGGCAAGCTTGGAGCTGTGTGTGTGTGTGTGTATGTGTGTGTGTGTATGCATGTATATGTATGTATGTATGTATATATGTATGTATGTGTATATATATGGATTGGGATAAGAACCTTTGTTGAGTTTCTCCGAGATTTTAAGATTGCTGTAAAATTCTTCTCTCAATGGCCAGCAAGAGGGCTAAGCCGGGTTTCCAGTTTGAGCAGGGACGCCTGCCCCACTCCCAGCTACAGGCTTGTTCAGGGTTATAGCACGCTGTGGAAGGGTTGAGGATGACCTGGGGACTTGTGCCCTTGTGGCTGTTACTGTGGCTCTTGCTCACATCACTCCCGCCTGCTGGGGTCACAGTGTTCTTAGAAGGCAGTAGGGACATGGCAGCACCAAGGGTCACAGCGTGTCCTCTGGAGACACTGCTTCTAGGGGACACATCATCTAGGCAGTTATCTTATGGAGCTGTGGGTTCCTGTCTGTCTAGTGGTGATGACAGAAAAAGGGTAACAGCAGTGATCCAGGATTCCTGTTATCTATGCATTGGTTTTCAGTTACCCACAGTCAACTAATGGAAAATTCTAGAAATCATTTGTAAGTTTTAAGTTGTGCATGATTCTGAGCAGTGTGATGAGATCCTGTGTCCCATCCAGGATGTGAGTTATCTGTGTCCCTTGGAACCGTGCAAGTACACTGTATGAGCTACCTGGCCCACACCATCACGATCTGGAGTCACAGAGGGCAGACAATCCTCCTGACATAATGTCAGAAGGTCAACAGCGGCCTGAGGCTGCACCAAAGCATTATGTTGGTATCTCCCACCTCCACCCGGCTCTTCATTGTAGAGACCTCACAGCACTACCCTGAGGGTGAATGGAGCATAAGGGATTTTGAGAAGGACAACTCAAATTCATCTAATTTCTGTTGCAGCCACTGTTAAAATGCTTCTGGTTTATTAGTTACTCATATTTATTTATTTATTTATTTATTTATTTATTTATTTATTTATTTATTTATTTATTATTACTCATTAGGTGCTCATCTTTTTCTGTGCCTATCTTTAAATTAATCTTGTTCTAGGCATATATGCCCAGAAAATTATTATTGTTGTTGTTGTTGTTATTATTATTAACCACTATTTCAGGCATGCCTGAGGAATCTGGGGAAATATCCCCTACAAGTTGTTGGGTTTTGTGTGTGCGCGCGCACGCACATGCACAAGAATAACATCCAGCTGTCGTTTGCTGTGATTAAATGAATGAACAGAGAGAGTGTTTGGAAGACCACCCAGCGTACAGCTCAGTAACTATTAAATATCACCACTATCATTACTGCCAGCACGAGTGTCAGTGAGGGACAAGAGATGCCATCAGAGTCCTGAGTGTCACACTGTAGCTCTCCTTCCAAAAATCCCTCAGTGGGGCCCTCTGGATGGGTACTCTAGGGGAAGCTCAGCAGTCCCAGCATAGCTCTTTGTGACTTGAATCAAACAGCCTGTGGCTTACCCAGTCAAGCTGCTGCAAGTTTCCAGTGGCAAACTATAGGGCACAGACTCAGAAGGACCAGCAGCCACCAGCCTGCATTAAGGAGAGTGTTGCCTCAGGCCTCCCGAGTGGTGGCTGCTTTGAGTGGACTTGCCACTCATAGGAGCCCATGCTGGGTTGTTTCTTAGCATGTATAATCTTTGTCTCACAGTCCCTTGCTCAAGGGAGGAGCTCTGAGTGCCTTAAGATATGCTTTAGAGGTACCAAGCATGGCAATATGATTAGTGCCTTCTCTCAGTGATAGGGGGTGGCTAGGAGAGGCATGTAACTCAGTCTGGACCAAACCGGAATTGTCCTGAGGTCTGAAGCAGGGGCTGAGGAAAAATACTCTCTTCTGCTCTGTGCAGCCCTGACCTTCCATGGTCATTTTGCTTCCCTGCCACCAGAGGCAGGGTTCTAAACCATAGTCAGGTGGAGAAGCTGACAGGAGCTAAGTCTCTGCACACTGCACATTCTCAAGGCTTTATTGACTGACGGAGGGTTTTGGTTATTTGCAACCCAAAGAATCTGATGACGCCAGACACCCTTCCCACCTCAGCAACTGCTTGAATCTTACAAGATCCCACCACTTATCTAGGTTGCTGCTGACACTATGCACCCTGCATGAAAACTCTCTGTGTTTGAAATTAGGAACTCAAGGGCTTTGGCTAGGAAATAAGCCAGTTTTCATGGCCAGAGCTGGATGGTCTTTCCAGACCATCTAAAAGCTCCTACCCAACTTAGGATTCTTCCTAGCTCTTACTGTCTGTAGCTACCCAGTCTGAAGGCCACGGCTTCCAACACCCACTCTCATATCTTAAGGGGGAAAAGTCCATTTTTAGATGCTTCTGGAATTAGCAAGTAAACATAGATCTACTTAGAAAATCCTGTTCCTCTCTTAAAACACATCAGTGGGAAAAAACGCACACAAACAAACACCCCCTCCCCCCAGTCTACAAGCCCTTCACCTCTTTCCCAAATTCCCCTTGACTTCCACTCAAATGACTCAATGGATCACCCTCAGGGCTCTTTGATGTTCAGGATGGTTCTCCCTCAATGACCTAGTGAGAGAGCAGGAAGCTGGCTGGTCCAGAGGTCCTGCAGCCCCCACACTGAGGTATAACTCACTGATTTCCCCCAGGGCTTCACTCACAGCTGGGTGATCAAGATGGCAGCTACATTAGTGAACATTGGTCACCATGCTAAAATTAACCACTTTAGCTAAAGTGCGTGTTAATTATGGGTATGCAAGCAGTCAATAAAGGTTAATGCAAAAGCCAAAGGATACATTTCTTCCCTTATTGTGTCACTTCACAGACTAAATGACCAGCATTATACTTTGTGTTTTTAATCAATAGGTTTTACAGTAATGTGCTGGCCATTGATTTTAAGAAAACACATATGGTCATCTTCCTTGTCCCTAAATTTTGCAACAAATAGAGGAGGGCAGGTAACATTTCCTATACTCTCCAGACAATGAGAAAGGTTCAGGACAAATAGTTTCTGCTAATAGACTCATGAAGAGGACAAGCTAAAGACATACACGAACTTCATGGAGAAATACTACCAAGCACAAGCCAAGAAGAGACAAGAAAAATGAACCACTAAACTAGAAAAGAGGAAAGCGAACACTGAGGGAAAGAACTACAATCTGGTGTTTGAAAGTCCAGTACCCAGTGCTGTGGTCCCCCCACCCCGAACCGCCCTTGCAGATAGCTGGGGGAGATGGTAGGGTCTAGTGTCTGGATTCCTATTTGCATGAGGCCTGCCTTACCCTGGGTTAACCAGAGGCAGGCAGAAGCTGGGTGGGCCCAGACCCTGAGCAAAAACTGGCTGCCCTTTGTATTACACCTTATCTTTATCATAGATTTCCATTTTGATCAAAATGGATGCTATTCATCAACTACTTAGCTATTCTTGCCAAACTGTGATCTACAGATTTCAAATTGTGTATGTGTGTGTGTGTGTGTGTGTGTGTGTGTGTGTGTGTGTGTGTGTGTGTGTGTGTTGGGGGTGGGGTGGGAGGGGTGGACATTTTTTTCTTATTTCTAGGAATCTTGCTATAACAAATGACTGAACAGTCTCACTTTTCTTTCTTTTCATCCTCAGGACTTTGAAGTTCTTACTAGAGTTATCTACAGAAATACCTGTTTATCCTTCAAGTGAGGTATGCCCGGTCTCATTATAGCCTCGGGGTGACCTTGAGAACATATCTCAAATTCCCGGGTTTCTCGGCTGTTACGTGAAGTGCACGGTCCTCCGCTCTGCTGGGTTACGTGAAGATGAGATCAAGTCATGCATATGAGGCTAACCATGCCAGCACACCCACCTCCTACAAGGCACACATGCTAGTTTTAAAATGCAGCTGATAATGCAAAGTTATCCAGGAAGGCTCTTAGCACTTGGCAATTTTTTAAAAAGTAACTGATGCTTCTAAAAGTGAGACAAGTTTAAACTAGTAACTTTACCAGAAAATCTCTAATGACTAATGAAGTGTATTTTTCTAGTCAGAATCCCCACCCTGGGATTTTCATCTACAATGATGGTCACTCTGGCTAAAGTTAGCTGGGAGACCGTTTTAGGATCCCAGCCAAATCCAAATACATTCTCTCAAATACACATCAGCCTCAGGGCTTATGGGGCCTCAGGAAAGAAGCACTGGGGAGAGCCCCACTAACCCACAAAGCCCAGGTAGCTGGAGCAGCATGAAGAAAGCAGGAAACAGTGACTGAAGTAGCCATGGCTTCCTCAAAGGCCTGAGGCTTCCAAGGAGTTGGAGATCAGCAAGGCTATGAAAATACCTGTCTGACTCAGCGTCTCTAGGCAACAAGGGTCCAGACATCTGCCAAAGAGTGATGCAGCATTTCTCTCTAGCATGGCTGCACAGTCCCTGCACAGGCACAGTTTAAGGGACTTATCCATGTTGTCCACCTTAAAACCATTATTTAAAATCTGGTGTCGGGCCATTTCATTGTACTGTTTCCTCAGCCTCACTGTGCTTTGTTTTGGTTTATTTTGGTGGTGAGCATGTGTGCAGGGCAGGGATACAGTGATCTTAGTCTTAGGCTGGCATGGTGTTTGTAGAGAGAATATCTTGTGTATTGTATGGATGCATCACCTGTCAATTAAAAAAATTATGGCCTATAGGAAAGGGTAGAATAGAAGGTGGGACATCCGGGAGGTAGAAAGAATTCTGGGATAGAGCTAGGCATAGGAGATTTGCTAGGGAAGATGTGATGAGACAGACACATGGTACCTGAGCACAGTCACATGGCAGAATGTAGATTAGAGTAAATGGGTTATAGTAAGTTATGATCTAGTCAGAGAAGAGTCTAGCTATATGGCCAAGGTATTTGTAAAGATATTTCGAGTCTGAGTCTTATTTCTGAGAGCATGGGACTGGGAGGAAGAACCAGGACCAAACTTCTATAGGTACTGGCATGTCTATGATTCTAGCATGAAGAAGAAAAAGCAGGATTGTTGAGTTCAAAGCTAGCCTGAGTTACTGAGACTCTCTCTCTCATATATATGTATGTGTATATGTACACATATAAATATGTATATGTATACTTATGCATAAACATATACATACACATACATATGATATATATATCACTTAGCCTTGGCACTCCCAACCCTCTTTGTAGATTTCTGTTAGTGCTATTATGACATTATGGACAACGCTACAATGGTGAGCTACTCTGTGTTACAGCCACCATGATGGTCTGCTTTGGAAAGGTGGTCTTATCCATTAGCACGACAGTCTTGCATAACCTGTTTATCTAACACAGAAGTGGGTCCTAACTGAATTTCAGCGAGGGGCATGGCTTTTCACACTCCCCCCCCCCCAGGTTGTCACATCAGTGTTTTTAGATCTGTAAAGTCAACACGTGTCCGAGGGAGGAGCCCCAGCCTTGGCCCACTGGCCACCTTTCTTTCTTCCAGCTCAGCAGACCTTTTTTAGAGGTCAGTACTTTTTAAACATAGCCACTTGAACCTGGGCTTAAATCCTAGTTGTATATAGACTACATTTGGACCTCACAAAGGAGGAATCTAATAAGCAAGGCTGTATGGATGCTTTTAAAAAGGCTCCAAACACCAAATATACCAAAAACACTTCTGAATACCAAAACTACTTCTGAATACCAAAACCACTTTTGAATGCCAAATTCATGCTTTGAATGCCAAGCAGTCATTGCCCGAGAGACGGCTAGGCTGCTCAGCACAGACAGTGCTGCCTGTGTGGATGGGGTACATAGAGTGCTGCAGTATTGTTCTATCAGTGGCTGAAGGAAGTGGCTGGGAAGAGCCAGCTGCTGGAACTGGATGGTGTTCTCCACATTTCCTTGAGAGTCAAAGGCATTTCCTGTATAAGATAGTTTTCAGAGCTCCCAAATCTTTTCTTCAGAATGTAGGTGACCCATAATTTGTCTGAAAAATAACACTAACCCTACATCACCCAGTAGCTATGAGTGGCAAGCTTTGGAAGGTGAAGCAAACACACGAGGCATGATTTCAGAGGTACGGTGTTGGAAGGGTAAGGGACTGGATCATGAGGATGAAGACCCAATCGATGAATTAAACCAGTGATGGATTTCCAATCGCAGGGACCATCTGCTCACTGGAGGTGTGCCATTGAAGGCTATGTCATGTCCCTAGCCCCTTGCTCTGCCTCTCAGCTTCCTGTTAATCATGAGGTGAGCATTCTGTTATGTCATGTTCCTGCCACCATGATGTCCGCCTTACTACACGCCTGATGGGACAGGGCCAGCCAAGCATAGTCAGACACCTCTGAAACCATGAGCCAAGATGCATCTTTCTTACTATACGTTGTTTATCAGAGAATGAGTAGCAAAATTTTTGCTTTGTTTTTAAAGGAGAAAGAGCAATGAGCTTTTCCACTTTGGGATTCTAAGAAGAGACTTTCTTTGCTGAGGGCTTCTGGTCTTCCTGGTTGATGGAGCTGGGGCAGAGGTTTTACCCAAGAGAGAAAGGTGCTCCTACAGTGTGGCCAGATTAGGAGGTAAAGAGATGGGGATGCAAGGGCTTCCTGCATTTGAAGGCAGGGACATTTCCTAGTTATGATGTGGCCCAAAGATCTCCACTCTTTGCAGGGATCTAGAGGAGTGTCATACCCTCCTTCTATGGCTAATGTGGAACTGCCTCGACCTGAGTTCTGCCCCACCCCCAGTCTAGGCGGTTACACTATATGGACCTCACAGCACCTCCTACTCCTGCTGCTCTGAGAGGTTTGCTGGGGTTTTGCTGACACGGGAGAAGTACAGAGTTATTCTAGATCACGCCACTGTTCCTTCAATGACAACTTTTAGACCAAAGGAACAGCAAAAACTGTACTGAAAACAGAAAGGGCCGTCAGTACTAATACACACTGTGCACAGATACCTCACCCATTTTCTATTCGAGTCTCTTGTCCTCAAGAAGGAACTGAAGCCCAGATGATTAATGAATCAATCCAAAATTCCATAACCAAACATATGATAGAGTCTGGATTCAGAGCCAGAATTGTCTGACTCCAAATCTTATGTTCTTTGTCCTATTCAAAAATGCAAACAATGAAAGCCTCTCTTGGGGGCCTTATTAAAAGGAGTTTCCCAAGGACATAAGCCCCAAGTCAGACTCTCCAGAAGAGAGTCCGAGGAATCTTAATTTTTAGAGTAATTTCTAGGAACAGGCTATTCAGGACAAACACTGCACCATGTAAACCTGCCCCAAAGGACCACAAAGATACCAAGGCAGGGCTATAACGGGTGTGTGTGTGTGGTAGGGACATAGGATGTCTTTGTGTTTACACAGAACTAACATTGAATTCATCTCATTACTGAGGAAACCAGAGACAGGGTAGCTTTTGTAGATATGCAACTGGGCTTGGTAAGCAGACAACTGCTGACCTTCCAGGGTTCAGAGCATCCAACAGGTCTCCCGAGGTCCTTCCCCTTACTTCAGGGATGCTGGCAGTTCATGGAACCACTTAATACGGGAGACTGATTGGCCCACCTCTCGGGTGTAAATCCGGGAGGCAGAAGGTTGAGAATAATTTTATCCCAGGTTCATCTGTCGGCTTGTCAGTTGCATAATGATGGTGATGAATGGGCTACTTTGACAGCGAACATTTAGGAGCTGCTGACCTTTGATCTCTGGTCACATGATAGGGTCACCTGAAACCTGCATGACTTCTACCTGCCCATGGGTAACAATATAAAGGTCAAATGGGTTGGCAGTTCTATGTATCAAGTCTGAGGCAACTTGGTTGGGAGCTTTAGGAGAGGCCGGGTAGGGTTCCCCAGCATACAAAGCTATGGGCACGCTGCAGAAATGTGCTCGACAAAAGATATACAATTTCAAAGCAGGCTAGAATAGCTTTCCTTGCAAGGGAATAGAATGAACTCATTATTTTTAAAGGGCAACAATGAAAACAAACACTTTGGAAGAAAATATATTCTGCCAGTGACTCAGCCATTGGGAGGGAAAGCACACGGGCATCTGACTTAATGAGTGTTATTAATGCCATACCTGTGCCGTGGCAGAAGGTCCAATTGGATGCAATTACTGGAACAAAATCCCCACTGGGTCCGATCAAGCCCTGCTTTCAGCCATAAAATACGGTCTCTCTACTGTCCTCTGTCAGCACAGCACCCCACAAAGGGCTGTGATTGACAAAAGATAACCCTTCCAATTTCATGACTTCCCTGGTGCTTGAAACCTAAGTCAAGATTGCAAGGGACAGTCTCAAACTTCAGAAAGATTCTAGAATAACTTAGGACCAGAAATTCAAGTCAGTGTGGTTTTCAGATGCACTTATAACATTTCAGAAAAAAAAAAAATTTCTCCCTGCAAACCTTAGGATTTGCAAATCTTTGGATATCTTAGGATTTTCCAAATCTTTGGAAAAATTCCATTTAGTCAGAATCAGATAATAGCTGTCACATGGGTAATAAGCATAGTTATAAAAATAAAAGCCAGAGAGTCAATGCCATTGATTTCCCAAACCCAGAAATTACATACCCTGGGCAAGAAGCAGATGTCAGAGAAAAATCTGATTTACACAGAGGGTCTAGTTTTTACAAAGGCTGCCTGCAAAGTCAAAGATGGACAGACAGACAGACACTGGTGCATAATCCACCCATGCTCTGGAGAGAGAAGCCACGGAAAGGGCAATGGCTTGCTAAATGCAAGGCCAGCGGTTCTGACTTAGGGATGAGCGCTGGGGTTGTAAGCTGTGAAGAAAAATCTGAGTTAGTGGCTCCCCTATCTGCTCACCTGTCCACCCATCTCCACAGCATTGCTGCCTTCAGAAAGACTTTTGAGTAGCCTGCTTAACTGGAGCTTGGATGCTGCGAGGCAGTCACTCACGTCCATTTTAACCCTGTTTGGAACTTGAGGTCCAAGAACATCTCAAAGGTCCACAGTGCTCGCAGAAGGGAGCTCCGGATCACCCAACACTAAGTGCTGAGCTACAGGCTACATTCAGACTCCAGAGAAGATGGCGAGGGGCAAGGGAGAGGTGCCTGCTCACCAAGAGCATACCAGACTTCTGATATGGATTCACACTTTGCATGGACTTAGCAGGTAATAAAAGTCAAAATCCTCCTGGGCATGGTGGTGAGTACCTGTGATCCTGGGACCTTGGGAGGAGAGGGGGAAGAGGAGTAAGAGCTTGAGGCCAGCCTGGGCTACAAAGCCAACATTCCTCTATGGTCCAGAAGACCCTTCTCCATTTCCTGTTCACTTGTCTCCAATTCTCTGGTTTTCTCTCTTTCCATTGGTCTGCGTGAGCTTTTGGCTCCGAACACACTGGCTTATTAATTCTTCCTTCAGCAGGCCAAGAACACGCTCAGGGTATTAGTACGTTATTCCTTCCACTCAGAACTCCCATCTCCACCATCGATGGTGCTAGCCTGCCCTCTTGCCCTTCGAGTTACTGCTTAGAGACTCTGAAGAAAAGATTTCTGACTATTTTGCTCACTGCCATAGTCTCAGGCCTGGAGTAGAACTGAAGACCTGGGAACTCACTAATAGCTGAAACCCCTTGTGCCTGAACTACTCGGGTGAGATGACTCTCCCTGCCGCACACCCTAACAACAGCAATGGAGAACATGCGGCATGCTGCACGCGGTGGTTAATAACAATGTCGTCACTACCTGTGGACAAGGAGGGATATGGTGGGGAGGACATGGGTCTGAGAATTCAAGACATTGTTCTGCCACCACTTTATCCTGTGACCTCAGACAAAACCACTGTGGCTCATCTCTATGATGAGGGGTTCGGTGAGATATCCCCTAAGAATCTCCCCAGTTCTGAGCAAAGATCTACACACTCTCATATGCTTCTTACCACTAGGATAGGACAGAGTTGTTATCCCGGCTTTAGAGACAATCGACTGGGGACCTCGATCCAGATCACAAGGCCAGTATGTCACACAGACCAGAGCTTGGTTCACTTTTTATTCCAGCATTTTGCTCTTGTGGTGTAATTGGAGGTACCACCAGCCACTGTCATTGTGATTTGGAAGCTATATTTGCATGCAGGCCCTGGTTTTCTCAGAGGTAATATATGTGCACGGGAGTCTCCGCTGTACCACTAGCCAGAGTCAATGGGCTCTAAGCTGTCACTGCATTGCAGGCTGAAGAGATTACTCTTTTGCAGGGACCTTTGTGGTTGTTGGTGTAGCTCTTATGAAGAAGAGAAGCCTAGTAGGAATGAACTTGATGTTTCTCTATGGCCTCAACATCAAGTCCCACCCTGATCTCTCTCTAAGATGGAGTGTGCCAGGAAGTGTAAGCCGAAATGGACCTCCTTTTTTCTCAAGTTGGTTTGGGGTCAGAATGTTTTGCCACAGCAATAGAAAGCAAACTAGAACACGAAGTAATCTAGATAAGGGTCCATGTTTCATGGCACCTGCACTGGCTGCTCACAAGAGAGTCTAGGAGTTATTATGGTTAAGGAAGATGAAAACTCATCACTCAAGAAGTCCAGGGTGGGGTGGGTCCCAAGAAGACAGTCCACAGATTTACAGGACCCTGTTCCTTCTATGCTCTGCTCTGCCACCCACAGATGAGTGTCTTTCTTGAGGCCCAGTATGTTCCAGCCACCATACTGGAGTCCCAAGCAGGAAGGAGAAAGGGAAGAGTGGAATATACTCTCTTCATCATCCGAAGAAGATCAGCCTACAAGGGAGGCTGCACAGTGGCTGCTGGGTCCCTTTCTTTCCCATTGAAATTGCGATTACAGTAGAGGAGGAGTGAGGGCAGAAGGAGGAATCAGAGCTTTTCTGCTATGGTCTGTGAGCCAATAAATAGGAAGACAGAGCGCTTATAGAGACAAGCACTCTGAGGCTGTCAGGTTAGTGTGTGAAGAAAAGGGCAAACAGGAAATGGGAGCCCTCGGCAGGGCAGCTTTGGTGGGTGCTTTCCTGAGGAAGAGGGGTCATGGTGGCTGGAGGAGTGTGAGGATGGGGCTGAAGATGGAGTTGGTGAAGCCCAGGGTCTCAGAGGCCACTGTGAAGACTGGCTTGTTCCTAAGTGAGGGCTGAACTGCTAGAAGGTTTTACATGGGTGGGCGATGAGGCCTTCACCCCAGTGCCTTTCAGAAAGCCTCCATGAGAGGAAGCTTCTATGCTCATCCCTCACACAGAATTGGTAAAACTCTCAGAGGATTTTCCTTGAGTCCCATGGCTCCTACCACCTGCTCTGGAGCTGAGAGGGAGGCTAGACTCCAAGCCTTCCGGTGCCCACACTGTTCATGAATTGTGTGTCCCCTTTGTACTAGGACAGAAGAGACAGGCCAAAGCCTCCAGTGATCCTGAGTGACCCCAGAACTCTGCTCACATCAGTTTGAGGTGCTGTTACCTTTCTTTTCTGTGTTGTGGATTCAGGCTGAGGAAGAGGCCCAGCCTTCTGTGGCAGAGCCAGCTTTAGAGCCAGAACTGGGCTGGTTTGAAAAATGACTTGGCTTGCAAGGTACTTTTACAAAGAGAGTAGACTGAATTTTAAGATCCCCAACTGAGGTTTTTATGTGCGTCTGGGGACACTATCTATAAACAGAGTTCTCTGGAACCTTGGGAAGAAAGGAAACTGCCAGAGAGATGGCCTTAGGGAAGTACTAAGGGCCTCAAACCTTTGACTAACTGGGCAGATGGCCTGTTCTCTGGTTTGGCCCCTGGGAGGGAAAGGCAAGGGATTCAAGGCATTAGGTTTTCTTCTAGTCACGCTCCCTGCTAACGGTGGGGCTAGGTGTGTTCTCCAGGCTCTGGGAGCTTGAGCCTATAGTTCCTTCACTGTTGAAGAGTGACCTCATTTTCCTAGGACCAGCATTTGCTTGCTTATGAGGTGACCCTGAGGAGAGCACTTAAGTAGCATTGTCTCATCTGTCAAGCCGAGACAGCACGGAGTCACATCTGGTAAATACTGAAGGGTTGACCACCTCAGCTCAGCCCCTGGCTCCAGGAAGAAGGTTTTTCCCCCACACAACAAATGAGCAAGGCCATGTCCTTGCTGTGATGTCTGGTAGTGATGAGGGGGTGAGGTGGATGACAGACTCTTTGCACAGACACTCAGAGGCCCTCACTGTGGAGCCCAGGCACCTTCTCATTTGCCCAAATCCAGAAGGTCATAAGGAATCAAAGGATGACATCTGCTGGAGCAGTGTGTCATTAGAGAGGAGTCTGGGAACAGGAGGCCATTACAAGCCACCTTCCAGCTTCTGAAAACGGGGCGATTAACAGAGAAGCTCTGCTTCTTTCCAAGCAGGGCAGGCAGGAGATGGGCAGCTGGGAATGGCCAGGGCTGGGTGGTGAGTCAGGCCAGCGCAGTGAGGCCTGATTAGCTGTTGTGACCTCCTGCCCTGAGCCTGGCCTGTCGGGGAGCCAGGCTTCTCTGCAGACTGCTAAGTTGCAATTTATACTTGTTGGAAGACCATTCTGCAGTAGAGAACACCTGGGAGTTCACTCAGCCGGCCTCTCCACGGCCCATTATGCATCCTCTGCTGCCTCGCTCATTTCAGTCACTCATTTCAGTCACTCCTTCTGTGAGCTGACTGCCTCAGAGATGCCTAGTGCCAGAGGTGTCTGGCAGTAAGTTCCAAGGCTAGGCTTTGGACATGCCACCAGCAAGTGGCCTGTCTGTGAAGCATGAATGAAGAGAAGCCAGAAAGGTAGTCCTTCCAGAATGGCTTTTGCTCTGACCTTCAAGCAGTGCCACAAACAGTACTATTAATTCGTTTTTTTGCTTTTGTTTTGTTTTTATCCCCAACTGTGTAGATTAAAAAAAAATATATATTTTAAAATGCAATGGCTAGTATAGAGATAAGACAGAATGCACTGTTTCCTGGGGTGAGGAAGACATGTGAGCTCTCCCCAGGGTGGGAAGAAGAGATAAAGTTCTGGACAGTGGTACGCGGGCCTTCTAGGAGAGATTCATTTGGAAGAGCAGCAGATATGCCCCACACAGGATTTAATTGGTTCTAAGATGGTCTCTTGGAAGTGCCTGGGAACTATGGTCACTAACTCTTTTAAAATGATTTATAAAGTTCGTTTCCAGGAGCGAGGTCTTTGGGCAGTGGGCCTGTGAATTATTTCTCCATTGTGGGTACAGAGTGAGGACTGGGAACACTCCACTGAAAGAATCTGAAGAGGCTCTCCCTGGAAAGGAGGGACTTCTCATTTTTCAGTGAGGTAATTTCTGACAGCCATGCTTGCTCTTCCTGACTTCAAATTTAATAGAACCTCTGTCCTTAGAGCTAATCTCATCTGTGGGTCCCCTGGCTTATGGTGATGTTAACAGACTGGATGTGACAGTCAGAGACCAGGATCCTGCTGGCCTTCTCCGTTTCCGTGTGCTGTCTGAGAATCTACTCTGTGCCAGGTGGCCATGTCAGTGGCTCCTACTGACATCGGTGTGATTAGCATCCCCTCACAGGCAGGAACACTGAGTAGCTTAGGCAAGTTACATACCCACCCCAGAGCACATCCTGTGAATCACTACCTTCCAGTGTGTTATTGGGTTACTCTGAAGTTCTAAATCTAATGACATAAAGAGAGTGTAGAGAGACAAAACAGTGTCCCTCTAGACCGTCTGTTTCCTATGGTAGCTACCGCTAAGAAACACCAACTGCTGTTTCTTGAATGACCAACTATGGATATTACATGAAGCTCCTTCTCCTGTAGTCCACGCATGTGCGAATGGTGTCTGTGGTAACTAGCTCTTAAGAACCGTGACAGCAGCCAAACACTAATTGGAGCTTGGGGAATCCTGTGGAAGAGGTGGGGAAGAAGGACTGTAGGAGTCAGAGGGGTCAAGGACACCACAAGAAAACTCAGAGAATCAACTAACCTGGGCTCATAGAGGCTCAGAGACTGAACTGACAAACAGGGAGCCTGCATGGGACTGACCTAGGCCTTCTGCACATATGTACCAGTCGAGTAGCTTGGTCTTTGTGTGGAACTCCGAATAGTGGGAGCAGGGCTGCCTCTGACTCTGCTGTCTGCCTCTGGGACCCGGATCCTTTCCTCCTACTGGATTGCCTTGTCTAGCCTTAAGAGGAGAAGAGGTGCCTAGTCTTACTGCAACTTGATATGCCATGGCTGGTTGATATCCACGGGAGGCCTGCCCTTTTCTGAAGAGAAATGGAGGACGAGTAGACGGGGGTCAGGAAGGGGGGGGAGAGGGGAGGGAGGGGAAACTGGTCAGGATGTAAAATATACTTTGATATATTATATATAATAATTATATGGTATTATAAAATACAATATATAATCATATACATAAAACAACTAATCATGCATTTTTACAGAGAGAGAGAGAAAGGGGGGGGCAGAGGGAGAGGGAGGGAGGGAGGGAGGTGACTGTCGCAGAGGAGAGTAGGTGAAATGTTTTCAGTCCCTTCCTTGACTGTCTTTGTAACTTCAGATAAAATGCTTATGTTGCCCTTCGTTTTGCTTCTCCTGGGCTTGGGCAGAAGTCTCCTCTCCTCAGTCAATCCTTTCTGGAAACGCCCTCAGAGGCTCAGAGTTGTGTCCAGATCCCCTGAAGCTAACAATCAAGATGAACTTTTTTGATATGGATCTCGGATTCCTCAAAGCGTACAGTCTTTGATGAGGTCTAATTTACCTGTATTTTCCTCCACTCACTTTTTTGCTGGATCTTGACTAGTTGACTAGAGCTTACCAGACTCTGGTTGTCTCCCTTCCACACTGTACCACTGATCTGTCTCAGGCCTTCATGAAAGCAAAAGCTCTCTCTGTTACACTGTGAACCCAGTCTAGAGACGGTTCTGAAAACTACAAGTAATGGGTATGAACTGCTTTTAAAAGCATTCTAGAATCTTTGGTTTGAACTCCCTTGGGTTGGAAGTCTCCACTCTCTACCTCTATACGCTCACAGGAGCTGGTTATGTGTGTGCTTTGTCTCTTAAACTAAGTCGGAGGGGTGGGAGTTAGAGGGGGATGTCTTGGCGCCTCTCTAATCATATCTAAGATTTCTAGCTAAGGGATGATACCCAAGACCTCAAACAAAAAGCCACGCATGAGATTTAACTCTCCCGACTTCTAGCAAGAGGCGGAGGCATGGCTGTGTCGGCCATGTGAACACATCCTGATTGGCAAGCCACCTACACCACCTCTCTGGAATGTGGGTGCTGGCAGATAAGGCTAATGAGTGCTCAGCAGCATGCGGAGGAGCACTCTCTATGGTTAAGTCATCCAAGTGACAACTGCAGTCAGGGGACATAGTGCAATGTGCTAACCAGGCCGTGTAAAAAGAAACTCTATAATGACCAGAGTATCTCTGGTAGCACAATGTTCACCGTCAAGATAAGGATACTTAATTCACTGCCGGGTTTACAATCTCCATTTATTTGTGGGCACTAAGATACAAAGTAGTATCTCATGAGCATAGCTCAGTAGTAGAGTGCTCACCTAGAATGCTTACCTAGCTAGGCTCTGAGTTCAGCCTCTAGTATTCTCACTGGGAACAAGTATTTTGAATTATGAGGTTAGTACAAACATCTTTGAAACCCTATCTGTTCCAGTCAGCTTGTCAGTTAGAGAGTCTTACCAAAAGGTCTCAGCTCCAAACAGATACCAACAGTCTGCAAAATCTGACTTGAAACCAATGCCCTAAGAGTGCTAAGAGAACAGTATTAATTGCAGGATATCCATAGAATGGATTCCCTGGTAACAGTAAAATAGGCCGGCGGGGGTGGAGGTGGGGGTGAAGTAATGACTTGCTCTGCCATAGACTTCCAAACACGAGATGATTGCTAATTAAAACAACAACAACAACCACTACCCCAACCCCCCCCCCCCCAAATACCACAAAAAACCCACCTGGACACTAATGTTACCAGCAAAATAGCAACTTATTATGGTGCTTATGGACACCCACATCTACAGATGCAAGGAGCAACATCTAGGAGAGTAAAGGGCATAGGTGGGGTAGGCTGTGGACCAAGACGACTCTGCTCCTATCTAAAAAGCTTCTGCTTTCATAAGGGAATATATCTATCTGTGCATTATACTTGTGTAGCTGGGACCAGAGGAAGATGCAAGCAGCTGGAAGGACTAGCTCTCCTCAGCTGGGGATGCTGGGCACTTGTTCAAGGTCATACAGCATTTGGTCCCCGGTCCCTCACTTTCGGACCCAATTCTGGAAACCCAGTGAGGACTAAATTCCTGGTCTGGACAGGTCAACAAGGTAACAGTCTTTTGCATCATGAGGGAGATTTATCCACAGCATTCTTTGTTGGCTTTAATAAAGACAGGCTCTTTGGAGGGCTGGAGGGGAGATTTATTTTGAAAGTCCATTTTGTATCTCTAAACGTCTGTTGATGAGACTGGGGCTCAGGCCGGGGAATGGTAACGGGGTAGGAAGGACTGGCTTCTAATCCCGAACACTGTGTACGACTTCTCTCCCCTCTTCACGCCTGTTAAGAAAACTTGTCAAAACAAAGCTGGCAAGTAGAAACAGATGGTTTTTTTTCTACCAAAATGCTCTCAGGAATGGTTTTGGCTTCAGATAGTTCTGCCTCTTTTCTGAGTTAGCTGTACGAACGACTCCTCCTTGTCCTCTGTGAAGCCCCTGGCATGCTTCTTGAGCCCCCGTGGGCATACATGCTCCAAAGGGTCTGGCCATGAAGGCTAAAGTTCCCTCGAATTCTGAAGACAGGGCAAGGCCTGGGGCTCAGTCCATACTCTGCTCGGAGCAGCCTACACGGCAAAGTAGGCACATTCTTAGCTGGTCTCCCAAAAGGCCAGTGTCAGCTCTCTGCTGACTCTGTCTTGACCTTCCCTAAGTGGCCTCCTCTAGGATGCTGAGGGGCTTGGGGCTACAGGCCTCATCCCTTGCAGTTCACGACCCCTCCCCCAAGTCTTCGCTTTTAGGCACCTTTGTTGCTAAAGGCATTTAACTCTAATTCCAATTGACTTCAATTGTGTCCAAATTACTGTAAAAAGGAAGAAGACAACAGGCTATAAATATGAAGAGAGACAGAAAATCATTGAGAATCCTGCCTTTATGAATATTTGATGAGGAAAGGTTAGATCCATAGCTGGTAAATTATAAGAAATTATGTCTGTCATGTGACTCTGTCAGCAGGGGTTAATACAAATGGTGTGGGCCTTAGTTGGGATGACAATGCAGATTAAAAAAGATTTGCCCTGTCCCCGCCACAATCCCTTTTTCTTCTATTATTGGTGTAATAGAGTTGATCATTAGGACTGTGGCAAAAGAGCACTTGACTTGTTTTCTCAGTCCGTCACTACATTTTCACAATACATTTTTCATCTCTGCTAATCTTGCCCTTAATTGTGTGGTCGCTGTGGGCAGGATCCAATTATTAACTCTTTTGATCCTTCAGTGGCCCTGCCTTGGAGCTAGCTGATGAGACGGACGCCGGGCAGCCAGCCTGCATTTCTCTGCAGTTGGATGCATGGATCTTGTGGTTCATTTAGTGTAAGCAGAAAAAAAAATGGTTATTTTTCTCAAGTAACAGCTCTAGCCAAGTGTGAAATTGTATATAATTGTGTTATAGGATCCTGCCCGGGTTAAAGGGCTTCTTGGAGCTTCCATTATGAACCTGATTTCTCAGGTATTTACGATTTGCTTTCAGTTTTAAGAAATCTGAATTAGACCTGACGTGTTCTGCCTGGAGGCTTATTGTTGTTGCTGTTACTTTTCGAAGGGGATTAAAGTGGCCATCCTGGATCGTTTGTACTGATGGCCAGTGCGAGGTGAACTTGATAAACGGCGGTGGGGGCTACGATGATGCCCGGGTATCTTGGTGCCCCCAACAAGGCTGGGGAAGCCTTGAAAATGGGTGCTGGTGAGAAGCCAGCTCCTGAAGAAAGGTGAGTGGGGCCAGAGAGATGACTCAGCTGGCAAAGTTGCTTCCACCCAGGCTGATGGTGGGAGTTTCATCTCTGACTCCACATCCATGGAGAGAACGGACCTTCATCCATGCTCCTAGGAATGTGCACCAATCCTTACACCCTACCCTACTAAAACAAACAAACAAACAAACAAACAAACAAACAAACAGAAATATTTAAAAAAAAAGACAACACCTACCCCCACTCCCATGCTTCTGCACTGCTACCCTACCTGTCGGTGGGCACCAGCACTTGTGTGTCTCCACTGAGCTCCTTATAGGAAACATCACGGTGGCCTAAGGCCAGACTTTCTCTGATCTCTACACATCATGAATTATATACCTTTCATAAAGTGGTCATATACTTCTAAAGGGGCGGACATGGCTGAGCATGTTTAAAGTCTGGGAACGGCCAAGGAGAAAGGGAAAGTAATTTCTACCAGCAAGTGCAGGCAAACGAAGGAAGGCTCCAGAGGAGGGAGGGCGGGAGCTCGCGGCACAAAGGTAAATTAATAACGTCTATGCATGCCAGCACACCCAGAGTCCCAGCACGTCTCCAAATCTAAACTAAAGCTGTAAACCACAGCTAGCCAGGAGAACATCATTCAGAAAAGGGTTAAGTGTGACAGCCAAAGGAATAATTGCAGCTGTCACGCTGCAGAAATCTGCAATAGGAGCAGAGCCCAGCAAGGACCACCTAGAGTTCTCCCAACAGAGGTGCATGTTCTGCCCACACTTACAGCCACCCCAAAGTAGGAAATTTAACACATCAGGGAGCCCACTGGATTATCAAATCGACTAATCAATAGCATTGACAATATTTCTGCCTAAAAGCATGGGGAAGTGGTAAGTCGGTCAGAGCAGACAGGATATTTGCCGATACATTACCTTGGACCTTTGACTTCAGCCAAGGGCCCAGGGGGCACATGACTTCTCTTTCCAAGGTCTGGGATTTTCTGCCTAAGTGATTTCTCCCTGCTTGAGTTGAGTCAACAGCATCCTTCCTCAAGAACTGGTACAGGGAACACATGCAAATCACGTAGGCCCAGTCTCCCAGGGCCCTGAAGCAGCATGTGGGCCATACCATTACCCCTCTCAGTAAATCTCAGCTGTGTGTGCGCAACATCACTATACTCGGCGGGATACAAATGGCTTCTTCGTGTTTCCAGATTGCTCCTGAGAGTTGAGCCACCTGAAGAGTTCTGTCCCCTTGGTGTGACCTATACCAGGTGGTTCTGAAAAGACATTTTGGCCGTTCTCTACTCACTGAATTTAATGCTCCAGAAAGCAACAAGATTTTATCATTGAGAATGATGCTAACTGAGAGAGACAAGGAGAATACACTGTTCATGTCCCTGGCTTTAAAGAACCTTTGGGGCCAGGCAAAGTGCAACTCATCAAGTCCACACTAAGCATGCTCCCCAGAATCTGACCACCTCCCCAGATTATTCCTTTGGGAGCAACACTCTGGACACAGGTGAGCCCAAATACTAGGACGAACCCCCTCTGTATGAAATATTTGTCATTGAAGACTAGAACAGAGCTATCAAGAACCCACTTTAGGTTGGCTACCTCATTTAATCTCATCTAATCGTCTACATAATCACTTGAATCTACTGATGAAGAAACTGCTGATCAGAGAAGTTAATTAACACACCCAAGGACACAGCATAGGGAAGGAATGAGACTAGAATACAGGTTGACCAGTCGGCCCCCAGACTCTTGGTGACACTTTTGAAGCAAAGTGTTGAAAACTTTTGCTTGCCCAATGCAGCTCAGGTAGGTGGGTGACAAAATGCCAACCCATAACTCCTCGGGAAGCAGGAAAGCAGGAAGGTGGGGCTGTGGGACATGGGAGGAACATAGCTCCTGGTGTCTGTTTCCTTCTCCCATAAGCCCTCTAAGGGGGCGGGTACCCATGGTGAAAGGGGCGGAAAGGCTTCCTATTTGGAAATGGATCTGCTGCAGGCCATATCTGTACCAGTCCTTGGGTTCTCGAACCATGACAAAGCCAAGGTTTTCTTGAACTGGCATATTATTGCAGTCTGCCTGGCTGTGCTGTAACTATTTCAAGGACTATTAAATTAAACCCTGGAGACAGTTTCCCTTAAGATAAAGAGCATGCTTTTTATTGTGTCATCAAAGGAGACCAGAAAACCTGAAGCTTTCAGCTTTAAAGACAACATAATGAGATCAGAGATTTCGCTTGCAAAGAAATTAACTTTCGGTTAATTAATGAAAGTAACCTTAAACAGCGGGCATGTTGCCAACAACCAGGACACTGTAATAAAAAGGGGGGAGGGGAGATAATGGGCTGCTTTCAAGGGGCCAGGGCTCAGCAGCCCAGAAAAGAAATCTGATGAGGATGCTGCTTGTAAATTTGATCTCAAATTCTTAAGATGAACAAATAATAGCCTTATCTGTAATAAAGTCAGCTACAAATGCTTTCTTTTCCCCCATAATTTTCTGTTCAATTTAGATAGAAGATTTAATTAGATGTTGGTGAAACACCAGTTATTTAATAAAACCCTTAATAAAAATCTAATCTATGGTACATAGAAACCACTGTAACATAATCACAATTTTAAAAATACATTTTAGGGTATTTACTTTTTACAATTAAGAAAATATATGTGTGTGCCACGCTCTATTTTCCCATCAAGGCAAAAGCTAAGGAAGGCAAACCCGATACTAATGAAAAAGCCCTGAACTACGAGCCTTTTCCTCTTCTCGTGAAGTTTGTTTTTAAAGGATTTCTTACATTAATTGCAGCCCAAAGGGGTCCTTGAACCTGAATAAGGGGACTCAAGACCGATCCAGGCTGCCTCACAAAGCTTTAAACTTATAATTCGGCTACTATAGGAATCAAGCTAAAGTAAAGGTTTCTAAAATAGCCTAAGACACAGCGAGGCCTCCCACTCCTGCCCAGCTGTCCCTGCGTCATCGCCACGGCCTGCGCAGGCTCTCCTTTCATCGACTGAGGATGAGCATGGAGCATGGTGACTCATAGCACACACTAGAGCAAACTGGGGACACTCCGAATATGCTCTCCATTTCCCAAGTCCTTACCCAGTCTCAGAATTCTGGATGGGACACCCTGGGCCCCAGGAACCCATGGCGAAGAGTGGGTGGTACTGGTTTCCATGAGGGGTAGCTCCAAGTTCCCAGCCTTAGGAGCAAGACTCAACCGGAAACGGGATGCAAACTGGGAATCTAATAGTCTGCACAGTGTGGTTTTACTGCAGGGAGCTGGATGTCCGGAAGGAGGGACTCCACTCTTAACTGAACTGTGTAAACTAAATCTACAAAGCCCATGTCCTTTTATTGTCTCTGTATTGTTCTCAAGACCCTGTGACTAGTTATGTGAAGTAATTTCTTGGATCGATGGGGTGGTGGGTGGGGTTCAGGGTTGAAGAGCTAAGTTTCCCTGGGCTTAAAGGGCAAAGAAGGGCTGTTTTTTGCGGCCCCAGTGACCCAGCAACAGGACTAACAGGCCTGTGGAATCAACTCCCTGTGCCCTTGGCCAGAGCCACGTGGTGTCTCCGTTGGCAGACGACCTGAGAAGGTCACTGTTCAGCGCATCTGGAGGCTCCGATCATCAGGTTTAATCATCAGCATGGGGTTCCAGTAGCTTCCACTGTATATAAATTTAAATAATGGTCCCTCCTCCATGAATGAAGAAAAGTTCACAGACTTTGCCCATCTGTTCCATGAGGCTGTTTGTTCACTTGGAACTTCTGATTAGACACCTCCTGCTACTCATATGCACGCCACTGTCTCCAAACAATCCATGGTGTTTGGGGTATTTATTGATTTATGGTGTCTGTTATTTTGCTTCAAATCTGCCTCTTCTCTGGCAAGGACACTGATGCTTGACGTGGACTGAATGTGGCTTGTACTCATTAAGACAGTCATGGGACCACACGGCCATCCAAGAGTGTGTCCTGATTGGGTGTCAGACTGTTTCATTTCTGCATGCTTTACCAATGGCTTAGCCAACCACAGAAACCAACCCCAGATTGAGCTGGAGGACAAGAGAAGATGGGGCATACCAGGGAGGTTGTGGGAAATAGAATGGGGATATAAGGAAGAAAGACTTAAATACCATCTAACTGCCTCCTGTTGGGAGGGGGTGGGACCTGACCACAAACCCTAGGTTTTGGATCACCTTCCAGTCTGCAGACTTTTTCCAGTACATAATCTCTTTTGCTTCTACAGGTTGGCTTCCAGCAGCCTTGCCATACCTTGAGGACAAGAGACATATTCTTTTTTTTTTTTTTTTTTCCTTTCTTTCTTTTTTGGTCTATATGTACATGCATTTTAGATGTGGAGGCCACAGGTCCAGGTCAGGTGTCTGCCTCTGTTGCTCTTCACTTTACTTCTTGAGACAGGGTGTCTTAACTTCTCAACCTTGAGGGGCACTTTTTTCCCTCTCTCTCTCTCTCTCTCTCTCTCTCTCTCTCTCTCTCTTTCTTTTTTTCTTTCTTAAGAGAGGGCTGATGTGCTTATAGGCCTGGAAAGAAAGGGTTGGGGGAGGTGGTGGCAGTAACCTCAACTCTTTCTAGCTCAGAGGCAGTTTCTGAGAGTCCCTTAAATATTAACATGATAATTGGGAGCCGGGGACCTTGCTCCAGTGGTGGGTTTCATACAATATCCTGCCTTAACAGGATCCGTGGGCTCCTGGGAGGCCTCCAAACATGGGATGCTCACTTTTGTGGTCTGTCAAGCAAGCAACGCCTAAGTCAAAGTAAATTCTTCCAGGAGCAGAACACTGAGGCAAGTGCTTCCGGCCAAACTGCACACAGGTCAGTCCTCTTTCCCATGAGCTTAGCAGAGCAAATTCTCCCTAACAGCACAACAGCAAGGGCAAACTGTGGTGTTGAATAAGTCATGGAACAGGGAGAAAAAATTACCTATGGAACCTGTTCGTCTCTTTGTTGCTGGGGAAGCCAAGACTCTTGGGTGGTAGGATCCCTGGGCTAAGAATCAAGGTGATAGGGCTTCTGGGTAGCCTCTTGGTGTGACTTGCAGGCTTCCCCAACCACTGGCAGATTTGTCTCACTGGGGGGAGACGCAGAGCTTTGAAGTCTCCAGAGAGGTTTCCCCTGGAGTCTTGGCAGTGTAAGGGAACTTGAGAAAAACCACAGAATTCTGTGTAGTTGTGTCACCTGTGAGGATGGGAACATCCATTTCATAGACCTGCTACATGAAGTAAAGTCTGTGGCACGCAGTCACCGGCTCCAGCAGTGGCAGCCATGACCAGTCAGTAGCACGACATCTCAATGACACTGCCACTGTCTTGCAATATGCCAGAAGGCTTCTCCTCAGAAAGTATGATCATTATTAGCCTTCTCTAATGTGTCAAAGCATAAAGAGCCATGATATTGTTGATCCTGGGAGCCACTGACACTTTTGGAACTTTTAAGTCTCTAATCCAGAAGCGTCAAAATGGTGGTTTTAGGGCCACATATACTTACACATTTATTTTGTCTCAAACATTGCTGACTCTTTTAATTTCTTACAGTATGAATTAGCTTTTAAAAGTATAGACATTTTATCAAAAAATAAAGATTTGGGGCTTCCCTTGAAGCATGGAGAGATCTGCTTATGTGGGCCACGATTCTTCCATGACATAAACTGGGCATACCTGAGTAACGGTCATACTCTTTAGGCAAGACACACGTGCCCCAGACAGAAATCAGGTCTGTGTCCCTGTGCCCGGCCCACCTCATCACGTACTCCCAGTCCCTGCTCGGTCACTGAGCTGCCGAGGAGGGGTACCTGCTACAATCTGCTGCCCAGTCTATCTTGTCCCCTCTATAATTCTGTCACTTTGTGTTCTGTGGTTGTGACTCGGAGTCCTGGAGCTAACTTCCCAGTGTCACAAGTTCCTCCATCTTACAGCGTTGCTGAGTGACTCCTCAGGCTTTCTCCACAGTGACCAGCAACAATAAGTCTGTTTGTTTTTAGCTGTCAATCCCCAATAAGTAGAGTTTACTCACATCTTTTCTTTTCAGCCCCTGTTCTGGCTGCTGTCTGGGAAGCTCAGATCTGAGCATCTCTCTTATACTCCCTGTATCTTTAGTACTCTCATTGCTCATCTCAGTAGGCTCGCGGTGCATGCTATGTCCAAGGACCACCCCACGTCCAAGGCCCAGAGGCTCTGACAGCCGAGGAGATGACTTGACATCCCGCTCTTCTTTACAACAGAATAATTTTCAATAGTGAATAATCAGTACTAAACCAATGGGTTCATGCTTTAGTTTCAGAAGAATTGATTTATAGTAAATAAAACAATTTCAATTAATACATAACTAAGACTCAACCAAATATTTTATAAAGAGAACTAGAATTTTCATCTATCAAGTGAAACTATCACCCCCCCAGGAGTGTGAAAAGGCTTCTCTGCGTTAGATAGACACTTAAAGCCCAGATGAAAACCTCTGGGAGTTGGCGTGGAATCATGTCTCTCTCCACCTTCACTGCTTGGTCTCAGTGCACTGTTCTGATTGAGGGACACGTAGTGCCGGAGTGGTCAGAGACAAACAATACTTAAAGTGAGGTCAAACAACTCCAGATAGTACTCAACTCACTCTTGGAATTTGTGTGCGTGCGTGCGTGCGTGTGCGTGCGTGCGTGTGTGTGTATGTGTGTGTGTGTGTGTGTGTGTGTGTGTAACCAGCTGACTGTGTGACTGAGAATCCTCTGAGAACAGTCTTCATTAAAAAAGACATCCATTCCTAAAATGTGTTAGTTTGAAGCTGATGTGTGTGGGAGAGCTACAGGAGTATCTTCAGGGAGAAAGCAGACTCCCTTTCTTTAAGCTTCAATAGCTTCCATAAACAGCAAGGGTGCCCTACTGCCAGCAGGAAGGGCAAGAGGTATGGGAAGTGAGCCCCACACGTGTGGCCTGACCTCTTAAGGGGCTTCCTTAAAGAGGTCTCTGCTTTCTCTAGCTAAGTCACTCTAGTTTGGCTTTCTGACATCCTCTGACCCAGAACTTTGCTGAGTCCTGGATCTTCTTGTCCTAAGTCTACTAGTCTGGGTTCCTAGCTGTCCTGCCTGCCATTCTGGCCAGCAGACCTGGCTGGCCTCTGGCTGGTTCAGTTCTCATGCCAAGCTGCTCACCGACTGTGCCCTTGCTGTGCTTTCTCCTCACCATCCTCTCCTCTCCAGTATGATCTATTTCAAACATGAACGCTTGCCTGCCTGGATAAGGGACTCGGGGGTTCACTCTCCAGTCCAGTTCAACTCTTGGCGTAAATTCCACATTGTGCTCCTACTGCCTAAGCCTCAAAGTGGCATTTATATGAGCTGTATCACAGGAGATATTGCTTGGTGAGGAGGCAGCTGGACAGAGAATTTATCCTTATGTGAGAATACATGTGTGGCAAAGACAGCCAAGGCTGTCCAGGACCAGCTGCAAACCGGAATGGTGAAGGCTCTGGGTTGAGCAGGGTTTAGTGCCTCCCCTGACCCCACAAGGCATCTGCTCAGGTCCTTTAGCACTTGGAATGCCCTTTCTTAGGATAGGATATTGCCTAATAATAGAATTTATGGTCTTTAGTTCTGAGCTGTCAATAAAATCACAGGCTACTGCAGAGTTTTCTCTAAGACGGTCTCACTAAGGAATGCTTCTCACTTGGATGCAGCATTAGCTTTCAGACCCCATCGAGTCAGTTAGGGGTCTCTAAGGCTTCTTTGATAGTACCCAGAGCTTGGGGTTCTGTTCTGAGGTAAGGATCATTTAAGGTGCTGGGTTGTAATCATACAGACTGGTTAACCAAAGTTGTTCTCCTGTGCTTATATCTCACCAGCAACTCTAAGAAACAAGTGCTTTCAATAGCGACCGGTAGTTATGCCTCATTCAGGAAAAAAATCCAAGCTAAAGCTTCAAGAGTTAATTCTAAATCCTCCGCATTTACTAACCCAGGTGCTTTGCTCTCTGCAGTAAGGAGTAATAATCCTGGTCTTTGCTCTCTTCCAGATATGACAACAGGAATGTTTAAAGGTGTTGCCTGTTTATTTAGTTCCTAAAACCTAACAAGTATAGTGCCTATGTGGTAATGCACACATACCAAATACACACCTATGCAATATGCATGCATACCAACACATGCATGTAGCAAGCATGTATATATAAATATAGTCATAGATATACAAGCACATGTCTTTTTAACAAGTACTTATGCACACAGGCACAAATGTGTATGTAAAAAATCATATGTACACACAAAATGCAAAGCCACCCGGCTGGCTTTGGCGGGGGCTATATGTCGTCAACATGCTAGAACAACACTCAAAGCCTTTTTGGTTATTCTCTTCCACTGCTCATTTTTAACCTAGCCCTCACGTTTCAAGGGCGCTGCTCTGAAAAATTTGGGCCACCTGGAAAGATTTTCTAAAGTGACTCCTTTATTCTTGGGAAAGGGAGAAAGGCAGGTTAATCATCTATTGACTCCCTGTTCTTATTACTGGCATAAAGCCTCAGCTTTGCTAAATTTCCTCTTTGGAGCTACCTAACAAACATATATCACCAGGAGGTGCAGATAACGATCCGAAAGATTAAGCTTTGTCACTCAAATGATAATTAAAAGAGTATTTTAAACACACTGTAAATATACACAAGCCATCATGAAATCATCAAAACCCTGCAGAGCGTGCCACCTCCAGGGTCTATAGATTACCAGGGAGAGGGATATTGATGTTAAGTCCTGCTTGTCTTGGAAGACTGTCATTAACTGTCCCAAGCTTGCTCTTAGCCGACCACCTGAGCTAGGAGACTCGGTGGAGTCTGGCCCTACATCCCAGTGTAAATTAATGGGATTTGGGCTGGGCTCTTCAATATGCATTTAATTGTGATCCCTTTCTATTCAAATCCATGATTCCTGAAATACATATTATCCCAGGAACTGCCAATAAAAACAGAAGTCAAGATTCTCTTGTCCAGCTTTCAAAAACTGATTTCATACGCATAAAAGACTTAGAGCAGATTATTTTCTTCTAAAAATTTTCATTTATAGCATGTCATAAGAAGACACCAGCCCGTGTATGGCAGAGGCACCCGGTAGCATCACCTTTCATAAGAAAGAGAAGCTTGTCATCACAGTCTTATTAGGATGTCACGCGATGTTAAACTGGGGAAATATTTCTGTATATTCCAATTAGCGCAGCCATTTACTGGCACAGGCATTAGAGAAACTGCTCCTCTTTAGAAAAACCCTTTCCTCCGGGAGCCAGCCCTTTGTTTGACAACGCTGAGAGTGTTATTTAGAGATTTTAATTGCTCAGTTGATCTGTGGCTAGATCTCAATAATCAAAACAATAAAATTGTTGGGTTTTTTTCCCTGACAACTGTAATAAAATGCCTGTGGTGGCCTGGGATACTCAGCCACGCTGGATTGACACTGTCAGATTCTCATTCATGTATCTTTTTTAATCAGAGGCAAAAGAGCAATTTTCCCAAAGTTAAAATACATTACTAATATTGCTAGTATCAACAAACATTCCGAATATTACTGATGTGTACATGGGAAATCCAATCTGATTATCTTTAACATTCTATACTGATTAGTGAGTGATAGCAAAGGGTTGCAATCCTTAATTAAAAAGGAACTACCCGCAGTCAGCTAGAAAAGGCCTAGTATTTCAAAAACGGGCAAGTGATGGACATTTCATAAAGGGAGAAACATAACTAGGGATGGAATAACAGAAAATGCCTCCACCTCATTGGTAACCAAGAGAAAGCCATGGAATCAATGCCACACGCAGCAGCCTGTGTGCGCATGTGCACATCAACCCGTGCTTTTCAGTAGTGGTGAGGAGAAAGGCAGGTATGCTCGTCGGCTGCTGGGGGGTCTGTGTAACTGGTTCCACCTCTTGGAAGTACATTTTTTGTGTTAAGTACAAAAGGCTTAGAAAATGGCATGTGTTGACCCAGTCATGTAATATCTGGAAAATCATCCGAAGGTGTCGAGAATCAGGCAGAGCTTTTGGAGCAGGATGTTCAGCCCGGCACTTACTTGATAGATAGGGGAAAGAGTGGGTAGCTGGATGGTCAACATCAGACGGAGAGAGGAGTAGATTAATAGCACCCCTATGCAGGGGCAATCTAGTTCCCATAAGCAAATCATGTTCCCAGTATTGAAAACCATGAACAACTGCCAGGGCTGGGAACCCAGTACCTGCCTTGAGTGTATGAAGCACTGGGTTCAACACCGAGCCCTGCAAAAACAAATGCAAACACTGCTCATGCACATCCAGTAAAAGGAGAGAGGCAGGAGGCAAGGCACAATGATGCCTTGGGGTGGCATGGCGGCCAGGCGCTCACGTGTCAGACTTTTCTGAATTTTCAAGAACTATTTTCAATTAGCACAGATTACATCTCAGTCTAAGACAGTTAATTAGAAAAGCAAATTTAGAAATCCTGAGCACTGAAAACAGTTCCCACAATTTTCTATGAATCATTTATCTGACTTCTGATGAACAGAGTCAGGGCTGAGGGAGCTTCCTTCTGGTTGGGAGGAGAGTCTGGGGGGAATCTTCACTATGTTGGACCTTGCAGAAACCTGGAAAGGGCGTTTCAAAACGTTTCTAAGGGTGGAATGGGAGTTAGGACCAACACAGAGGCCTGAGGAAATTGTTTGGTATATTAGGCTAAGCCTCTGTGGGACACAGGACAGCCAATCGGAGAAGCATGAAGCAGACATGATTACTTTGCAGTCAATTTTGATTTTGAAATTTCACGAATGGGAACATTTTACTTGCTCCCATTAAAAAGAGAGATCCTCCCAGGATCACCGCCTTACTTCCTCTGCCCCAAAGCACACGAGGGAAAGGCCTAGGATATCCCTTTTCTGTGACTTGGAAAGAAGCTACTGGCATCAACACTGGGACCACAGAGCTCAGAAATGTGACTTGGTTTAGTAGACGTAGGTCTCAGGACTGTTCATTCTGAGACTGAAGGGAACTACTGGCCTTACTTAACCGCTCCTACCCAGCTTCCCCGCCTTGCCAGCACCTTCTTCTGCTGGATTCTGTAAGAAAGGCGCGCGGACCCTTGGGAAAGCCACCTCTGTGACCTACTTGTAAGGACGTGGAGGTGAAGAATGGAGATGAGCCAGGAGAGTAGAGGAGTTAAAACAGAGCTCTGGTGGGCTGACAACTGAGTTACTGCTGCAGCACTGACCTGAGCCTTGCTCTGTACACGACCACGGCTGCTTTTATGCGTTCCGCTCCCTTTAAAAAACTCTTCCTCCAACCACGAACATTCTTTGCCTTCTATTTATGTTTGTTTGTGCGTATGTGCGAGCACATGTGTGCACACAGAAGTCAGTGGACAACGTGTGGGAGTCAGCGCTGCCCTTGCACCATGTGAATTCTGGGGAATGACCTCGGGCTGTCCTTCAAGCCAGCAGGCTTAGAGGCAAGTCCTTTTACCCAGGGTGCTATCAAGCTGGCCCCAATACTGAAGAATTTTTAAAGCATCAATTTTAAAAATGAGTCTAAAAAATGTTTTAAATTTTTAATTTGAAAGTTTTTATTCCTATTTATGTGCATGGGTGTTTTGCCTGCATGTATAACTATGGATCCCTTGGGTGCCTAGAGCCTGCAGAGACAGAAAAGCTCATCTGATCCTCTGGAACTCAGAAGTGCAGTTTCAGATGGTTTTAGCCACCATGTGGGTGCTGGTAATCTAACATAGGTCCACTGGAAAAGCAGCCAGTGCTTTATTTTAGTGTGTGTGTGTGTGTGTGTGTGTGTGTGTGTGTGTGTGTGTGTGTTTTTTTTTTTTGAGACAGAGTTTCTCTGGGTAGCCCTGGCTGTCCTGGAACTCCTTCTTATAGACCAGGCTGGCCTTGAACTCAAGAGATCTGCCTGCCTCTGTCTTCCAAGGGCTGGCATCAAAGGCGTGCACTACCATACCCAGCTCAGCCAGTGCTCTTAACTGCTGAACCATCTACCTCTCTGGTCCACATCTCTTTATGTTTAATACTTGGGGTCCATGTCCCATGGCAGGAGGTAAACAAAGAGGCCAGTTCTTCTGAACTGGGAAGCCCTTCAGGCCCCTCCCCAGGTCATGGGGAAGCCTGGTAGGTAGGAGGGGGGAGGGGGCAGCTACAGTCAGGACAAAGTGCCCTCAGCAGCCAGTGTAGCCCCTGTCTCACAGCAGCTTTCTGAGTGCGCTTTTATTCAGAGCTCAAGAGTTTCAAGTTGCAGTGCAGAGCAGATATCTTCCTCTTCCCTCACTAAGGACTGCTGTTGGTCTCAGGCAGTCGCCTGAGTGGAAGGAGGTTTCAGCATGGCTGCCTCTCCCATGGGCTTTCTTGGCGGAGCTTGCTGAGCCACCGTGGATAGAATGAGAGCCGCCTCAGCCAGTCTCGGGAAGCGGCTTAGGAAGCCTGTCCTTTGCATCTGTGGTCACAGCAGCCAGCAGAGTGCTGCCTTCCACTGAAGACCAAGTACATGATCCACTGCGGCTAATCAATAGGATAATGGAATGAATCAATAGGAAAGATTTTTAGAAGGTCTTAATTAAAGAAACACTTGCAGATACAAATGATGTCTTCAATCTATTGATAGTGCCAAGGTGAAGGGTTAAACACAAACAAACCATCAACTTTATTTTGCCCGCATGCCTTCCACAAGAGAGCAACCCAGCAGCCTCCTGGCCCCAGGGTTGGCCCATTAATCAGTCCCTTGTCAATTGCAATAGCCACACTGTATGGGAAAATTAGTCTATGATCAAAATTTTAATTACTAAACAGCAGCTCCAAACAATGAAAAATAGGCATGGCTACCCTACTTGGCTTTCCTTTGCTCCGAAAGCTGGGGCAGTATCCCCTATACAAATTGCTTCTGTACTTCTGCACGCCAAGTCTCCTTCCAATGAGATGCACAGAATTAGAATAATTAAAGAAAGCCTAAATTGATAGATCCCACTTAGGCTGGGAATTCTCCAGTGGGCCTTCTGCTCAAACATGTTACATCAATATTTTTGATTCCCCCAATGGTCCTGCAAAAGGTACTGGTTTAAAGAGACATCAATCTGTGATGTCAGCATTTATCTAATGAACCTTCAAAAATCAATGTCTGGGATGGTCTGTTACATGCAATCCCCCGATTTGTCCACTCTCCTAGCTGTACTTGGCTAAACCTACAGCCATAATGACAGCAAAAGTGTGTCAAGTGGCCAGGCAGAATGGCTAGATGGGATGAGACTGAGAGGAAGGGGCTAGCTTCAACCTGGAGATTCTAAGACACGGGCATCAAACAAGGAAGCCATGATGTTTTTCTTTTCCCAGAAGGAAGGGATCTGACTTCAGCCAAGCATCTCTGGGATGATCCGCTTCTCGGATTGTGCCGTCCAAACCCACCTCTTCCTTGATGCTCCCATCAATTTCCTGCCTTGGTCCTGACAGCTAAGGTGATTTTCTGCTTCTTTTGGGCTACCGGACTGGGGCTGCCATTTAGCTCCGCTCAACAGGAGGCCATGCTCAGCCTTCCCCTTGTTAGTCTGTACGCGTAGCCCACGCCCAGCCTTCTGTTAACTGCGCTCTTTGACATGGATATCTTGACACCCTAACAGGCAGAAGAGAGGGCCCAAGTTTGTTTCACTTCTTTTCGCCTCTTTAAAATAAATTGGCCTGAACTGGCTGCCATGAGGTTGAGCTACTTCAAATGCATAACTCAGGTGACAGCATGCCAGTCACAAGGCCAGCATTTGGTCTGCCTCGGAATCTCCGCTTTTGTTTGCTGCTGTTCTCTCTCTCTTGACCAAAAGAGTCAGTCTTGAGAGCGGGTGCGGAGCATGGGCTGTAGGATGTGGTGTGCACGCTGAATGTGCCTCTGACTCCTGTCTGTCTCCCTCAGTGCAGCTTTCAGCCGCCTTTCTCACTGACTTTGAGTCCAATTAAGCTACAATGAAAGGTACCATGATTTCATTTGCTCGGATCGTCATGTTTCAGAAGTTCAGTAGCCTGAAAAATGTTCGCTGTCTCTCATTAAGCAGGTTCTGGCAACTGTGTGAAGTCTCTAATTTCGTTGCTTTTCCCACCGTGTTCAGCCCTGAAGATGGCTGCCTGTGGGGAGAATCCATGCCAGCCTCAATGTTAGAAAGGGCATCCAGCCCTAGAGACAAAAAACTGCGTGAGAATGTCAGACTCACACCGTGACAAACACGAGGTGTTCTGAGGGTTTCTGTCAGGTCGCCAGGGTTTTCCTAGGATGACGCTTATATATAGGAGGTTCAAGTGTGGGCATCTGTGTGTGCATGCTTGAGGGTGGGCACACTACATGCCAGAGAATTCTGAATGGAGTGATCATGTTTACAGAAACACCAATAAAGACCTCCAAGATATTTTTTCAAACAAACGAACAAACAAAAAGTTCTTATTTTTAAAAGCTTTGAGGAAAAATCAGTTTCCATTTGTTTAAAAATAAACCAAATTTTAAATTGCATTAAAGAATGCTATATAAAAATGAAGTTGACCAAGGAAGTGCAGGGTGTGTGAGACAGCAGAAGACTCAGTGGAGCCTTGCTTGTGTTTCTGGAGGCTCAACAAAAAAATAAAACGAAGTGACCCAGAACCCCAAACCTGCCCGTTCTGTGGACTATGTTTATGCTGTCATAATTCCCATTATGCTCTGTTTTAATAAGGAGAGTGCTCTGCAGATGCCAGAATGACAGCTGTCACTTACTGATTGCAATCTTCTAGGTGCCAGGCACTGGGTTAAAAAATGTACACACACCATCTCATTTAATCCTCTCCAAAACCCGTATTCCAGATGAGGACTCTGAGGCCCAGAGAAAAACATGGATGGCAACAGAAAAAGCCAAAAATCAAGCCCGAGCGTGTCTAACTCTGAAACAGTTGTCCTAAGCATGCCATACTCTGCGGCGGTGGCAAAGGCTGGTGCAATCCCCACCAGATTCCCAAAATGAAAAATGGCAGGTGCACACTGATCGGGTCATGTCCGCTCAGTGTCCCTTGGGGTGGAGATTAGCATGGCCACCGAGTCAGTTCCCACCCTGGCTAATTTAATGCATTCATTCTGGCGGACAGGGATCTTCTGCCAGTCCACCCTTACTAATCTTCCCACTTCCAAAAATACTGCTGGTGAACGGGGATTTGTTTTCTACTTGCAAAAGAAGAGGCCCACGGAAGAAAGACCATCCGGTCACTTCACACAGTCAGTGCGGGCTATATGCTATGTGCTCCTAGGAAAAGTCCAACTCCCAGCACTGTTTGCTTTATGTTTGATATTGGCTTCAAGAGCAAGCTTACCCCAACGCTCTGCCGCACCCTTCCCAGGACCGCTCGTCCAGATTATCATCACAGAGCTGCCAAGGCCTCTCTCCAAGTGGTAAACACCTACTGATCTCATCTGACATCACAGAGGCAAAACAGGGCACTTTCTCAGGCCCAGGTGGTGAGAAAGACCTCATCTGGTTGAGAACTGAAGGTCAAAGAGGCCCTGGGTTTGGCTGACTGTGCCAAACCCCCGAATCCTAGAAGATTAAAATGTAATCAGAGTTCCTCCTCCTAGCTCAGGGACACACGGGTCTAACAGTCCTTTTTTTAAAAAAAAGATAAGTTTAATTAATGTATGCATAAAAATAACCATGGTACAAAAAAAAAAAAAAAAAAAAGCTTTCATTTTCCTGGGTAATTTTTCGGGGAATGCACATGGTTGTTACTGCTTAAGCCTGCAGCAGTCAAGGGTTTACAAGACTGGGGCTGCTGCTCTCTGCCTGGCCCCGGGAAGGGTGATGAACACGATCTGAAATCAATATCAGGGAACAGTTACTGCATCTCAATATTATTTGCGGAGATGGGCTGCTGGAAGGAGAGCGGGAAGGGAGATATGTCAATAGCTTTAACGAAGCACTCGACAGCCATGCACAAAGGGAGGTCAAATAACTATCAGCCGACCAATCCCAATTGTAAGTAGTAAAAATGATAAAATCAATATTATTAAATAAAAAGTTAGCACTGCTATTGAACCCTCTCATGACCTCGGCAGAGCCTGGCTGCAAACGAGGGAGGCCGTTTTCCAAGCTGTTTGGTGGTAAGCTGTGAGGACTGTGAGCATCCCACCCAGGGATTTTTCACAGGTACACTGAGCTGCAGGAACCACTAAACAATGGACCAGGTAGTTGATACCTGCCTGGGAAACAGTGATGCTTGCTAGCCCTGGTTCTACATCTGTGATGATGCCACCAAAGGCTGCATCTTTTTTTTTTTTTTTGGTTTTAGACTTTGTCTCTCTGTCCTTCTGGGTGGCAGAGGTTGGACTAATTCAAGGCTCTGGAGGAACAAAGAAAGAAAGGCCCTGCTTGGTGTCCTCGCCAGTCTCAAGATTTAGAAATTTATCAGAAAAAAAAAAAAAAAATCATGGGTCTGGGGTGGGGGACAAGGGCATTTCAAGAGCAGAGGATTGACCTGCCCTCCTTAGTGGGGACAACTGAGGGATGGAGTCTCAAAGCCAAGGCTGTGTTCTTCCCTGCTAGGGCTAATCCTGATACTGAAAGTGATATGCAGGCAGGTACTGAGAAAGAAACATTTAGAAAAAGACTGGCCAGTCAAAAAAATGCCTAGGAAAGCTCTAGCCCTGCCTACAAGAAGGGGAAGTTAAAAAAAGAATGAAAAAGGAAAAAAGAATCCCAAAACAAAATGAAAGACTGTCTAAGAGTGAGTGGCAGTCCGTGGGTGAGGCAGCGTGTGCTGCTCTGACCTGCATTTAGACACACAGCTGCTTAGCCTTTTGAGCACCCAAAGTTGGCTCCGTGTTTACATTTCATAGAAGCTACTACAGAGAGTAAACAGGAGCCTTTGGTGAATTATTTAGCATACAAATCAGCCAGCAAGGAAGGCTAAGTAAGCTCTATGAACTAACTGGATTGAAATATTCATCTGTAAATAACCCTCCAATCTGGTGCTTTCACGTACAAATACTACATGGAACATTAGACACAACTAGCTTCTAGGGATATTTAGGCTCACTAGAGAGCAATTTTTATGTCTACTGGCATCTGTGGGTAGTGATATGGACTGACTGTTAATATAACCAACATAAAATTTATGTGAACACTCACTGAAATAGCAGCACACTGTCAGACAGCTGGTGGCTGATGCGGAGCACATGCGGGTTTTATATGCACTGCGTAAACTAACCTTTGCAATAAAGATTTAGCAGGTTTATTAGTTTAGGAAATCGCTATAATTAAGGATAATTCATAATGGCCGCTTATCCACTCGCCAGCAACAGCTCGCTTAATTTAGGCTCCATTTCTTTGAGCCATAAATAAGTGAGCTGCTATCTTCTGCACAGATGTGGCATTCAACCTGTTCATGTTGGCTGGTTTTTGCTTGTGTTTTAATCAAAAGCATTAGTAAGTGAGGCTATAAAAAGCCCAAGGTTTGAAATAAAATTAGCAAGGGCTGCACTGGCAAAGCTTATTTTTATCTACTAGCTTCTTTCCCCCTCAAAAACAACCTCAACGCCAAAGATCTACCCTCCCCATCCAGAGGTAAGAACGATTACAAACAAATAATCCCTTAAAGTGTGCTAAAGGAGCTTTCGTTTAAAAATCCAGAGAGAGAGAGAGAGAGAGAGAGAGAGAGAGAGACGGAGCAATAACATTAATGAAGGCCAAAGAAATATGAGCGCGATCTCTCTACAGTATTTCCATTTAACTGCGCATGTAATTAAAGCCCGACCTTTGCGAGTGAGCACACTCAGCTCTGTGGCAACTTCCCCTGTGATCCAGGCTCCTCTGCAGATAGGGGGTGTTTCCACAAGCAGGCAACACTCCACACTGTGTCCTGCCTTCAGTGCTGGCCGGTAGTCATGGTCACGCGCTTGCTCCCTGTCCCATGGATGCGGATACTTTGTGCTGCCTCTTAGCTACCCCTGATGCTCTCCCTCCACACATCCTCTGACTCGTCCTGCCAGTGGACATTCTGCAGACAGCCAGGGCAGGGGTCAGCACAAGGTAGCCAATGCCCGGACCCAGGTTCAGATTCTACACCAAACTAGTTGGTAAGCATGCATTAGGGATGGGGAAAGCACTCCTTGGCCTGCTTTGAGCAGTCTGTAACGGGAAGCTTACCTCTCACGCATCTCCCCCCAGGGAACGGCAGCGTGATTGACATGGGAATTTGGAGTCATATTAAGAGTGAAGCTATATAGAGACTTAAGATTCGCTTTGTTCTTGAGATTTTCATGACTGTGGAGTTAATCCTGGAGTAATGGAAAGAGTGTTGGTCAAAGAATCAGAAGATCGGATGTAGTCTGATCTGTGTCACTCACAGCTACCCTGTCCCCCAAGAGACAGTTAGCCTCCCTGTATTTCAGGGTTTCCATGTGCAAATGGGTACATTAGTAATACCTGGGCACCTGCTTTGCGGACCATTGTTAACAATCCACTGGAATGATGCTGACAGATACTTTCTGGGACAAATTCGATGGTGAGTTCCAACCCAAAAACTCACTGCAGGTGAGACTCTGGGTCCTAGCTCCCCCCTGGGAAGTGGAGCTACCTTGTCCACTCACCGGGGAAGGGGAGCTACCTTGTCCACTCACCAGGGAAGGGGAGCTACCTTGCCTACTTACTCACTGGGCTGAGGGAGTGCTGTGCACAAGCGGCCAGCTAACTCACAAGGGCTGTACCCTCCAATCCGTCCCCCTGACAGCTTCCAAAAATCCTCAGAGTCACTCAGACTAGAGGAGCAAGGACTTGGAACAGAGAAAGAATCTCAAGTATACATGGGAAGTATAGAATTACTTTGAGTAGCTGTGTCCAAAATAACCAAGAGAAGCACGGAGCGGAGGGTCCATACTGGTTCAGAGCTTTGGAAGGTTTGGGACAAGGTCGCTTGGCTCCCTGAGCTTGTGAACAACATCACTGTGGGGGTGATGAGCAGAGGCAGTGGCGGTCTATCATGGTGGGCAGGAAGCACAGGACACGAGGGCGGTGCTCAGCATCAATCACAACCTCCATAGGCCAATCCCCAGTGACTTACTTCCTCTGCTAGACCCTACCTAATAAAGTTTCCAGAACCTTTCAAACATAGCTCCACAAGCTAGACACTAAGTACTCAATACAGGCATCTATAGGAGTGGGGGACACGTCATACTCACAGAGTTACAGGTGCAATGCTATGATCCCTAAGAAGTGCAAAACAAGTCATTTTAAACAATTGCATCTTTCTCTGAAATAACTTTCCTATTCTCGGAAAGGTACTAAATGCAATGCAGTTTCTTCCACCAGTAGTCTCACCCCAGAGTCAGGAACCTGTCCATAAGGAACGCTTCCCTTGAGATTGGAGCTAGAATGGAAGAAATTAGCAACATTTAACACTTTTTATTGACAAATACTGGTCCTCAGTGTTCACTCCCACGGGAACATGTGCACAAGAGCAGCAGAGCAGCAGCCGAGGGAGTGGTAGTGTAGTGTCCGGTGCTGGTGCCAGCACAGCTTGCCAGCTCTGCCCTCAGTGTCTTTGCCTTGGTGACCCACAATGGCCAATGAGAACAGGTGGGAGCGAACACAGCACCTTGTCTGCAACAAGCCTCCTGAATCTGAGGAAATGCATGGCCAAGGCAGCCTTCTTACTCCCATTTCAGGGGGTGGGGGGGCGCCAAGAAGCAATGTGACCTTAGCTCCTGAGTTAATAAAAACACGACCTGCCGGTTACCTGCTGGTCTTACCTGTCACCCCTGGTGGCAAGTGGCTGACCCTCTTTTTAATTCATGTTGAGGTTTATTTAATCAGCTGTGCACCGGGAGATTTATAACCCATTATGAAAGTGTTCTTGGCAAAATAAAACTCTAATGCTGGGGGATGGTAAAATGCTCCCAATATATGGGAGCAAGTGGGGTCAGGCAATAGCGGCCCTTCTCCAGCCCCATGCTCACCCCAAAAGTATTAGCCCAAAATGAGGAACATATTTATCAGGAAAATCTTGTATTCTTTTAAAATAGAGTTTCCCTCAGGAGTCAAAGTTCATGGGAACATTTACCCATTCTGGTGCACAAATTGACATCATTAATAAGGCTTCTTGAAATTCAGACTTTAAATCACAGAATGGTAGGGTCAAAGCAAGTCACAGCACGAACTCAGGGTCAAACAAATAATGCTTTCACTGCGACTGAATCACTTCAACACATTTTCAGGAGAAAAAATAAATAAATAAAAAGGAGGAGGCTGGGGTTTTCTAAAGCAATACCTGGCTCACAGATCACTACACAACATCTGGAGGAAGTACCACTGGGGCCCAGGACAGCAGGAACAGGATAGATCCACACCACCCTCTGGAAGAGACAGAGCTTCCCCAGGGCAAGTGGCCTATGTTAAGTTTCCAAGGAAAGTCCAAAGCAAGAGCATTTTCATGATAAGGGCAGGTGACAGAAGTGAGAACAGAGACAGAAGAGAGGGCACTTGCCTGGTAAAAAACAAGCTCCTTACTAAAATATCCCCAGCCCCCATGTGATCTTAGCAGGGCCTGGTAGCATATGCCTGTGACTCTGGATACTCGGGAAGATCCCAAGTTTAAGGCTGCTCTGCCCAACTCAAGTGAGACCCTGTCTCAAAAATAAAATAAATAGAGGGCTGGGAATGTACCTTAGTGACAAGGTGCTTGGCAGAGCATGTTTGAGACCCTAAAACAAACCATTAATTTAAAAGCAGCCAGAACAAGGACTTGATAGGTCTCAGGACTCAACACCAACCATCTTCCTGATGGCTGCTGTGGAACAGATGCTAGATTCATCCTTTGTGTCCATTCTCACCTGCTGCCAAGACCCAGGACTGTCCCACTTGAAGCTTTTAGATTCAGACACAATTATGCTTGCTCTGGGGTCAGAGTGCTTTTTCTAAATGAGAGGCAAGCAAAACCTTTAGTGGCTGTGCCAGTCCCTGGCCTGTCTAGAACCCTGTGGGGACAGAGCAGGCTTTACTCTTTCTACTTGGATTTACTCTTCGCTTCAAACCTGGCTCACAGCTCTCCAGGAAGATCCTAGCACACTGCCAGATGTTCACGACTCACTAATAACTAAAACAAAGATGGTATATTTTTGCCTGATACCAGGGACTCTGAAACTGCAAAGTATGCATTTTATCTCTGTAGCCTGAATGGCTGATGGCAGGTCCAGCACTGATTCCATACGAATTTCTCCCGTTGAAGCAAAGCAGATTCCCACTCAGCATGGCAAACCTTCCCAGCATGGGGATAAACTGGAGGATCCCTGCTTCTGCCTGTCCTTTGCCTGCTGCCCCCAATGTCAGTAGCTTAGCAGTAATACTCTGTTTGCCAGCACAACCCAACTCATTTGATTTGCAGATGGGGACCCCTATTGGTATGAAAAAAATCCCAGGAAGATTGGAAACCTGCCCGCACTTCTAAACAAGTATGCCTGAATGTACCAAAACAGAGCAGCACCCAGACATAGCCTTCAGATGCTCTTCTCTTCCACCACGCCTCTCTCTCTCTCTCTCTCTCTCTCTCTCTCTCTCTCTCTCTCTCTCTCACACACACACACACACACACACACACACACACACACACACACACACACACACACACACGCCACCCCCCGGGCTCTGGAGTTAACCTCTTCCGACACCCTAGGGGCACGTGAGTGCGCACGCCCACTTCACTGGAGCTGCTGTGTTACCAGGGTGGCAGTCCATCTCCTTGCTGACAGATCTCCGTGTTGGGCAGGATTTCCAATCCTTCATGACTATCTATCTGTCACCGCAGGTGAGTGGTGGCACTCAGCCTGATCCCCAGCCACTTTCACAGTTACTTATCTGTCTTTA
>CM052707.1:22291002-22441002 GCA_028551405.1 Uromys caudimaculatus | reverse complement strand
AGTAGCGACTCAGCTTGTCCAGGACTGAATACAATACAGAACAGTCTTTAAACTGGAAGCTAGGCCAGGCACTGAAGAGAGAAGAAGGACAGGACGTGCTGTGTGGGGGGTGAAGGGCCTATGAGATGGCCTTGTCAATGTGATGACTCCTCGAATCCCAGGCCGCATCACTGCACCTGCACAGACCTGAGGAACTGTCTGTGCGCTCCGTCGTCTCTGTCTCAGACTACCATGAACCTTGCTTTATTACTGAACACTCAGCACCTAGCACAGTCCCTGGTTGGCAGTCAATAAATAACCATACATGGATGAGCTGATGCATGCTCTAACTGGCTAGTGTGTTTATTATTGGATATTCCCTGACAAGTAGTAGTTTAACTGAACAGGGGTCATTAGCTGGCAGCTTCCATGTAGATTTAGGGCCTGGATGCTTCTGTTTCAGGGTCCCCATCAAACATACAATCACAGTATGAGCTAGGGCTGTAAGGACTTCTCCCATATGCTGCTCACCAAATGACAAGTTCCCTTACAGTGACTGCTCCAGGCACAAAGTGTTGGCAAGTGAGCACATGCCTCTTGAGATTCACTGGAAGTGACTCACCAAGTCTGGCTCACATTAACAGGGAGGGACGTACACAGGCTGTGAATAGCAGGGACTAGAGGTCAGCAGAGGCCATCCTTGGCTGACTACCACTGTCAGATTCTAACAATTCCATCCAGCCTATATGTATTGGGTGTCTTCTGTGTAATACACCCGTCCGTCCCCCCCCACCTCCTGTGCTGAGTGCCAGAGTACACCAGTCAGTGAAAAGCAAGAGGTGGTGTGCACCTCTAATCCCAGCACTCAGGAGGCAGAGGCAGTCAGATCTTTATGAATTTGTGGCCAGCCTGACCTACAGAAAGAGTTCCAGGACAGCCAGGGCTACACAGAGAAGCCTTGTCTTGAGAAACCAAAAGAGAAAGAAAAAAGAAAAGCAAGTGTGATGGTTAGTCTCAGTTATTCACCTGATGAGACCTACACTTACTTGTGAGATAGGCCTCTGGGCGTGCCTGGGGGGATTACCCTGATGAGCTTAATCCAGGTGGAAAGACCCACACCATTATGGGTGGCACACTTCCCTGGGATGGGATTCTGAACTGTAAAAAAGAAATTAAGGCTAGCAATGCATTCTTTGTTTCTCTGCTTCCTGACTGTAGATGCAATATGACCAGCTGCTTCAAGTATCCGCTGCTTTAATTTCCCTACCCTGATGGACCATACCCTAGAACTGTGAGCCAAAATAGTTCCTTTCCTCACAAAATTGCTTTTGTCAGGGTATTTTGTTTACCATAGCAACAGGAAAAAAAGAAAAGAAGGCTTAGTTAGGAAGGTACATCCGCCCCTGCTCGCACAGTGCTCAAAGCCTGATATGCAAGCTGGGTACTAAGCAACTAGACTGTGAGTGGTACTGAGGGTGATGAGGGACCGGAAATGAGGGTGCACAGCGCAACTTTAGCTCAAAAATACCTAAGCTGGAATCACTGGTTACTTGGCAGACTGTGCTGTGACTGTGTGCTGTCCCTTTAGCCTCTTCTAGAGCTATACACTGTCCCGACAGCCACTGCACTACTGCAGGCTGAACACTGTAGAGACTGGGCAGGAACCAGACATGGGTATTTCCTTCCCTGCAGTCGGAACTTTAGGCATGGAAAGCAAAGCTTCTCTCAATTGCACAGGGATGACTTTAGATCAAAATATCTTAATTCGTTAGGTAAAACACAAGTCATGGGTAGAGACGGAATTGGCTTTCTGAGCTCTGAAGATCTCTTTCTGATCACTAGAAGGTTGGGGAGTAAACGATGACCATTGATGATCGGAACCAGGTGAAGCAAATCCCCTGTGTCATACACTGTATTTGATTTTTATTTTGCAAGTTTGTCTGTTTCTGTTCTTCCTTGTTGTGCTTTTCTAATCCAAGAATCGACTTGTTTCTTCCCAGGGAATCTTTATTGAGTTGCAACACACTCAATATTATTAAGAATTCTGATCAGAGGTGAACATGCAAAACACTCAACCGGAGGGATTAAGGCTCTTTGTTAGTGTTTACGTTATCTGTTTTTAATTCCTATATATCCTGTCTTTATCTCAGTGTTTCAACACTAATTGCAAAACAGCCCTCACTCTCAGTAATGAGCCCCTGGCCCTTTGCAGACCTCTGGGCAGAGCCTGTTGTAGATAAGGCAACCCCTTAACAAGGCCCGGCAGCTGCATCAGGGCTTTTCCTGCCTTCTGCTTGATCTTGCTCATCTGGCCTTCCAGAGGCAAATCCAGTTCACTAAACGATGTAGGTCAGGGGGATATCTTCGTCTGCTGAGAGCCTCTAACCTCAGCCAAGTCTGATGAAATGAATATGATGTTCTTGGCCTTTTCAGGATCTTTCTTGACTTCAAATGGAGTGGGACTGGGCATTAGAACTGGAAAGCACCAGTTCCACCTGGTGCCCAGGGCAAGGCTAAGCCCAACCTGGACCCTGCTATGCAGTGAATCCCAGTTCCCGGTGCAGACAGAAGCCAAATGAATCTTGTTCTTGGGATTTCATTCTCCATCTCTGCTTCCACAAATTTCCATGCTGCCTTTGGGTAAAGCATGCTCCCTGGGTTCTGCTTGCATTGGAACCGCAGCCAAGTGTCAAAGGAAGGCAATGAGCCCTTACATCAATGGACCACTCAACGGCCACCTACGCTTATTTTATTTAGCAAGAGAAGAACCGCCTTCTGCCCTTTCTTTCCTTTAGTCCTGATTTCCCACTCAACCATTTCTATGATTACAAATATCTTTCACGCTTTTTTCATTACGGAGACACCTACACATTGAAAGGGTACCTATTTCATCTTCCTGTCTTGTCTCTTCCTGTATGCCCCTTCCAGAGACTTAATTCAGGGGCCGTTGCTAAGCAACTATACATCATAGCAGCCAGTCACCAATTACTAATTGTCCCCAGCACTTTAGCCTTACAAATCTGGACTGCCAGTGACAATGGCACAGTTTCCACTGCCAAAAACATACCAAGAGGTTTCTTTGCCCAGTAAAGACAGAGAGACACTAATAGCTAGGTACCGTTCTCACAGCGGTTAACAAAGACTTCCTGTCTCACACCTGCCCTATCACTGCACGGGTCTAAGCCCATCAGCTAGACATTGATCTCCTCTCTCTGTCTAGGAAATAAACTGGAGGGATACCTGGAAACATGCAAACACACACGCAGAGGTAAACGTGGAAACTGGCATCTCACATGCACTCACCTTTCTCCCCTGCTGCCGGAGTTACTAGCTGAATTGAGGATCTATTAGTAATCAAATTTCAGCCTCAATTTTATGGTTAGTGTAATGGAGTTAATTTCTCTAATGCTAGCAGTTCATGGAAGGAGTCTCTTGCGGCAGCACAGACCTGGGACCCTCGGCAGCTGTCAGAGATGCCGCTAAGGAATTCCTTATTAGCTAAGATGCAACCAGGCAGAAAACTCATTACACAGTGCTAAATATACTTAATCACATCTATTAGAGAAAAATGAACTTGATAATTACAACAAATAACTAAACTGCAGAAAGTGTTTAAGGCAAAGGGGGGGGGGGGAGGATCCATGCCAGGATCTGAATGTCCGAGGACTGTGGGCTGCCGGGAAGCAGGGAACTTATATGCGGCTTTGTGCTGAAGGAGAGACCTTGGGTCTCCAGGTAGGTGGAGCTGGCACAAGGCGCCTGTGAAAATGAGGCATTTACATTTCAAAAGTGCCCTTGTTTGTTTGGTATGTGTAAAATTCTAATTGAAGTGAAATCTTCTGGGGTGAGGGCTGTGTTTGCAGTCTCCTAGGTGTGGTGATGGGAGCTGGGAGGGAAGGAGACTCAGCTTGAAGAACATGGATCTGCAACGGCTGTGTGGCACAGACCACTTTCCTGGAGCCCAACGAATGTGGAATCAAATTTTTCTGTTTTTCTCAGTCAAAAAACTGAAGTCCCAATGTGGGGAGACCTTTACCATTGCTGCCCAGGGAATTCCCTTGAGGAACCCTGGAATGACCATCACCTATTCATTTTTCCGGGTTCTAATCGTCCTGGCAGGAGATCCTTAGAAACTGGGAGAAAGAACTAACCCATCTTTTTGCTGTTGTTATATAGCCCAGGCTAGCCTTGAACTTTTTGCTCTTCCTGCCTTAGGCTCCTGACTACTGGAATCACAGGTATGTGCTACCACACCCAATTTAAAATGAGACATTTTAGGAAATGGATACTTGCTGATTCTAGAGATAGGGATAGTTTGGGAACACACGCTAGTTCCTCTCAGAGTCCAGGAGGAGGCTGACTTCAGCCTGGATAGACCCTACAGACATGGGTTTTCAGCAGAAAAGTGGCCAGATGAGTTCATCTCAAAAAAAATCTGCTGAACAAAAGTCCATTGTCCTCTTTGGCCACTGGTGGCAGTAGCAGAGCCTCTTCCTTGCTCTGAATTCTGGGAAAAAGAAAGGCAAGCCCGTGCAGCCCGCCACTCACCAGGAAACACTTTCCTCCTGGTGCTCACATCTGAAGGAGAATGAGAACAGAAACCATATGCCAGATGTGCCAGTTCTCTCTACTCCTGTGTCCTGATTCGGAGGTCACGTTCTGATCAGACTGTTGGTTGAACAGCCTTTCCGGTGGGTGAAGGGCATTCTGGTTTGGTCATGGAGTATCTATCCAGCTGTCTGTTACCCTGCCAGGAAATCTCATCTTAGCTCAAGGACTTACATACAGCTCAGTCACCTCCACCCTGGCAGAGAACACTCCCTGGTTAGAACCAAGGCAACTGAGCGGGTGTGCTGGCAATGCTACATGGCCCTCATTTCCCCATGGGAGATGGACATGGAGGCACAGCCGCTGCAACCACTTCTTGGTGACCCAGAGGACAGACTGAATGGGAAGAGGACTGACTCAGACAAGTCGGAGCAGCACATAGACAAAGGAACACAGACCCCAGCATCACGCTCTAGAAAGCCAGGCACCGGGACTTTTGCTGAAATCCGAGCCAATAAATGAGCATCCTCATGACAAAAGTCTCCCCTGCACTCAGCCAGCCTCCTTCCCACTGAAGGAGTCCTGACAGAACACCACTTGCTCACTGTTAACCACAAGACTCTGTTTGGACTCATCTGTCCTACCAGAGGACATGAAAGTGACATAGGAGAACGATGTGCATTAAGAGAGATAACCCAAGCCAGGGGACCACTGACTGTGTTCAGTGCCTTAGGAGGGGGCCTGTCAGACCTAGGCTACTGGATGGCAATGACCAGCCCCTGGCCCTTAGCATGGCAGAGATCAGAGGCTGCAGGAGTACCAGCCCCAGCCAGACATGCAGCTGTGTTGCGTTTCATCATGTATCAATTTTTACTGAAAAGAAAACCATACAAATTTAATCAGCTCTTCATATGGAAACATTTAACTTTTTTTCCCCTGGAGTTGTTTGATATTATTGTTTTAAGAGTCAGGATAAAAAAAAAAAAAAAAAAAAGTCAAGATGTGTGATAGTGGTGGACACAGTAAGACATCCATTGGCAGGAGTGCAAGCCTCATTTCCAGTCGACTCGAGTCTTAAATGCCCTGGCGTCTCTGCCAATTGCCTGGCTCGATGAAGAACATATTACATGCCCATAACCACAAAGAGGAAGACAAGGGGATCCATCCTGCACCCCTCATCGGAATCAAGCTGGGAGTAAAACCATCTTAGGAAAGCTGCTGCTGCCCAAGGCTTAGGGCGTGCTCTGTTTTGGCATCTAAAACTTTGAGGTTTACAGTCCCTCCTTTGCCTTCAGAGATGTTATCAAATAGCCTTGCTCCAAAGTTTCTAATCTCTGAAAGCCTGTAATGTAGAACTCTTACATAGGTACCCATTAAAGAACTGTGTTCTCTCTCAGTAGCCATAAAATATAAAACACCTCTTAAAAGAGACTTCCTTTGTTTCCCAGCCAAGGACACATGAGATGAAAGAAGCAGTCTTTTAAATACAATTTTAAAACACCATGTTAAATAAAATGAAGTATCGATATATACAAGGTGATTCAAAAATCAGGTCTGCTTTTCAGACTGTGGGCACTTTGGAATGCCGAAGTGATGTAACCGCAAGCAAAAGCCAAGAACTTTGTCTCAGAAAAAAACCCTTCAGAAACCCAGGGCAGAGAGAAGAGTGTGCACTGGGACCAACTGTATTTGGACGACAAGTTAACTTCTGGATCACTTGGCCCACAAGGGTGTGTGGGAGGGCCCTACAAAGAGAGTGACCAATGCCTAGCCAGGACAAGAGCCTGAACTGCTGGAGCTAGCGGCAAATCCTTAGAGACTTCTAACGCGTTTAGAAAGCCATATTTACCAGAATGTTGGCAATCCAGTCATTAAGAGCCCAGTGAAGAGTTAAATCCCCTCGGTGTCCTTCATATAGTGCTACCTGCCTGCTCCTGAATCCCCAAAGGAGCTAGTGAAGCAACTTTCTCTTCTCACACCATGTTAGTACCACAGATTTTCCCCACTGGGGTGAAGAAGGCCACTGTCAGCCATTGAGAAGACACTATTGAGAGGGGGATATCTAAAACCCACGGCACGGAAAACTTCATGTCAACATTATGGATAACATGCTTTTTAGTTTTTTAGGCAAAAAAGAAAATCCCGTTTCTATTATGCAATTGGGCAATTGAAGATGTCTATCTTCAGATAAGCAAGTGCTTGTGGTGCTATTTCAGCTGGAAACGTGGGATGAGAACGTTCTCGTGCCGTCTGCTCTGGTTTCTCTGTCACTTCCCATTAACTTTTTTTGCTCTTTGTGGCAAATAAATCAGAAAGTTAATAGTTGTGCTGATTTGTTGGTGCTTACCCGTCTCCCCCTTAAAGAAAATAACGAAAAGAAGAAGAATGGCTTTACAGGGAAAGCTGACCCCGGCGTGTTAACAGCACCACTGTGGTTTCAGGCTGCGGTCATGCCAACTGTCTAGTAAAGAGAAATTCCACTGCAGCACAAGTAATAAAATCTTCTTTTAAAGCACAAATACCATGCAGGGAGGAAATGTAAACCCCTTGCTTTGGGAAAAGGAAGGTGGGGCTGTCTGAGGTAAAATACGGCCTGGAGCAGTGGAGACCAGGGCCTCCCCGAGACTGAATATTCTTCAACGGAAGCAGCTGCTCCTGTGACCCAGAAGCCTCTCTTCTTCATCCATCACCTGCAGGACTCTAGGAGGACGGAAGCTATTATGGGAGGTTATCTTCATTGTTATTCAGATGATGAAATGCTTATCATCCGCTCTGCTTTTCCAAAGAGACTGTTCTGTGAGATGGGTGGTAAGGACACTCTCAGTATGAGAGTGTGCTTAAGTCTGCTCTAGGGGAGTGACAGATACCAAGAGGCCAGGCCGCCATGTCACTTCTGAGACTATCTTAGACTCAAAACTGACAAACAATCGGCTTTCCTTAAAATCTGGATCAACACTCACTGTATTTACCACCCTTGACAATAAACAAACTGGGCCAACTGATCCTGGACTCCAACAAAGGGCAAGTTCACAAGTGGAGGGAGCTGCGATCCCATGGCCATCGGTCACTACAGACTGCTTCACACAACCGCTCAGGATCCCTGATCACAGCCAGACAGGAAAGCAGGACTCATTCACCAGGTAATGCTTTGACACAGGAAAGGCAGCAGACTGAAGGCTAAGTCTGATTCCTACTGTGAGCTCTCCATTAAAACACTCACGCCATCATCCCAGGCGGATCCCATCCGGAAAAGCCTTCAGAAGAGCAGGGCAGAGCCCATGAGTGCTTGGCTAGGAGCTCAGGCCCCACTTATCCTCCCCTTCTCCTCTCCTAAGCGGGGAGGGAGGGGAAGAGGGGACCACTCCAGGATGGTAAACTACAGTAGCCACTTTAACACTAATGAATTACACAGAAAGATATGAAGACAAGTATTTCCTCCAGCCCTCCCACCACAGGAGCAGTATGTAAACAGTACGATTTCCCCCCCTCACCACTTTGGACTTAATTGTATTCTTAATTGGAAATGAAAATTAATTTGCTTTTGATCAACTCCAGGTGGCAGATCAGCCCGAACTGGTAGCAGAGCATTTTCTCCTCTCCCAGTGACCACACACATGTGCCATAAACACCAGCATGCGCTGGCATAAACAGGCAGCCACCTCCCCGCACGCAAGGGCTTCCAGTGTCTCTGTCTCTCTTCCCTAGGCTGATTGGCACCATTCAATTTTTTAATAAAAAGATTTACCAAAGTGACGGTACTTGTGGAAATAAACTGCTGACAGCCTTGCTGAGTTAAGTGCGCAATTAAGGCTGTGGAGGTACAGCTGCTGAACAATGGTGGCCTACATCAAGATGTATGCGGTGGTATCACAAATAACCTGGCATCTGGTTTCTTTATCGAAGAACCTTTCTTACGGTTTGGATCTTAATTTTTTACAGTTGACAGCAGTGTTATTTGAGCCAGTCAGTGGCATCTGGCTGCTGGGGGGAAAAAAAGAGAAAAAAAAAGAAAGAGGGGGGGAAAATCTCCATGCACTTTAATTAATTGTGGAGAAATTACATGGCCCTTCAACCGTGTAGTTTGTCATCAGCGCGCATTACAGATTTATATTAGATGTTTCTCCACAGTGTCAGGAATAATTAAAAGGGGTAGGAAATGATGCCAACCAGCGATGCTTTACAGCAGTGCTGAAAGTTTTCTATTTATTACAGCCAAACAATTTTAGAAGAAGATGTCAACTCGGAGGCTTCGCTGTGCATGGAATACATATCAGGCTGCGAAGGGGGCTGAAGCAGCCTGGCTGCCGGGGATAATGAGAGAGGGCTCATGTTTAATCTATCAGACCGACCAGAATTGGTGTGGCGTGCCAGAGTTATTAACGACGTGGCATCCCCCTTTCTCATGAAAACATTCACCCAAAACAATAAGTAACATATGCTTTTCCCTTCTTTCCAGAAGCGATCTTCATCCAATTGCTCTCTCTGATCCTAATAAGAACAGAAGTGCCAACCGCACAAAAGTCATGGTTCTTCTGCACTAGCTTGTGCCACACTTGCAGCTTGGGCACTGCTGGGGGAAGCATCCAGTTCAAAGATCTGGAAAGGATGCTTGTCTTCACTGGGTACACCACTGTGGCACCCTGCCGAAGCTTCCTGTGACAGAGACCACAGGAGCTCAGTGAAGATGCTCCTAACCCATATGAGCCGAGAAACCCAACTCTGCGTCCATAGTCCCAACACCATCAAACAAACTGCAGACAAATTCCTTTATCTTTCCCAGGCATCAGAGCCAGGGTCTACAACAAGACCAAGGGTGGTGGGAAAGCTCTGAGGAACCTCCCACAGACCCACAAGGGAGGTTCTGGAACAGCCATATGTAGGATGTCAATCTTCGCGTTTGCTCTTCAGCCAAACCACGTTCCTTTCCTATCATCAGCTCACCAGGCGCACACTTCAGCGGGATTGTTAGGCCCCCTCACCCTGCATCGTCTATCTTGTAGAATGGCCACTATGCACAATAATCCCTTAATATGTGATGTCTGTCACTTCTTATTTATTAGCTTCTTGCCCTGGATAGTTTCCTAATTTCCATTTAGCTAGTCCAGTCCTGAACAGGACACATCCTGGGAATCAAAGCCTCAAGAAACTGCACCTTTGCCCCTGGGGAAGCATGTGCCAGCAGGGCAGCCAGAAGGGGTTCTCTCCTGGGGGCTCTGGGTCTAGACAGTGAGATGGTCCTCTGTGAGATAAAGACTGTAGCAATGGAGTCCTCAGGGTATCGTGCTTCTTGGAATGGCAGGTGAGTTCACTAGACCCCAGTTCAGGTGACTTTGCAGCTAAGAGACAACACCCTTGGTCATTTTAAACACTTTCAGGATGGTGTTTCCCAATCTGTAGACTAGCAATTCAGACGCATGTCCATACCTAAATCAAACGGGTTTTAAGCACAGTTTCTTCGGCTGATGGGTTAGAACAGTCACCGTTCATCTTTCTAGAATACTCTCTGAACTTCAATCAGCTGCTGGATGTCATGCTGCTTCCTTGCCTTCTGGCTCTTCTCATCTCCCAGTCCCCTGAACAGCACTCTGCTTGTGTGCTTCCCAATGTCTACAAACACCAAGCCCATTCCATTTTAGGGACTCTGCACTTACCTGCTCCCTCACTTTGTAACACTGAACTCCAGGTCTTCATGTGCTTGTTGACCTTTTGGTCTTTCAGAGACTGGTTTACATTGTCATTCCTGACCTCTCTCAATCTACTCTCAATAGTCTACCACTTTCTAGCCCACTGTCTGAAATTGTCTTATTTCTCTATTTTGCATGGGTCTCTAGCACAGTAACACAAGCTCAGAGAGAACTCCATGCACTTCAGGAAACACACTAAGGGAGCTGGGAGATGACTCAATGGTTAAGAGCATTTGCTCCTCTTAGAGAGGACCTGGATTCAGTTCCCAGTATCCACACAGAGGCTCACAGTCATCCATTCCAGGGCATCTGAAGCCCAGCTCTGCTCCTCATGATACTAGGTACACATGAGGTACACATATATACATGCATGTAAACATTCATATACACACAAGACAGAGAGAGAGAGAGAGAGAGAGAGAGAGAGAGAGAGAGAGAGAGAGAGAGAGAAACATCCAGGGGCTAAAGAATTGCTCTACAGTTAAGAACACAAACTACAGGACTGAAGAGATGCTCTTTCAGAGGTCCTGAGTTCAATTCCCAGCAACCACATGGTGGCTCACAGCCATCTATAATGGGATCCGATTGACTTTCTGGTGTGTCTGAAGGCAGTGACAGCAAACTTACATAAAACAAATAAATCTTTTTTAAAAAGAACACAAGCTGCTCTTGCAAAGGACCCGAGTTCCACTCTCAACACCTATGTTGGACATCCCAGAACTACCTGTGACTCCCACTCCAAGGGGATAGAATATCTCTGGCTTCCTCTGGCAACTGCACTCGCGCGCGCATGCGCGCGCGCGCGCGCGCGCACACACACACACACACACACACACACACACAAAGTTAAAAGAAACACATCTGTAGTTGCAAATATCCTTAATTCATTTTTTCTATAATCATTCGGAGTCTTAAATCTAGTTACTATAGCTGAGATTTTTGCCATATAATTAATTTTTCTGTATCCCATTTAGATTTTGAAATCACCAATGAACCTCCTTTTTGGAGTAACCCTACTGAAACTCCTAACTACATTTATAGAGATGTAGACTGGAAGTCATTGTTATTGGAAAGCTGAGATAGTAAAGGGGTTGAACCACCGCATGTATGCCCCAAAAGGCCTGTTTTCATCACTGGTATTAAAAACACTTTACTTGACTGGGTTTGAACTCTGCTCTGAGACAGGGCTTGAAGGCTTTCAGATCCCCACTAACTCAGGTCTGCAAGGGGCAGCCATGTGTAACTGTGGTCAAGGTAAGACTCAGTCCTCACTGGGCTCCCATCCTCCTGCCTTGAACAGTGACTATCAATGGGAGCCCTATTGCCTGACTAGGGCCAAGAGGCCCAAGTGTCTTGAAACCAATACAGAAGACAAACTCCTGAAGGAAGTAAGAGACCTAAGGAGCCAGTAGATAAATGGTCAGAGCCTCCGAAGACCGAGGGTTGTGTTTGTAGCTCCTTACAGAAAGTTAAGCATACCAGGTACTCACCTGGTACATAGCAGATAGAACTTACGTTCAGTGTGGAGGACAGGCCTAACACTAAGGACCATGAGGGCTAGGTCATGTCTTTATAGTTCTCTACTGTATGCTCAGTGTTCCGAACAGCTTGGCAAACATTCTTGAATAAACTGACCAGTGAATGAATAGCTCATCTGGTTCTGGGCTGCAGGGCTCAGATGCTGGGCAATCTTGCAAAAGTGAAACTCTCTCTCCCCATGTTTCTCTTTTCGTCCCATTCTTCCACTCCCCAGTCCTACCTCTCTTCATCTACTCTAACACTCTTGGAGAAACAGAGGCACTTCTGGAGTTGCTCCTGATAATTCTCCCCCTCATCAAGGGTCTTGGCACATTGTTTTCCTGCCCCCCACCCCTCCACTGCTGTGTTCCTTGTTGTACCAAAAGCTAGCAAGAGCAGCTTCAAGGGCATGGCAGGACTGAAGGTTTGTAAAGTCACCTGACACGTGTGACACATGTATCTGTCAGATCTGCTCTGATCCCTTCCTCCAAGTCTCAGCCTCCCTTAAACTCCAGTGTACCATTTTCAAGAAAGGAAGCCACATGAATGGGAGGTCCCATATCTCCAAGGCAGACCTGCTGGTTGCTCCTAACAACCTTCCCCAATTCTGATTCATGGGCTCACAGTCCAGGGAGTGGATTAGAGAGCAGACAGTATCTAAGATACTGCTTTGGTACTCAAGCCTAGACTTCAAAGTAGCCAGTGAGGCTTCTGGGAGGGTGGGAAAGTCAGAGAGGCTAGGAAAGACACTTTACAGCTACGCATGATCACCATGCAGCTGGCATTGCTGCAGAAGTCTCTTCATAAGGTGTTTTCCCTCCTGGACCTTAGCCAAGCTCTGCCTCCAAACATTTGGTATGTTCTGAGACCCCAAGAACCGTTCTGGACCCCAAGGAGGTCAGTCTAACTATACAGTATTAGTGAGGTTCCTCCCAGCTCCTCAATCCCGACACTACTACACTTGAACTATCTCCCCCAATTCCCTGATAACCTCGGGCAGATCTTGGTGTCTGAGGACACATCTCCATTTAAACCCTAAGTTAATGCAGCTGTAGTCACAGTGAAGCAGACTTCAAAGGGTTCACTACTGGAATAAAGGTTCCAGTGGGGCCCTACACACACATACCTTCACTAGCAAGGGTGCTGGGCATATGGACTCAGGTAGCAGGAAGCTGAAGACAAGCAGGACTGGTACATTTGTATCAAATGTACCTGGTAACACTGTAAAGATCATTTACTGACAGTGCTAAGGAAAGTCTGAAGTTTCAGGCAACATCACCATTCTAAGAGTTTAGTCTACATTCACAAATGTACAAAGTCTTAATAGTACATCATATACATTATAAGCCATTGGCTGGGGTTTCTGTGTTGTCTTCATAAACATTATCTTTATTTTTCTAAAGTAGAAGGATCCATAAAACTCAAGCCATCTGTTAACAGTAGGACCATAAATATAAGCCCTTTATAATGCAAAAGCTTCTAGGCAGTTAAGAAAAAAAATAACATCTAAAATATGTGTTAGGTTGATGGTAAAGGGAGTGAACAAATGGCGGGTCAGGGCTCCCACGGAATGCCAGCGCTGGGCACCAGGGCTCCTTCAAGAATCCTGGATGCTCAGCCACCTTCCTTCTGCCTCGGTTTCCACAAGGTGACATGGAGGGGGTGCTGTATGGTTAGAACCCTTTCTGTTCTGAAACTCCATACTCATTCACAAAGCAATGAAGAACTCTAGGAAGTCTGCTGTACCCCTTAAAGGAGGGGGTCTTGTGGAGATACAAAGGGGTGTTCTTGTTCCCCTTTTGGGGATGTCACTCCCCAGAATGGCCTTAACAGCAGGTTCCTGGCAGCCATGTTGGTCTGGTGTTGCTGATTCACGGCTATAGATGGTTGTTTCAGAAATGGGCACCTAGCCCAGGCTGGAAAAAGCCAAACAACATAGCAATGTGCTGGCTTAATCCAGACTCTGACAAGGGCTCTCTAATGCATTTCCAACCCCCACAGCTCAACTTGCATTGACAAGAGAAACCAACAGGAGCCCCAGCCCTCTTGGAAATTTACTCATTTCTGAATACAACTGAAGTTTTGGGCAAATAGAGGTTTAGGCATTTTGTTTTGCCCCTCCAGTCTGTTTTTATGACCCAGAGGGATCCTTCTCCATGTGTTCGGCTCTGTGCTGAGGCCCAGCACAGCCTAATGACAGCCCTCTTATGCATGCGGAGATGCCAACAGAGATAGGCAACAAAGGCTGGGAACCCAGGCCAGCCAGAGGTTGCAAACATTAGGGAACTAAATATTAGATTAGGGCTAATCTGGTAAATTCAGAATACTGAGGGGCTATAGGAACCTTAAAATAGGATAGACAGCTGAAAACATGAGCCTTTTCTATGCTTTGTGCTAATCCAGCAAGCTATCTGCGGGTTCATCTAGCAGGTATTTAACCGCACACCAGAGACATTTCCTTCGCTCGCTTGCTCGCTCGCTTGGGGAAGAAGGCCAGGGGGAATTGCTTCCATATGAAATGTTAGCTCCTTTACATTTCTAAGCCAAAGTTTTGCAGGCTTAGATGTGAAGACTTTGCTTGCTCATTAGAGCCCTCTGTCATCAGCACCCCAAATGTCCAAGCTCAAAACTACAAGCCTCAGACCAAACAGCAACAAACCAAATCATCTGAAAGAGAAATGCATTCAAGCAGTCAGGGATCTCTGGACAACTGAGGTTCAGATGCTCCAGAAACTTCTGACAATTCTAGTAATTTGATTTAAAGACCCAAACCTAAAACAAATGTTGTTCAGTTTGTCTGCATTAAAACCTCCCATGATTCCCTGAAATGGCAGGAAGCTGCTTACCAAAGGCCCCAACAAGGACAGTGACCTCTGATTACATTCTCCAGTGCATCTCTGCCTGAAGCTGCAGTGCTCCAAAGGAGCCTTAAGCCTATGAGTCAATGAGGGCTTGAGCGGGGGACTCAGAGCCCTACTCCTCCCCTCAAAACACCTCAGAGAGAGATCCTTGTCCCTCCAAGGAGGGCACACTCCAGTCTGGCTCAGAGGCCTTCAACTATGTCATACAGAATAGATATCAAATGGAAACTCAGGCAGAGACTCCTCAAGGCCATGCTACCCCAGACTGACCAGATAGAAGAGGCTCCTGACCACTCCCCTTGTACTTCCGAGTGTGTGCTGCACAGTCTTAGAAAAGACAACTGTCTTCCTTCTCTTCCATCTTGTTAAGGACCTGGTGTGGTTCCTGGCCTTGTAAGTTGGCATTAAGAAATATGTCTAAGTCAAAGCAGATTTGCTGAAGAGAATGTCTGCTTTATAGCAAAGATAACAAACATGACACATCAGATCCTGCTCAGTCAGTAAGGCACTTCCTTGCTGATCAGTTACTTTGAGACATGCACGCGTTCTTCCAAATCACAAGGAAAAACTTGGACTGAACTCTGCAATTTTCTGAACTGAACAACCACAGAATCAATCAATCAATCAATCTCTCTCCTCTCTCTCTCTCTCTCTCTCTCTCTCTCTCTCTCTCTCTCACACACACACACACACACACACACACACACACACACACACACACACCCCATATAATAATGGACAGTCTACATATTACATGTTTAGAATGCCCTTGCTATACAAGGGAATTATTATTATTATTTTAAACAACAAAATGTGCCTATTTCTGCCACTTCAATATGGCCTGCACATACACTGGGAGTGGTAACCACATGTCATACTCTGGAAGGGCTTTTCTAGTTCTGTCTTGATGGCTCCTCAATACGATTCAGTACCTAAAGCACACAGTGCGAGTGGGGGTTGGTTGACACCCCAAGTTTGTGGCCACAAGTGTCAGTTTAGTATTAGAAACTGCACTTAAGAGCCAGGCATGGTAGCACACTCCTGTAATCCCAGTAACTATGAGATGAGAGCAGGAAGGTCAGAAGTTCAAGGACATCCTCAGCTATATAGCAAGTTTGAGGCCAGCCTGGGCTACATGAAATCCTGTCTAAAACCAACCAACCAACCAACCAACCAACCAACCAACCAACCAACCAACCAACCAACCAACTAACCAGCCAAACCAACCAACTCTCCAACCCCCCAAATCCTCTCAAGCTAAGTAAATGTGAAATCTGATTGTATGATTAGAAAGGGCTTTCCGTGGCTTGAAATTTAATTCAATCTCCTGTAAAGACCTGGCAGCTACTGGCAGAGCTGGGCTACCTCCTACTGGTCTCCAAAGCTCAGGTCACTTCCCACTTGTGGCTAAGCGGCTCCAAGGCACAGCCCTACCCTCAGGAGTTTGGAGCTGAGTCTGGATAGGACTATAACCAAGCCAGAAGCGGTTACACCTAATAAAAGGCTTCTCCACTCCAGCACTCAGCCCACAGGCTACAGGGGGTTCGTTTTCTTGCAAGAATGTCCCATCCCTCTTCCCTTTCCTTGTAAGGCGAGCTTATTCTTTCTCATTGTGGGATCACAAAAAGATCATAAAACACTTGCTTTGAGTTAAAAAGGCAAGCCTCCTTCTTAGCACAGTGCTGTTGGGAACATTTCTTGGCCATACCAACTTTCCCAGGAAAAGGGGGGAAAAAAACATTGTTTGTTTTTGCTTTTCAAGACATGGTTTCTCTGTAGCCCTGGCTATCTTGGAACTCACTTTGTAGACCACACTGGCCTTGAACTCATGGAGATCCACCTTTTCAAGACATGGTTTCTCTGTCACTTTGTAGATCACACTGGCCTTGAACTCATGGAGATCCACCTGCCTCTGTTTCCCTCATGCTTTCCTCATGGAATAGTCTTGGTCTGAGGCATGGCTCTTAGTGAAAAGGACTTATTATTTTTTTAAATGTGTGTGTGTATATAGGTCCACATGGAGTTGAGCACGCAAATGCATGCTCATATACAGAGGCCAGAGGACAATCTTGGGCAATTCCTTTGAGACAGGGTCTTTTACTGGCCTGGATTTCATCAATTTCTAGGCTAGAGTAGCTGGCCAGAGAACACAGGGATCCTCTAGTCTTTACCTCCCTCGCATGGGGATTACAAGCAAGTGGCTCCAGACTCTGCTGTCTACATGGGTGCTGGGGACTCAGGCTGTGGGGTTTACAGTAGTGCCTTTGCTCATAAACAAAACAAATGAAGCACCCCAAAAACGTTAAAAGTGTTACTTGTTTTAAAAAGTCAAATTGTTTGGAACGTTAAGTCTCAACTTTTTCTGTTCTCTAGAAAGGGAGACTTCTGTGAAGACAGTTTATGCTGGGCAATTCTCTGTACTCAAGTCAACTTTGTGCCCAGATTTAGACTCCGAGAACTGGGCACAAAGCTTGGCAAAGAGGTAGAGGGCCTCCTGCTCTGCTTGTTCTCACTCCACTGTGCAAACTCGACGGCCCTGTCTCCACTGCAGAAAGCAGACAGCTCTGTAAATATTCTGTAAGCGGTGCCATTTCACTGAGGACAACAGATAATTCCTGAGAGTGAAAAGCTTTATTGACAAGTCAGAATTGCCTTGCTGTGGTGGCACATGCCTTTAATCCTAGCACTGGAGAGGCAGAGGCAGGCAGATCTGAGTTTGAGGTCAATCTGGTATACAGAGTGAGTTCCGGAACAGCCAGGGCTACATAGAAAAATCCTGTCTCCAATCAATCAATCAATCAATCAATCAATCAATCAATCAGTCAGAACTGACAGACCCTTGGCAGGTTGATAGTTTCTGAAGTCAAGATAATAACGAATGTGTGGCTGTGAGTGTGTGGACGTCACAGAACCACCTCAGAGATGGTCCTTCAGCCACAGACCACCTGGAGTTCAAACAGGCTAAGCTGGCTTGCTAATGAGTCTTAGGGATCTGCCTGGCTCTACCTCTCCAGAGCTGAGATTCCAGGCATGCAGCACCGTGATCAGCCTTCTTACCTGGGCTGTAGAAACTGATCAGAGTTCCTCAGGCTTGCAAGGCAAGTACTTTATTAACTGAGTTTACTTCTCCACCCTGTGCAAAACCTTTACGGTAAACAAGAATGAAGAGAGAATCAGGCTACTCACTAATGAGGAAATGAGCCACGCCCTGAATCACATACAAGCTCTCTAAGATGATGGTCAGTACACTGACTACCAACAGAATACACATGCTCCCACTGGCTAGTGATTTTGTATGCCCATGCACAAACTAGACGTTGACAGTGTTGTAAGTCAGAAATGTGTGGAGAACACCTGGCCTACTGAACACCAGCTTGGCCCACAGTGCCCTGTGGAGCATGTTGGCTCCCCTAGGTGAGGCAGAGATGGAACTGGAGCTGCAGCAGATACAATGGTATCTGGCACAAATCACTAGCCCGGAAAAGGACCAAAATCTACATGTCATAGTACAATTCCCATGAATGTGGATCTCTTTTGCACCACCCCAAAGCTGAAAGCCCAACGTTGAACAGATGTTAGGTCAGGGAATATGTCTATCAAAATCACAACTGGATTATTTTCTTTCATTACTGATTTGTTCACTGGGATCAATAACTCTATGTGGGCATAAGACTATTGGCATCGCTTTGGGGAATCTTTTCACACCCTGGAGAATGCTGCTCTTCTTTACATTTCAGGATTTCTCAGTAGCCAGTTTACATGGCTGCATTTTAAAAAACCTCTTCCCAGGCTCAAACTGTACTGGAGCACACAGTTCCTTTGCCAAATGAAATCACAGAATCACCTTGACTCTACCTCCACAACCCAGTGATTACCAGGCTTCCTCAGCTTACAGGTGAGGTGGAACTTCATCCCTCTGCCACCCTGTGTCCCTCTAATGTGGCCTCACACCCCCTTCTTTCAATAATGTTTTTTCTCTGTGTGTGCCACTTTACCTAGGGCGAGAACAACCCTAGCCTTCCTGTGTTATTCTCATTTTGTCATATCCAGTACCAGGCACGTGGGAAGGTTCTTGGAACTCAGCCACTTACTGCCTCCAGTGAATGGTCTAGATTTCCCACACATGGGGCCTGCCTTCCTAACGCACACCATCTTATGGGGAAGACCTATTGGATCTGCCTGCCGAAGTCTTACCCAACTCAAAGCCCACCTTTACCCTAAAACTGTACCGAGCAGACTTGAAGTGAACACGCCTATACTTGAAACTTGCTAATGACATGATTATTTAACCTTGGGTCTGTGGTATCCATTAGTATCAAGGGAATTTTAAACATCTGAATTTTCATTTCAGCAGTAAGCCAGAATAATACTTGTCAGTTACGTAGATTTCTTGGGCGCTGATCTCTTTTGGTTACAAGGCACTTTGTGTGTATTTGTAGGCATGTGTGTGTGCACACTCATATATAGGTCAGAGGTCAACTGTGGGCAGTGATCCTCAGAACAGTTTCCTGATTTGTTTGCCAAGACATGGTCTTTCATTAGCCTGGAAAGGTTGGTAATTATGCAAGCCCTGCTGGCCTTCCAGTGTTGGGATTATAAGGCTTTTTGTTGTTGTTGTTTTTTTTTTTTTTTTTTTTTTTCGAGACAGGGTTTCTCTGTGTGGCCCTGGCTGTCCTGGAACTCACTCTGTAGACCAGGCTGGCCTTGAATTCAGAGATCCACCTGCCTCTGCCTCCCAAGTACTGGGACTAAAGGCATGTGCCACCATGCCAGGCTTTTTAAAATGTGGGTTCTGGCTTGAATCTGGTTGCTCAGGCTGTGACATAAGTGCTTTACCTACTGAGCTATCTTCTCAGTCCCTGAAAGGCTTTTGCTTATAGAATAGTATTTTGATTTCTTATTAGAATATTAGAGACTATACTGGTATCTGTGAGTTCCTACTATTAGATGGATCGAAAACTCATCCTTTTCTTTTCAAAGAAACCCGAGAATGAATGCCTTTGATAACCATGCACTGTCATGTACTGTCTCACTCCGAAGGCCTCTGGGGCTGTTCTTATGCTTCTGGTAGTACCTTACTGTCAAGTGCTTTTTTTGTCTCATCTTCCTAGGCTGATGGCAAATTCTTCAGGGACAAGGCTTATATCTTAGTTTGTCTGCATTCTTGATGTTCTAAAAGCAACTGTACAGAGCTAGGTGCTTGGTCAACATCAATTGCTGCAGTGCAAAGCAGTGGTTCTCAACCTGTGGGTCGTGACCCTTGAGGGCAGGGGTGGGGGGTAATCAAACTACTCTTATCACAGGGGTCACGTATCAGATATTCTGCAGATAACAGATAGTTATATTAGGATTCATAACAGTAGCAAAATTACAGTTATGAAGAAGCAACAGAATAATTTTGTTTGGGGGATGGTCAGCACAACATGAGGAACTGTATTAAAGGATCCAGCATTAGGAAGCTAGAGAATCATTATGCTAAAGGATTATGTAACTACACTGGCTGTTTAAGGGGGGAAAATATAAGTAAACAATGGAGACTGAGCTTCACTAGACAGCCAATTGTTATTAGTGCCAGGCAGTAAAATGAAAGCATTTATTTTTTTTCTCGAAGCTGATGAAAAGTCTTGATGATGAAAATGGCGTTCGATTAATCAGGTCTTAGTGCTTCTGGCAAGTCCTTATCTGGTAAGTCCTTATAGAATCCAAGATTCTCTAAGAATCTCTTGTTCTTACAGAGAGAATTCTAGAATGATACCATTCATTTTCCCATTGTGACCCAGGTGATCTTACTTTGCCACATTAGCAGGAAAATTAAATTGAAGAAAGCTGACAAGAAAAGAACATTAGGGAAGTGGAACTAGGGAATTAGGGCTTTTTGGTCTTGGGACACAGGGGAGCGCTGGGAGGGTAACACACGCTTTCCACACACACAGTGCTTCACTGATGGCTTGGAACACTCGTGCCTTTCCCATTCTACCACTGGCAGACAGAAACGGGTCACTGGAAGCAGCCTGGGGCACACAGACGTTGATGGGATGATAGCTGAACCCAAGGTCCAGTCAAGATCCCTCTTCACAGACAGAGAACGGAAGGGTGACAATGAGAGTCACACGACTATGCGGTGTGACAGTCATGCATAAATAAGTACACGTCTAACCGGACAAAAGATCAGTCCAAAGAACGTACCAAAATGATGGGGGTGGGGGTGGTACAGCGAAAGTGTGGACTTTTTCTGTAAGCACCTGGCCTTACTTCTCAGGTCTCAACTACATAAAACAGGGAACAAGAAAGACAACTTTAGCCAAAGAAATGCTAAAGGCAGAACAAAGACTGGACGCTTCCTCCAAGAATTGCTCTTTGTTCAGGTGGGACTGTGTACTCAGCACACAAGTTAATTAACAGAGAGGCACTGCTGCCTACACTGCCTGTGTAATTACACCCGGAGTCTAATTAGGTCAGTTTCCACTACCCCTGGCCTAAATCATCCAAGCTACAAAGAGTGTGGCTCGGGCTCAGGTCGTCAGGCCAGTGACGTGTGTGTGAAGTTGAGAAGTCACTTCTAGCATCTGAGATCTCAGTGGGTGGAATGAGATCTCATTCCACATGAATTTCATGCAGAAAGTGAAATCTTGGGAGGGAGGTGGCCCTTCCTGGACTCCTGTGGATTGTTTACTGGTGTTCCAGATTCCAAAACTGCATGCCAGATGAATATAATCTTCACTGGCAGCACCTTACTCATTAATTTATTAGGCGATCTGATTTAAATAAGATGGTATTAACATTGGTAACTGAGTTGTGCTTTGGTGGAAACTGAACTTGTTTTCTTGGGCTAGAAAATGGTTCAGTGAACAAAACACTTGCTGCCAAGTCCAACAACGTGAGTTTGATTCCCTGGCCTCACATGGTAGGAGAGAGCCTAGTCTTCCAAGTTGTCCTGACTCTACATGATACACACGTGTCTCCAACCCCCACATAAATAAGTAAATAAAAGTGATATAAATTAAAAAATATTTACTTTAACTCTTCTAGACTTTTTAAGTTTTCTAAAATGAAGTATTTTATACTAGTAACAAAGCAGGAACAAGAATGAAAGTTGGTAATAGACTCATAAAATGGTGTGCTATGTATGTGATATCACCATCAGCACCGCCACCATCAGCACCGGTGCTGGGGATTGAACCCAGCCTTGGACATTCTGGCTAAGTGTTTTTATCACTGGGCTACATCCCCAGTTCAAAACTTATTGTTTTATGATTTTACATCAAAACTTTAAACACTATATACTGCAAAAATGAATGTATAGCTGAAGCCTTGGTTTACCCAGTCAAACAGAACAAATGTAACATGTGATGCTATCAATTAACTACAAGGAGAATACCAGACTCAGTAAAATGGGGTTTTAGTGACTCATGAAGAAGTTGTAATCAGTAACATTTAAGGATAAACTAGATTTATCTTCTGTCTCTGTATACTATGTTGCTAATTATAACAGATCCCTGAGTTCTGTCACTTCCCTGGGCACACTGTTGTTGTCAGGTGAAAGGGACAAAGGGGACACCGTGTTTCCCAATCTGGGATCACATGGCTTCACAAGAACTGACCTCCACCTTATCTATCCTAGGGAGTGATGGAGGAGGCAGGGAGGGAGAATGGAAAGAGAGAGGAACAGAACTTGATTCACTGCAAGGCCCAGGCCACTGCTACAGTCAATGCTGCTACCCAACTGTGGGGCTCAGCCAAAGTGATCAGAAGCAAGCAGAAGTCTGCACTCTGCTCGCAGCAACCGCCAACTAATGATAGATTAGACGAATCTGATTGCTCTATCAAAACATTAATCTCAAATCTTGATTAGTAAGCCTATTGAATTATGATTAGTTCACAAGGGTGCAGCTGACAGATAAGACACTTTATCTGACAATGAGTACTAGTTTCTCTGCCTGAAGCTAAAAAAACAAAACAAAAACCCAAAACAAAACAAAAAACTAAAACAAACAGAACAATAACAACCAAAACTACAAAATAGAAAACAGCAGTACCCAGCAAGGCACACTGAAAAGGATAATGAGGCTACACACATTTCTTAATTTAATAAAGGGTTTGCCTGTGAGAAGCCAGACTTGCTATAAAAAGCATGAGAGAGACTTAGGGAGAGAAACGCATGGAAAACACTACTCTGTAAATGGGGGACCCCTGGGCCTCCCCCATCTTTTCAGTCAGGAGTGGTACTGAGTTTGCTGCAGAGGGGCTCAGCTTGGTTTGCCAGGCTGGACTTGACTGTTTCCTGGCAGTGCTGCCCCAGAACTCTGGCCTGTGAGATGACGGCATCTGTGTGAAGAACTCAAGAATTGTCAAAGATGGAATTTTTAAGTCTTTAGAGAAAAATCATGGAGAGGAAAGAAGTTTGTTCAGGTCAGGCATAAAATCTAGCTTCTGATGTTTTTCTTTTAAGTGCTACAGCCTGAAGCCAGGCCTCCTCACACAGGATAAGCATGTGCTCCCTCCACCTCCACAGCCTCCACTGAGGGGGAAAATCTTTCAGGGCTGGAAAGATGGCACAGGGGCTAAGAACACTGCCTGATCTCACAGAGAACTTGGGTTTGGTTCCTGTCACCCACATGGTGACTCACAACTGTCCACAACTCCAGTTGTAGGAGATCTGGCATCCTTTCTGGCCGGGCAGGTGCCATGGTACAAATATAAATGCAGGCAAACTCAACATACATAAAATAAAAACCAGTAAGTCTTTTTAAAACCTTCCTGGTCTTTACGAAGTAAAGAAACATTCAATATGAGGTAAGCTGACGTTCTGAGTTGATACACGGGTCTGACTCAGAAAAATTAAGATGGTATTATTCATTCCCTTATCAACTCATCTACCTGCACACATTTATGCCTGTCCCAGTGCCCTGAAGTCAGTTGCTAAGGGTGGCTATAGTGGTATAGACTAAGGGTGCCAGGTCCTCAGAATCTGTGTCACTTTCAATTGTGTGGCCATCTTACCCTGACCTTATGGTTTTACAGAAAGCCCAATGTCCTGTAATCATGTTTCTCTTTAGCTGATATTAACCTTGCAGTGACTTCTCTTCTCTGTCTCTCTCCAACACTCTCATAACTATGCTCCATTAATCAATTGTGCTCTGCAGATGGGGTCAAGGAAACTTACTTCCTCCTTTGATAGCCTCCAATGTTTCTACTCTTGGGGATAAAAGTGCTTTAAATGGAGTTATATTCTAGGAAAATCAATATATGATTACTGCAAAGATTTGTATTGATTGTCCTGTTGCATTGCAAAAAGGCTTAAGAAAAATGGCCGGGCGGATTTCCCTTCGATTCATACTCCACGGAGTTTGTTGCAAATGTGTGGGCAGGAAAAAAATGTTGGAACTTCATTTAATGGTCTGAAGTTTTCATTATTCAATCCTCTTTTGTCTTTCTCTCCCCTGCAAGGCACTCGTTACTACTCTGGTCTTTGGTCTCCAACACTGGCCTGAACCAGAGGATCCAGGAGAGTTCACAGAGCTGAAGAGAACATACTTCAGACAAGGAGCCTACGCCAGCAGCTGCAGGAGGCCTTTTCCAATAGCCAACCTTCCCTTCTTCCGCCCTCAAAGGGCCCTGACTTTGTTGGCAGCAATGTATCCTGCTGCACATTGGTCTTGCTCTTCTTATCACCTGGAGTGATGGGTGAGTTTGGATGAGGGAGGGAATTGGGCAGGGACTTCTGGGGAAGTGCCTTAAATACAGATGGGGACTGACTGACCCAACACCATACACACTTCCTCCCTCCTTCCTTTCCTCCCTCCCTCCCTCCTTTCTTCCCTTCCTTCCTTCCTTCCTTCCTTCCTTCCTTCCTTCCTTCCTTCCTTCCTTCCTTCCTTCCTTCCTTCCTTCCTTCCTTCCTACAATGCAGATTAGATTCCAGCTCTGTGCTCCTGAGGCAAAGCTGAAGCTAGAGACCAAGTCCACAGTGACAACTGCTGGCCCTGCAGGGGCAGGGGACTGCCTTGGTTTGGGAGTCCTCCTTTCTTAAGAAGAAAAGCAAATTCCCATGTCCTTTGCACCACTGCTTTCCAGGGTGCTGGTGTTTGCAGAGAACCTAAGACATTTCTTCAGGGGAAAAATTACCCCTGTTGTGTAGATCCTCAATGCTATACCAGCTACTAAGAAGTAAGCAATGTCTCCAGGGCTAATGGAGACAGCTTGCACCGCACCAGCAAAGTAGGAGAACACGATTCTGCACAGCACTGTTGCCATCCATCCTGGATCTCCTACCCCAAGGCTACCACTACTGCATCATCAAATACTCCAAGCTGTCTCCCAGCACCACTCCGTTGTTTCTCCAAGCCTTAGGGTGGAGCCACTACAGTGCCAGGGTTGGGCTGTCCCACTACCTCTCCCCCTTTACCAACAGGACTCTAACTTTCTTTGGAGGAATTCTTCCCCCTGGGTGAATCTGAGTCAGAGCTGTCCCTAAAGCTCAGAACAGGCAGACGTCCTAGGTTAGACCCACTAGACTTCAATTAAAGCTTCAAGGCCATTTGGATGTTTCTGGAGTCAAAGTTATTTAATATTGCTAAATGCCAAGATGGAGCATCCCAAAGCCTGCCCCTGACAGGCACAACAGCACCCCTTCCAGTGGGTCACTGTTTAAGGACCTGGAAGCACACAAGTCCACTGGCTACTTAACTTTAGTAGACAACAAAGTTTCCTCTTAAAGCTGTAACTTAATCAAAGGGGATATGAAATTAAGAGAAAATAAAATTTTAGTAATAGGAGCTCATCTTTAGTGATTTCCACAGGGCAGACATTCTTCCTCCAAATTTGAATATATAAACCGATATAATATTCAGAAAAGTTTATGAGGATAAGCACCACCAATCCCTCATTTGGATGGGGAAACTGAGGCAGAGAGGTTAAGTAGTTTGCTTAATATCATCAAGTTTGAAAATGGAGGAATGAGGACCAACTCCAAAAGGACTCTGGTAAACTTTGATACTCACACATTGCTGGTGGCAATATAATCGGCAGAGGACATCTATGAGTATATTTGGTGACACATGGCCAGTCCATGGAAAGACTCTAAATGGACAAAGCACAGATTTTCATTGCAGCATTCTTCATATTATCAAAGTGAAGTAGAAGTTCCTAACTTTTCAGTGAGGAATAAGATCAAATACAGTATATTTACTTAGTAGATTAATCAGTAATTACAGTGAATAATTACTACACCATCAAATACTAGGGGAAACAAACTGGTATTAAATTCAGAACACAAAATTCTGTGCATCCAACAAACATACCTAGGATAAATCATATATTCATGTATTAGTGGTTGGAAAGTAACTTTCAAAATAGAAGTGGCCATGTTAGGAGAGAGGGATGCGACTGAGTCCTGTGCTTCCTAGTTGCCCTTTGTTTTCAAAGTTTCAAAGGTAGGAATCTGCTCTCAAGAAAGAAGAGAAATAGCTGGCAGTGGTGGCGCACGCCTTTAATCCCAGCACTTGGGAGGCAGAGGCAGGCGGATTTCTCAGTTCAAGGCCAGCGTGATCTACAGAGTGAGTTCCAGGACAGCCAGGGCTACACAGAGAAACCCTGTCTCGAAAAACCAAAAAAAAAAAAAAAAAAAAAAAAAAAAAAGTAAGAAAGAAGAGAAATGGATGAAGTTCTGCTGGTGAGGACACTCTGGACGACCGCGGGAGAGCATGCTGCTTGCCCTTCAGTACGGATTAGCTGAGGGCTGGAAGGAGAAGTGGCTGAGAACTCCCTGCTCTTTATCCAGACAAGGTAAATGAGGTTCGGCAGGTCAGGAGAGTAAATAAGATTAGTTATGGGCTCCAGGTCATCCACTCACGGAGGTCAGAGAGTGTGAGATTATTATCCCTCGTAGAAGAACAGCAAAATAGCATTACGGAATAAATTAATGAAAAAGGTAGAAGATTATTTGAACGAAAGCCCTAATCAATTTAGAGATTTCACTCAACTGGCTATCAGTCAAACTCACAAACCAAGCACGCTTGTTCTCCTAAGTAATTCCAGGGGCTCTCCCCCTTTCTTGCTTCAAAGACATCCAATCTAGGGAAAGTCATGAATAAAGTTACCCTGCCTTGATGCTCTGCCTCACGCAACACCCTGAAGCCCTGGGGTGCGCACGGCTCCAGTGTATATGCTCAGAACGCAGACGGCTCATTGAGGGTGCATACTTGTCAGCCTGTTTGGCCTTTGATTCCAAATAAAACACCATTCCGTACCCATTCAGAAACACCGAATTCACCAATGTGCAAACTGCATATTTTATTAAATAAACACAAACTCGGAGATAATGGCATACATTTGTTTGCATCACAAGTCCTAATGCAGTATTTCTCCAAGGCTTCCGGTATTAGCATTGCTCGCCGCATTTCAAATGCCTTTGAACTTTCTGAAAAGCTACATCTGTTAGCTCCCGTGTATGCAGCAGAAAGTTACCAGGTGAATTAAGTTTTAATATAAACTGCTTTGTTCACTATTAAGATTGATGTAGGATACACTGTACTGTAAGTTGCAAACTGCAATTACAATTCCTTGCAATTATCTTTGCTTGTTAATAGCGCAAGATAGCATGTCACTTTCTACCAAGTGCATGATTTATCATTTGTGGTTTTTTTTTTCTCCCTGAACTCTTGTGGTATTCCAAATGTATAATCTTGTTGTATTTATTTCCCAGTGGTCCAACAAAATGCACAGCAAGTGCTGACTAGAACAAACTAAAAAGCACCGCTATTGACAAGCCGTCACTTGAGCAGTAATGAACACTGCCTCTGCTTTCACCCCAACAAGCGGCAGCTTTAATTTATGATAAAGCAAAGGAGAGGCAACCTCCAGGTTTATTATGCCCTCAGTGCTGTTTCAAATAAAGTAATTAGAAGGTCAAGAGACGGGTCTGGAAAGCCAAATATAAACACAACCCTTCTGTACTGACATTAAAAAAAACAGACTAGTATGTTCAAAGAGTATTTTATCCATCTTCTCAAAGGCAGGGCAGGGCTGTTGTTGGCTCTTTCTTTTCTTTCTTTCTTTTTTTTTTTTAAATACTACCGTAACCAATCAGAACCAGTGGCTGTCCTACTCGCTTTCTCTTTAATTTGCTCCATATGGACTGTAAGCAGGACTGAAGAGACACTGGACTTAGGAGAGGGCCAACACCCCCAGTCTCCCCTAATCCCCTCCCCAAGTTCTTTTGGCAAACCTGGGACAGGTGATCAGGAAGGGGATGGGCTCTTTTTTCTTTAAATAATGGAAAGTCAGCAGGTGAAGGCATGGGGAGGTTGTGGTGAAGTCCTAAGATAACTCAGGAAACAACTGAAGCCTACTTGAACTGCCCAAGGGGAGGGTGAGCTGGGAGGCAAGCTGACCTTTCAGGGGAAGGGGACGGAAAACCAGCTGCAATAAGCTACCAAGTTGCTCCCGAGGACTGTGCAAAATAATTCTCCATCTTAAAGGCTCCTCCTTGTCAAACACTGTGCTCTGGGGTTTAGTCACACCTTTCTTTTTGCCCCTTATATATCAATTATACCACTCTATAATTTTTTACTAAAGGCCAAAAGACCTACTGAACCTTGACAATGAGCCAGGCCAGTCTCTGAGGGCCTCTTAAGGACCACATGGATTCTTAAGCCAGCGACCTTCGACAACTGGATCCACAGACTACTTGAGTAGGCAATAACAGTTCATCACTCTATTCTATTTCTTCCCATTACTACAGTCTCAAATCCTCCAGTCTCTATGGAAGAATAAGAAGGGGACAGACAGACAGAGGAGAGAGAAGGAAGTACAATTTCTCCACAGGTAGCTGTGATATGCACGTACCAGGACACCCACAATTGAATGGCAGCTTTCAAACAATGAATCTTACACAATAAAGCAAGGCAGCCTTGTGTTAGCAACCTGGTGGGCCATGGCTAGCTACTTGAAGGCTATTATAATCATCCCCATCTACCTCTTGTGGGGGTCTGTGGTGGGTCTATTCCTAAAGCCTTCTGAAACAATGTTTTGTGGTATAACTTTTGCTTTAAGTAATTTTTTTTTTACTACTTTCTATTCAAGTAGTCTAATTGCACTTGATTATCTAAGTGGTGGAAATGTATGTAATGTCATAGTTAGAACATGTAATTATGTTGTAAAAATCTTTGTGAAACTGTGAGACAAAGTTTGTGAGTACAGTAGTTAGCCTTCCTGCCCCCACTCTCAATTGACTTTGACCAGTGTGACAGGAAATGGCACATTTGGGGCTGAGTCTTGTAGGGTGAAGGAGGGACAGCTCTGACCTAAGACTCCGCAATCCCCCTGCCAGACCATATCTGTAAGTCAGGAAGTAAGAAAGACCCAAGCTCTGCACAGACCAACCAGGACCACCGAATGCAGACAGGCACCCAGCGCCTCTGACGCTCTTTACCCAGCCCAGGAACATGCTCTCTCCTACCACTGCCTTTTGCTGGTGCCTGCATTTTACTCTAAGATGTAATACTGGTCTGGACACTTTGGTGGCAAGTGTGTACAGAAACATACCAGACAATCTCCCAATATCCTTTGAGATGTTAATTTTAGTCATTTCTCCAACTGGATGAAGCAAAGAATGAACTGTCTGAATTTTTCAATGCCCCCTTCTGCCTTCCTGGCCCTTCACTGGAGGTGCTAATGAGCAGTGCCAGGATAAAAGCCTGGCCTGTGCAAATGGAGTGAGAGGCCTAGAGCCTATGAGCTTTAGACTAGAAAGCGAGACCTGTCTGTCAGGCTGCAAACTCTTACCTCAGTGGAGTCTGGACAGCTTTATGGCACCAGCTGTTAGAATCCTCCAAAGAGAAAGCCAGAGATCCAATCCGTTTTTTATAGGAGACTTGTATGCCCAAATTACCAAGGGAGATTTTGAGAAGACATAAAGCAATGGAGAAGCTGATGCTGGGCCACGAGGAGGATCTTCTGTGCAGGACGAGGCCCAGTGCTTGTGAGGGCTACCTACTGCTTTTGCCAAGACTCCTTAAATGCATAAGGATTCCTTCGGGGTTCTAAAGATATTCTAAGAGTGTGGCAAAGAAAACGGAAGGGAATTCTCCTGACGCCTGTGAAGGTTACCCTGCCACCATTCTCCAAACACTCAGAGGATGTTGACTGCCCTGACAGATTCAGGAGAACTCTCGGTTAATAAACTAACCGTGGTATTTCTACCCCACCCCCGCCCCCAGGTCAGTGTTTATGGATGAGCTGACAAAAGGCTCAGCCATGATGGTGGGAATAGATGAAGTGTCACCTGGGACTCTGAGGGACAATTCCTTCACTTTTGAGGAGACACACTAGGGGGGAGATCTCCTTCCTTCCCTGTTGCTTCTACATTTGATGGGATAGCTGGAGCTACTGCAGCCTTTGGAAATGTGAAGAAAGCCATCACCGTTGTGAAGAGCTCAGGTCGTCTATGACACCACTGGGCCTATAGCTGTCCTGCTTCTGAATTTACTGTGATTCGAGATGGTGACCACTCGTGTTCATGCCTAGTTGAGTCAGAGCACAATCAATACAGTGTCTGCTTGTCCACTCTGGAGGGATAATGCTTAAACTGACAATGAGCAGGTCAGTGTGACTGAACTTAAATCTCATTCACTAAAATTAGGTTTGAATCTAAATTTCCCTAATTAGATGGTGAAGGCTCTTACATGGGCACAACCCTTCTGGTGATCAGTCTGTTGATAAAAAGTTATAAAACGTTATGAATTCTGCTTAAGGAATCATCCCATGGAAACAACCCAAACCACCGTAATGCATAGATATAGATAGCTACGCAGACACTTATTGTGCAATATGATGGGTTCTATATAGCTATTTTCATCACGATGGCATATTCACCCCATGTCCTTCCCCTCTCTTTTTTCAATAGTCTTGCTTCTACTCCCCCCTCTCCCGTACATGTGTGAACACACGATTTATACATACACAATAAAATCTAGAAACTACATCTGAGCAAAAACATGGCATTGTCTTCCTGAGTCTGGCTTATTTTACTTAATGCGACCATCTCCAGTTCCATCCATTTTCCTGCAAATTTCTTCTGCTTTATGGCTGAGTAAGACTCCACAGTGTATGTGTACAGCATTTTTATCTATTTACCTATGGATGGGCACCTAGGCTCATCTGTCACATGGCTGCTGTGAACAGTGATGCAGGCTGGGCTCTGTAGCACTTCTGCATATGGTATGCCAGCTTAGGCCTTGGGTACTGTCATGGAGGGTACTTTAGATTTCTTTTTCTCTGTTTGTCTGTCTTTCATTTGTTTGTTTGAGACAGGGTTTCTCTGTGTAGTTCTCATTATCCTGGAACACCCTATGTAGACCAGGCTGTCCTGGAACTCACAGATCTACCTGCCTCTGCTTCCCAGCACTTGGGAGGCAGAGGCAGGTGGATTTCTGAGTTGGAGGCCAGCCTGGTTTACAGAGTGAGTGCCAGGACAGCCAGGGCTACACAGAGAAACCCTGTCTCAAAAAACCAAAATAAAAATAAAAATAAAAATAAAAATAAAAATAAAAATAAAAAAAGGTGTGGGCCACCACTGCCTGACCCCAGCTAGTTTTCTTAAGGAACCTCTATATATTGACTTCCACAGTGGCTAAGCTAATCTCCACTGCCACTAGTAGTAGTGTGTGAGGCCACATCAACATTTTTACCGGCATTTGTTATGTCCTTTTTGTTTGTGTTGTTTTTTTGAGACAAGGTCTTATGTGTCCGAGGCTGGCCTGGAAAGCCCTTTGTAGCCAAGGATAACCCTGAACTTCTGATTCTTCTGCCTCTACCTCTTGAGTACTGGGATTACAGATATTACTACCATGATTGTTTTATGCAGTGCTGGGAACTGAAGCACAACTTTGTGTGGGTTAAGCAAACACTCTACCATATGAACTACATCTCTAATCTGTGCTGTTCCTTAATGACAGACGAAATCTCAGTATTGCTCTGATTTGCATTTCTCCAATGGCTAAGAATATTAAAGCCATTTTCAAGTATGCTGGGCATGTGTACTTCATCTTCTGAGATGCTCACTTCCTGACCAGACGCTTTAGTTTTTTTTATTATTTTTGAGTTCTTTATATATTCTTTGTGTGACTCCTCTGTCTGATGTACAGTTAGCAGAGGCTTCCCCCTATTTTATAGGGCATCTCTTTACTTGGCTAGTTGTTTCCTTTGCTATGTGGCAGCTTTTTAATGGTATCAAGCCCAATACTATATATCTGATAGAGCACGTTACAGCAGTTTAAATGATTAAGGCTGCTATAGAAGTAGAAAACAGAATTCTGTGATAACAACAATAATACAAACCCAGTATGTTCATTAAGAGTGGGAAGAGATAGCTTCCACAGTTTTCAGATATTATTGTTTTGTTTCTTCCAATTTTACAAAGAGAAAATTCCCTTGTATTGGAAGCATTGCCTTGCATTATTCAGCTGCTTAGAAGAGTTTGTGGGCAAGGCTGATTGAAAATGTCTAGCGAGCAAGACTCGCTTAGCCTGGGGAAAAGACTTGTTGTGGTAAGATGCAGAAAACTCATTAGCACCAGGGTTCCCTCACAACCAGTTCCATTCTTCTTTGAAAGCTTAGTGGTTTGGTGTTTCTCTTCTCCTCTCTCTGTGTCTCTGTCTGTCTCTGTATGATTACTGCATGGTTTGCAAAAGGCTACCCAAAGCAGTTTATACGCAGTAGATGGCTAACTAATATACTATTCCTGAAAGAACTCCATGAGGTAACTCCCTATTCCTAATCGAGAAAGAAAATGTCAAGTGTCTTGATCCAAACGCTCTGCTTCAGAATAAATGTGCCTGGAAGCATCGAGGGAGCCAGGTGGGGGCTGGGAGGAATCAGTGCCATCTTCCTAATGAGGTGGGGGAAATAGGTGCAGTGTCTAATCTAAGCCAATCGTGCCACTGTTCAGTCCTAAAGAAGCTTCTGCATCCACATAATTAAGAGGGATGGTTGGCATCAGAGGGACCCGGAATGTTCTGCAGATTAACTGATGGCTTCATTGCTAATGACCGCCCAATTCCTTTAGACTAATTGGTGAAATCTACATTTTTGCAGCAAAGATGGAGTACCAACTAGATTTGGTGTCGATAAAAAATTGATGGATGCTTCTGACTGCTCCATCCACAATACACGGATTATTACTATGATAATTATCATAAATGACAAAACATGGGCCAATGGTGATTACAAGTCTAATTCTATCTAGAGACTTTAATGGCACAAAGCACTCAGGTTCTGCACTCGTGATTTACTGCATGGGCAACACCCCCGAGAGGGGCACCGAGAACGGCACTCGATATCTTACTGATAGCACCAGGCTTTGGCCCAACATGAAACAAATACTTAAAGCTGAGTTATTAGAAAAGCCCATTACTATCTACAAATCTCCAGTTTAGGAAGGAGGCATGTGTCTGCCTGTGGTCTCCTTTCCATTCCTGGATGTGACAGCTGCATTTTATCCTGTCTTGTGCAGTGGCTGAGAGTCTCTCTGTCAACAATGGCCTACCAAAGCTGTGGCAAAGCCTGAAGATGCTGTCATGACCCTAGTTACTGTCAACCTAGCCTTCTGAGGACCATCAGCTAGGAAGAGAGTTAAAGCCCTACTCATCTTGGATGTCCCCACTTAGTTGGGTTGAAGTTCCATTTCTGCAGAGTCACCTTGTTTAGGGGCAGGAAGACAAGAATAATAAAGGCTGGTGCTGTGGCTCTAAGGGACTGTTCAGAGACCACTGAAGACACTGAAGAACCGAGCTAGCAGAAGACGTGTAGGCATTTAGCCTGCCATAGAGGTGGAACTAGGGTGCCTCTGGACAGGCTCTGTAGAGCACAACTGCCCTGAAGTCAGGCAACCAGAGTGCAGGGCAGTCTGTGAGAGGCTGCTGGCCCCGAGGCAAGACACATTCTTTAAAATGGGTAGCCATCCGTCTTGCCAAGTGATTGTGGCTGAGTGGAAGGCAAGCTCACTTGCAGTTTGTGTTCACTATACCAGAAGTCTTTGCTATCGTGCGGATTTGGATGTCCACTATGCTAACATATGCGGTAGGTCACTAAATCCTAGTGGGGACTGTAACGGCTGCCTACTTCATGGGTTGTTTTGAGAATTATGCAGTAAATATAGATGCAATAACATAGGAACTGCTCAAGAGATGCAGCTGCCACCCAAAGCCAGGCTTCTGTCCCTAGCAGAAACCTGTTCAACTGAAATTTCTACATGTACAAGGCCAAGGGGAGGTCCCCAAGTTTGTGTCATAGAATAATTCACTTGCCTCCAGACAGATACAACACTTTACTGAAGGCCCGGGGGCTCCTGCAAGCCAGAGCACATGGTAACCAGCAAAGACAACTGTGTTTTCCATGAAATCCTGGCATGCCAGAGAGAACTCAATTCATACCAGAAGCGCCAACCGGCACACAGTGATGAAAGTGGACAGGCTCGGAGTCACTTTGGGCTCTCACTTACATCCGACCTTCAAATACCCTTCTTAGTGCGTGGAAAATCTTTTCAGTTACAGTTATTTAGGAAAATAAATTATGGGTATGGTCTGGCACTCTGAGACCCATCAGACTGTCAGGAATAGGCCTCTGATGGCTTATATCCAGTTGTACTCCATGACTCTTGGCTGGCTCTCCAAAGCCTCATGCTGCCCTGTGCACAGGAAAGAGCTATGCTTTGTGAGCGAAAGTCATCAGAACTTTCCCAAAGACATTTCTCCTCTCATTAAGAGTTTCCACAGCATCTTATTTTATGTACTTAGTCATGGAATTATAATTGGACATAAATTATTTTTTTCTCTGGGATTGTCTATCATTTATATATTCAAAGAGTTATGTTCATAGTGCCATTCACGATTACTCCAGTGTCACCCCTTCATGGACACAGAGGTCAGTGGATGCTCAGGAATCAGAGGCGGGTGAGACGACATTGGGGGAGGGGCCCCTTTGGAAATAGTCTGGTAACCAGCCATCCCTTTCTCCCTCCCCCTCCTGACCCAAGACCCATAGTTTCAAAATGCCCAAATCCAAGAAGAGCTATCACTTACTGTCGGAGATGCACATACCAGAGGAAGTGCTGGGGATAAAGGAAATCTGTGAATCAGAGAAAGATGTTGGTATGTTAAGATTGAAGATATACCAGCTGCCCACTGCCTCAGCTGCTTTCCAGGGGCCAGGAAGGAATTAGTCTCACAGTCCAGTTAAAAGAACACCTGGCCATTCACCCAGGGGCACAAATTCACCATTGAACAGGGTTATCTTTGTTTTCATTCCAGAATCACCTAGGAACTGAGCTATTTAAAATTCTGTGACTTGCATTGTCTTAACTCACTCGCCTTCATAAAAATCAGGAGGTGGAGGACAGTGAAGAGGGATTGGCTGTAAAATGCAGGTGTCCACAGACTGACTTCAAAAGTCAGGCTGGTTTTTCCTGACCATTGCAATGGAGCTGGAGCACGCTGTGTTGCTTTCCAGTATGTGCTTCACTGAAGATTTACAAAAATATAAGCAAAAGGGAAGGAACTGTATTAAAGCCAAAGAATCAGCACTCTACCGTAACTAAAGAGATGGTAGAGCTCCCGAGGCTAAACGGGCTGGTTATGGCAGTTCAAGGATTTCTGACTTGGGGGTGGAGCTGTTTACCAGGACAGTGAAAATCAGACTTTATGTTCTCACTGGAATGTAAGCTCTTGAGTGCGGGAAACATCGGTTCACAGATGAACCTTCAACAATGATCCGAACTCAGTTTCCCCAGGTTGAGTTCTGCCACAAAGCTGAGGGGTGAGTTACAGAGCTCAGTGGGGTGAGTTTAGGAGACAGCACATTGAGAGCAGAGGAGATAGATGACGGGCCGGGCAGAGCAGAGAGCCAGAAGTACATCCTGGAGGCAACTGAGAGAGGGCTGGGATGAGGACCTGGCTGTGCTGGCGGATCCTATTGGCAGCTGACTTAGGGGGAAGCCTGGGTGGACTGACGCTGGGAATTAGAGTCTTGGGAGGTACCATGGTAGAACTAGTGCCCCTGCCTTTTGCAAACCTTGATCTGCTCATCCTGATGCTCATGTGATCTCTTTCCCTCTACATTCAAACTGTCCCTTAAGCCCATCTCTTGGCTTGTTTATTAAGCACATTGCAAAGATATTATAATAGTTAGTTGTAATGTATACATATTTATTTAATTGAGATATTTATATATCTTAAGAGTAAAATTTGATGAACTGAAAACAAAAGGGTTCAAAATCATAAGCACTAAAAAATCAGAAGAATATTTTCTAAACCTTCGTGCTGCTTCCGGTCAAATCCATCTCCTACCGACATGCCCTGCTCCATGGTTCTGGCTGGGGCCCATCGCCTCTTGGTTAAGTCACCACAATTAGAATAGTGATGGAAGAAGCCAGGCACAGACTTAGACCCTCAGATAAGGGTCCAGGGCTTAGTGCTGGGTCTGGGATGGCAGTCCTTTTTCTCAAAGGGTTTACGGATTGGTTGGTACAGTCCAACAGTCTGGCCACTACTATACTCTAGATGCTAGATCTTTGAAAATAAAGTCCAAGCTCTTGGAAATGACTGGGTAGCAGAATGGGAAAGAAATGGCAATTCCTAGCAGGAACGGCAAGTTGGCAATGTAGCACTTAGACAGGTCAAGTGGTCCCAGTAACTCTGCTTATCAAGGGTCATTGCATGTGGCTGAAAAGGTGAGGGGTTGTTTTTAGTCAAAAATGTTTGGAAAACATTTACTTAGTGTTTATGAACTGCAGTTTTCTATGCTCCAGTATTTCCTTGCAGTCTTTGACAGGCTTTGCTGAAGGGTTTTATGAATTTCCAAATGATGCTGGAGTAGCTCATAGGACCACTGTTCCACTGAATGTCTTTTAAAAGTGTAAAGAAAGCTCGTACTTTCAAAGAAACAAGCCACAAATACCCGCAAAACATCAGGAAATCAACTGCAAAATACCACAGGCTCAAGTCTACGTATCCTGGACAGACAGCAATAGAGTCAAGAGGATCAGTCCAAGAACAGACTCCTCGGAGTGAAGAACGGCGAAGGCATGTCTGCACTAGCACTGTCAGCTCATTTTTAAAGCATCACTACTACGCACATCTCAGCGCCCAAACACTCACTGCAGCAGGTCTAGACTCAGGTTATGGAAGGCGCTCAGGGCTTACAGTTGTTAGATTTCTACTCAGGGTCAGTCTTGCAATTGTGCAAAGAAGCACTGGTTATCTCGTGGCAGGGTGGGTTTTGAACTCAGATTGCCTGACTTCTGAGCAGGACTCTATATACTCATGGTCTCTGCTATAAAGGCTATATCCAAGACAATGGGCGTTACCTACAAGCCTCCGGTCCCCTACACCACTGGGGCCCAAGGCATGAGACCCATCCTCTTCTCTCGGTACTCTAGGGAACAGATTTCTCTCAGTACCTTTTTCTTTCATTTGATCAGGAGGCTCTCCATAAGTAAACACATTTTGCAATCCTCCTAGCCCCTACCAGGAAGTGAGCTGAAGTCTGGCTCCCTCATAACAAGCCCGATACGGACCAATGCTTCCTTAGCCTGGTGGCCCCACAGCTGAGGACAGAGGGCTGCCTTCCACTTCTCACAGTGGCAACCACAATGGTTTGTGTTACACAAGCTCAAGGCTGGTGACTGGAATACACACGGATTCGGTTTCATCAATCCTCACTTTGGTTCAGGGTGGGTTCACAGAGCAGCTGGCGAGGAGCCTGCTCCTTCACTTCAATTAGTTCTCCTTCTCTACAGTCTGGACTTACTGACAAAGCACTCTCTTTATCTGCTAGTAGCGTTAAGAGTTCTGTCTAGGCAGAGGGTAACTGGTATAACTGGGCCAGTAGCATCGCTCAGCATTTCCGTGTGGGCCACTGACTAGAGAGAGATATTTGATTTCCCAATTAGTGCATATCACCAAAATTTGTTTTATTTCCATTATTTCTTTATTGTGGATTCTGATTCATAAAATATCTTAGCGAAAACACATCTCACATTACGAAGTCTTTGATTGTGTGGGGGAAACTAATAAATAATCAACAAAAATCTGATTAAAGGCTGCCTGAGCCGCCATCCAGAGCAGGAACTCTCTCCAGCAAAGGCTCTTTCTGATCCAAATCTTTTTTATTCCTAGAAACAGAATTCTTACTTAGCCTTTCAAATGCCCGATGGAGGCTTCAGCTAAGTTTTGACATAAGATTTTCATATTCAAAATATCTGTTGAAATAAGGAAGGAAGGGATATGGATCTCGGAGCTGCACTAGTCAGAAATAAAGCTTAGTAAGCTAGAAAGAGAAATTACTTCTCTGTAATTGGAATTCTGTCTTAAAAAATCCCTTTGAAATCATGTTCAGCTACTCGCCCATTATGTGTCCCAGAGACGCTTACTTTAACCCTTTCTGGGATCATAGATTAGAAAAATCATTGGATATTTATAAATCTCCCTGGGAGGAAATTTCTGAGAAATAGTCTGCTCTGTGTCATCAAAGACCATGATTAATGAGCACTTGCTGAGGATCCTAGCCTCATCTTTAAAAAGTGTTTTTCTGGGACGTTTCTCGTTGGGAAACTTCTTGCTTTTATATATATTGTATTATTTTTAGCCAGTAGTCCTAAGCAACTAGTTGCCTCCCCCCAATCTGGGTGCCTTCACATTTGAAATGTTGTATTTGATCCCTTCTGTGTCTTTACTGCCAGTACTTAGTTGATTAGCAAACACTTCACAAACCAGAACTGCATTCAAGAGGGCTGCCTGGGTAAGACGGACGTGGGCTTCATCTCTGTTCATCTCATCCATAAATTCGGGAATAACATCCTCAAACATTCTCATGAGGATTAAATGAAAACAGGAACATGCATGTGTTAGCGACACATTTCATAGCTATTATTATATTAATATAGTTGTACTGGCTGGTTTTGTGTGTCAACTTGACACAAGCTGAAGTTATCACAGAGAAAGGAGTTTCAGTTGAGAAAATGCCTCCATGAGATCCAGCTATAAGGCATTTTCTCAATTAGTGATCAAGAGGGGAGGGCCCCTTGTGAGTGGTACCATCTGTGGGCTGGTAATCTTGGACTCTATAAGAAAGCCAGCTGAGCAAGCCAGGAGAAGCAAGCAAGCCAGTAAGCAGCATCCCTCCATGGCCTCTGCATCAGCTCCTGCTCCTTGACCTGCTTGAGTTCCAGTCCTGACTTCCTTTGGTGATGAACAGCAATGTGGAAGTGTAAGCTGAATAAACCCTTTCCTCCCCAGCTTGCTTCTTGGTCATGATGTCTGTGCAGGAATAGAAACCCTGACTAAGACAATAGTTAGTAATAAAAAGTTATATGTGGTGTATATAGCTGAGACTTAGGAATGTCTCTAGAGAAGCGAGATGGGAAAGGGTCATTTTTCTTATATCTTTCTTGATATGAAGATGAGAGGCCAGACATTACCTGCAGATAACCCACGATGCTGTTACTTCTTTCAATTTCCACTCCCTCTGCCTGCATAGCTCTATCACACTGGAGTAGATGGCTAGGAGCACAACCAAAATGGCTTCATTTAGCCTATGGGAAACTGTCACACGCATCCGTGAGGTGTCCCACTTTGATTCAGTCCTGTCCTTGAATGGCCATCACCTTATTAACTGGTGTGTGCTGCGTGACGTGGATCATACTCACTTGGTGGTTGCGCTCTACTTCCATGGCAGGTGAGCTCAGGAGAGGATGAGCACACACCAAACCTGATGTGAAAGAGAGTTGGGCTCACAGAGTAACTCAGTGGAGCAGCCTGGAGCTTTACATGTGGAAGGGAAAGGCTGAAGCACAGGGCTTAGCAACATCAGCAGCACTTGACCTTGTAAGACAAGGCCTTGCCATGTAGGCCTGGCAGGCCTCTAACACACGAGCCTCTTGCTTCTCCTAAGTGCTGGGATCACAGCTACCTGTTGCTGTGCTCAGCCAACGCACCAATTTTTCAGTAAGGTTTTCCCCTAAAATTGTAGTGTTCCAAGGAAAGAAAGTCAAATATTTTTTACAAGCCTATTTTTAAAAGCTATAATGAATCACTCAGAAGTAAAAGCAGAATCAGTGTTGATAAGTCTTTGGTGTTTTAGCAAAAACTTTGTAGGAAAATTTTCTGAAAAAGTGTGAAGTATACAAATGCATGAGCCATGCATAGTCCTGTTTTACCCCCTCATAAGGAAGATCAGCTAACAACTATCAGTTTTGCTCCAGTGTCGCCTTCCTTATTAATATTCAAACACTAAACATGGCCACATCTCCCCAAGTTCTACAGGAGGAAACAAAAAGTACAAAATGACTTAAGATCATAGCTAACAGCAAGATTGTCACCCATATGTTATATGTGTGCTGAGAAGACATCCAACCCTCCTTTTAAAAATTATCAATCTAGCCGGGCAGTGGTGGTGCACGCCTTTAATCCCAGCACTTGGGAGGCAGAGGCAGGTGGATTTCTGAGTTCGAGGCCAGCCTGGCCTACAGAGTGGGTTCCAGGACAGCCAGGGCTACACAGAGAAACTCTGTCTCAAAAAACCAAAAAATAAAATAAAATAAAAAAATAAAGAGAGAGAGAGAGAGAAATAAAAATTATCACTCTATAAACTTTGAGAGAAAATTCTAGAAGATGGCACGTTAGATTAAGAAAATATAACCCTAGAAAAATTAACACCAACCTCATGATTTCCTCATTAAATGTGAGTGATGTTGGATTACAAGTAAGATAAATTATTTCTCTACAGTAAGTGATGTCAGCTAGATCCTCTCCCCTCCCCTAAGCCCTCATCTGGGAACTGACCCATGAGCTGACCATGGGTTCACACCAACACCTTCTTTCTCACTAATGTCTGCTCTCTGGCACCAGGCTTGAGCTCTAAGAAAGGGGGACATCTTTCGCTGGTGTTGGTGTTGGTGTTGTCCCCCAAAATTCCAAAAACGGGATCACTCTTGCAAAGTATGGGTAGGGATTCTAGCAAAAGGCAAAGCTCTGTTCCAGCGTCTCCCCTCTCCCCGTGAGGCTGCACTCGAAACTATGGGGCAGGGGGCAAAAGGACAGCCTGCCAAGGTGAACCAATCAACAGAGCCTGTGCTACTTGCTTGTACGGACCCCCAACTTCTCCAGAGTGGGGTGCTAGGAAGCTGACATTCTGCACACTTCACAGAACCTCTGAGCCGTGCAAGAAGGTGAAGGGCTTTATCTAGCAAGGCTGACACAGAAGCATCAAGTTTCCAGGAAGGGCTCTGAAATCTAATTTGACACCTTAAGCACTGAGGGACTTGAGTTTAGAACTGACAGTTGTGTGTGTGCTGTATGCCTAAGAGGAGAAGTCACACAAGGGGCTTCCAACACTGTTGTAGAACAAAAGGAAAAAGCAAACACAACAAACTACAGTGGGAAGCTTTAAAACCATAAAAGGAAAAGCTTCTTCAGAGACGCAATGAATAGGAGTGAATCAAAGTATAATGAACAATATTCTGCAAATTTCTAATGAAGTCACATGTTCAAAATTAATTTTTCCGGGCCCCTTGAGCAATTAAGGTCAACATATTTCAGCTTCCTCTGTATCACTTGACACATGAGAGACAGGGAATGGAGGTGCCCAGGAAAAAAGCCGTCATCCATCATCAAAACCGGGGCTACTAGAACAGAAGTAGGCAACCACCCACAGCCAATAAACATAGCTCATTCATCCTCCCAGTGCAGAGGCACGGGATACACACATACCCAGAACTGAGGTGGACCCTGGACATGTAAGAGTTGGTAAGACGGTTACCTCATCTTAGCAGGGAGACACAATAAAGCAACAGGTCTTTCAGACAGAGCTGAGAGCTCTGAGGAAAAACTGGACAGAATGGTCTAACTGTGCAGGGGAGGCAACTTTTCAACAATAAAACAGGAAAGTCATGTAATGCCATCATGAGGAGGCTGAGGCAGGAGGCTCATGAGGCCTAAACCAGCCTATACAATAAAACCAGACCATGCAATAAAAACACACTCTCTCTCTCTCTCTCTCTCTCTCTCTCTCTCTCTCTCTCTCTCTCTCTCTCTCTCACACACACACACACACACACACACACACACACACACACACACACACACACACACACACACTCGGAATACTTCAAGCCAAGGGAAGACGGAGAGACATCCCCCAGTGTGGAGGGATGAAGAAGCAATGAAGCACAGGCAGCAGGCAGGTCCTGGTAAGGAGACTGACTTTTCCTCTAGGTGGGGCAGAGGGTCTTAAATGGGTTAATGGCATAGTTTGACACCATGGCTTTTTTGGGGGGGGGGGCTTGGGGTTAAATTATTTTTGGTAACAGTTTTAATGTGACGTGAATTCCTATGCCACATGATTCACCTATTTCAATTCTACACTTCAGTGGTCTTTAAGTTTCTACTTTGCTCACCCTAGGACCAGACGACCACCGAGCTACTTCTGTTTCTGGACACACCATGTACGTGAGAGGATGGCAGTGTGTGACTGGTGTCTTCCATGGTCCACTGGAATCAGAACCCACCTGTGTTGCAATGTGCTTGGGACACATTTGCCACAGCTCACTCAGCGACCGATGACTAGAATGTGTGCCTTTTGGACAGTATCAACAAAGCTGCTCTAACAACTGCATAAAAGGTCTGTGTGGATGCAGCTCCTTCTACGCCTCTTAGGTACAGAGTGGTGTTGCTAGCTTGTATGCGCCCTTGTAGCCTTCTGGGCTCCCAGAGCAGCTGCACGGTTTATATTTCTACCCGCAGTGTCTACACGTTCCCATTCTTCTTCCTTCATCAATACCTGTTAATATGTGTTCTTTTGCTGACATTCTCTTAAAAGTACCATTGCTTCACAAACTAATTATAAAAACTGACTGGATATTAAGGACTCTGCCATCTGAAGTCACTCTGGAATTCTACAGCATAACATGGTGATAAGACAATTACAGATCTTTTCTGTTAATCTAACAACGTGAAAACCATGGCAGCAAAGACATCTTCGATTACATTTTAATGAAAATGCAAAACTGCATCTAAGGGGCCGGAGGGGTGGCTCAGCAGTGAAGAGCATTAGCTGCTCTTCTGGAGAGCCTGGGTTTGATTCCGAGCATCCGCATGGTGCTCACAAATAACTGGAACTCCAGCTCCAGGGGATCTGACACCTTCTCAGGCCTTCTCAGGCACCAAGCATGTATGTGACACACATACATGCATACAGGTAAAACACCCATATACATAAAGTCTTAAAAACTAAATTCAGGGCAGGAAAAAAAAGGGCCTAGGAATGGTCAAACTCAGAAGTGGAAGACTTGCTAGCTCTGATCTCACTCAAGTTCCTCATCTAATAGATGCCTACTGGCTCCTGGAAGAAGTTCCAGGGAGGCTGGGTGTGGTAGCCTGTCATTCTAGGACTGAGGAGGCTCAGACAGGAGAATAGTGAGTTTGAGGCCAGGCTTTTCTGCACTGTGTGATACTAGCTTAAAGTACAACAAAATAAAAATCTGATGAATCAAAGAAAATAGCTGCAAGATAAGAAAACCAAACCAAACCAAACCCAACACCCTACAGGCAGGGCTAGTGGCTCCAAGTCTTTCCCAGCACACTCTCCAGCAATCACAACGCTGACGGTTGCTGCACTTTATGTTGTGCTGCCCGGACACGGACACGTTGATGGACATGTGCTTTGCAAAGTCAAATAAAACCACAGAGTTGGTTGTCACTGGCTCCATTTCTTTAATTTACATAGTCTCAGCTTGCCTTTGGGGAATTTACAGACCAAAGCAAACCTGGCCCCTAGAGACGCTGTGGCAACAGTTCTAGGAGCCCAGCTATTCTCTTTGTTGTTGTAGTCACTTAGAATCAGAGATTCGGAATGTTAGCAGGGGTCCGAAGGATTTCCTGGAGACAGCAGAGGGTCCAGGATCAATGCCCCAAGTCTCAGGAGCTACCCTTACCTAAGTGAAACACCCCATTTAGCATCTGACTAAGACCCAAACCCCCAGAGTTGGGAGTTTGCCCCTCCCATGAACATATCTGTTCCCCATTCTCTACCATAAGCCTGCTCCCTGCTTTTCTTTGAAATCCGAGTAGGACGTCTGTGACCTGTTGGAATACACTTGCTTGTTTGCTTTCTCCTAGGTTTTCCTTAATGCAATAATGTGAAATGTCAACATGGGGGTGACAAGTATAAACCCTCAGTCAAGATAAGTTCACAACCAAATGTTGAGAAGAAAAAGAAAAGCCATAGCAAAAGTGGCTGCCTAGGTTCTGACTGGAGGCCAAGGGCCAGCAAAGCATTAGGGGACACAGACTCGTAGACCCCAGGATGCTGTCTGTGCTGGCTTATCGTACAAGCTATAGACCATGGTAGCACTTCTCAATGCCAGAGGCATATACAGAGCAGAGAGAAAAGCCGAGAGTCTTGGTGTTGGATGCTTCTGTTGAGGTGGAAGCAGCAAAGTGATGGGGCCTTCTGCAATGCAGTGTCAAACAGCTTTTTCCAATCTAACTTGCCACAGATTTTGGGAGGATCCAGCCAGTTAACGGTACATTCTTACTGCAGGCAAAGTGAAGCTATAAACAGGAAGGAGGTTAACCTACAGGCCAGCCATCAGCTGCTAGGGCATTCATAATGCAGGCCTACCAAGCAAAAATGCACACGGCACCGTTAGGAGAGATGCACTGCTGGAAGCAGTTTCCGTATTTTTGACACATCTCCCCCCTTCTTCCTCCCTCTGGTGGTGCAGGCCAAAGGCTGCACACCTCCCCGGCCCTAAACTGAGCGGGATGAGTTACAAACCCAAATCCTAGTGTTTGTTAAGGGGATTTCTGCATTAGGTTCTTTGAAACTTTACCCGGAAAGTCTTCCCCACTTCTCTTCCGGAGGAGGGACCCCTGCTGCGGATCTCCCTTTGACTCGGTGCTGGATACAGGCAAGCATAAATCCTGCTAATGACTTCTGCCTGTGGCTGACAGGTTCTGGTCTGGGGTAAAAGCCTGGTTCTCAAAACTGCTTTCTGTTTATTTCCAAAGAGGATTTACTGCATGACATCTCCAGTGAGCATCGCTCTCCCCCATGAAGGCTGTCAGCAGCCTGGGTGCTCCGCAAAGAGGGGTCTAATTCATGCTGTCAGACCTGGGACCCGGAATACTCCAACATTTAGAATCCAGAGTCATGTTTGGTAAAATCCAAAGCCTCTTGTAAAAGTTCCCTTTTTTGGAGAGGGGAGGCTACTTCTGGAACATTCTCTACCCTTGGGACTGGCACTCTCAGTTCTCCTTTGGCAGTTGCCACAGGAGTTTCTGGGGAGGCAGTAGTTATGCATGGGGCTGACTTAATCTGGGCCTGATCCCCTGGTCCTACGACTTAGTTCAGGGATAGACATCAACTTCAGGAGGTATGGTTAGAAGACGAGCTTCTGGGAAACAAAATCTGTCGGGGGGGGGGGGGCTGTGACGAGTGTAGTCAGGGGAGAAGAGGGTGAGGCTTCAGGCAGCCATGAGAACAACAGCAAAGTGTGAGGTAACTAAGAACCTAAACGAAAAAGTTGGACCAATGCCCATGTGCTAAGTCTAGATCAGGCTGTGCCTGAAGCTGGGTAGCCACCCACTTTTAAGATTTATTTATTTACTTTATGTATGTGAGCACACTGTTGCTGTCTTCAGACACATCAGAAGAGGGCATCAGATGCCCATTACAGATGGTTGTGAGCCACTATGTGGTTGCTGGGAATTGAACTCAGGACCTCTGGAAGAGCAGTCAGTGCTCTTAACTGCTGAGCCATCTCCAGCCCAAGCCACACACTTTTAAAAGCTACTAGCCAATAAACTCTTAAGTCTACAGAGTGAGTCAGGCTTTGTGACTGCTCTAATTCGAGAAGCAGCTGGATCTGATGAAGAGTGTGATCTGGAGGACAACCTTTTCCTAGGACACAGAAACTGCTGATAAAGCAAAGGCACTCAGCAGTCCTGTGTAGCCTGGGGCTCAGCTTATCAGCCCTCCACCCACTAAACACTTCTTCATCTGGTGGTTTGTTTCTTTTGTGTCTTTGGTGCTTCTTACTCTTATCATAAGCATGAGCTTGACTCTCGAATTTCATGAAATGCCTCCTTTACCTGAGCCCTGATGTATTGATCCTCTAAGCCAGATCCTTTAGTACCATCCCAGTCTCTATCCGGCCTTCCTACTTTCTGCTACTGCAAACTGTTCTGAAAACAGGGGCAGGTTAAATACATTTCGGGAAGTGCCCCAGGTAGCAGTCTTCTTTTGGACATTGGTAATCAACAGGAGACACCAAGGCCAGGTGACTTAACAGTGATGAGCACTTTTCAGCTTTACCTAGCTTGTTGGTTCCAATGCCCCTGGAAGCTGTCTCCACATTTGCTCTGCTTCCATCATTTATCATCTCTTGCTCTCTCAGTTCTGAGGAAGACACACTGGGAAATGAGGGTTTAAACTCATTTTCCTCTTGTTCTTGCCTTTCAGTTAAAATAGTAATATTTCAAAAGGAACACGGTGCAAAGAATAACTCAGTGAGACATGGTGGGCCATGCCTCTGCTCCCAGCACTAGGGAGGAAGAGGCTGGTGGATCTCTAAGATGGTAGTCCACCTTGGTCAACACAGTAAGCTCTAGGCCAGCCTGGACTACATAAAGAAACATTGTCTCAAAAAACCACTCCCCACCCCCTAAAAAAGAATAATACAAACATAGTAGCTACCATTGGCCTTGCCAACACATAGAACCAAAGATCCAAATCAAATACGGGCAAAACATTATGATTTATATTTCTAAATGTTTTATTTTTCTTGGCCTTATTCCTTGTATCTACCTTGTCTTCACCCAGGGAGCCATCCTTCCCCCTTTTATCTCCCAGCCTATACAAAGTTTCATGGTCTCCTCATGTGAATTCAGTCGGTACCTTGAGTACTCAGTACCATGACAAGCTAGACTAGATAGGAGACCCTGTCTCTAGAAATAAAACAATCCCCTGCAACTTTGATTCTTTTAGTTGCCTGCCCATCTCCTACTAAACTCCATGTTCTTTGAAATAGAAACCACCTTTTGGTTCTGCACCCTCAGAATCCTGCACAGTCCTAAGAGCGTCCAAAAGTTTAATGTTTCCGGTGTCATTTAGTTCTTTCTCACGCCCACGTCTACAGTCTTATTTAGTTCTTCCCCTGGAAGCTAGTGCATCAGTGGGGTACGGTGTCTTTCAAGGAGCAGAAAACCAACTATGCAAAGTTTAAACAATCAGGACAATCGCTGAAGAAGTCTGGAAGTGGGAGCTTCGGGTTGGTCTATCTGGCTTACAGACATGACTATTATACCCCTTTGTCTCCAAACTCATCACCTCATCCCAGGAAGTTGGCTCCTAAAGCACCAGCATCAAGTCCTCTGGCTGTGCTCAAAGGGAGGCACCTCTGGAAGGGCAGAGAATAGAGAACACCAGGAAGCTCTTCACAGGGAGAAAAACACTTCCCAGAAGTCCCTAGCAGTCAGATCAGAACTTACCATGTGGCCACACACTCGCACCGGAAGCTGGGAAAGTGGACGCCAGGAGTGAAGCAGGAATGTCACAATTGGCTTAACCCAAACATGGCTTTTCTTCTTTCAGTGGCCCAGTGCCACTGAAATCAAGAGATCTCTACCCACCAACTGAAGAAAGGTGAAGAAGGCAGGGAGGGGAGAGGGGACCTGCCCTAGGGTCAGTGACAAAGTGCACCTGCCAAAACAGCACTGCTATGGTTGCCAGCTTCCTGGTCGTGAAACAGGACAAGCAGGTTTCTAGGCCTGGGTTCTCTTCATAGGTTTCTGCGCAGTTGCTGGTGGCCTGGGATGTTAATGCTCGCTGACTCAGGAGTAGCTTTTCTTGGTGGTATCACAAGAGCTGTCAGATGAGTTTTAAGACATTAGAGGAACTCCTGCCACCTGCCTCTGTCGAGCATATGCTGGCCATTTTTTAAGGCAAGAAACAACCTGTGTATGGAATCACTTCGCACTGTGTTGTTCCTTTGTGGCAACTTTGGACACAAACGATTAAAAGCCTGTCCTCAGAAGGCTCACTGACTAATGCCATTAAGTAGAACGTGGCAAGCATACCACCAGAGTGCTGGGATGGAGGGCCAGTCTGAGGGGCAGCAGCAGCAGGATGCCAACAAGGCTGGCTTAAGTCTTTCACAGCTAGATTAGAAGGGTCCCTAATGCTGTGCCAAAAACCTTCCAGAGGGAGCATCTGAGGTGGAGGACCAGGAGTTGGGAGGAGCCTACAGCCTACAGCCAGAGGCAGCTAAGCGAGGCTTTTAAAGTAGGCCTGTACTCTGTAGTTGGCAATTGAGAGTCAATGAAAGGCTGGAAGTAATGTTTTCCTTCAGAGGTTATAGAGGCCAAGCCCATTTGCAAATTAAATAACTACCACATCGCAGTGCTCCTAAATTACTACAAACTAAGCTTAATAACACAAAGACCTTACTGTAGCAGCAGAGAAATAACCACTGCACATGTTTTTTAAGAAACTATGGTAAAATGAATCCCTGTATTTTGTCCCTCCATAAAACTGGACAGGTTGGGGATATGGCCTGTAAATCCCACAATTATTTAAAGCACAGCGCAGAGCCTGGCTGTGTTATCACTTTTAAATAACACTTCACCAGATTCTGGGGCCCAAAACCACTTTGGGGGAAAATGCTTTCCTAAGTGACATCACCCCATTTTCCACGTAAAATGAAGGCTTATATTCAGAAGCAAGCTACAAAAGAAAGATTGGTGTACCTTAAATGCCTGCTATGGACCCCTACTGCCTTGAGAGAAACATGAAATAAAGTAAAAATATAACCCCCACTATACATGATTGAGCTAACAAGAGGTGGGCTGGTTCCTCCCAAATCCATTAATAACAGAAATCACTGTATTTCCTACTTGCAGGCATCTCCGAAAGTTCTCTTAATTGCTCCACAGCATCGTGTTTTACTTTAGTAAAGTTCAGATTTTATTGCCAATGACTAATGGGCATAGCGTCCCTGAAGAACTTGTTTTAAAACATCAACCAGTCAACCATAAAAGGGGCATTAAAATGGCTACATGGGCTAAGCAAGAATTAAAAAGTACGGCCACTTATTTTTAAATTAGAATCTTCTTTCACATTCAGGAATACAATAAAATGTGTCATAAAATTTCTAACTCTCATTCCAAAGCATTGTTGTAAGTATCGCAGTAACAGACACCAACCACCCTTCTATGGTGAAGTGTTAAAATCAAGCGCTGTTTTTAGCATGATTGCAGGCACCTAAAAATTACACATGATCACGGTGCCATAAAAGCCTTCCAGATGGAAACAGAAGAGATAGGAAGACTCAAATGAACAAGGCTGTTAATAAACCGACAGCACTGATGGGTCAAAATCCACAGGCTAAGCTGGAGCTAACTCCAGTACAGATCCAGACAGAACTTCCAGCCCCCAAACCATATGCAAAATGAGTTTGGAAGAAAGCACTGACTATCACTTTGTAGCCTCCTTTATGGGAGGGTCCAGCCTTGAACCTTTTTCATGCCCACATAATGTCCTCTATTATGTTCTTCAGGGAGGCTTGGTGTCGCCAGTTAGGCTAGAAATGTAGGGTGGTATAGGTGTTATAAAGCTCCTAGTCTTTCCTCAGGTTCAACCCAGGTAAGATACTCAGCTTTTTAGTTCTCTAAAAATGGCTGAAATGGTCTGTCTGTGCATCTAGTAGCAGAGGAAGCTCAGACTGTCCACCATAGAGAAGGCCTGATCGGGGTCAATCACACACTGAACATGGAGATGGCTTTTCAAGCTCCTGAAACAGGGCACTTGGCACAAAGAGAGAGGTGCTGTCTCCCACAGACGGGCTACTGGGCCAAATAGGACAGACACAGGATGTTAAGTTGAAAAGAGCCATCTTTTTGGGGGAACATGATCTCTCAAGAGACCCAAAAGAGAAATTAAGGCACAAATCCAGGTAGGTGTTCCCTAAAAGAGGTGTCCAGCCAAGGAGCAGGCAGCCAGAGGGCCCAGTGCCGGTGGGTTTCTCAAACTACAGCATCTTTTGCTCTTCTAGTTTCAAAATAAAAGCACCTTCAACTGGAGTAGCCCCATCTCTACCAGGTACATTTGTCAAAGATAAAACCGACATGGCTGGTTTTCCTTCCTTGACAGGGGAGGGGAGAAAAGGACAGCAGTCTCAGAGAGGAGAGGAAACAAGAAGTCAAGCATGTTCTTATGCCTGAGTGAAAACCTCATACCCACTTGCTTGTAAAATTTAGACTTTCTGGGTTACAGACCTTGGGAAGCAGAGAGCGGCTGGGGGCAGACAGGAGCTGGGTTTTCTTCCTCTTGCTGCGGTTCCTGGCAGCAGCAAGCTTGTGGAAACACTCAGTAGCCCATCTGAACCTTATTTTAGAACAAGACAATCCAGTTTTAAAGTGCCTACGTTGCTCCAGCTCAACCTGAGGATTTGCCCGTTGAATCTGGGCTGTTTCCTCTCAGCTTTGAAGGAAGGAAGAATTACGAGACTCTGGAGCCATTCAATGAGAGCTATCTGTCCTGGCACTCAATCAAAGGGATTAGGATTTGGAGAGAAAAGCCTACAGGTGATCCTCCAGGAAGCATACCAAGCAGATATCAAAAACATACAAGTTCAAAGCAGTTCAATTTTCATATGTTAAATGTACTTGGATGCAGCCCCAGGCTCCTTTCTAGGTAAGACACTGTGATAAAGCTGTTTGTACTTGCATATTTAGCAGACAGGGAAGAAAAAAAGCACGTGGCACCAGGTCCACTTCACCTTTGCATCACAACACATCGATCTTGTTCTCTTGGTGAAACACATCTGATACAGTGTCTCTGCATCTCCCACCACGGTGGAGGGTACACACCCATCCACCTTGTCCAAGAGCTGCCACATGGTGACTGCTGCTAGCCAGCTGGACAATTAAGTGTGAGCTTGAGTCTTGGGTGTTGTTTTACCAACTGCCAAGATCTGGCTTAACAGTGTATTATCCACTTAGGAGCTGAACTTGGGCACAATGAAAGAAGGGAACAAGAACACATGTTAAGATCTAGGTTACAGATGTTGGCACATTTTGGGTGTCTTCCAGTGACAGCAAGTCACCAAGAATACAAATACTCTGTCAATGAGAATTCCATAGCATACACATACACAAGGGTTCAACCTCCTCTGCTGTGCCCAAAAGCTTCTGGAAAAAATGAATACCTATTTATTTTATTTTGGCTTTTCTTTTTCTTTCTTTTTTTTTCTTTCTTTCTTTCTTTCTTTCTTTCTTTCTTTCTTTCTTTCTTTCTCTCTCTTTTTTTTTTTTAAGATTTATTTATTCATTTTATGTATATGAGTACACTATTGCTGTCAGACACACCAGAAGAGGGCATGAGATCCCATTACAGATGGTTGTGAGCCACCATGTGGTTGCTGGGAATTGAACTCAGGACCTCTGGAAGAGCAGTCAGTGCTCTTAATCACTGAGCTATCTCTCCAGTCCCCTTATTTTGGTTTTTCAAGACAGGGTTTCTCTGTGTAGTCCTGGTTGTTTTTCCTAGCATTCACTCTGTAGAGCAGGCTGGCCTCCAATCCAGAGGTTCACCTGCCTCTGCTTCCCCAGAGCTGGGACTGAAGGTGTGCGCCACCACCGCCCGGCATGAGTATCTACTGTAATAGGAAGAAAGAAGACTGAGAAGTGGAGAGGTATATTAAGTCACTGGAGATTCATGCAAAGCAGGTAACAGCATGCCAGACACTTGAGGCATGTTCAATAAATGGCCTCAGATGGAAAGAGTCAATATTTGCATCTGCTATGTCTACCTTCCGTGGGGAAAGATCACAGTGACTCTCAGCTTAACATTAACCCATGAAAGGACAGTGAGAAGCACAAAGCTTGACAGGGCAGAGATTCCTCCACCCAACCTTACAAATCTTCACTGCTGCAGAACTTCGGAAAGAGGCTCCACCTACCCAAACTTTGGTGGTCTCATCTATAAGATAGGCATTAAAAAAAAAGCCTGCATATCCAAAGGAAGAGGCAACGTATACTACTGTCTGCTGTCTGACACAGCACTAAGGATGCCTCTCAGTTCATTTCTTTTGCTATGATAAAACACCATGACCAGAAACAATTTGGGGAGGGGAGGGTTTATTTCATCTTACACTTCCACAGAACAGCCCACCACAGAGGGAAGTCAGGGCAGGAACTTAAAGCAGGAACAGGGAAGCAGGAACTGAAGCCGAGGCTGTGGAGGCGTACTGGCCTGCTCCTCATGGCTTGTTCAGTCCTGCTTTCCTGCTTTCTTACATAGCCTGGGACCACCTGCTCAAAGGTGGTGCCACCAGTGGTAAGCTGGGACAATAAGCAGCATTCCGTGGGGGCTACTGCTTCATGACTCCTGTCTCCACCGATTATATTAAAGTCTGAAATATTCCCTCTGACATAAAAACCCCACACCTTCTCTGATGCCAAGGTCAAATGAAGATCTCAACCTCTCCCTCTCCCCTGTGGTGCCAGTGCATACTGGCAGCACCCGTTAGCTCCCACGTGCTCTCCTTGGCATTCTATTTACCTGCGACCTCCAGTCACACCCATCTTAGCTGAGTAAGTACTATGAATGCCACATTTTCTTTCCTTCCATTTCTGTGGCATGTAAGACTTGTCAACATGGCTGCCTGACCTGGGAATGGCAGTCACAGAGGAGAGAGAGTATCCTAAGGTGATATGAAAGACTCATCCGTGTTTCTTCAGAATCAAGAAGGAACACTGGGAAGCTGGACCTACGGACACTGCTAGAATGGTCCCTTCAGAGCTCAGCTGGAGGCCTGTGTGTAGAGGGCCTTGTCATAAAGCTGGCTCCTCCTAGCTTCCTGTTGTCCCGGCACCAGGCAGGCAGTCTGAAAGCACATTAAGTTATTTAACAGGTCACCAAGTAGCGGGATGCTAAAAGTTTAGCCATTATTTACCAGGGGTGGGGTGGGGGTGAGGGATGAAAATATTTTACTGATGTTATAAAGGCCACAACTTTAAAGGCTGCAGCGAAAGCTCGACACACACAGCACAAATGGGCAACTCCTAAAGTGTTAGCCCGGTTCCAGACAGTCCAAATGTGTCGAGCTAGCAAACAAGATAAATGACTGTCTGACATGATGTTTTATAAATCCTATTAACAGGCTGTAAAGGAGGTGATAGTTCCCTAAACAGGAAAATTAATTTTCTCAGTCCAATCCCCACTGTACATACAAGAATGTGGAGTGTCTGAGGGGCTCATTGTTCATGCTGATTTCAGCTTGTATATTAATGGAACTCTCTGGCAATTATGTTTCATACTCTTCAAAGTACCTGGACGCTTGTTAGTCCCCTGGGTGTGTTTTGCTTTTATTTTGTTGGAATAACAGAGGGAGGCGCAGAGGCTCACTGCAGTCAGTTTTAAACCCGAGCTAGAACCTTGGCTGTTCCTTGGGACTTTCATGCTGCGCGTGGACTTGAAGAGCCAGTTTGTGATGTTGAGATGGGCATTTATTCCCACGCTCTCTGCCTGTGGGCTGGGAGGGCACTAACACCGTTTCTGCCCTGTATCTGATTAAACTGGAGTGTACTCTGTTTATTACTTGCTATTTTCCCTCTTCAAATCACAGAAGCTAATGACTCTCAACCTCTCCGTAAGCCGCATCTCAGTGGCATTTGCTCCCTCTATTTTAAGACTAAGACACATCCTAATGATTGGCACAATTCTGGTTTTGCCTTTTCTTGCCAGAAAGAAAATATGGCTTTAATAGAAGTGTACATCTGTGTGGTATTACATGCATGTAAAACAGATGTAACCTAATTACGTTTTCATTTAAATTGCTAAATAGCTACTTAAGTAAAAAAGCTAAAATAACATACAAACAACAGTTGCTACAATGACAAGTGTACTCAGAACTACATGAAAAGGGTCAAAGCTCCAGGAGACAGGATTTGCATTGTCCAAGCGCAGTCTTCCTTTACTCAGTAATCCCTGGTCTCCCCAGCTAGCCCTCACTGCAGAGCTTGCCTCAGCCTAGACAAGGGAAGAAAATCTACAGCATTTATAGAAGGCTGTGGTTCGTGACGATTAGACACACTCTACCAGAGATTATAGAGCAGACCCTAAATTGGAAATCAGAATTCCAAGGCAGTACAATCAGCCTGATTAGAGCTCTACGCAGATCCTGCAAGGAGGAGGCTGGAGTCAGAAATCAGCTCCCAACTTCGAGATCAGAGTCTCCTTTTTGTATTTCTAGGAGACAACACAGTGTTGCTGATTGCATATTCATGACGGGGCCCTTCCGGTGTCGCACAAAGGCTCCTCAGATATCCAGGGCATTTGGGATGACGCTCAGCCCTGGTGCCCACTGAGCGCAAGGTTAGCTCTCACAAAGGAGCAGGGGACAACATATCACCGGCCTCAACAGTGAGCTCCAGACAACTTGAACCTCTTCAACCTGACCCTGCTGGGGGTGGGTGGGGAATGGATGCCCGGCCCTAGCCTTGCTTTTTCTATTTCCATCACATTTTTAACTAAAGCGAATTTCCGGTATTTGGTGACAGTGGTTTTGTTTTAAGCGGAATAAGAGCGAGCACTGCAGTATCAGCGCAGCGTGAGCTTATCTCAGGATCAGAACTGTCTGTCAGCAAGCTCACAGGACTTGGAACAGGAATGCAAGCTGCAAATGCTCCCACTGGCTTTCCTTTCTAAACAAGACTGGCCAGTTTTACTGAAGTTTAGTCAGGACTGGAAAAAACAAAAAAAAAAACCAAAAAACAAAAAAAAAAAAAAAGAGAGAGAGAAAAGAAAAGAGAGAGAGAGAGAGAGAGAGAGAGAGAGAGAGAGAGAGAGAAAGAAAAAAGACTCTAAACCCGGTGTTGTTTGTTTGTTTAGCCTCCTATTTAAGGTCTCTCTCCTCCCTCTCCCTATCCCTCTCCCTCCCCCCCCCATACACACAACTTTCAAACTATAAACACAGACGTAGCTCAGTGGCAGAGTGCTTGCGTGCATGGGTGAGGCCCTGAGTTCTATCTCAAGCACTGCAAAAATAAAATAAGATAAAATAGATAGGTAGCCTCGTTTTATTCATCAGATGTCTTTTCTCTAGGAGGGAAAAGATGGAAAGTCTACCAGTCATGAGGTTGGGAGCTGGAAAACAGAAGTGTCAACCTTGCATGGCTGGCTTGTGCATCTCAGACGGTATGGCTGGGCGGCCGGGGGCATGTGACCACCCAGCACCTTTCTTTGGTGAATGTGGTACTCTAGACCCAAGTGGGCACGGTGCACTCAAAGGTTAAGGGTGAGATTTACTTAGTTTTCTTCTTCACATTTGGTCATCCTACCCCAAGACTGTGGTGAATCTCTACAAATTCCCAGCTCTGGATCCTCAAGAGAAATGAGCTGTATCTGTGAAGAGAACAGGAAACAGACTTGAAGAACCTTCCGTTGTCTAGCCAAGTCCTTCATCTAGGGTTTTGGCTTGGCCTCTTGTCTTCTGCTATTCACTCTGTGTAAAGGCTGTCCATAAAGTTTCACAACGTCTGAAAACAAGGTTGTAAGGGCAAGTGGAGGCTTGCCGCTCTGATTTTGTAAGCAATTATTTCATTTGTATTTTATAAATGGATCATAAATGTCACTCACTAATTGCTACCCTTCCCTCTCGTCCCTCTCATCCTTCCATATACACCACCACAAACAGGCAACCTGCCGCCCTTCTTGCCAAGGGCCAGCAGTTAATGGCAGTTTTAAAGTAAACGTTACCCAGTTGGAAGGATCTTAACGGAGGCCGGAGGCACACTGACTTCTCTACTAGCACTGCTCCTGCACCTTTACTCTCTGCCCAAGAAACTCAGAGGTGGGGTGGGGAAGCAACACGGGAACTAAGAGAAGCCGAGAGAGCAAACAAATGGTAGAGCGCTCACACCACAGTGCAGCGGAGGTCGGTCAGCCCTTTTCTGGCCAACGTGCTCCTTAGAATGGCAGCCATTACTCAGAAGTACACATTAAAGCGACGATTTCTGTTGGGCCACAGAATAAACATTCTCTTCGGCTAAAGCTTAGAAGGCTGAGGAGGAATGGGAAAAGCAGCCAGCTAGGACATGCTTTAAAGAACCAAACTCTAAAAGCTGATAGGCTGGCAAGAGGCGACAAGGTGTGTGTGTGTGTGTGTGTGTGTGTGTGTCTGTGTGTGTCTGTGTGTGTCTGTGTCTATGTGTGTGTTGAGGTAGGAAGGAGATAATCATTTGTGCACTCTGTGATACCTTAACTATCAGGAAGAAAAATGAGCTGAGGAGGCTCTGCCCTCTACACTTCCTAGAGCCTCTCCCCTTAAGTGGCAATCTTCACAAAGATCTATGTCACAAAAGATAGATGACAAAGTGTCCCTAATTTCAGGGTGATTCTGCGTTCTTTACAGATTTTTCCCAATGCAGCATCTCCTCAGGAGAATGAGAGGGTAAGGTCTGTGGCAGCTTTTCGGAGCGGAAGTCTAACCTCTGGCATGTCAGCCAAAGCCAGCCGTCAAATGTGTTTTCAGACAGTGTTATATGCTAGTTGCCAGAATGTTTATATAAGTACACTTCATATATAAATCTGGATCCCTGCCTGGCCTCTCATGTAAAAAGGATCGGAGCAGTTCGCACCAGTGGGCCCAGTCGATCCTGCTGACAGCTGGCAGGGGCAGAGTCCCACTAGTTAGACTGGGGTGCTCATGGCAGTTCTAATCCTTGTCTCCCTGCCACCTGGCCTGCTGTAGCCACTGTCAGTACCTGCTGGTTCTGGGTAGGAGTTGTGTGTGTGTGTGTTTATTAATTAATTACTTTCGATTTTTGAAGGTAGAGAGAAAACATTGCCGAAGCAGGAATTCCAACACCACAGGCCGGACTCCTTCCTTCCTGGAGATGCCTGGGCCCTGGTGCACTCTGCACTCACTGGCTGACCACCAGGGCATCATTTCCCCTGTGGTTATCAGTCTCTTGGAGATCTGTTGCAGCTTTAAACTGTGAACTGTCCTGGTCTAGAGAAACAGAGAGGGAGAGGTAGAGGGAGAGAAAACACAACAACAAAAACCAAACCAGACCCTAGTTTTATTCTTTTTATTACTCCAAAATTAAGTTTGCTAGAATAAATACAAGAACTTGGGCTGTCAGACAGGAGGGTGACTTTTCTTCACTCGGGGTGGAGGGAAACCATCATTCTCCATGTTGTACATTTTTATAATGAGGACCACAAAAATGCAGAAGGAAATCTCCGGATCTTTGGAAATCAAAATGAATGTGCATATTTTGCACTAGCTGCAGTAATTACTTTGCCACGTGAGGCCCGGGGCAGGTAGTAATGTGCAATGTCTTTCAACTTGGAGCCATCTCAAAAAACAAACAGAAAAAAACCCCTGACCTCTGACCCTGTTTTGAAGCATCACTACCCGCTTGGGTAGTGTTTGCATGCTGAAATATTTATTTCCTTCATAAAAAAATCTATCTGAATATCCAATCTCTCCGCAGCAAAGAGTTATTTCCATGTCAGCCGAAGCCCGTAAGTAATTTGGGGCTATGATCTTAACACTGCAAGCTTTACCCACTTAAAGCTTTGCTGGCTTCCAGCTGCATGAGTTTCTCAGCAGCTCCTCATTTGCAAAACACAGCAGAGATTCAGGTGAAAGGTGAAGAAGTTTCAACGACGCACAGCCCAGTTAGCAAACTAAGTTTCTTGGGCTTAGCTTCCAAGAGAGCAGTATTTCTAAGCTTCCTGTCACTTGAAGAAATGAGTTTGCTTCAGTGTGGGTGAACAAGTCCTTGCAGGGAGGTTTTCTGATAGCTGCTACTAGACATGGTGTGTGTGTGGGGGGACAGTCTCTGAACCTGCATGGGACCCGGCTGACCGGACCCATCACAGTGGTACTCACCCCTGTGGTCACTGCACCACAAAGACGGAAAAATAATCTGGGATTTACGTCGGAAGAAAGAAAGCTCTAAATTCCATATACACCACTACATCAAATTCACAAGTTCTCTAGGATACAGAGTTGGCTTGGGCTACACAGCAGATCCTGTCCTGCCAGTGCCTCCCAACCTGACTGCAGGTTTGAGCAAACAGAGGAGACACATGGCAGATACACTGTGTCCTTTAAAAGGGTGTAGTTCCCAATAAACAGGTGTGATTCTCAACCTTCATCCACGAATGAGGTTGAGATTAATCCTGAGGCCCCTGCATAATGCTTTCTAATAGTGGGGAGGAAGTGAGGCCCAGGATCAATGTATTGAAATTAGGCTCTTAGGAAGTAGAAAGGCTTCTGTGTATACTTTAGGGGAAATCATCTTTGAAAAATATATAGGGAATGGAAATAATGTTCTGTGAAAAGTAACGTAAAAACCTAAAATATAGAAATATTTCTCATCATGTGCCAATGCAAACGGTCTGGGTGGTAGGATTATGAGCACCTTTTTTGTGCTTTTCTGTAAGTTTCAGTTTTTCATAATGAGTATTTTTAACTTTAGAAACAAAAGAAAGTCCTGAGCACTGAAAAGGGAATAGCTGAAGAGCAGACAGAGTTAAGAGCTCAAAGGCTACAGCTGAGTTTGGAGAGATGGCTCTGTGGGTAAAGGTACCTGCTGCCAAGCTGGGACACACATGGCAGACAGAGAGAACTGAATCCTGCAGGTTGTCTTCTGACCTCCACACTGTAGCTTGTGTGTGTGTGTGTGTGTGTGTGTGTGTGTGCGCGCACGCGCACACACACACACACACACACACACTGTTGTGGAAATCTTTCAAATGGCTGATCTAGAAGTTAGTCATAAGAGCCCTGGACTCATGGTTTTTGATCTCTGCCATCCCTGTGATGCAAGAGGCTGAAAATCATTGCAAGCACCGCCCAGGGGTTGGCAGCTGTGGCATGTGCTGCACTACCTGCCCTGACATCACTGCTGTCTGGGACGGACTGCCGATGAGCCTACATGAAAGAATACAAGACTCTCTTCTCCAGACCCAGTGTTTCTCAGTATGAAGTCATCCCTACTTCCAGGGGGAACACTTAATATTAATTAGGACTAACTGGACCACAGCCTGAAAGCCATTCTAATAAATCCCATACACACAAATACATTGAGTTTTGTTCCTCTAGAGAACCCTGATTATTACATGTGTGACAGCAATATAGTCATTAAATTTAAAATATCATATTTTAGAAATATGAAAGATGAAATAATATACAAATTAGCATAAAACAAATAGAACTTCACTTGGCAAAGCTTTGTATATTATTTTCAGTAGCTGGCAAGTCTTATGATGTTTCAGACATAATATTAGAAGTTAAGTCAAGGGCTGGAGAGATGGCTCAGTGGTTAAGAGCACTGACTACTCTTCCAGAAGTTCTGAGTTCAATTCCCAACAACTACATGGTGGCTCACAACCATCTGTAATGGGATTCAATGCCATCTTCTGATATGTCTGAAGACTGCAACAGTGTGCTCACATATAGAAAATAAATCTCAAAAAAAAAAAAAAAGAAGTTAAGTCAAGCAAACCTTGCAAGGTGTAGAGGCGCATGCGTATAGTCCCAGCATTTGGGAGGTGGAGTTAGGAGGTCATGGGTTCCAGGCTGACTAGGGCTAACTAGTAAGACTCTGTCCAACTGTTATCGTTGAAATTGGCTACACTAGCCTTATTTTGCTTTTGAATGCTGGTTTTATCTGTGTTAAATGTGTTCCGGATAGAGACGCAAGTGCAGCATGTTCAGCTGAAGTCAATTTAGAAACAGAGAAACACACAGAAAAACAAATCTCTGCGTTAAATACACAAACAACTCAAGGAGGGTAGGTTCCTGGGAAGCGTTTCTATAAATAGTTTGACATTACTACACAGTCTTCTCTGCATACTTGTCACGGAAACATGGCGATGGGTGATTGAAGAAATAAGCAACTTTGACATTTCTGGATGTAACTTGAGGAGATTATTTCATCATGAAGGATTGGGGTGGAATATCCTAACCAACAACTCAATATCAAAACTCTCCTTGCAACTCGAAAACAGTGCACAGTGACATTTAAGATAATCCATTTACCACCGCCCAATACAGTCTGCTTGTTCACAGAATGTCAGTGACAAGGCTGGGGCATTCCGACTGCTAGCAGTGAGTCCAAATAACAAGAAACTTTTCATATAGCATCAGCCTCATTTCCTTATATGCTGTGCCATCCTGGACTCCAGCGGCTGGAGCTGTGATTTTCATGGGCAGCCGTACAAATCAGATGCTTCTCTGTCTTCACACAACAGATTGATTCTCAAAAGATCACAAGAAGGCTGTGTAAGCTGCACAGAGCAGGAGTTTATCCATGTGAATTCCTCAAAAAAATTAATATTTACCTACTCTCTCCCCCAAATTGTGTGTGTGTATAGATGCGTGTGTGTGTATCTGTCCACACCTGTGTTCATCACAGTGAGTGTGTAGTCCAGAGGATAACTTATAGGAGTCGATTCCCTCTCCTCCACGTGAGTCCTGGAAACTGACCTCAGGTTGTCAGGCTTGGCAGAAATGTCTTTATCCACTGAGCTGTCTTGCTGGCCTCAGCACGGAGAATTCTTGATGGCTTTCTTAGCCATCTTTAAAGAGTAGAGCACCTTGATTTTGTAGAATACCAAGTTAGAAATGCAAAGAACCCCCCTTACTAGTGCTGAGGCAACAGTGACCTGCATTGATGCATTATTCGTGTTCAGGTGGTTTTCTATACGTTACCTCACATTCTCCTTAGCACTTCCCTGTAGGGATTAGTCATGCTTCTTTAGTATCCTACAGGTGACAACAGCTGAGGTAGAGGAGGCTTGACCATGTTGGCTAAGTTTTCAGAGTGCTGGTGCTGAAGCAATCCTCAGTGTCAGATGGAGAAAGCCCTGCTTCAGAGTTGACAAATCAGGTCTCTATTTCACCAAATAACACCCACACGCCTGCGAATCCTATGCATGTATTATACATGCAAATTATATACATATTTACATTTCTGGCATTTCTTGACAATGGAGAAACACTTACCGACATTCTAAAGAGAACCAGTGCCAAGAACTCACCCTCACCCTTCACGTAAGTTCATAATGCTTTGCAACTTAATGGCTGGTCCATTCTAGTCGCTTTGCATTTACTCTAGGTAAAGTAAATTACCTACGTTTAAAACGGCCATGGGAAATGTCACCCAACCAGGAGATGCGTCCCACTCACTCTGGACTCCAGGCTCTTTCCAGACACTAGTCTTCTTCTGGTCTGTTCCTTCTCCCTCATTTTCTCTACTAGCCATCAGCATTTGAATTTGAAGCCCTGACCTCAGAGCTTTGATAACACGAACAGTAAAACTGACCCTCAGGAGATGGAGCTAGAAGCAGCATCCACATTCCCACCATTTACCTACCAGGCTTTATTCTGAGGATGCTCAAAACTAAGATATTACTGAGGGATAACGAAGAGGGATGCAAATGAATGTGCACCTGTTGCCAACGAAGATACCAACATGTCACTGCTGGAGGCTTTAAAGAGGCATTTAGGGTGGTGACCAATTAAGACTGTTACTTCACTCCAAATGAATCTGTCTGGAAGTAGCAATTAGCTCCTAAGTGGGAGTATGCCTATGCAGACACGACTGGAAGTGTTAGGTATGGCCTAGATTTGATCACGCTCATTCCCTGCAGCTGAGGTGCCAACACTTTACTGCCACTGAGGGGAGAGCATCTGGGGTCGGCCTCCTGCTGAGCAGTCTTGCTACTGCTGAACTCTGAAATGGCAAGAGCCCAGTAGCAAAAATAACCTCCATTCTCTGTGCCAGGCCACCTGGTTTTTGTCTATGCCCGGTGATCCTTGCTTAGCAGGCTAGGTGCCATATGGATGGTGAAGCTTAGTTTTCTAAAACTGTTTTGTGTGAACTTAAGCTTGAATTGTCCACGGAGTTCTGCAGGTTTGTGTGAGGCTAACTCAATGCTTCCATCAATCACCCTCCTTAATTAGGTTCCCACCCGAGAGCTGGGACAGGAGGAGAGACAGAAACAAAGTTCACACTCCTTTTCTGAATATTACCGGATCATGATACAATCAAAGTCAAAGTAGCAGTTCTACCTGGCTTTAAGGTCTCTAGTCAGCAGGGGTAGAGGATCCCGTCTGCTCCCTGTGCACACTCACAAGGAAGCTTCCTCTTTCCTAACAGTTGGAGCTTCCCCAGAAAGCTGGCTAAGGATGACAGCTGGCCCAAACACCGGGTTGACTACATGTGTAGTGTGTACAGCCTCTGGGACTCCATGAGGCTTTCTCATCAAGGTTAGAGTTTGTAGCCAATGAGGACAAGTATGCTGAAAGGGGCCAATGAGTGTGTGGGACTCAGCTTCTACGTTTTATGAGCGGAGAGGCTGAAGGCTAGGGAAGTGAGCTAGTTGATAAGTATGATTTCTCTTAGGTCCTATCAATCTAACCTGACCAACACATTTGAGTTCAGTGCTACCCCAGGATGGTGAAGAGAATTCCATTTGGTAGACAGGAAGACTGAGAGTTGCAGAGATGAGAACCCATTCCAGTTCAGAGAGATGGAGGGAGACTGGATAAACAAACACTCCATCTTTCTTGGCTTTAGTTTCCTCTTCTAATTAAGAAACAGTATTTGCTTATTCACAGATGATCACAAAGATTCAAGACTCCAGGAGGAAAGCGGGCTTGGTAGCATGTACCTGTATTCCTATCACTCAGGAGGCTGAAGCAACAGGGCTGTGGGTTCAAGGCCAGCAAGAGGGAAGCTGAGTTCAAGGTCACCCGGGCTATACAGTGAGATCCCGTCTTTCAAAGAGCAAGAAAAAGTGAGATAAAATGAAGAATGCATTTCAGCACCTGCTAGGTATTTGTCATTGCTATTACCCTATTAAACAAAGGGCAAAGCCAATGATGGATGGAACTCATTGCTGCCACACTGCTGGCTCAATCTTATATCTCTATCTCGTCTGCAGTTATAACATGGGCCACATGGAGAAGTAACAGAGGGAAGGGAAGAGGTAACAGACAGAAACTAGGACCTGAAAAGTAGCTGTTACCCAAGGACAAAGCACCAGGAACCTTGGTCCAAATCTGTGAGACTCACACAACAGCAGACGGCCGGTGACTGCATCAGCTGGCTTCCCCAAAAACAGACTGCCAGATTCAGCCCTGGGCTGTGGCTTAGCAGACTCGTAAGAGCTCCTCTTTAGGAAGGGGTTCTGCTTGGTGTCTGGCTCAATTCCAAGTGACTATAGTTAAAACTTGCAGCTGCAGCAACACTGAGAGTGAGGGCTCTAGAAGAGGCCCTGCCAGGAGGACTTCCCAAATCACTTAGAGAAAACATACGCGCACACAGACAGGCAGATGGATGGACAGAGACAGACAGACAGACAGACACACACATCCTAGAAAACGTCAACAAAAATTCCACCATAGGAAACACAGATGTTTTAAGAACAAATATCAATAATCAAGAGATCTCTGAAAACGGCCTCTAGAATATCAGCGATAGCCAACTTCAGCCTCGAGGTAAAACAAATGCTAGCAAGGCTGCCTTAAAAGCTCTGCACTCATACTTGGTTGAATGCAGTGGAAACTGGTATGACACTTTAGAACGACCCGATGATACGATGATACGTGTAGAAAGTGATAAAGACACTCATACCTTTCCACTTATGTCATTCTCCTTTCAATCCCAAGGAATGAATCCAAACTAAGGAAAAAACAAACAAACAAACAAAACCAGGCCGCGAGCAAAGACCTAACTGCAACATTACTTTACAGTGGTGTCAAACCAAAGAGGGCTTCAGCGCCAGCAATAAGGAAATGATTTTGCATATTGTGATTCATCTGCTGGCTGGAGCACTCTGCAGCTGTTATAAACCCCATAAAGAACACGCCTCTCTGAAGGTGAGTGGAAAACCACAGGCATCTACAGCACTTTTAGGTTTCACAGTAATCATGTAGGCCATGGTGATAGACACCTCTAATCCCAGCACTTGGTAGGCAGAGGCAAGTGGATCTCTGTAAGTCTGAAGCCAGCCAGTTTTACATAGCGAGTTCCAGGACAGCTAGAATGATATAATAGAGAGATCCTATCTCTAAACAAACAAACAAACAGCACAGTAATGGAAGACTTAATATGAGAGAACCCAATGTATTGTTTGTTACTGAGTTTCCTTTTGAAAACTTTCTCTTAAATGCCTCTGCACTGGGTGACTTAGCACATCCTTGTCTAGCAAGTGTCACTGTACCGCATCTATCAGCAGGGCAAATCTCAGCAGCCCAGGATGAGCACCCCACCTCACACGCGTTTCACCCCACATCACACGAGTTTCACCTGACCTGAGCCATTTTACAATGTGGGATGACCTGTTAAACAATGCCAACTTGTATCCACTGCACCTCCTGTGATATCTGAGGGCCTGCAGCCCTGGGCCCGCACCCCACAAAGCAGCAACTGTCTAGAGTTGAGCAGCCAGCCTCCTAGAAGGATAAGGGCTTAGTCACTTGCCATGGCTGCCTTGTTCCTATTGTCCTGCTCATTCTTCTATATCCTTGCCCAATTTTTAGTCTTTATCGGGAAAAAAACAATAATCATACAGATTTTGAGTATTCCTTTAAACGTTAAACTTGAGCTTCAGTTTAAGGGTTAAAAGTGTCATAGTTCAGTCTGAAATGTCTTCCACAGCCTCATGCTTTGAGGACCAAGTGTGAGGTGCTACTCTGGAGGCTATGGTGCCTTCAGGAGGTGGGCCTGGCTAGTAGAAGTAGGTCACTGGGGGTGGATCTTTGAAGGTTATAAATCCTTGGTTTCACAGTTTGCTCTCTCTCTACTCCATGGACCAAGGCACAGGAAGAAGCTGCCAGCTCAATACTCTAGTGCCATGTCTTCCTAGCAAAAATATAAACCCTCAGAAGCCATAAGCTGAAAGCAACTCTTTGTCCCTTAAACTGTGTGTCAGGTATTGCTTCGTAGCCATGCAAAGGAACCACAAGTCACCAAAGGAGTAAGGACAAACTGACCACTGTTGTCCTCCATGGCACAGGTAACGCTAAGGTCGTTCCTGTCACCATTAGCATAGTTGGGTCACCCTGTCCCCTCATTCCTTAGCAGATGCTGCCTTCTCAAGCCTACAAAGCTAGACTCAGGCAGTCTCCAGGCCTAATAGACCCAAAAAGGCCAACACACTTTAGATGCCAAATCACAGTCATGTTTCCCTGGCTGCTTTTCCACACGAGCATTTTCTTTGTTTCTGAAGACAGAGACCAAGCAGGTTAAGGAAGATGCTTGCTTTCTCTGTGAATTCCACCTCACGTGTGGCAGAGCCCTGGCTCTTTACTCAGGACAGACATTTGTATTGTTCTTTCCTTAGGGGTGGAAGGGAGAATATGAACAGAAGCTGTGCACCTGCAAGGAGGAGAGGCTGCAGAAAGTGCTGTCAAAGCAGCTGGGTAGTGCTGGTGCACGCCTTTAAACAGCACTTGGGAGGCAGAGGCAGGCGGATTTCTGAGTTTGAGGCCAACCTAGTCTACACAGTGAGTTCCAGGACAGCCAGGGCTATACAGAGAAACCCTGTTTCGAAAAAAACAAAAAACAAAAAAACAAAACAAAACAACAAAGTGCTATCAAAGCTACTGTGTATAGGTACAGCGTGGGGAAGAATGCCTGAGATCCAAACACAGCACCCTATCCCCGCACCAGACACAGATGCACTCAAGTACGGGCATGGGAAAACACACACACACACACACACACACACACACACACACACACACACTCATTAGCTACTGGTATGCGTTATGTCCGTTTCGATAAACTCCTATAAAAGGCAATAATTTTAGTTAATAAACTAATAGAAAAATAAGCAAAAACACAGTAACAACAACAAAAAAGAAAATATGCTTCTAACCTACAAGTCTAAAATAGTGACCACTCTGGGACAGAAGGAAGGCCTAGGACTTTAGTCAAGCCAAGACAATGGGTTGAATGCCCTTCCCTGCTTCCTGAGGTTCAGAGAACAGTTCTTCCAGCAAGAGATTTATTTTGGATAAAGGACAAATGCTGTCGTTTAATTAACAACATCTATCTCTGGGACAAGCATGTCAGGTAGAAAGTACAGAAGATTCTGTTAATATAAAGGACAGATGGCAACTTCCCCTGGGACATCTGAGGCTGCCCCAGAAAAACACGATTTTAAAGGCTCTGCAAGAACCAAGTCAGGGGACTGAGGCTGCAGTGCCCCATTTACAGAGTAACTCTCAAGGTATCTTGGAACTCTTTTGAAAACACCTGGAGAGGACTGGGGAACTCTGAGAGGAGGGCCACACCTTGTGCCTCACAGCATGGAACTAAGGCCAGGGCAAGCTGGCTTTCTCTTTGCCCAGCCCAAGTGACACCAGATGATAGGGAGTTTTAGCGGCAAATGCTAACACTTTGGGTTCCCTGACCGAGAATGTCACAGTGGATGAAAACTCACACAGATGCTCTCTTCATGCTAATAACATTGAAAACTCCGGCCAGGACAATGCCACTGTCTGAGTATTTGGTTCCCTTGGTGAGAGGGCAGGATGTGGTCCCCAGCTCACGTGGAATGCCTTTTCTAGGGTTCTCATTAGTCTGACTCAACACATACATCTTGTAGGTACAAGACTCCCAGCGTGTGTGTTATGCCTACCTAACTGGGTGCTAACATTATGAGCCATACATCAACACTTCCTGTCCTAGTGCTAATGTCTATTTATATCCTGCTGGGGAAGGCTCTGAGAGCAGGCTTGAAGAGTTGGGACTGGCTGCCACCAGTCTGACTCCTGGTCTGCTGCTTTTAGATGGCAGATCTTGTTAGAAGAACCTGTGGAGTGGGGATTATTACGGCCCTGTCCTTGGTTTTAGGTTGTTCTCATACAAGGAGTTAAAAAGTCTTATAACCCTGAAGGAAATTTAGAGCTGAAGAACTAACTGTGTGAAATCTGGCTACAGATACCCCAGATAACAAATTAGGTTTTTCTCGTGCAGTGTTGTGATGCTTTCCTGCTGCACACCAACGTGGGAAGGAGTCGGCATGGTGAGATGCATTATCTGCATCTTTCTTTACAAGGCCTACGAGGTGTGTGTCATGCTCAAACTGGATTCAGTAAGTTCCTGAGTGTATATACAACTTCTGTAAGTATGCAGTATGTACGCACATATGTTAAGGGTTGGAATGAACAAAGGGTACAGTACACAGTGAATTTCTTTTGAGACAACCGATGAAGAATACAGACTACTACACGAAGGCACACATACGTATGTGTTAAACTAAATTAATGCAACAGTGGTTTCATAAAGTTTGGAGCAGTTCCTCAAGCTCAGCGTGGCATCATACAGAGTGCATATTTCTCCCACACAACTGCATCTCTACAGATGAAAAAGGAGAAGAAAAGAATACAAGCACACAAGCACAACCATCCAAACTGGCTTTGCCCCTCTCTAAATTAATCCAATTATTCAAATGTCAGTTATAGCTGCCACGGTCTGGCTCCTTGGGCCAAATCAAACTGTTAAAAATTAAAACTGTTTTACTTCGTTTAGTCTTTCTGCCTTTTTAGTGTAAAATGCACAGTCTCGACAAAAAGTTGTGGGATTTGACACCCAGTGCAACACAACCCTACTGCGGTCATCCATGCATAATTCACGCTGGAAATATGCACTTGCTTTAAAATATTGCTAAAATATACATGTAACATATGCTAATTTCACTGCGCTGGCTTGTAAACTCCAGCTACTAGGTTGTATGTAAACTTCGCCAAGTGCTCACACTGTACATAAAGGGATTATAAATGAAAGGAAGTATCTCTGTCCCTAGCTTTCTGTCTCCAGCCTTGGCCAAACTGACAGCCCCAAATCCCAGCCCCATCTAACACGCCCTTCCCGTGGAGAAGACAGCCTGTTCTCAGAGTCTTAATTACATCCCAGCTGACTGCCCAGCATTGCCAAAACCAGGCAACAAACGCTGGCCCTTCACTCACAATATGGTCTGCTAAACAGATTCCTGGTCACACAGAAAGATACTTGCACAATGTGGGGAAATCAAGGGACAAGCAGGAGATCAAGGGCGAGCACAAGCAGTGACCTGGGGGTGGAAGAGAGCAGCAATTCAGCCCCACAGTGCAGAGAAGGGAAAGAGAAACCTCTTCCCAGAATCCTCAGGCACCAGGCAGCAGAATTTTAGCAAAGCTGCCTTACTCATCCAGCCAAACACTGCTGCTCAGGATGGGCCTGTGAGACTGGAGCTCAGCAAATTAATGACTGCTAACTAAGACGTAACCACCCACATGGATCGGGCCACTGTAATTACAGAAGGGACAGCGTGAAACTTTCTGCCAGTGCAAATGGTATCATATGTTTTCCTGGCTGGCTTTTGGGAAAGGCTTTAGCTCATTTGACATGGCAGAGAGCACTAGAGCCTTAACTCAGATCTCATATAATCTACATAAAATTAAGTTTCTTCCTGTTTGTGATTGTGACACAAGGAAAAGACAACAAAGAAGGTTGCCAGACTTAGCAGCTATCTTTAACTTGGTCCAACTCTAATACAGGCAAATGGTAAAGGCGAACTTTACTTTTGGGAGCTTTGGAAGGCAGTTATTTCCAGAGCAACTGAAAGCAAGACCACCAGGAGCACATGAGAGAGCCCAAGGAAGAAAGCTCTGCACTGTGCACTAACATGCTGTGACCTGAGAAAGTAGTACCTTCAAACCTGAGCTCCAGACCAGAAGTCCTTTACTGACCTTAGCATCTGAGATGGTGTTTCTGGGGTGCCGCTTAATCTATACAATGGGAACAATGCCCTGGCAGTCTGTCCCTAGAAACCTGCTTTGCACATGGGCAGTTTTACATTCTTGTAACTAGCAGAAGGTCCTGAACAAGGCAGAGCCAGAGAGCCAGAGCTATAAAGTGACTCAGCTGCCACCTTCAGTCCACATCCTCACTCAGCTTCTAAGGCACTGCACAGTGTGAGTTTGGTTAGCATCTTTCTGTTTTGAATTACAAAATTCATACCTTCATCATGGGCCTACATTGTTGCCGATAAAAGAAGAGACAGACTGAAGGTGAATAAGCTTCACAGGCACTGGTCTGGCTCCATCAACAGAACCTTTAGTGATGGTGAGACTGGGGATCCACAGGCATGGGCAGACAACAAGGAAGCCGTGATTTCTGCTCACATCCCTTTGCCTTCGACACAGCTGTTCTTGGGTGGGGACAGTGAGGATCCCAAGGATGCCTTTAATAGTGTTAAATAGAGTAGCTGACCACTAACCTGCTACCCAGTTAAGCACCACCACTGCTGCCACCAGGCCCTTTATTGATCCCTCTGTCCGTCCATGCCTTTAAGCCCAGGCACCTAACTGCAACAGTGGAGCCACAAAGAAACCATTTCCTGACAAACGTCAGGAAAGTTGTTCCAGCACACATTTTGGGGGTTGTTTGTACTTCTCTGTTAGAAAACGATTGGGGGGGGGGCACATTATAACATACCTGGAATTTATCTGAGTTTACCTGGAAGATTGAGTCTGATGTCTTATCTGTAGTTCTAAGTGAAATCTCCATTCTACTTTATCCTTGAGATGACTGGAAAGCTGTGAGAACGGAGAACAAAGGGTCCGTGTGCCTTAATAATGCTGAGTAAGGGCCAACCCACTGAGTCATTCATTTCTATGGAACTTAAATAATAAAGATCTGGAATCCTGTTTCCATTACAGAGGCAGAACACATTCAAACTGCATCTTGGGAACTGATACAAATCATCCTTTGGGGATGAATTCACTGCAATTTGAAGTCTGGGAAGGCAACCAAGATATTTAACAGAAAGAACCTGGACATAGTTAACATGTGTTTAACCAAGAGATTATTTAAAAAAAAAAAAAAGAAAGGAAGGAAGGAAGGAAGGAAGGAAGGAAGGAAGGAAGGAAGGAAGGAAGGAAGGAAAAGAAGAACTAAAAAGAGGGAAAAAACCAAACCTCTAAATGCTACCAAGCCAGAGAATAGGTTTTAATGTTGCACTGAGAGCTAATCTACCCCCCCCACACACACACACACACAAACAAGTACTAACCAACAGGGACAGGGAAGTGGACAAGCTTTGTTGAGGTCTGGGTCTATTAGCATCACATTTCTTATGGCCTTGGCCTGGGTGGGGTTGGAAGCATTGCTAAACTATGGCCCAAGGGTGAGACCTTGTCACTTGTTTTGTAAATAAAGTCCCCCCCACTCCCCATATTAGTGACAGGCTGGATAACCCCAAGAGGCCTAAAATATTTCCCTTCTGGCCTTTGAACAAGTTTGCAGGTCCAGAGAACTACTAGGATCTACATGGCAAGAAGGAAGTCTGCCCAACTAATTCTGAATAATCTACCATTTGGAAAACTCAAGTTTAAAACTCAAGTGTGCAGAAATACAAGTTGCTTTATATCCTGGCAGATTTTACATTCCCAATAGAAACCAAAGGCCCAGAAATGGAGCCAATGTCATCACCTGGGACAATGAAGAATTTTAGTGGTCTACACTAACTCCTTCTTGGAAACCTATACTTCCCAAGGTAAGAGCAACCAAGTTCTAATTGCCACAACCAGCAATGTAAAAGTGAAGCCTGGGTTCAAGTCCTACCACCCAGAGTTTTCAAAACAATGATGAATGAGAATCATTCTTTGGCTTTCAGAGGTCCAGTTTCTCCATCGTAATGAACGAGAGACTAAGATAAACTGTCAGAAAGACCACAGGGCACCTGAGCAGGCTAGTGGCCACTAGGTAAACAGGAGGGAGGAGAAACGAAGGCTACATCACCTTCACAGACAAGCAGGCTTTTCAGTCTTCCCCTCATGCACTTCGTACTCAATACTATTATTTGCCATCTTCAGAATCTTTTTACATTGACCATCATGAAGGTATTTGAATTCCCAGGACCAAGGTGAAGTTGTTGCTCTCCCTAACTTTGCTTACTGGGAGCTTAATAGTCAACACTTTCTGTTGCCCTCATCTTAGCAACCCTCTGAGTTCTGATTATTGTTTGTTTATTTACAGACAAGGTCTCACTATATAGGACTAGCTGGGTAGAACAGGCTGGCCTCCAACTCCCCCAGATTCTCCAGTGCTGGGATGCAGGGTGTAGTCACCATGCTTAGAAACACTGTGAAGACAGCCAGCTTCCAGACAAGTTCTTACATGGGGCTATATGGCAAGGGCTCTACTATGTTCTCCATGCAATAAACACAGGACAAGTCAGACAATCTAGGTCCCAAGAACGACTCAAAATATATAGAACAGTAGGTGTTGTCAGGGCTTGATGAACAGAGCATCCAAGCCTGAGATAGAAGACAGAAATATGGAGACCTAGCACTGGGTCTGCAGAGCATGCCTACCCATGTTACCTGACAACTTTCCCTTGTGTTATTGTGATGTATTAGGATCCTCACACAGCACCTCTGGGAGCAAGACAATGCCTGGGAACAGTTTCAAAGCACCGCAAACTGTTGTAATCTTCAGTAATTTCAGAGAAATACAACAAAGATTAGTCTCACTTTTAATGGGAATATCAGTTCCTCTTACTGAATTTGAAGGTGAGAAAATAAGTCGACTAGGATTTCAAAACATACTCAATATTTGATACTCTACACATTTCATATATAAATGAAAGACTTATGCTTCTTTCATTTTCTCTGTGGGGAGAGATAATATACATTTCTCATGCTTTCCCCATTCCTTGTAAATTACAGCAATTCAGTTACAGCAGATTTGAGTTTTCAAAGCAGCCTATTTAAAGCAAATGTATACCTATCAGGAACAGTGTACACCTCTATATATTCAGTGTCTTTGAGATCCTACAAACTACATGGACTCTAAGGTACAATGTAAGTCCTCCACCACAGATGGTTGGACCCTAGCCATGAGTATTCCAAGTAGAAATGCCCAGGAGGGGAAGTACCAGAACACGCTTTGTGTGGCATCTTACGGGCTTTCTAGGTGCAGACTGGCCCTTGGTTTGAGATTTGGGTGCATTCAGGAAGCAACTAGAGTCCCAATTCTCCTGTATCTACCTTCCATCGCTCATGAGTTCAATCTTCTCTCATTTGACTTTAAATCAGACTGGATGGGCTATAGTCTGCCTAGTATTTCCTAGTGGAGATTCAGACAGCCTTGGTATTCAAGAATAAGTTGGTCCTTGCAATTGATAGCACCTCGCCATATCTGGTCCTCAGGAAGAAATTAAAGTAATATGGCTGGGCTCACCATCTCTCCAAAAGCACTGACTTGAAGGCAAACATCAGTCAGACCTGCATCCCCATTCTGGGTCCTTCTTTATTAGCTCTGACTACAAGGCAAATGCAGAGATATTGTGAAGGACAGGGTCTCTTATGCTACTTAGTATAAGAATGGGGGGCCGCACTAAACTCTTAATACAGCTTATATATTACCATAGAAAACCTAAAATGATGATCTCTACCTCTACAAAGATGAGTCTATAAAGATCAGAGGACAATGCACATATGATGGCCAAGGACTCAGGCACTTTGAGAGGGTAGAAGGCATCACACCTTCAACACACTTGTAATGAGTTCCTACTGAATGATACTGCCTCAGTTTCCCAAGCCTCCTTGTTACAGCTGAGGATTCCTTATGGGATGTCTTGCTCCACATTCCTGTAAGCACACAGGACAAGAGCCTTACCCATAGCACCGAGGGTGTGGCACCCATCAACCAGGCTTGCTAAGCACTACCAACATTGGTTATGAGCACTGAATTTCCTAGGGCAGGCCCCAGCAGATGCTGAATTAGTGGCAAAGTGGACATTAGAAAAGATTCCAGGTGAAGTTGATAAATGCCCAGCCAGACCTAAAATTGGAATGTCTCTGATAATAATGAAACCCAAGCCGGTGCGTCTGGCTAAGAAAGTCCATCTTCCCAGCCTCACACACAAGCTGGAACCTACCTTGGAAGAATGCTCAATTGAACTCCTGTGAATTAGCTCAAAGAATTTAATACCTGTTGCAATTTTCTCCATTTAGTATATGAAATAATAACAGGCAGCAATTACCATAAAGAAAAACTTCAGGCGCAATAGCATTAGTTCAACAGCTGGGATCAAGTGTCAGGCCGGAATAACAAATTTCATTCATTTTATCTCCAGTACCGGAGACATGCCGCTACTAGCTTTAACAGGCAGGAATGTCTGTTGGCTAAATGGCTCTGCAGAGCTAGTCAAGTGAGGGCAGCCTGCGACAGTTTAATTGGGCTGCTTGCTATGGCTGTATCTGGGGGCTATGGGCAGTGGACTATAAACAAACACAAAGCTGCCCTGGGTGCTGAGCAGAGCAGCCTGCAGGAGGGGAGGCAGAGAGGGAGGGCTTCTGCCTGCTGGCATCTGGTTGGCTACAGGTGAACTGGAGCAAAGTACCCATGGCAGAAGAAAGGTGGAGTTGAGAGAGCAATCATTTATCTTGTATTGATTTCTGGACACTGTCTGAGATTCTTTCCAAGGCAGAGTGACAGTTCTGTGTCTTATGCTGGCAAGAGACAAAAATGACCAAGCGGCAGCCCGCTCTGTTGTGATCATATTACCTTAAAAAAGACGCCGCCTGCCAGGCAGGGGTGGCGCACGCCTTTAATCCCAGCACTTGGGAAGCAGAGGCAGGTGAATTTCTGAGTTCGAGGCCAGCCTGGTCTACAGACTAAGTTCCAGGACAGCCAGGGCTACACAGAGAAACCCTGTCTCGAGAAAAAAAAAAAAAAAAAAAAAAAAAGACGCCATCCCTAGATATGTTTTTGTTGTTGTTTGTTTTGTTGTTTTGTTTTTGTTTTTTTTTTACAGACAGGGAATCCAAACAAGTTCATCACTGAGGAAGAAGGTTAGGGATGGTTATTCAGCCATTTGTCTTTGCTGCTTGGGATCGGGGAGTCAAGAGGTCAAAAGCAAGCACAATTGGGCCCTTTGGTTTTATCGAAGGCAACCTCCCATCTCTGGTAATTGAACCCATTCCTTGTGGTCAGAGTTCCTGTCACTCACATTCAATGTCTGTCATTACAGAGAAATGCTTCATGTCATATTACATTGACAGAACCACTACAGCAAAGCTAGCAAGACTTCCCCAGCACCAGAGGTAAGACAATGGAAGCCTCTTTCAGACCAGTGATGTTTAACATTTTATGTGCTGACACTCTGTCTGTAAGCACACTATAATGAAAGTCTGGTAAATGGGAGATAGAAATTCATACTTTCCTCCTTCAGGGGCTGCCAATCTTGGAAATAAAGCAGGTTGGCAGCTCCAGCTGCACCAGAGCTCTGGTGCTACAGCAGGCATTTCTGAGTGCGGGGTGGATGTAAGCAGGCATGGGCTCTGTGAGGGCCTGTTTTTGATGTGGCTGTGTACAGACACCTTTCCCTGGCAGACATGACTCATGCTAAGAGGGTGGCTAACCTCACAAAGCCAACTCTGTCGGGACTTACACCGAGTGAGGCCTCTAACCACACAGGGCGGATGACCGCACTCTGGAACTCCAGGAAGATGGCCCCGAGGCTGAGAGGGGCCCTGACTCAGTCAGTGGAGAGCAGTGACTCACTCTATTCTTCCAGCCTTAGCATCGCTCATCTCCTGCCCATGCAGTTTGCACGGAGGTCTCCGTGTCATTCCACCGTGTACCTTTATGCCTCTGGGCCTTTGCACCCATCTATCTTATTTAGAAACCTCTTCTCATCTCTCTCCCTGCTCAGAGCCGAGCCCAGCTTAGGAGCTTGCACAGATGGGCCTCTGAATCCCTTCGGCTAGTCACTCTTGGTAGCTAAGTGTCTGGGCTGTGAAAAGCAGTGGATGAAGTTGGAATTCTTGATGTGTCATTTAAGCAAGTTTACAACTCCCCGTGTCCCACTTTCCTTAGTAGCAAGCCAGGTTAACAGTAGTAACTAGCAGATTTCTAAGTTCGAGGCCAGCCTGGTCTACAGAGTGAGTTCCAGGACAGCCAGGGCTATACAGAGAAACCCTGTCTCGAAAAACCAAACCAAACCAAACCAAACCAAACCAAACCAAAAAACAGTAGTATCTACCTTATGTGTTTGTTGTGCTGGTTAAAGAGGGTCCCTGGCAAGTTCCAATGGTAATGTGGGTGGCCAACAGTGTCCAGGTCTGACCGATAACTCAGTAAATGCCAGGTACAGTGCCGGCAGCAGCCCTAGCACTGCCATTGCTGGCACTGGTATTCTCAAAGCACCCCTTTTATATGAGCAACAAGACTTCAACAGCAGTGGTTCTCAACAGGTGGCTCGTGACCCCCACAGAGGTCACATACCAGACATTCTGCATATCAGATATTTACATTAGGATTCACAACAGCAGCAAAATTACAGCCATGATGTATCAACAAAAGTAGTCTTATGGTTGAGGGCCATCACGACATGAACAACTGTATTAAAGGATCGTGGCATTAGGAAGGTTCATACATTTTCATTGTTCTCCTTAACACTTACCACAGCATTGGGCACCATCCCAAAATGCTTTAGAAATCAGAGTGCCCACAGCACTCCCACAAGGGTGGGCATCTGTGCCACAAGGCTATGACATGGTTCTGATGGCTGTAACGAGGAGGTCCAAATGGGCAAACTTTGGAATCCTAGCTCTTCTGCCCTGAAGCCTGTGCCCCTAGGAGGTTATTTAATGTCTCTGTGGCTGTGGTCTCTCGTTTCCCTTCTTAAAATTAGGGCTAATAAAAATACCTACAGCTGAAGAGTGGACTCAAAGGCACTCAGAAACAGCCTGGCCTCTGTGCTTAGTTAGCACTATTATTATCTGGGATCAAATGAGATCATAACCCAGGCAGAACACTTGACTGTTTATCAGGTCTAATGAAAACTTTGATTAGCGGTGCAGCCAATGTTAAGCCTCTGTCTTAGTTAGGGTTTTACTGCTGTGAACCACGACCAAGGCAACTCTTATAAGGACAACATTTAATTGGGGCTGGCTTATGGGTTCAGAGGCTCAGTCCATTATCAAGACAGGAACATGACAGTGTCCAGGCTGGCATGGTGCAGGAGGAGCTGAGAGTTCTACATCTTCATCTGAAGGCCGCTAGAGAAGACTAGCTCCCACATGGTTAGGAGGAGGGTCTCACTGCCCTCCCTTACAGTGACACACTTAACTCAAACAAGACTACACCTACTCCAATAACACACCTCCTAACAGTGACACTTCCTGGGCTAAGCATATTCAAACACCACAGCCTCCTAAGGGCAGAGATACAGTTTACTCAACCTAACAGGCTGTGTGGTACTGGGGTACTCTGAAAAGGACTGTACCTAGCATCCAAGGCCTTAGATTCTAGCTGTATGAGTGGCCAGGAAGCTTCCCTATGGCTGTAGGCCTGAGGAACACCAGTTATTTGCATAGACTTCTACCCCCAAGTCAAGGCTTCTTGCCTTCAAGGTCACACCCTTAAGCCTAGTAACTTTGGATATAAAAATCACTTTGACTTGATATTTCTGAGAGAACAGGCAGGCTTACTGAACTTAATCCATCCCTCCTTTTCTTATTGATGAGGGTTGGGGGGACCTTCTAACCTATGTGACAAAGCTTTGATAGCCTTTACCTTAGAAACCATTGTAACCTGAAGCATAACGTCTTTGAGTCTTCAGAGGGGCAACCCCACAGGGTTCAATCCTCGTGGCATGAGCCACACAGTGTTTGAGGATTCCTTCCTTCCAACCTCCCAGAGCCTGGTGAACAGCTTACTTCTCTGGATGGTCTGAACTGTAGTTACTTTCTCTGGGAGAAAGTAAACAAGCCTTTCCACCCCAGATAAAGCACCAATGACAGACCAAAGACCACTTCACCCAAGCCCAGGTAGGTGACCCAGTGAACTTACAGGACTTACAGGAGCGCCGAGTGAAGGGCTACTCACAGGAGTCAGTAGGTAACCCTAACATGGCTGCATTACCAAATAGTCCAATCCAGCATTGATACTGACCTCTCAAGAACTGCAAAGATGGAATCTCTGCCCTGCTTCAGCCAACCTTCCTCCTCCTAAATACTCTAGAACCATCTTAGACCATCTGAATCACATAAAAGAAGTGGCTGGAACCTCAGGCAAGGGTCTCATGAGGGCAGTGACAACTGCTCTGATTACAGCCGCAACAGTCGCAGTTTGCCTGGAAGACAGCACTCCACCTTCTCTTCTTCACCCACCCCCTGCTTCACCATCTCTAAGAATGGTCAGACATATCTGTACACCAAGAATGTTTAAAAGCCATCTGGTTGTGAGATGGGCCATTTGGTCAAGTGTTTGGTGCACGAGCATGGGGATCTGAGTTCAGGCCACTAACACCAACATAAAAGGTTATTGACTGGATGTGTCCATAAGCACCAGGAATCCTAATTTATAGCGAAGGGGAGGCAGAAACAGGAAGATGCCCTCGAGCTTGCTTGCCAGCTAGTGGTGCTGAATTGGTGAGCTGTAGATTTAGTGAGAGACTCTGTCTCAGAAAACATGACGGAGAGTGAAGAAGACATCCAGCTTTGCCGGCTTCACCATATACTTGAACATGTACACATGAGCACACGCACATTCTCATGAGCACATATACACGTGGCTACATACATACCCCTCCCCATGACACACCCAATACTGACTGTGAGTTGGGTGTGAAGGGCACGTCTGTAATCCCAGCACTCTGGAGGCTGAGGCAGAAGGACTATGATTTCTAGTCTCCACAGCAAGACCTTGTCTCAAAAGCAAAACAATAGTGACAATGAAATGATTCATAGCCAAGAAACGCATGAACCTATTTAGGGAAAGCTTCCATCTCACTTCAGTACGAGGAGCATAATAAATAGTAAACGGTAAGTGCTAAGGTTATTAGAGAAAACCAGAATGACAGAACTAGTCAATAATCAAAACATGCAAATTCTAAATCCATAAGGGTCTGCCATCCCCATAGTAGAGGAGGAGACTTTCCTAAGGAGATAGTTAGCCAGCATCAGCCAGCAGAAGGTATGTGGTAAATACCTAAGAAGGTGTTAATTACGCTGATAGCCAAAACAATGCACTGGGTTTTCAAATGACTGCATTCCAGTCTAACTGCAAACAAGATGCTTTGATGACTGTTTTTACTCTAATGCCTCATAATACCATATTGCTGGTAATTAGAGATTTTTTTGCTCCTACTTCTAAGAGGAGGAATTAATGGGACAAGGAACTAAATAAGCTATCTATCGATCTGCAGGAGCAAAACCAGGCAAATACAGGCAACATGGAAGAAAATTACAGTCCGATGAAAATAACACCTCTCCAAAGGCACTGTTATCAGCGTCTCACTGGGCATACGGAGGTGCCAAGCACAGTTCCAGCAACAGGCTTAGAGCCCTAGTCTGCTTCTATACGCCAGCTGCCAGAGTCTAGCAAATCTTCGATGGAGTCTTAAATACCGACTGGATCCCACTTAGTCTAGTGGTCACCGTGTTCTGGAGCCCTGTAATGAATTAGGGATGAATTCAGACAGAATAGTTTCTAGTCCCAAAGACCTGTACTCTGAAGAATACAAGCAAGTGATAGTCCCAAGCCAAGTGGGAGATAAAATGTGTTGCAAAGATATTTCTGATTCTAAAATATCATTGCTGAATGCTACTATCAAACCATGGTTCAATTACCTTGGCCCCATGATTCTTAAAATCACCTGTCATTAGCAACAATGCTTATATCTGTTTGTGTGCCTGTCAGAAATGCCCGCCCCACTAAGCCAGGGGTAGGAAAACCTGTATCAGGGTTGCGTATCACTTGGTTGGAAAATGGTTATCTAAGTTGACCTGTGAACACCTAGGCACCATTCTTCTACAGCAAGGATCTCCAAAGCAAACATCAAGACACAAAGAAACGAATTTCAAATGTGGTTCTAAGTAAGTCCTAGAGGGATAATATTGGGCTTGAAGGCTCTGGCATCTTTGATGGGAAGCACACTGGCTAGGACACATTCTACTTTGCACTGCCTCTGGGGCCTTTCTTCCTAGTGCCCTTATCTGCCCCACAAAGTCACAAATGGTACCGCTTCTCCCATTAATTCTCTCTTCCTCCAGGGACAAGGTCTACCCTCCTTGTTACTCAGTAGCCTACTTTATTGGCTAGGCTAGATTTGAGCGCACATTCTCCCCAGAGTCCTCTTTCTTTTCCACAGCCCTACAAATAGCACATACCTTTTTCTGCTTTGATATTTAGCATATCAACTGCAACAGAGCAAGAGGGAGGGAGCATCCAGGGACATTCAAGAGCCTGTGATGTTTCCTGTTTCCGGTTAGTAATCATCCACGATCAGGTTTTGCCTTCCTATAGAGGTTCAGGGGGTTTCTTTGGATTCACTTTCACCATGGATAGCATGGAGAGAGCAGCATTCACTGTTACAGCCACAGTAAGGAAGGAAGCACCACACATGCCCAACGCCTCTCTTTGGGTTCTTTCCACAGAAACGTTCCCAACTCGCATTAATGGCTCACTTCATGACTTACTTATGGTCCGTACCATTCCTTTTGTCATTTATCTCAACATTAGTTATACCCCTTTCCCAACAACTAAGCTATCCCCTTGATTAGATAAGACTTTTCCACTGCACTTAAGGAAACTTTCAAACAGGGTGCCACCTTTGTTGATGGGTGTTGGATTTGTAGTCAAAGCCTGTGAGCAAACACCAGGACAAAAAGAAGGTTCCTCATTCCGCCCCAGGAACTGACCCCCACCCATAGCCAGAGGCCTGGCTTACCTCTTCCCCAGTCTCTGGGCTTTGGATGCTGGTGGGTTCCTCTCAGGTGACCCACCTGCTTCCTGTGCTCCACAGAAAGTGTTCCCTTATCCTTGGAGGTCTGCCATGCTTCCTTGTTTCCAGTCTGTCTCCTGCTCCGTGACTGTAAGCGCCACCAAGACAAGAAACACACTGGCTTTTGGTGACTCCTGTCTTCCCAGAGCCTGGAGCTCTGAGAACGCACTGTGGAGTCTCCTGTGGACATTTGTGGAATCAATGAACGACACTTGCTTTCTTATTACCATCAATATTCATATTACTAGATAGACATACGTTAGGGGGCCCTTGGACCAAAGCTAGATCCCAACAGCATCAGCACCTGAAGAGATGCTTTCTAGCACAAAAACCAGAGGGCATTAGGTTGATCGTATAAAAAGAGGCCCGCCATGTACTCAAAAGCAAATCAGGCCTTTGCAAGGCACCAGACCTGATACCGGGCCCTGTCTGAATGCACTTAAGTTTCAGCTCAGCCATTTCTCTTTGGCCTTCTTTTCCTTTTGACTGTAACTTTCGATAATCAGTATGTTCAGTGATATTACAGTTACAACCCATTTCAGTACTGCCTGGGTACCTCATCTCACCTTACACGGCAGGAGAATATCATTTTCACGTTCTAGGAGAACAGTCACAGCTCCTTGCTCCTTCTGAGGAAGGTGAGGGAAGGAGATCACGGCTTCCTTCGGGTCATCCTTTGGATCACATTTCTAACACATCCCCTGGCAAGATGGTTTCTTTCCTTCACATAGAAATCAGAGATCACGGAATTGCTCTTGGCCATACTGTCAGTAACAGCAACTAACCCCTAATTCTTAAAGTGTGAGGAAACAGATCTGGCCCTTACTCTCTCTGTTATACTTTAAAATGGATAGTTGAGAGAAAATGGAGAGTTTTCCTCATATGCATCCACAATCTACTAACACCTACTTTGTGCCAAGGGTCAGAGCCAGGATCTAACTGGGCACTGCATTGTCTGCAGAGTCCCAGTGCTCATCCTTAAGTCAGAGGCCACAGGCTGGGGGTGGGGGATGGGGGTGCAACTGTTTTACAGATGTGTACGGGGGCAGCTACCCATGGCTATTTTACTAGTTCAATGTGGTAAAAGAAATCAGCCATAGCTGGCACCACCACACATTGTTTCAGAAAAAAACCCCTGTAGAGAAGCAACACTGCACCTATAATTTTAAAAGCTATGCTCATTTTAACCAACCAGCAGCATTTTCTGCCACATAATGGAGAAATTCACAGGATGCTGGGCCCCTCATGGCTTCTGTGGCTATAAAAACCCCCTCATACTGGATTTTTATATTTGGTAAATTAATAGTTTACTGTTCCAAGATTCCTACGTGTTTATATGATTGCTTTTCTGACATAAAAGTTTGTAGTTGTTATGGAAACATATGGTAACATTTGCTGCTAAATTTTAAATGCATTTTCTACCCCTGTTACACACCTGAATCGAAGCCAAAAACTCTCTTTGCTTTACATTAGAGTGAAATTCAAACTGGTCTGGGTGACTATAAATGGTTACTGTTTGTCTTGGCTCCTACCTGTATCAGATTTAGACTGAGGAATCTTAGAGAAGAAATTACACGGGATAAAATGGATATTTCTAAATTACAAGGCCTGCAATTCCAGTGGCTCCGAATATCAGCTTTCTGCTTCATCTTAGCCTGCCAGAAAGAAAAAGTGGTGGGACCGGACAATGAAAGAGAGGCGACCCTCACTGTCCAGAGCCGAATGCTTCTTGTTTTGATTAAAGGGGAGGAGGAGACTGCAGGTCCAAATCAGTTAAGTCTTGTTAGCAAATTAAATGGCTGTAGATTATAATGGCACAAGCTATGAGTCTTAGCCCCTGGCCTCCAGCAGGGATGAGGGAAAGGAGCCATTTTCCTCTGCATCTCGTCATTGTTACATAATTGCTGATGCTGACGCTAGGCCCACAGGGATGGTAACTTAGAAATGCTCCTTGGACAGTTTGGGCTGTTATTGTTTGAAATGCCCTAATTCCTCATTTCTCCAAACCTTAATACCTCGCCCAAGTCACGTTTCCTTGTGCAATGTCATAAATACTACTTAAGAAAATGACATACTTTGGCTCAGAAAAACATCAGATAAGACAGTAATGACAGTGCTTGCCTATTTGAGCATTTTTTCCTGGGACTTCAGATCAAGATAAATCAAAAGCCACAGAAGCACTTCTGTGTGTGCAGTAGTCTTGCTCGGGGAACTGAGAGACCTACATTCCCGCCTGCACCCTGTCCTGAGGGCTGGGTTCCTGACTTGTGGTTCACTACTGAACCTCCTAGCTTAACGCACCGTCTCTCATTCTGGGAACTATAAGCACAGTTTGAGAAGTATTAACTGGAGAGTACCAGCTGAAATTGCCCACCAGAGTACATACTACTTGCACAGATCTGAAGTTAACAGGGGAAAATGAAGCCACTTGCCTAAGCACAAAAGTAGCATGCCTTGCAACATACTCTAAAAATTAGCTTAGGAGGTTCAGAAGTGAACCAGAATTCAGGAACCCAATAATTAGACCTTTGTACGTGTACCCTAATGGTACCCTTATTCAGAGGGAGGCAGTGGTGGGTTACAGTTTCTTGCACTTCCCTCCTGCCTCACATTCAAATGAAGAACTCAAGTCCTAAGACATCAGTCACAGAAAAAGTCGGGATGCCAGGGAAGCCAAGGCCACAGGACAAATCTCAGCAGTCAGTGGGCAGCTCTCCTTTGCATTATTGTTCTTTAGTGAATACAGCTAATGTGTCTTACTCTACTGGGGCACAGGAAAATGAAGTGATTAAAAACACACCAGAATCTGCTGCTCAGGCTCCAGCCTGCTGTGGCCACATAGAACCTGCACCTACGTTGGGTAAATTCAAGCTTTCTCGGGTCTTACTTGCCTGAGCTGCAACATGGTGTGGGGGAAATAAGGAGCTGTGGAAAGACACAGAAAACCATGTCTGCCTATAGCAAAGACTTGGGAGTCAGCTGTTGCTCTCTATGCCCTCGGCATGACCATCTTGGAAAGCACAGTACAAATATGACTGAACTAAATGACCTCTGGAGCTGGAATATTTTGTAAGGTCACAGCTCCTCAGCTTTGACGATGCGATCTGCCATCACTAACTTTTAGCTGTATTTGTAAATAACCTACATCGTTATTTTTTTTAGCATTGCTCATTAAATCAACCTTCAAAAAGGCATCGCGATTTTAGTCGTTTTTGTTTTTTTTTTTTTGGTTTTTCGAGACAGGGTTTCTCTGTGTAGCCCTGGCTGTTCTGGAACTCACTCTGTAGACCAGGCTGGCCTCGAACTCAGAAATCCACCTGCCTCTGCCTCCCAAGTGCTGGGATTAAAGGCGTGCACCACCACTGCCCGGCTGTGATTTTAGTCTTATACTCAAACAATATTATTTGAGATTCATGGATCCAATATGATGACTGTCCTTTCCCAACCTAACCTAAACTATTCAGGTAGACAAGAGAAAACAGCTTTTAAGATCTATAGAATAGCAAAGTGAGACTGTAGTTAATAGTACTATATCGTTTATTTCAAAAATTCTAAGAGTAAATATAAGGTATTTTATATACATACCCAGTGAAGCACATTATATAACTTTCAAAAATAAAAAGCATCTGCCAGTTTGTTGCAGGAACTTGGATATCAGCAGCCTCTGGGCTCATAATCTTAGATGGGCTGGGAGTCCCCTTCGAGCCCACAGTCAACCCCACATTTGTCCCAGAGGCCTTGGGACGCAACCCCACATTTGTCCCAGAGGCCTTGGGACGACACAGCCTGCCGCCAAGCCTATGGCTGTCACTAAGCTCACTTCACTTGGCACACACTCCCTTCTCAACACTGGGGACTGAAAACAGTTCCTTCTTCCAAGTCTAAGTTCCTGGTGATCTGAATACTGTCGGGGGCACCCTGGAGATGGAAGAGGCCTTTCTGAAAAAAGAAGAAAAAGAGTATCCAGTGGGTACGTCCAATCTCTCCAGACTGGTTTAAATGTATTTTGACCCTCATGCTAACTCAGTGTCATGTGATACATTTGGCATGAGAAAAGATTAATTACTTCCAAAAGGCAAGCTAACATTTCTACAGCAAATATATTATCACAATATAGAGTGGGACATAAAGGTTTGCGCGTGTGTCATTAGTCAGGCTATAATAAATGGGAGGCTCTCTGTGATGTATAATCCAGGAGCTTGCCTCTATAGGAAAGTGCACCACACCTGAGTCCGAAAACTTTAATAACCCTTCAGCAACAAAGCTGTGTCCCTCACAACAGCAGTGGCTGAAAACCATTATCCACGGATAATTAACTATGTCAGGACACTGAGGTCCTAACATGAGGTCCTCACAATTCTCCACTATGGGAGAGACAGGAAAGCGTTACAACGGATTGCTGATATCTCCTAAGAAGACTGTTCCTCTGTGCAGTGTGGACACGAGCTGGGGGATAAATGTATCATCCGAGGTGCTGTTGGTTCCTCGGGACACTATCACCTGAAGGGTAAAGCCACCCTTTGAGTTCAGGAATTGTGAAGAAATACCTGAATTTGAGATTCAGATCTTGAAACTATCTTCACAGTTCTGTGCATGTTCCTTTTCATTCTGTGACAACACTGACAGCAAACATTTGTCACTGGAAAACCCATCACTTAATTCCCACAACTAAGGAAGCCCAGAGTGGCCTTCCTGTAAAGCAGTCCTAGTGTGCACTCAGGTGATTGTCAAGAGGACATTATTTTGCTCATTCAGATTCCTCAGTCATTTTGAGACTCCCCAACAATCCATGGTGCTTCAACTCCTTGGTAACACGGCTTTTGGATGCTTGAAGCCAACAGCTCTGCTCCATTTGTTAAGATGACTTCCTACTGTGTGGGGCTGGTTTTTACCTCGTAATTAAAACAGTGCCTGAACAGGACCATCTGTGGCTGTGGATTAAGTTTTGTATAAAATGTATCCTTTCTTTCATTTTTTTTCCTAGCACATGCCTCTAGAACATCATACATATATCGTGTGACACTTAAAAAAAAAAAATGCTTAAATGAACTCAAAAAAGAAGACAGGAAAGTTGGAAGGAAGGAAAGGAAGGATAGTCAGACTAAGCATGTGATCTCTGATGCGCTCCAATGCAGCAGTAAGTGGGCAGCACTGCCATTTGCCCAGAGCCAGGGAACTATCCATCTCTGCGTTCTGGTCCTAGGTTTCTGCCAGTTTGCAACAACTCAGAGAGACATAGTTTGCCACTTAGTTTTCCTCTTTCTTTTTTCAAACACATATTTCGGAAAAGACATTATTTTTCCAAAAAGCTACCAAGATCCTGGGTAAGAATGGATTTGGTTGTACAGACTATTTTACAGGTTAGTCTTATTCAGCATTCTTCCTCTTCTTCTTTCTCCTCCTCTTCTTTTTTCTTTTTTGCACACACTGCACTAGATATATATGCAGAGATTTTAAACATTGATTACAGACATTTCTTCCACAGGGTTCCTGACCTTACGTTCATTTTGCCATAGAAATGTGTGATTTTTTTGGAAATGCTGGCTTACTTTAATGAAATGGTTTCTTTGGTACAGTTGGGGCTGTGATGTCAACCCGGCTCCATTCTAATTGCCTTTATGAAATATTTATGGTGAAATTTAACCACGCATGCGTAAAAGCTGACTTCAGTGGTAGCCAAGGTTTGGGCTTACTATGTTCTCTTCAGTAAAGCAAAGCAAGCCCTTTGTTTTTTTCTCTTCTTCAGATGATCAAACATACGTCTACCATTTCCCAAACCACGCCTCTATGAGCCCAGCAGTCTGGAGCAATTACGCTAAAATATCATACTGACCACAGCTAGGTCAAGTATTTGTAAGTATTGTTTATTCTAACTACAAACCTACGTGAAGCTGGCTGGTGTGGGGAGGTCTCTGATACTGAGGATGGACATCCTCAGGGCTTTGGAGTACAGCTTTTTCCACTCTCACAAGATGGCAGGGACTCCAACCAGGGGACTATCGTACCATGTGAGTACTGCCTCCGTGGGCTTGCGCCATCCTTCTCTGTGCAGGTACTCGCTCCAAGAAAATATGTATTTTATTTGTGTGGTTTTTTGTTTTTCCTCTTGAAACTGGGGTAAGTCCCAGGAACATGAACCCTGTCTTCCTTGTAGGGCTAAACAGGACCCCTTCAAATACAGTGTAATGTCGTTCCCCCACCCCCCACCCCATGGCTTCCTCCATCTCCATTTGCTAGTGAATTAGCAGTCACTGGAAAAAGCAAATATCCAACTGTCAATGTCTGGTGAGCAAGAGCTCAAGCCCCCCCTCCATAAAGCCTAGAGTCTCACTGGAGGACATTTTACCTCTGTGAGTGCCCTGCCAGGTCTCCTTAGCTTACTTACAGAACCTAGGCACTGCGGTCTTAGGCGCCACTGCTACAGAAGCTAGCAGGTACATGGAGGCAATCAAAATTCCCAGAAACACAAAGGGGAAGGACGGCAGCAGCAGCCTGGCTGCTCCTTTACACTGCTGAGGGCTCTCACCTGCCGTCCACAGCACTGTATGTGCACATCACTCAAATCCACACTTGGGTTTCTCTGCTCAGGCACACCTTCCTCCCACTCTGTCTGACTTTTCTGCCACAGCCGGTTTCCAGTGCTACTAGAAGATGCTGTGCTTAACACAGCTCCCAACTCTCGGAGGCCCCCTCAAAGCTTTTAAAGCTGGCATAACATGCAGAATGGCAAATGGAGAGCCAGCAGCAGAAAGATCATTTACAGTGACTATACAAACAAGCTAAATGAAAGACTTGTGTTCAGTCATTAAAAATAATAATGCTAAAGCCCCGAGGGCTGAAATGTAAAGCTTCAACTTCGTGTGAGGAAACAGAGAAGGAGTGTGCTTATTATCCCAACAAGATAACATGCTAATTTACTTAGTAGGCAATTTTAGAGTACATTCACAGTGAAATCTCACTTTTATCAGATTATATGAAAAATAACAACCACAAATAAAATGCTCACTCAAGCCTGGGGCTTCTGTAAGATAGAAATCACTGTGTGGGAGGCCAGCGAGGGGTTGGTGGAGGGGCTGGCCCTGGAGATTCCTCCTCAGTGCTTGCCCAGTCTCCTGGACCAAGCCCAGGTGAGTTATAAAGTTATTTCCCTCACATTTTGCAGGTGAGGCCTAACATCATGACAACAGAGAGGAGGAAAGGTCTCTGGTCCTGCCTACCTGCAAGTTTCTGTAAAGTAATGAATACAGACAGCTTGGGGACTGTCCACCTGCACTACCTGCCTCTGCCTGCCTCCAAAGTGAAACCACCAGGGATTGGCAGAAGGCCCTTGTCTGACAGGGCCAGGACAGCCTTTCTCCTCCATGACAGCCTGGGCCTACCCTCTTAAACTTGACCCACCGTAATTCCTTCACAATACAGCAGCAAGGCAGCTGACAGTAGCAGCTGCAGTTCTAAGCGAGATGGATGGAATTTTCATAACTGGTTCCCCAAGTTACATTTTACCTTCAAGATAATTTATGAGCTGCTCTGGAGCCTTGAAGAGACAATATGCTTGCCATAAAATTAACTCTAACAGTCTTGTAGGTTATAATTAACACTGGGAGGGTAACGCCAACTGGACGAAACACATGGCGTAATTGATGGTGAAACAGGGAGCGGAGGAGGCTAGCACTGTGATTGCTGCATGCGCGCGCACACACACAGAGACACAGGCACACACACATACAGACATACACACAGACACAGACACAGGCACAGGCACACACACAGATACACACACACACACACATACACACACACACACAGAGGCACACATACCACACAGGCACACACAGACACAGACATACACACAGACACAGGCACACACACAGACACACACAGACACAGACACATACAGACACAGACACACACACACACACAGATACACTCACACAGGTACACACACAGACACACATACAAACAGACACACACACATACACACACACACACACACACACACACACACACACACACACACACACACACCCCACAACCGGAGCTTTTCTGAGGCTTCATCACAGTCACCTGGCAGGCCACACATCCAGGGACAGAAGAAGCCAGACCTGGGCAGGGAGGTAGGGGGTATGAGGCTAAACCATGGGGCAAGTGGGTGGAGCCACAGAGCAGAAGGGTATGGGCACCAAACCAGGAGCTATCAGGGACTGACAGCTCAGGCCAAGCCCCACAGGGGAGCCTTCCATGAAAACACAAACTGCATTAAACAAACAAGCAAACAATCATCTTTGGCAGTGAAGGATACACAAAAAGTAGAGGAGCAAGATTTCTAAAAAGGTTTTCCAGGACTCAAGGTAGACACTCAGAATACCACAGAAGGAGATCAACACAACATGGATGTTTATTAAATGACAAAGTGCAGGGGTGACAACAGAGGCTGATCAGAAGTCCTGCTAAGCACTGTGCTTTTCCTGACATGGCACGCTGTTTCTGTCTGTGCCTGAATCCTGAATTGCCGGAGCGACACTGGAGAAGCCACACTCATGCCTAACACAGGTACCCGGCAAATGATTTTAATGAGCAATTTTAAGGTGACTAGCCTATTTTTATTTTCAGGTTTGTTTTGTTTTTGTTCTAGGACAAGATACCAAAGAATTCTGATAAATGATGCAACAGTGTCCCCTACAGGCCGGCGGTGCTGTTCTTCCCCCCCGCCCCCCAGCACCTTCTAAACCCGAAGCCAGGTAAACTTTTATCTATAACCTGGAATATTCATTACAGAGTAAATTTGTAAAATACACTGGGGACCCCCCTGAGATAGAATAAAATTACTATTCTTCCCATGTAGTAAATTGTTTCCTAGATATAAACATACTGTACACTGATGACTAACCTGTGATGCAGCAGATAAATCGCTACCCTTTCACCTCGGGGCACCTGCTCAACTCGACCTTGATTAACACAGCCCCAAAATTACTTGACCTGGAGGGTGTACAGACTCTTGGAGGCTAAACTTTGATGTTCTCATCTTCCTCCCCACTCTCCTACCTCCTAAAAAGATTGCAATCAATATAAAAGAAACAGCACAGCTATAAAAGGTGGAAACTTCCCTTTAAAAGATTAATGGCAGCGAGATTCATACAGCACAGGCTGCAGACAACTGCCTCCCAGAGAGATGCACTCAGAGCTGGAAGGGTGAGGTGTGTTCAGGTGGCAGAGGGAATGTTTACAGACACACAACTGCTTATCTCCACACTGGGAAAGATTCTGAAGCACTGGATGCCCTGTACCATGAGACTGAAGTCGACATACTGAGCCATGTGAGTGGCTGACAGAGCCTTGCCACTGTGCGGAGCCAGGCATGCTGGCTTAAGTGTCGTCTCTACTCCTGAGTAGCAGCTGCCCTGGTGGGTGCTCTGTGCCCTGTGCCGTAGTCTCATCACAGAGAGCACTGAGCATTTCCTGGCACTTCAGGGGTTCTCAGCTAGTTCTAGTTCACTATCGATAACAGTGGCTCCACCCCAGGTTTTTGGAGAAGCCATGTCTATGATTGCTGCTCTCTAGGATCTTTTATCCAGGCTGAAAGATGTCACTTGCCTGGAGGGTCACGTGGATTAAGATGCTGTATTTTAGGTGAAGTTGAATTGATCCAAAGTGTCTGTGAGCTGCCTAGATTTTTATGCCCAGTTGCTAAGACAGCTTGGAGTTCAGACCTATATCTGCCCAATTCTAGGTGAGAATGCCTAGTCTAAGCCCAGAGAAGAACTAGCACAGGCTAGGCTTCCTTTCTACACCCCATTCAGCAGTATCAGGCCTCCATTATTAGGGTGGGAGTTTGCATCAGGACACTTCATCAAAGGAGAGGGCAGTCTGAAAGAGGGGCTGAGTTCATTCTTCACCACTTTGTTCTTTTGGTCAGTCTGGGCACTGTTCTATTACTGTGTGAAGCCACCAGGGCCAAGGCAACTTATAAGGGTGAGCATTGAACTGGATGGAGACTTATTTATGGTTTCAGAGGGTGACTCTATGGTCAACATGCCAGGAAGTATAGCAACAGGCAGGTAGACATGGTGCTGGTGAAGTAACTGAGAGCTTATATTTGATCCTTCAGGAGGCATAGAGACTGAGTCTGGCACAGGCTTTTGAAATCTCCAGGTCTACCACCAGTGAGGCACCTTCTCCTCCAAGGCCACACCTCCTAATCCTTCCTGAATAATCCACCAACTTGGAATGAGACATTCAAACACATGGGCCTATGAGGGCCATTTGCATTCAAACTACCACTTGACCTATGATGAGGGTGATTTTACAGAATATTTTGTGTGTGGCAGGCACTTGCCCTAGGTGTTTTACAATCACCTAAATCAACCCTATGCAATAGGTCCCACCGTTATCCCCAGGCAGATCATAAAGAGGAGAAGTGAGGTTCAGAGGGAGCTAGCTAATAAGCAATTTATCTAGTTGTGAACTTCAGTTGTACCTTCCCTAGAGTTTTGGAAGTGGAGCCAAGATTCAAACCCAGATGGTATGATTCAGATTCTACACAACCACTATGACATAGTCATACAATTTGCTCTAGAAAAAAAAAACAAAACAGCTTTGCCCCACATTCAAAATTGAGAATGAGGAATCTCTTGCAGGATTCTATCCAAGGACCTATACCATACATGGTTTTCTTTCCTTCCTACTTATTCTCAAGGACAGGCAGTTTACTTACCCACTAGCAGTCAGCACAGTGTGGCAGAGAAAGGGCAATCCTCACAGGGCCAACTTACTGTGAGTCACTCCAGAGCACCTAAGCAGAATTCCCCATCTTTCTTCCCTGGGACCCGGGCTTCCATGAAATCGTGACTCAATCTCTTTCTGCATATTTGTTGTTCCATGTTACATAACCCATTTCTAATCAAGGGTTACTCAAGGCCCTGTTGCCCCAGGGCCTAGGATAGTACCAGCTAGGAGCTCAGTAAATATTTACAGAACCGACAAGTGACTTACACCAGTCACAGCAACAATAACAACCACTGATAAAGGACAGTGCGCTGTCACCCATACTCCCTAACACCTACGACACAGGTGTGGTTTTACAAGTGCTCTCTTAAGGGAGATTTCCCAGTATAACACTTGGATTGAACTTAAACCTTTTTTAAAGTGAAGGCTTTAAAAGTGGCAAATGTCTGGTAAAGTAAGTCGGAGCCAGGGAGCAGGTAAGAGACAATTAGTGTGAAATCCCTAGGCTGGTGGTCCTGGGGATACTGGTGTTCTCTGGGGGCCTCTACAACTACAAAGGCAAGAGTTATCACAAGTGACCATGTACAGAAAGCACAGACAGGACAATTTGCTATCTTTCACCTGAATTGGATGGCTTTGGTTCAGATCTGCTGAGCGCTGTTTACTCAGCTCTGTGCATTTTACAGACACACTATGCAGGCTTGTCCTGGGGAAACAGTGCCTGCCATCCTCCCACCCTCAATGAGAAGAGAAGCGAGGCTGCTCTTCAGTTATGTTCACTGCATTTCCAAAGCCTGGAGCGGTGCTTGGAAAACAGCAGCCCCTCAGGAAATATTTGCTGAATCAGTAAATGAGTGAATAACTATTTTCTCAAAAAAGTTAAGAAGTATTGTCCAGAAGAGCAGCCAACGGCTCATCACAATCAGTAGCCTGGCAGAGTGCCAGCTCACGGGCCCACGTGTGGATTTTATAAGTAAGATGTGCAGAAGCCAGTTGGATTCTGTCCCCATAAAGCTGTTCAAATGGTAGTAACAACGGCAGGAGTAAGACCACCGCTGCCCACCTGAAGACCAGCTGCTGCATCCTGGACAGAAGGTAACACAGCTCTTCATTCCGTCAGTCCTTGCTCTACTTTTATATAATGTTTCAATCCCTACACATTTATGAGGAGGTTTTATGGAGTAATCTGGTTCAGAGACACAAAGGACATTCTTTTGCTTAGGGTGGCAGATAGCAGAGGCTGCAATTACTAAGGATGAAAACAGATACACTAAAGAAGAAAACAAAAACAAAACTAAGAAGAAGAACAACAGCACCCAGTGGTGACTGGTAGGGCAGTGCCTCCCAGCTTCTCAGGTCTCCCTTGTGTATTCCTTGTCCCATCCTCACAGGACCCACAGATTCATCTTTGGCAAAGTATAGTGGCTTACAAACTCATGCTAAAACTCCTAGTGCCCAACTGTCCAAAGAATCAGTCAATCTCTGGAGCATGAAGGACATCATCAGACATGGTCAGATGACACAGTCACAGTTTATCTTAGCAGGTGACTATCTTGGCCACTCAGGGCATCCCAGGGCTAGTGACTACACATATTGTTAGCATAACTGGAAGTGAGTTGTGGTCCAAATGGGATGTCACTGATACTCAGGATACCAGCAGGAGACTAGGACAAGGTAGCTGCCCAGAGCAGCTGAGACAGACCCGAGGCCACGTAAATCTCAGCCTGGCCCTAATAGACTGAACTCAGACCCCATTCAGAGACACAACTTTTGAGCGACCTTTTGAGCCTGACCTCATCGCCTTGATACACTGCACCATCTTCTCACCAAGATCCACTTCTCTTCCACCCAAGACAGGAAGTTAGGAATGGCTGGCTCAAGGATGAGACCATGGGTTTTGTCCTGGTCCTAGCAGAGTCTTCAGTGTCTTCTACCCCAACTAGCCTGTGTCCAAAGCTTTGTGTTCAAGCTCTCACCTTCTTTCCAGCTGCAAGTGTTCCACCCTTGACACGGTCAGAGAAGGAACTCACATTCATTTCCAGTATTAGGCCTCCCTTCGACGTTCAAGGCTTCAATTCAGCAAGGTAAGCAACAGCAATAAAGACACCACAAGAAACACAAAATGGGCTGGGGAAGTCATTTCATTCAGTCCACTGGAGTGCCAGGTGCCTTGGCAGATGCCAGGCACACATCCTGAATGTCTAGGCCCCTTGCTGGGATGGGACATTATTGCAATGGAAGAGACCATTAAATGCTACAACGATCCTGGCTGCAGGTGTTCTAAGTGTCAAGCAAGCTGACAGCTACTGCTTGACCTGTGGTAGAGAAGCAAATATAAACACTGAGTCAAGTCAACAGAGAAGAAATATCATCACTCAGCACGTGTGCACACATGTACACACACATGCGTATGTGCATACACATACGTGTGCATGAGTCTGTTATGGGAGACTGAATCCAGAACCTTGCACATGCTACGAATGCCCACTACTGACCTACACTCCCAGAGCCAAGCTGCCTTTTCGTGACCTACAGAACCCGCGTACGAGTACTCAGAGGTGTATGGTTCATAATAGTCCCAATGTAAACAACCGATGTCCAACAGCTGAGAACTTGATAAATCAAATAAGGCATATTCATACAATGAGATATCATTCAACACCAAGAATATTTACATGTTATGACATGGATAAGCCCTGAAATTAGGCTAAACAGAAGAATTTATAAAATTGTTCATAACAGGCAAATCTTTAGACACAGAAAGAAATGAGTGGTTGCCAATGACTGTGGGGAATAGGGAAACTGAGAGTGGCTAGGACCAGATGGTGGGGCTGTGCTTTGGGTAGGGAGTGTGCTCTGACTAGACAGTGTGAGGACTGCACAGCCCTGAACAGTCACTCACTGTGTACCCCAGCACAGTGGCTTTTGGGTCACATGGCATGTTATTCTCTTTGGTTTTAAAATCCCCCAATGACCTTGCTTTTATGATTGTGCTTCCTCCTCATACAGCGACAAAGCACTGCCTGCCGGTGAGCAGCACTGCCCGCCGGTGAGCAGCTGCCTGCCAGTGAGCAGCGCTGCCTGCTCTCACTATTCAGTGGGCAGCCACATCCTTCCCACCTGCATGCCTCCCTCCCTAATACACAGTCAAGTCAAAACCCGAAATAAACTAGGTTTGGGTAATGTTAGTAGCCTTTGTTTCTATTTCACTATAATTACAGTCTAGGTGAGGCTTCAGAGTCAGGCGTCCAATGCCACAGCATGCTCGTCTTTTAAGACCTCTATGATGACATACTTGCTGAGCAGGTAACACAGAGCAGCTCCATACTCCCCTTGACTGCCTTTCACTGCCTCTCTAGTAACTAACCTGTGATGTCCCATGCCCATGGAATGGACTGCAGAGCATACTGTCATAGGCACAGAATTGTGTGCAATATTTTTGTACCCAGTTAAGCACACAAAATATATATGAGCAGATGCTTGCTGAGTAAAACCATTCTTGTCTTGGAAAGCAGAGTCATGATGTGGCCATCACCTGTGCAGAAAAGAACAGAGCTGTGTGGTCTCTGGAGTCACACCGGTGCAGGGCGCTATGTGTTTGTGGAAAGAATACTGGGGAACAAACTCCACTCAATGGATAAATAGTGCATCTCTTCTAGAAAAACTGCCAGGTCTTAGCTGGAATACAACAGTGCCCATGAGCCGCACACAGAGCCAGCGCAGCGACGGGCGGGAGGGTCGGACACTGAAATGGACACCCTCCCACTTTTTTTGCAAAGCATTTTCATTAACCTCCACCTCTGAAACTGAGCAGGCAGGCAGAAACAAAATGTTTGGTGCTCATTCCAACATGTTCAAGGCAAAGGGGGCCGCTTCATCCCCGAAGATGAATGTGGGTAACTGCGCCATCAATAGCTCGGTGTTTTCAGTAGTCTAGGTGATATGCTGCGAACATGTATAAAATAAGCCAAGGCACTAGTTTTTAGATTTTTATCTAGAAAAACAAGTCAGGCATGGACACTGGACTGTACCTTTTCTTTGGTGTACTTTTCAAATGATAATTCCTTCCACTGCCACCATTAAATCTTAATCCATTCCAGCTCCGTGCATGGGTCATTGAGTCTATATGTACTGCTGTTATTTTAAAATGTTTCCCCTTGGTAGGGAAAGAGGGGGGAGAAAAGATGTTGAGAGCCAGATGGGCCTCTTCACAGTTCATTTATCAAACCTAATACGCGGGGCCCCACCCTCCTCTCTCTCACTACTGCGGTTAAACTTCCATATAATTTGGTAATCATTTTCATTATCAGACAGTGACCCCAAAGCAGCCGATCCTGGGATATTCAGTCCTTGCAGCTGCTCTTTTTCTGCCTGCTCCTACAGTAGACACTAAGAGCTTTGGATTTTATTAGCTGCAGACTGACCTCTGGGCTGTGGAGGTCAAGAAGGGGTCAGATGAGAGGGCTTGCCCAGTTCCTTAAAAGCTATAACAAGCTGTCCGTCAGGCAGAGTGGACTGTATAAACAAAGGCAAACCTTCAGAAATTCCGTACCTCTTCTGTTAACACTTGCCGGGCATTCACACAGTGCTCCTGATGGGGACGTGAATGGACAGCCTTAATAAGCCTATTTAGAGAGGGCTGTTTATAAGATTATCGAGTTTGGGGAAGGAAACCCAACAGCGCTCAGAAGTGCCTCTAGAATCGCAGGCTTGTGTGACACTGTGACAAACTCAGTTACCCCAAGTCACTGCAGAATTGACACTTTCCTCAAGGAGCTAAATTATAGAGAACATATGCTTTCGGTTTCAGACACACAGAATCCCAGACAATGGCTCCACTCCTGGCCTGAGAGAGGGACACATATTTTATGACTGAGTTACAAGTTTCATCAAAAATGTTCTCTGGAGATCATGATGGTAGATGAACCTGCTGAAGAAAGGGGTTTTGAGGGGGGACTGGCACTGAAGTCACTGCCAGTGGGAGTCAGGCTGACTGGGTTCTTAACATTGTACAGCTCAAAGGGTAGTATAAGTTAATCAGATTCATCTGGATGCAACTTTCTGAAGAGAAAAAAAAAATCTATTATCTAATCTAACTGGTCCCTTGATAGCTCTGATGAAGGTAAAAAGGCTGTAATCTACTGCTTGGGCTCTGGTGAGTGCTAATTATTTTCTGTTAGTGTGTGTGTGTGTGTGTGTGTGTGTGTGTGTGTGTGTGTGTGTGCTTTCCTTTGTGTAATTCCCAAGCACACAATAAGCTCATCTTTAAAACCTAGGCAGCAAGCAGCAAGGAAGAGAGGCACTCTCTGGGATGTTTTATAACTTTTACCACCACCCACTGGACAGCCACGCAAGGCCCAGCCTATGCCAGACGCCGGGCGGGCGATGCTTTGATGAGGAAAGAGAGGGATATGGTGACCGTCTGTTTATCCGGCTCATATGGATGAGGCTTTGAGATAGGGCACTGGGATGGGAAACATCAAATAGGGGTGTGGGAGGGTGGGGGAGGAGGACCGTTATTTAATACTCTGAGGACACTTTGCCTTTGGAGCTCTCAGGACATCGACCTCTTGAAATTTTCTTTCAGGTGTTTGGTTTTAAGAGGGTCTGCACAGTGTCAGCTGCTAAGCCCCTTCTTCCCTCCGCCTCTGCCACAAAGGACTTGTGAATTTTTGTTTCAGATGCTAGACTACATCAACTTCAACACTGGCTCCAGCTCCTGATTAAACTGTTAGCAAGCAGGAAAGGGCCAGAAACACTGAAGCCAGACTCCATTTAAACAGGCCATCTCGTCCACGCTGTCTAATGAGCTGATGCCATAGGAAATTACTGGTAACAAACTATATGCAGCCAACAAAAGACAGCCATTCCTGGTGAATGTGCATTCTGGGCTGGGCTGTCTTCCGAGAGAAGACTGTGGAAGAGAGAACATGGGGAACACATTCTTCTCCCCTTTCTGATTTAATAAGTAGCACTAAGAAGAAGACAGAATGTGGTAAAAAAGAGAGAAGGAAACCTTTCCAATGCCCCAATGCTCATAGTTCATTATTTAAAAAAAAATAATACAAATATAATAACGGTAACACAAAAAAGTCAAAATGTAATTATTGAAAGTTAATGGTAAATCATCCCTCAGTCAGTGCTATTGAAAATTCGTTTACTATGAACGCACTGAGAGAGGGCAATACTGAAAATCGTGATGCTTCCCTTAAATGCAGGTCTGAATCAGACAGAGCTCATACAGCCTCAGGGAGTAGCTTTCTGAAACCTGGTGAGAAGCAATGGCTCGTGAGGCCTTTCTTGGAAAATGCTGCTCATGTCTTCATTCCTTTTCAAACATGTCTGGTTTTCATGATCATAATTACTAGTAAAGCTATCAATTATGGTAAATTTTGCAGTATGAAGTTTTGGAGAATACAATGGTTATCAATAAAAACATGCTTTGACTCCCAGGCACAGAGAATTTCTAGGCATCAAACACGACTGTGGAACAATACGCAGTATCATCTCCTGACTCCTCTCATTGCTGCACAGAGATGGATGGGTGCTCAGTTTACCAGCTATGAATGTACAAGAATCCCAACATTCGGGGGAGCTGGCTCCAACCTCTCAGAGGTCACCTGTTTTCAGGCAGATACCACTAGCCTTCACTGGCAAGCACATTTCATCGGAGCTGGTGATTTACACAAACCTTCCAAGGTGACAGCTTTCTAACCACTGGTACCGTCATGCACAAAGAAACCAGACTGAAGCAAAAGGAAACTCTCCTCAGCCAATTCTGAAAATGAAGCAGGCCGATGAATAAACTACTTCCAAACACTCTGCCCATGTGCCGTGACAGAGTGGACTCGGTGAACTTCCCAGGCATCTGCCTAACTGAATGGCAAAGCTAGCCTCAGACTGCTGATCAGAAAGGGTGCTTTGGGCGTCAGGTACTTACGCTACGTCATGCTCAAGATGCAACCCCACAGGCTCGATGTTACATGAGGGGAAAACCTGCACAGGCATATGGACAACGTTGGGCCTCATTATACTTGATGAGGTTACCACGGGCAGGAAAGCTCAGAATGTCTTCAACTTGGTTATTTCCTCTGGCCCCACAGATGAGGGGACATGCTGAGCCGGGTCAGGGACCGCAAACCCCACCTCCGAGCATCACAAACCTGGCGTGCCATTCTTTCCTCAGATTCTGGCGCACGGTGAGTGGGACCAGGATGGCAGACAGAATTTCACTCCTTTGTTCCACCGGGAGCCCCTCTCTTTTAACTTCACGAAGCACAGCATTTGTCTAGAAGAAATGATCCCCAAAAGAGAAAGAAAAAGTGAAAAATTAATAATAAAAAAAAAAAAAGCCCATAAGCAAATAAGGACAGTAAATCAATGGCTTTTTTATTACAGTTCCCTTGCTAACAAATCAATACGGTAAATGATGGTCAAAAATGGCCAGCATATATTCTGGGTTTAATCAATGTACATGGCACACAGGGCAAACTCCAAAGCACAATCGCCTAAAGAAACGTGTCCAGACGCTGGGCGTTCTCACTCCTATTTTCTCAGCACACCAACGATTTTTTTTCCAGGGAATTGCCTACCATGAGCTATTATTAGGAATGATTTTCACTGACTGGTCATTGTGAGTTGTTTGTTTTGCCTTAAAAAAGAGAAAGGCTGTGAGTTTCCCTCTGCTCCTGCTACCCAGCGGAGGCGTTCTGCATAGCTCTCACGTTTGAATCATTACTTTGTTAGAGGTGGGGTGTGTTGTCATTCCTTCTCCCAGCTCGTTGCAAATCAAGATCTGGCAAAGAAACAAGTAAGGGCATAAAAATCAGATAGAGCAGTATATCTCAATAAACATCTTTTAAGATTTGTGAATGTTACTATTTGTTATTAACTCCCAAAGATTTTTATTTTGTTTGAAACTATGTGTACGTGTGTGTGCTCCTGTACAGATATGTACACGTGAGTGCAGGAGGGTGCTGGGTCCCTTGGACCAGGACTTACAGGTTGTTGTGAATTGCCTGACATGGGTGCTGAGAACAAGCGTAGTACCTCTACAAGAACAGTAGCTATCTACTCTAACGGCTGAATCGCCTCTCCAGTCCCACATTTATTGATTTTTTTTAACCCCTTTCTTTACTTTTGGGGTGTATCTACGTGTACGCATGGGTGCTGCAGCGTGCACATGGGAACCAAGGAACAACTTGTGAGAATTGGTCCTTTTCTATCCTGTGGGTCCCCAGAGCCTGACGTGGGCTGTCAGGCTGGGCAGCAAGTCTCTTTACCTGCTGAGCTTGCTAACCCCAGGAATGTTATTTTAATTTCAAGTCAATGGTTCTAGAACACTTTTTTTTATAAACATTAGTTTACCCAAATAGAATTATGTGTCAAATAGAATTCAAGTCACACATATCCAGACAGTTCTAAAAGCATGATGAAAATGAAGCTGGTTTTCCTTTGAATTTATAAAAATCGTTTGTTTGTTTTAATGAACTGGCCAAAGCAAAGGTTAGCTGGGCTGGAGCAGCCTCCTGTGTTCTAGGTGCTCAGCTTAGGCCTTCCGTGTCTGGTCTGCAGCAGCTGCTGAGCTGCAGACCCCCCATGGAACTAGAGCCCCACCTCCTGACTGCACTCAGCCCTTCTCCAACACTTCCTTACTGCCCCCATGGCCAGCTTGAGGAGGGTCCAGGAGGATCTGTGGTTTCTGTTGCCAACACCCACCCGCTGACTCCTCTGTCCAGCAACAGCACCCAGGTTCCCTGTAGGGAAAGGCCTTTCTCTCACTGCTCCTGGCCGCAGAGGACTGTCATGTCCCTACAAAGGCACGAGCCAAGCCTCTCTTGATTCTTTTATCTGGTATGTCAGACTCTTGAGAGGATGAGAAAAACAGGAGAGCATCTTCAGAGGGGATCCTCCCAGTACCTTAGCCTCTAGCCCTCTTTGTATTCGGTGTGCCCGCTTTTCATGAGCATCCTGTCAGGCGTTTCTCTGTTCCTAAATCATCTGAGTTGCCCCTGTGTTTTAAATAAAGTCTTACTTTTTTTTTTTTTTTAACTCATCAAAATCTATTTCTCATGCTTAGAATGGAATGATCTGACCTGTACAAACTAAGACAGGAGACAGTATCTCTCCTGTGAAAGGTCCCTACTGGGATAAGAACCCCTGACTCATGCTTCTAGGATGGAAGCATGCAGAATCCTGGGAGATAATAGCAGGGGATATTCAATCAGCTTCCATAGAAGTAATGTGTCAGACTTCCAGCCCAGAGAGGAAGCTGACAGTCTGTAGACAGTCTGCAACCAAGTCCAGGAGTTACATTTCCCACTCAGGGCAGACAGGTGATGAGAACGTGTGAAGCAGAGGTGAGTGGGAGAACATGTGCTCTGTCACAGAGCCACGACTGGGCTCTGTGAACTGTGCCCTTCATATATGCTGGCTCAAGAGGGCCAAATCAGGAATACAGACAAACAAACAAACAAATGCCCGTGGGGGGGGGGGTGTTAAATGTGAACACCGCTAGTTTTTTTCATGTTAGAAATCCATTAGCATTTTTTAATATCATAAGAAATAGGAAATACTGTGGGCAAAACACAATTCAGGCTGCTGCTAGCCTGTGGCTTTTAATCTAGAAGATGTCTAATTTCAGAATGTCTTACTCACAACAGCTCTGTCTGTTGTCTGGAACACACTATCTCACACAGTTTAAAGTTGATCATGGCCTCAAAAAGTCATCAGATAGTGCACTACCATGCCTGTGTGTATACATTACTTTATCCAAACAAAGGACAACAGACACATCCAGTAGGATCCAGATGTGAGGGAAATAATTTGTAAAGTGTCTTTAGTGTGCCTCAGCCTCTACCATGACTTCAATTGCATCCAGAGGCTCCTGTTCTCCATACAGTGAGGAGCCCCTCTGAGGGGGAAGAGAAGGTATCACAAAGAAATTCCACAGAAGCAGAGGCTATTGTCTTGTCTAACACTATTTTCCTATAAACTACGTAACCACTTAATATTTATCAAAACAACAGATGAGAGAGAAACATGAAAATTAAGCACTGCGAGCAAAAGGAACAACAGGTGACTCTCTAAGAGATTACAGTTGTACCCACGATGAGCTTATAAAGCCAGGGAACTCACTATGTGCTATGACAGGCACTCCACTGCCAAGAATTAATGATCTTCTACAATAACCAGAACCCCGAGTTTCAGTTTCCTGGGCTTCAGGCATTCTCTCAGGTCTTTGCGAGCTACATGGCATCTAACATTTTTCTTCAAATTGTCCCATATTAAAAAAATAGAAAATATGCACACTAAAGAAAGAGGGAGAAGTCCATGGTGCTTTGCAAAGATGAGTTGCTAACCACCCAGTGAAGGCAAGTTGTCTGCCTGCCTCCCTCTACATGGGCCCATCGCTTGCTCGGGTTCCCTGAGTGGGTCACTGCTTGCTGGGGCTTCCAGATGGAAGTACACTCCTTCTGCATCATGAAAGAAGGTCTGAGAGTGCTGGAGACCCAAAGCCCCATCACATTTCAGGAAGAACTCTGACACCATCACACAGATTGAAAAGAGGCCAGGGCAATCTCCTCCTCACAGTACGCCAGGCGCGGACTCCTCAGTGCCACCAAACTCCGTCCTGGGGATTCCTGTGGGCTTCATGCCACCCTCAAGATGGAAGGCCTGATAGCAATGGTCTAACTCCAGAGCATTTCCTAAGTTTAGAGGGAAGTCACTGAACAAAAGGAAATTGCGGAATGTCGAAAGAGCATTTCTTTTACATGATAATTAACTGATATTTCTCCTTATAGTAACATGGCTCTTCGAGGTTGATTTATCTGGGGAACATTAGTAGGGATTTTCCTGTTAGTACCAACATAGAACATTCATGTATGTTCCATTTTATAAAAACAAAAAACAAACAAACATACAAAACAGTCACTTACTGCCCAAAATACATTATCTCTCCCCTCACCCACAAACAGGGAAAGCAAGCCACAGGGTTAAGAGCACGTCTCGAAAGTTAGATTCCTTTTCACTAAAGTCTGAAAGGATACTGTCAGGTGAGAATGACCCAAGCATGAGTGCTAGGCGCTGAACCAAAGTCATCTTCCAATGGCAAGGTCCTTCTCTGTCTAGACGCATGGACAGGAACTTCCTCTGAGCTCCTGTCAAGAATGTCCAGCACACCTGCCGTTCTGATTCATGTGTTCAGCTTCATCTTGAGCTCAGCTCATCTACCATGTGCAAAGCTGTGCTAGTTCAACAGAAGGATACCAGAAAGTTCTATCTGTTTAAAATTAAAAAGAAGAAGGAAGGAAGGAAGGAAGGAGGAGGAGGAGGAAGAGAAGGAGGAGGAGGAGGAGGAGGAGGAGGAGGAGCAACAGCTATCTGCCAACCATGACAAGCCCCTTTGAACATCCCAAGAGGTAGAAAAGGCTCTCCTTCTAGAGTAGCTTTCACGTTTGCAGCTGGGCCTCCTTTTCCTCACTTCCACCCATTAGGTAGGAAGGACCTCTCTTCTCTCCTAGGCTCCTCCCCAACCTTGGCATGTCCTTCCTTGACTCCTAGGTGAATCTTCTTCCTGAGACCATCAACTGAGGTCACACATTCATTCTCATCTCTTGCTGTTTTTTTTTTTTTGTTTGTTTGTTTGTTTGTTTGTTTTTGTTTTTTTATAGAAAGAACTTTAAGGGGTTCCTGTAGACTCATGACATCTACATGTCTACCCTCCACACTGAGTCCCACCTCAAGAGCCAACAACTGGCTATCTCTTTTTAAACATGACACCTTCAACACAGTATCATAGCCTCTATCTGGTCACACTTGAACCACCTTTGCTCCCCTCTCTCTTTTCTTCCTCAATCCTACCAGAGAATGAGCGGCACCATTACCAAAGCAATGACACAAACTCCATCCCCAGGATCATCTAGTAGCACCGCCACTTCCCACACACTCCTTCACCTCAGCACTGACACTGACACCTCTCTCTCTCTCTCTCTCTCTCTCTCTCTCTCTCTCTCTCTGAGATTTATTTACTTTATATATGTGAGTACGCTGTCGCTGTCTTCTGACACAGCAGAAGAGGGAGTCAGATCCCATTGCAGATGGCTGTGAGCCACCATGTGGTTGCTGGGAATTGAACTCAGGACCTCTGGAAGAGTGGTCAGTGCTCCTAAGCACTGAGCCATCTCTCCAGTTCCTGCTCCCTCTCAGTTCAGACCTCTCACCTGTACCATAAGATGGACTCCAAACTGTTAGCACTCTTACCTGTCTGTGCATTTCTCACTTCAAGAGAACACGTTGGGGCTTGGGGCCTAGCACATAAAAATTCCCAGAGAGGGGGTAAGGGAAGAGGTGGAGAGCGGCAGGAGGGAAGAAAAGAGGAAGGGAAGAAAAGGAACGAGATGGAAAGGAGTCATTTTTCACAGTACAAGTTTGAAAAGCGACTTTCTCTCCAGCAAGTCAGCATTGCCCATACAGTGGTTCGTGAGCTGGCTGTGTGAAGTCCTGGTGCTTCCAGGAAGCTGAGTCACCTCAGAGATGAGGCTCTCTGCCTCCAAGTCCCAACACAACCAGGTGATTCTGCTTATGTATGCTTTAATTGTTAAAGCTCAGAAGATAAAAAAAAGAAAACAAGCAAGCAAGCAAACAAAAAACAAATTTTTTAAAAGTTCAAATTCCTAAGCAGTGCAAAACCAAAGCCAAAATAAAACAAAAGAAAGCCTGGGATCTTGAGTCCTGCTGGCTTTGCCAGTTTTATCTCCTGCCGGCTTCTGTGGCACATAAGCCACTGGAAACAGCCTGCAGGCACCTGGCTGTGCTACAGGCTGCACTCCCACGATCCCTACCCCTTCTTACAGACACAAATTAGAGCACACTTCCAAGGTAAAAAGCCATGCACAAGCCACAGACTTGTACCAGACTCAGCTGGCCTGACTACCTTGAGTATGTCTCAAACCACATCTCAGCTCAGCGTGTGCATTCAGTCATCTCCATGCCTCTTCCTCCACAAGGCCAGCTCTGTGGACAGACAGGTTCCGTGTCCACTTCCAAGGCCCCTGGGAGGGCAGTGGACCACGCAGTAGATCCCTGATGGCCTTATCTGAATGTGGGAAGCCCAATGATATGCTGTAGGGCACCTGACACGTAAGGCAGGTGGTCACATAGACAGGACTTTGCCAAAGGAGTATTTGATTCAAAGTGCTCCTGAAATACAGCTAAGAAAGAACTTGTAAAACCTACTCTAACGTCATATAACTGAGGGGAAAATGTATATGTGCCAAAGGCAACTCTCCCTTGGATGGACTGCCCACAATACCGTCTCTCTGTAGTGCCATTGCATCTGACCCATGGCCACACTCCGTAATAAACCAATTCAACAGAGAAACTAACTTGGAGCCCAGAGACACACAGGGCACTGAGAACCCTAAGAATTCCACAAAGCCTTTAGTTTCTTCTCACTTAAATCTACATGCACAAAAGCAATGGAAAAAAAAAAAAAGAATCTTTAAGAAGGAGGGAGCAAAGGAGGAAAAGATGGAGGGAGAGAGGGAAGGAGGGAGGGAGGGAAGGAAGGAGGGAAGGAGGGAAGGAGGGAAGGAGGGAGGGAAACCGACACGTTAAGGAATCTTGAATTTTAGGCTTATATTTCAGTCTTCTTTGGAAAGAATTTAATTCTTAATTTGTTAAGTTAAAACAGAACCCACTTAATTTTTGTTGATCATCCAGTCATATCAGTAACTTTTTATATGCCTCATAATGGGTGCGCATATGAATTCACACGCCAGAGTGCAGACTTTGGTACACGCAGACTTTCAGAGAGGAATCAAGATGAAAGGGAGATCCCATTCATGCTCGATACTAATAATTCAATTGAAGCCATGGATTCCTTCAGTCCCTCTTGACATGGAGTAACAGTTCTGACCAACCTAGAATCCCAGGACGCACGCTGAATCTATCATCATAAAGTCAGGGAACTCGTGCTTAAGGACATGTGGCATACAGGCAACGACAACAGCATTCGACAACTGTGGCTGGAATAGCTCTGTTTAGTTTGTTTACATTGGGCATTCTTATAATTTCAAAGTTACCAACACCAGGATCCCAGAGTCACAAGCTCTACTTCCCAAGCTCCTCCCATCCTTGCCATCACCAGAAAAGTAACACTGTCATCATGGGGATAACAGCCCCTCAACACTATCCACACATAGCGGTCTTCTGCTAGGATTGTGTTCTGCCTCCTCCTACCCCCCCCCCCCCCAAATTACAAAGCTATGCTCTGAGTGATACTGGGGGCTAAGGTTCAACTTGTGAAGAAGCTTGGTTTCAGATGTTATCAGCCAGGAAAGCTATTTCTCCACATCAACACTGTCAAAACCCAACCGGCCTCCCCTCTTCAGAAGTCCAGGGGTCCTTTCTTCCTTTCCTCTTTTCTTCCATCCCCTCCCCCTTTAAGAAGAAAGGTTCTGAGCCCACTGAGATAGCCTTGGTCCCATCAAAGAGAGGTCGGTCTCAGGTCTTCCCTCATTTACTCATTGTCAGCTCAAGATGGCTCTTTTGTGTGGCCTCCGAAGCGCAATGCTGAGTGATGCCTTCACATTCTCTGCACTGGACAGGCACCACCAAAGATTTCTACTGCTCTTGGATCCACAGCTCAGCAGAACAAATAAACATTCCTCTCAGCCCGGTTGCCTTCTTTAGCTCCCTCTCTGGGAGCAGGAGGTTTTGGGGGTGCCAATGTTTACACAATGTTAAAACTTTCTTTCCTCTGTTTCCTGAATTTGAGAAAACACATCCTGGATGACCTCGGGTAACAGATAACACCACGTCACCGCTGGGTGCCACCTCGACTGGACTATAGGAGGCAGCTGTTTTGGCCACCCCCACCCCTCCTCCAGACTCTATTTACAAGGCAAGAGAGAGAGAGAGAGAGAGAGAGAAAGAAGCTGGCTATCTTGAAGGGGGAGCTCAAAGGCAGAAGTCTTCAAGAGGCTCCCAACAAAGCAGCTTTTCACTCCTACTCACAGGCACACTTGCTTCAGTGTGTCTCAAAGACCCGCTCCATTCGAACGAACGGAGAGTTCACCAAATGTGTCCATCTCAAAGTTCTCTAAGGCATCTGTGGGCTTGAGAGCTGGGAAGCTGAGGAAACTAGTGAGAAACTCGGAGAGAGAAGATTGTGGGGAAATGACTCCTTAATGAATTCCCTCAGTTCCAAAAGGGTTTAAATGACAGCAAGGAGTCCCTAAGGCTGCTGTAAATAGTCACTGTGACAGGCCATATAAAGTGGTCAGCACACTACAGCACAGGGACAAGGTGCTGAGCCAATGTTAGAATTGTCACCTATAAAAAGATTTGGGAAAAATGACACAGAAGAGTGGACATGGATACTGACTTACAAAAAAAAAAAAGTTAAATTCTCATGACTGAAAACGGTGGCTTCTTTTCTTCCACAGTGCACACACAGTGTCCGTATTCTCTTGTCCTCCCAGTAGAGAAATCACTGTACCCCATTTGCTCCCTGCCTAGCATGGCCGAGGATCTCAGGGCTGCCCTGTGCTTGATGGCTGGTGTGTTCAAGTTCTGAGGGGCCCTTGTGGGTAATAGCCTTTGTCGGCTTCACCTGGGACAGCAGGGCGGTGTTTGCAAGTAGGACTTCAGAGCTCCTGCTGCAACCACATGTTTCAGGTGGTGGTGAAAGAAAAGCCAGTGCTGTTGTTTATTTCTTGTTTCTTCCTTTAGGAAGGAGAAAAAGTGGAAGGAGGAAGGAAGGCAGGATGGAGAGAAATGAGAGGTGGAGGGCGAAGAGGAGGGGAGGGAGGTAGTAAAGGAAGGAAAGAGGGAAGAAGAGAACACAGAAGGGGGCAAGGTGAGGATGAGGAAGGAGAAATGTGTTCTTCCTAGAAGCCAGCTGCTTGGGCCATGGCGCCAGCAACCCCCATGCTCCCATTTCACACCCCCCACCCCCACCCCCTGGCCCAGGTACAACTTGGTGTTGACTTCAGTGCTTTCGAGGAGCCCTTGGCCGATTTGGTCCATGATTAATTGCCAAAGACATGGCTGGCCATATGGAACAGAGAATGCATCAAGTAATTCATACTTCTGTGTGCGATCACTCCAGTGGCCATGTATTTTAATGCACAGGAAAGAGCTAGTACAGCACAGACCTGGTATCTTGCCCCTGACAGCCCATTAAGAAACCTCAGAGCACCTAGTCGAAGTTCCATTGCTGGCTTTTCAATAACAGGCTTTCCAGCTAGCCTTAAATCTTTCACATACAGAACATTAACTACAGCCACTGAAACAACGACTTCTTATGATGGAATGGGATTTGATTTCTAGGCTCTGCATACTGTTTTTTTTTTTTTTTTTTAAACCTTCATGGAGTTTACAAAATCACTGTTCTTTTTTTCTTTTTTCTTGTTTTCCAAGCAGCCTAAAAGATTGGCCTGTGTCAGGCGTCTACTCTTCATCTCTGTTAGTACCGTCTACCTAATAAAGTTGATTCATAGCGAGGTGAAAGACACAGCTTAATTATTCTCACCAAGCAGTCCCGGAGCCACTGAAAACAAGAACAAACTGCAGCTCCCCAGGAGGAGGGCGCCCCAGACACACTTAAGGACTCTTCTCCTTCCATCACTCTGAACGCGACCACTCAGCAAGGGAATGAATACTAACTCACTGCCCTAAGACATGCTGCACCACGCAAGGGAAGAAGGTGCTGCCCGCACAGCTTCACCTGCCACACGCTACAGCCTGGGTACACATTTCCACAACGGTCTCTTCCAGGGCCTTTCAAAGGAGACTGTTAAAATGATGATGTTGCTTCTGTCAGCTCTGACACGTGTTGGCAGTGATGACTTTGTTGACACTTTCTGCTAGAAAATATTTACAAGAAATCTCTTGTCCGCTGTATTTTCAGGTGTTGTAATTATCCCCACTCTGGAAGACATGGGAGAATCTGACTGCCTATCCATTAGCAGGGCTGTAATCACCTCCACTGCCAAAATGAGCTCCTAACCTGTTTAGTGCTTTAAGCCAAAGGAGACTATATGCTTCTCTGCGGCTCCTCTTTGCTGGAATATGCTGGTGCTTTCCAGAACAAGCAACTTAACGGGTAAACAAGGTCAGGAAGAGCAAGAAGAGACACCGGTGTGGAAATAAAGAATACGGCCAAAAACAAACAAACAAACAAAACCAAGATGTCTTCGAAGAAACAAGTAGTCTCACTCATTATTACGGAATCATTCTGTTTCATTGAATTTTAGTATGTTCTATAAAGTATAATGATGATTTTATTCTCTCTTGGTCAACTTTCACCTGGCCTCTTAGGGGGTAAAAAAAATGATCAAGAGACATTTAATGGCTCAATGAGCAGTATGCTAATTCATAAATCTCCATACACTAGAACTGTAACATTACCCCTGATATATTACAAATAAAAGTGTTATGTCTAATCCATGGAAATAAATCCACCAGAGCTGCAGAAATTTCAATACAGAAAGCAAAAGGGTTAACCTACAGCACAGAACATCAGCAGGTAAGTACAAGCATGCCTGTGTATTTCCCATCACAAATACTGGAATGGTAGCTGACTTCTCTCCAGCTCTTGTGGAGATGCCTGACCTTGTCATTTATCTTTTCATGGAAAGTTATTCACTCTATAAATGAAAGCAAGAGGCCCCCCCCAACCTCACCGTGACACACATGCCCCTCATCTCCAGCCTCTACCTTTAAGAATCTTGCTACACCAATCTGCTCACAGCCTAACTAACTGAGGGTGAAGCAGCGGATGACCACGACAAGCACTAAGGAGCTGGACGAGGACCACATCCGGCTAAAAGTGGCCGAGCATCCACCACTCCCTGGGCATGTGAAAGTTACCCAAGCGCTCCAACAGGTTGGCTCCCGCCTTCCCGAAACATCAGTAGCACAAAGCCTGAAGTGGTCTGTCATGCACACTGGATTATATGAAGTGTAAAACATTGGGGGAGAGAGAGGGAGGAGACTTTTGAAAGGGAACGGGAAAAAGAAATCACACTTGCAAGAGGATCCAGCTGACAGCTCAGTCCCTAACAAGTAAGACAAGTGAATACGTTCAGATGCTCTGTGAATGCAGGCAGGGCGCGGGCCCTTTGTCTGCAGCCCTACAGTGTGTCCTTAAGCCAACTGCTGCCCGCACCACTGAACATATGTTTTCTACCCAAGAGCTGAAGCAGAAAAGGCTCTTTGTTATAATCCATCCACCCCTCCCCCTTCCGCTCACCCATTCTCTCTGTGACATCCAAGCCAAAGCTCCATTGGAAACTTTCACAGCTTGGGACAGGGAAGCCAGAGGCCTTCTTGCTGCCCCCTCAGGCGTGGAGAAATGGCCCCACAGTGACACTAGGGGCAAGAGCCACAGTTACCAAGCGCATCCTTCCTCCAAGCCAAGAGCATGTCACCCATGCTACCTCTAATGCAGCTCTCAGTATGTGAGAGCAATCTCCATGTTAAATGTGGAAACCGAGGCACAGAGATGATAGTAAATTACTCGACAAAGCTATAGAAGAGTTCGGTCTTAGAGACTTGCAGTTCAAAGTGCTTATGGGATATTCAGCAGACAGAGGTTTTAGAAAAACCATACGTAGACACCCCCAACATACATACATACATACATACACACACACACACACACACGCACACACGAATACACGAACACTCGCACGCGACTCTGCACTAGAAATGTCACTGCATCTGAGCATGCATCTGGTCACTCTAGCAAGGCTGGTTGGGGGTTATTCAACACAAGGCTGCAGAAAAAACGACGCCGGTGGTGATGCTTCAGATCTCCCTGCACTAGGACCTTAGGATGGAGAAGGGCAAAAGCCCCATGGGGCAGCTGCCTTAGGGTGGCTTTGCTGGCCATAGGCAAGTGACTTCTCCCTAGCCTTAGTTTACCCACCTGAAAATGTGAGTAGTTATTGTCTTTACCTCAGGGATTTGAGAGGATTCGTGTGTTAGCTATGGCTTTCACCCAAAACTCTGCTGTTGAGATTTAGAGGAACAAAGCATGTTGGCCAATTATAGGTATTAAAGCAGATACCTTTTCTGGGTTAGTGACTTGTCCTGTTGCTATGACCAAATGCCTGACTAAAAGCAACTTAAGGAGATAAGATTTATTTTGTCTTATTGTCTCAGGAGACACAGTCTATTACGGTGGGAAGTCATGGTGGCAGAAGGATAAACTGGCTGGTCACGCTGTATCCACAGTCAGGAAGCAGGACAGACAAATGCCCAGACTCAGCTAGCTTCCTTTTGCTCCTTCTTATTCAGGCGGGACTGCAGCTCATGGGGTGACAGTACACTCATAATCAAGGTGTTTTCCCTACTCAGGTAACCCTCTCTCACCCAGAGGTAAGTCTCCCAGGTGATTCCAAATCCAGTCAGGTTAAGTGAAGATGAACCCACACTTTATGCTGCCCCTCTGGGCTTCCTGTTCCGTATTCACAGCGCATGTACATTAGGTGATCCAGTATCTCCCGGTGTGAATGCTAAGTAGCCGTAATGACGACAATGTAAGAGGCACATCACCTGGCTCGTTTTGCATGCCAGACCTGCTCCTGAGCTCTGAATCACTGGATCCTGCTAAGTCTGTGGGAGGAAGGTATTTACAGTGCTTTCATTTACAGGGTTAGTGATTTGTCAAATTTCATTCTATTAGTAAGCAACAGAGCCACATCTAACCCAAGGGGCCAGATGCCAACACAGGCCTACACTTACTTGTTCATTGCAAGATGCTTTCAGGAACATTATCTCAATGACGCCAGCTGCATAAAGCAGTTATTATTTATTGCATCTTTATAGATAAGGAAGATTGGCTGGGTTAAATAGCCCGCCAAATATTAAAATTCAGTGAAGGAGTTGAGATACCATTTGATGTTCTAATTCCAGGCTCATTACACTCTATACTTGGCACACAGAACACGGGGCAAAGGCAACTTCCCATGTGAGGAACGAAGGTTGAGTCTCTGCTCCACAGTCATATCAAAAGGTCTGAATACTTAGCTCAGGAGCGTCCGATTTAGTAGGGAAAGAGCTACACACGCAGAGTGGAGGATGAGTGAGTTACAGAAGGTGCTTACCTAAGCTTTCAGAATAGCATTTGATTTACAAAGTGTGACTCTGCTCTGTTAGTGTGTCCTCTTCGTTGACTTTCGTAACGTTAGCAGCACCATTTAACACTCATCAGCTAAGTACTATTCTTCCCATTTTATCCATGGTAAACTATAAAAACTAAAACACGTGCCTACAAGAACAAAGTTATGACTTACATATATCACCATAAAAATCTAGCCTCAACTATTTTAATTTTCTTAAGATTCCCAAAGCAAGCCGGGCAGTGGTGGCGCACGCCTTTAATCCCAGCACTCGGGAGGCAGAGGCAGGCGGATTTCTGAGTTCGAGGCCAGCCTGGTCCACAGAGTGAGTTCCAGGACAGCCAGGGCTACACAGAGAAACCCTGTCTCGAGAAAAAAAAAAAAAAAGATTCCCAAAGCAAAAACTCTGGTCCACTATAATGAAGTGGCTATTGACAGTGTGGCTTTTAAAACTCCAGACAATCTAGGGGAAGTGCTGTGAGCAGTTGGCATATCTGTCATTAGAAAAGATCTATTCAACTAGATGCAGCTCCCACCTATAAACAACGGTATCTACGGAAGCCTAGAGGTGCTTCACTCACTGAACGGAGGCTGTGCAGGGACGGCTAGGCACGCACACGTACAGGTCTGTGATATAAGTCTTCTGTTTGCTGCTGCTTTGATTTTTGACAAGGTCTCAGCAGTGTGTTCTAGTGCTAAATGGGTAGACATACACCACCATACCTAGCTAATTGTGTGACAAAATTCTCTAGTAGGGATTCAGTACCTGTTAATCGGCAGTTCATGTAGATTTCATTAAAGTGTTACTAGTAGGCATGAAAAGAAACACATGTCACACAGTAGCTACGTAAGTTATTATCAGAAGAGGTTGATCACAATAACTATTAGTTACTGAACATTCACCAACCAACACGGCTGGTCCTGATCATTTTTCACAGATTCCCAATTTAAATCCCTGTGGACAATGTGGTGAAATAATTCCTCGAAAAACGTTTACTTTAATCATCATTATATTTTATAGATAAGAAACCAAGACACAGGACACGATTGAGCCAGCAAAAGCATATGAAGAACAGGCTTAAGGATCTGAATTGAGAGTTCCATCTCCAGACCCCATATAGAAGTGGAAAAAAGGAACAGACTCCACAAAGTTGTCTTCGGATGTCTGCGTGCTTATTCTGCTCATGCGTGTCCAATACCCATCGTGTATGGCCACGCAACCCTCTCCCTCATCCTTATCATCATACATGCAATAAAACCAAAGTGCTATGTGACCCACCTCAAACCGCAAAGCTAGGCGGGCCTGACACAGCACAGCACAGCACCCTACTAAATCCTCCCAACAGTCTGCAGGCTACCCTGTGAGCAGCTGCACCAGGCTCAGAGCACTGACAAAGCCCGGGGGCCAGGAGAGGAGGTGGTGAGCAAGCAAGTGATGGCGTGCTCAGTCTCAGGGACAGCCTGTCCTAGCTGGGAGCAAGGGCTCTCTCCTTGGCTGGTGGGACCCTTACCTGAGCACAAGCACAGAGGGCCTGACTAAAAAACACTTCCACTAACCCAGTTAGAAAACTCCATCACAGGAATGTCCACATGCCAACCCTCACTGAGAGGTTCTTCCCAGGAGATCCCACGTTGTGCCAACCTGGCTTTAAAAGTACCCATGACAAGCACCATTTCTTACCAGAGAGAGGTCTACCAGGTCTACAAACTACTCTGGATTGCTACTTGAAAGGCTAAAAGCGATACAAAATAATTGAGGGCTTTTTCATCTTTTCTTACATTTTTAAATGTTGTACGTGAGAGAAATACAAGTATCAGAAGCAACACTAACTTCCCAATGCTGTGGTTGTCTGAAAGGTTATAGTTTAAGGTAATCTTGGGCTACATTTTGAAATCTTATCTCAAGCTCCACCTCTGAAGATGGGCTGGGGATGTAACTCAGTAGTAAGATGTTTGCCTGGCATGTGCAAAGCCCAGGGTTCCATCTAAGTGCTCGCATCATCAACCACAGCCCTCACTGGACCAGATGGGTAGCCAAAGCGGCAAAAATGCAGCTTCCTTCTGGCAGGAAAGGGCTTCCAGTGTTCACACAGCACTGTGTGGGAGCATCTGTCACTTATTAGGATTTGTGTCTGAAGTTTAGGGGAACAAGATTTTCAGCTCCAGACGTCTCACAAATGTATAAAAGGAAACTATCATTACTCGGCATTCATTTTCTTCCACTGTCCCAGTAGTGATCTGGAATCAAAGAAACAATCAGGGGTGGCTCAGTGGGAACACAGAAGGGCGGGGCACATGGATGGATACTGGCCTTCATCACAAGCAGCCACAGGACCGTCTGGGAGCCTGCCTTCGCCCTTTGGGTCTTCTTTTAATGCCTCAGAGTGTTCTGAGGTCTAGAGTTAGAAACTACATTCCATTTGATTTTAGGAATAGCAAAAACCTCTTAATTATCCCACCTCAGATTGTTAATCCCCTTTAAAAGCTACAGCCTCTGGTAAAGCACCTTTATGTAAACAGACAAGGGTGGCAAGGAGTTTAACCAAAGCATTAGGAAGCTCCTGCCATTTGCACAAACCTGCTTTGAGAGCCCCCAAGGACAACAAAAGTCCCATTTCTGCCTCGATTTATACAGTGGAAGCGCTCCTGCTACTGGCCTGCATTTCCACTGCACTCTAACTGGCCACACTGAGAAGAGTTTCATGCTTTGATAGGCAGATATTATTGGCTCATCTTTGGGAGATAATTGCCTCTCCTGTCTTGTTTAGTGGCGATACACTCTATACCCAAAGATGAAACCCATTTACAGAAGCATCAGTGTGTGCAGCCCTTTCGTGCTAAACTGGTCCCCATGAGACTGAACAGGAACAGTTAAAATTTGGGGTCTGGACAATGGGTATTCTAAAAGGATTAGAAACATGGGCAACAACGAACCTCCTCCTCCCTCCTGTGTTCAGGTCCACCACCTGCTGCGGTATTTTTGTTTCAGTAACAAAGAGGCCTTCATGTTTGAGGCTCATATTTAATGTTTGCTGAACTGGCCCCTCCAGTTTTAGTTAACTCTTAAGGAGCAGAAAAGGAAAGATTTCTTGCCTGACAAACAAATACACCAAACTCCTTTCCTGGTTGACCTCCACAAATCAATACGTGGTTCTCTGTGGGCACATGTGTGTCTGCCCAGAGACTGGAGGATACTCTATTTATATTTAATAAAGTATTATCAGTCAATAAGAGCTGCATGACATTTGCAATTTCATGGCCCACTACAGTAACAGGTGCTGTGGTAAACAGGGGTGTAAAGCGTTAAGGAGAAAGGGGATCACTTCAGAGACTTTAAACTTCAGAGGCTTTAAACACTGACAGCAGAAAGGGAAAAATTTGAAGCAATTTGGTTGGGTCAGTAAAAAGTAACAGAGGTCAAAGGAACAAAATGGTACCCAAAAATTCTGCCCATTGATAAATGATCCTACTGTTTTGTGGTTGGATGCACAAGGCAAAGGCTAAACAAGTGTTGTGTGGAAACAAAAATATGCCCCTTTGTGGCTCTTTTACAATAAGTTACTTCAGCGTGGTGAATGTGTAGGGCCCCCATTCTCCCTGTAGCTGTGGCTGGGGTATACATTAGCGAAAACAAAAGGGGCCATTTTCATTGTAACCATGCAGAAGGGTTAAGCATTTGACCTTCAAGTATGGTGTGCTTGTGCTCAGTGGAAAGGCTCGTGACAATATAAACAAGAATTACTGCTGTTGGGGAAGGGGGCACAATTAAAGACAATCTCGGAGGCTTGTTGTACAGCTGTTCAACTTTCGGCTCCGTCTGACCTCTAAGGATGCTACGTGTTTAAGGGAGACGATTTAAGATATTTTAGTGAGTCCCCTACCATTCACCACAGCCGGCTTTCTACTGGGAAGACCTATCTTTAAGCACAAAGCGCTTTCCACTAATGAGATTTCATGCCGTGGTGTTTCTCCTCGACACCCTTTGCCTTTCTGACCTGTCCCTCTCATATCTGACCATTCCAAGGTGTAGGTAAAGGCTGGAGCCAGGGTATCCTGGCAAAAGGCAGGGATCCTTACCTCTACAAACTTTTTTTCCCCTTTGTTTTGTTTTTATCTGAAAAGCAAAATACTATCATAACTTACTTTTCAGAAAAAGATATTACCAAAGAACAGTTTTATTTTGTTCTTCAACAATTTATCAAGAAGGCAGTTTTGTTGTCCCTTATTTCCAGTTTACAGAAGAAAGTGTTGAGATACCCTCATCGTAGTTGGAAACAGGCAAACAATTAAAGAAAGAAAATATGGTAGTATATTTCTCTGAGACATCACAGAAAACAGAAACTCTAAGGTAAAAGGCTAAGTCCTTTGTTCACACTGAGGGAAACACCCCTGTATTCCCGTTGTTTGATCTTCAAGGAGTCAGCAAGACACTCTAAATTTCTTCCATAAATAAGAGAGGCCCTGGAAGTGGCTGCGGTGGGAAGGTGCCGTCTCCTCTCATCAGGACAGTGCTGACGTGAGACACTGATGCTGGCCCACAGGGGGTTTGAAGGGATAGTGCAGGGCAGCAGGCTCTGGATTGGAGGGGCCTATGCTTCCTGCTCTAGGGGAAGAAAGGAAGAAGCACTGGCTGGAGACAGGCCAAGTGCAGTGAGGAGCAGCACACAGGCAAGTTCACTTGTCAAAAAACACACTTTAAGCTGGGATTAAAGGTGTGCGCCACCACTGCCCGGGCAGTGGTGGCGCACACCTTTAATCCCAGCACTCAGGAGGCAGAGGCAGGTGGATTTCTGAGTTCGAGGCCAGCCTGGTCTACAGAGTGAGTTCCAGGACAGTGTATAGAGAAATCCTGTCTCAAAAAACCAAAAAACCAAAAAACCAAAAAAAAAAAAAAAAAAAAACCCAAACAAACCAAAAACCACACTTTATTCTCCAGAGTCATCAGGCTTTGATGCTGCCCCTAACAAAAAACATACATGGTCCCCAAGATCTATCTACAACTTTTCTAGTGGAATGGTTCCATGCGCCAGGTTTCCTTCTGAGATTAGGGTCTGTTTTATCCCTGATATTCACTGGGTCTAACTACAAGAGCTTCATAAGAGACAGGACATTTTCCTGCCCTCTGACTTATCAAATCCATCAAACTTTTAGTCATCAAATCAAGTTCCTCTTGCAGGGAACAAAGCTGGTAGAGATGGTCCAGACTGCAGAGTACTCGTTGTCACTGTGACAAAGCAGGAGTGGCTCTTTTTAGAAAAGTCAGCTCCAAAGGGAGATGACAGAGATTGACTAAAGATGGCCTTACTAATCTCAGGAGTATTTAAAAAGCACACAGTTCAGTGCTTCCGATGAAATGAAAAGAAGCAAGAGATGGGAAGAAAGACACAGCCACCTTTGCCCATAGATCCAAGACAACTGGGCACTCAACCATCCTAAGTCACAGGGGACAGACGCCCTTGACAAGCACTTGAGGTAAGTTCACTGGAGGCAAGGACGACAATCACTGGTATTTCACCAAGACTTCTCTAAAGCTGCTTCCTCTTCCTGTAGCCACAGAGGAGCCCTGTTTCTAAGGATGATGGGTGAGACTAAGAATATGGCTGCAAATGTTGACAGAATCCCAGTGCTACTTCAGAAATCTCGGCAGCTGGGATCACAGAATGTGTCTCTCCACAAGAACACAACTGCCAACTAATGAACTCGGAGAAGTGCAGTCCTACCAGCAACATTCTGTGAGTTTAATGAAGTCTAAGGATGACTCACTTGTCAGGGCAAACAGAGATTCCCTTTTGCTAAAACAAGAGGCTAGCCAAGAAAGAAATATCTTATACTGCTTCTAAACGCACACAGTTAACAGAAAAGTAGATCCCCCCACTTCGAGAAACGGAAAACAAATGCCTGAGGTCTTATTGATAACAAGCTAAAGGAAAACATTCCCTTTTCATGGAAGAATGTCAAGGCACCTGTAAGTAGAAACCTAAAGCCACAGCACCTATCAGGGAGAGGAAGAGACAGATATGCCCCCAGCCTGCACATTAGCAGAGGCTGACCCAGGCACCCTGGCTTCTGAGTGCACAGCCATCGGAGAGAGATCACTCCCTGAGCTTGCCTCGGGGTGCACATAACTGTAAGTGAGGCTTTACTCTAAATTGCAACAATCTGATCTTTCTCCTAGTACCTCCAGCAACGCCATAATAACACCCAAGATTTCCCTCTGCTTTTCTACCCTAGATATACACTTACGGAAAAAAATGAAGGGAGGCTTTGTCCCTTTGGGGCCCAGTTCCTTCCATGCAATTTGCAACAAAACACACCTTGGATTTTAAGAGAGCTATCCTGTAGTTACGATATTGATTTTTCATTTTACTCCACAAATACTACCACAACTTTATAACTGATATACAGCATCAACAGTTTCCTTGGCCTTAGAGACCAAATTAATCACAAAATCAACAATCTGTTTTTATGCCACAGAGTTCAATGTTCATTTTCAACATAAATTGCCAAGCCACACAGCCAGAGCCTGGTGCAATTTTGGAGATGCATTGCTAAATCGCCTCCCATTTGTGATTTAATACAACAATGTTTTTGCAAATTAAAATGTTTAAGGCCCTAGGTCAGCCTCTATTTTAGTCAGCTATGGGCAACTGCATGTCCCCAGGCTTCTTTCTGCAGGAACACAATGGGGATAAAATGGCCTTCTTAACAGGGACCTCAGGGTGACCTATAAACATCACTGGTAAGAGATCTGCTCTGAGAACCCCTTGGCCCCCCACCCCAAGCAGACCACAGAATGCTATTGTGGTCTCCCCACCTTCTCTCCTGATATGCCTAGCACTCCTCCCATGCCGGCCACAGCAGTGGGCTCACCCTTACTTGTCTTAGGGTTTTGACAGTTAACACCTGACTCTACCACTGCTGTGGCTGCCAGTCAGGCCACTTCACTGGCTTGTTATGCAGTGTGCTTGCTGCTTTCATGCATGAGTTAACATGAAAGAACATGCCTGGCACATAGTAGGTCATCATACATGTCTACTATAGACATTCATCAAATCCCCAAGTGTACACTAGACTCTGATGGCCCCAGTGGGTTTTGGACTACTCTCTCTGGTTCTTTGTAGACACTCTGCTGGCTGGCCGCACTCACTCCTGTATCCTTAACTTCTTTATGGTCTGTATTCTTCAGTGTGGCATACAGAATAATCATCTATCCAAGTTATGACTAAGACAAGACCTTTTATAAAGTTGTCCTTTTCCTCATCTCTCAAGGCTATTAGACAACTGACAGTGGAGTTTCCTTTAACTATAAAATACAAAACTGAATCCCTCTATGTTGGATTCTTTTCCCTACTACCTTCCATATCTGCCACGGAAATTCTTGCAGTAGGTCTTCACGGCCAGCCTCTCCTTTCTGCAGCTTACCCACTGTGTTGTCGCCTGTTATTCTGACTCCCAGCTCCCACCAACTGTCCCCAAAACAAACGCCAAACTTCTAAGCACACCATTCAAGACTGGTTCTCCCATTGTAGTGGCTGCCACCTGCTCTCCCCCTCTCCTACAGCTAAGTACCAGATATATATTCTTTTCTCCCACGCCCTTCTGCCTCCTGTTCGCTTTATCTGAAATGGCCCTGTCTCTCCTCTTCAGAACTCACCAAGTCTTTATTAGAGTTGCTAAGGCATAACCCAAAGGCAAGTACCTCTTCTATGGAGTCTTCAAGGTTTTCTCTCCCTGACATGTGCTCTCTAGCATAATTTCATTGTCACTGTGGTGGACCAGGCATTTGACATGTCACACACCATGTCTTATTTGTGCATATGCCTGCTTGCTTAATGTACACATACTCCACAATGAGCTTTCTCTGATGCTTGACACATTAAACCTAAAGAAACTTTAATGCCTGTCTGTTGGTTTGAACTGGGGCCATATCTGGACTTTGTGTCCATCTAGTAGACCCCAGCTGAGCTGGAACTACAATTTGTCATAAGCATTACTGACCTCGAAAAGAGAAGGAGACAGTGAGGGGCTGGGACCTAGGCACTACCTAGGGCTTCTAGACAAAGTCAGAGGGATACATTATCTTAACTTCTGCTCACACAAAAGAAATAAAAAAGGGACACCCCTATGGGCTCAAACGGTTCCCACATTCTCCCTCATGCACAAGACATGTTTATAAACACAGGAGGCTATAATAAAACTCACGTGAGAGACAAAATTCAACATTGGCAAGTGTTTACATTCTAATCAGGACAACAAGTCACTTCTCACTGAGGGATTCCAACTCAGTCAGCGTGAAGATTCCTGTATTTGTGCCAATGGCCCTTCCCTGTGCCAAAGAGCATCCCAGTCTTTCCAAGCTAAAGGGCAAGGCTGGGCACCCCCAGAAGAGTAATGAAAAATAGCTTCCGAGGACTGCTTCTAAACCAGTGTCCACATAGTGTGTAGCTCTACATACTAAAGCATACTGATCCTTGACCTTGTCAGGTGACTCCCAACCCAGGCCGACTAAGGGCTGGGTTACAGTGGAAGGCTACAGACCTTTCTGAGTTCCTGAAGTTGCTGACATCTAGCAAGAAAAAGGAAAAGAATATCCCCCAAGAATCCTGGCTTTTCCAAGTGGCGTTTGGAAGAAGCTGAGCCCAGGCAGCAGCACAGCAGGGCATGGCCGATGGGCTGCCTGTGCTCATCCACAAGCACATCGAAGCCCAGATAAAGGCTCTGCTGCAAGCTTTCCCCAGAGGCTGAATGCTGTAGCCGTGTTGCTCACAAAGAAGCCGATATGGCTTTAGTGCCAGGTCTTTGTGGGACAGGTGAACAGTGTGGCTTTCACTCACAGTGTAAATCTGATGGCTGCTGCCTCACTGAAGATAACAGTACCCGGTGAACACTGTGCAACCTGCTCAGTTCTAACCAACGGGAGGAATCTGTCACGGAAACCATATGGTGTTTCTCCTAGTAGTTGGTATGGATCAACAATTCCCAATTCTCTGTCAAAGAGCAATTAGTGAGATGCATAAATCATTTGCCCAATATCACATCTGCTATTCTCCTGCCTCTGGAAGCCCTGGATCTTCATGGAACAAGGGACTATTCCTAAGGCCTGTCTGCCAAAGGTACCCAAGGCATATCCAGAATAAACCCTGAGCTGCCAAGGCTGGCTTTCCTGAGGATGACAGTGGAATTAGAGGACAGTGATGTGATCGAGTCAGGAGGTTAAGGGACTCACACCTGAACAATGAGAGCCTGCCTTGGTAGAAGACATTCCAGGAAGAAAAAAAAAGACACAGAGAGCATTGGGGGGCGGGGGCAGCTGTGCTCCCACTGACTGGGAGGGGACTGCAGGGCAGATTCTCCAGAGTAAGGTAGGAGGAGAGCACAGGAGGCCGAGGATGAATTGGCTGGGGAGCCCACTGAGGACTCTATGAGGGAGAGATATGACCAGGTTAGCTGCTGTGTGAGGAGGTCCTGAAGCCAACGGGCGAGCACTGCAATACCCACGGGCAGGAAGGAGGAGGGCCTAGCAGTACAGCAGAGAAAAAGACCACGGTGCAGAGAGACGGTTCTAGATGCTTCCATAACACCTGTCACACTGAGGTGAGGAGCAGTGCATTTCCTGAATGGGACTCGTCTGGGTAGAACCGCCAGCCATGGGCTGGTTTTGGAACTTGGCATGTAACCTGCATTTCCCAGCCCACTGCCCATATACACTTCTTTCCATTCTGTCTTCCCCCACCTCTGTCACCCCCAGTCCCCCTGATTTTAAGATTAACTCAGAAGTCCCCATGACTGTGAAGCTCTCTGGCATCCTACTGACCCAATGTGTCCGTCTGCATTCCTTATGCTGTGACTACATTAACATTAACCTCTACTCCACATAAGACTTAGAAAGAAATGCAGCTTTTCCTCCTGAGTGCCTACTCCAGCCTACTCCAGCCTACCCTGGGAAGGAAAGAAAAACAACACACTGGACATATTTGTACTGGGTTACCGTGAGAGGGCCTTCCTGTTCATCTGCTAATTGGCTCTGTTATTCATTCGTTCAATCAAACCTGCAGCTTGACAAAACAATATCAACTGGGAGCTGCGACCTGGACCAGGTACATTAGTGTCTCTGGGGCTGGAGCCTAAGCGGTATTTTGGAAAAAATTTCCTGGGTGACTCAAATCTACAGGTAAGATTAAGAACCCAGGTAGCTGGGGACAAAAGACCACAGATCCTCAATATTACTGTCACTAATGCTGGGAAATAATATTCCAGGAAAGGTGGAAATTATTTTTAGCAACCCAAGGTTTTTAACTCACAGAATTCGGGCACTCAGATTAGATCAAGAAGTAGGGATGGGGGCTATTCAATAAGATCACTGAGGCAGACCAACAGACCCTGCACCTAGTTCCACTGGGTTCTTCTCTTTTAAAAAAAATGTGTTTGTTTTTTTTTTATAAAATGTATGCATTTATTAATGTACTCATTTATCATTTATTTATTTATTCGTGTGTGTGGTGTTAAAGGGAGTGGGTTCTTGAAGCCTGCTCTTGGGGACTCTGTCTTTCCCTAGCCCTTGGCTCTCAGCTTTCCAGCTGCAGGGAGGGAAGCAGCCTCCTCTGCCAAGCACGTCTACACTCATTTTCTTTCTTGCCCTGGGCCCAAAGCACCGGACCGCGCCAACCTCTGAATGAAACCCCTAGCCAAATAAACTTTCTCCTTTATTTAAACTGACTCCTCTCTAGTAGTGCTTCACCGAAATGGGACATTTTACTAAAATTAAAGTCCTGAGGGCTCTGCAGTCATTTGAATGCCCCTGTCTCCTGGAAACAACCTCCGGCCTAGGACCCATAATGTGTGTGGTAAAGGCTTTGAGCTGCACTTTTGCAGCAAAGCGGGGAAAGGCCCAGAACAGAGAGCAAATCAGTCTTTAAATAGTCCTAATGAAGACCAACAGGAAAGGAAGGTGGACAGCAAACAGATGCCAAGAAGGCTCATCATATCAAAAAAGTGACAAGGGAAGCTCAGACCGGAACAGAGTCCAAGAGGAATACAACTTTAAACAGCAAATCGGGCGTCAGTCATGTCTCCTCCCATCACCCTCTGTCAGTGAAAAGCAACCTCCAAGACTGGGGACTTACAGGGCAAAGGGCAAAAATAGCCCTACCTACCTACTGGGCTCAAGTTGGCCTCCGTAGCATTACCTGATGCCACGCTAGCTGCGTTCTCCATGCTGACTGGCCCAGCTGTCAGGATGAATGATGGCTCCCTATGAGGATCTTGAGATCTACCCTGGTTCTTTGATCATGGTAATGGAAGTACTGTGTGGCTAAAGTCATTATAGCAAGAGAGCAGGAACCTCTGCCTAACTGTAAACCCTAGATCTGTCACTCATTAAGTATGTGACCTGGCAAGTCACTCAACAGTCTCTGAGCCCCAGCTTCTTCATTAGAAAAGCAGAAATGAGAAGAATGCTAATGAGACACCATTTCTTACCAATTATATTGGCGAAAAGTCAAAAGGTATGATAATTTTCTGTACTGGTGAAGATGTAGGAAACTGGCACTTGCTACATAAACTCTATATCACACACACACACACACACACACACACACACACACACACACACACACACACACACCCCATGGCTACAAACTCTATGGATAGCCATATTACCCCCCTCATCCCTTGTATCTTTTGTCATGTCACATTTGGGAGACAAGAGTCTAAGTAGCTGCCTCTAGACTCGCAGTCTTTCTGACTCTATTCCATGACTTCTGGGATTCCAGGCCTGAGCCACTACATGCAGCTGACCAGCAATCTTAAAATTAAAAGCGCACATCTTCCTCTGCTCCTTCCGTGTGGAAGGGAATGCGATGAGCCAGCCTTCTGCTCTTGCCGCATGATTTGCCTGACTGGTGCTAGGTCTCCCTGCAGCAATGGACTTTATCTTCTGGAAGACTAAGACAACATAAACCCTTTCCTAAGCTACTTTGGTCTGAGTGTTTTATCTCAGCAAAAGAAAAGTAACTAATCTAGAGACTGTAACTGAAATTGGGGTATGGTTTAATTTATGCCTTTGAACTATAATGTAGAGGACTTTGGAATTTCAAGTTAAAAAGCTTTGAATGCTTCAAGCAGAGCTTAACTAGTTGTTCTAGTAGAGGCATGGAAGACAGAGATACTGGAAAAACACATACACTGGATGCCCAGGTTGTGAGGTCTCTGAGGGGAAGAAGGAGCAAGTTGGTTAGAGGCCATTAGTAATATTTTGGCAAAGAACATCGCTTCATTTTGCCCATGTCCTGAGAACTTGTGTGAGCGTCATTAAATTGCAATGGACTGGAGGTTAGAGAGATGGCTCAGCAGTTAAGAGCACAGGGTTCAATTCCCAGTACCTACATGATGGCTAACTCCAGTTTCAGGGCACTCTATACCCTGTTCTGGCTCCTACAGGCAACAAACATACATGTAGCACACAGACATACATGCAGGCAAAACACTTGTAACATAAAATAATCTTGAACTACTTAAACATCAGTCTTTAAAAAAAAAAAAGGCTAATTATTTTGGTGGAGGAAATTTCAATACTGTGTAACACTGAATAAGTAGAATGGTCATTACTGATTACCCTTATGTAGGTCTACTGTGGAAAAGGACAGATGGAGTAGAAAAAAACTATACTGTGGACCAGAAAAGACCATGAAGAAGCTCACATCAGGCCAGATGCTGAAAGGGACTATCGCTGTTAAAGAGAAGTGCCATTACAGGGACACCTCTGGTTCTGCAGTGACCAGTAAGAAAGGAAACAATAGGTGGATAAGACCCAGCCCAACTAAGCCTTCAACCAGTAAAGGCTGAGTGCCTAAGGGGCTGCTTGCTTCTAGAAATAACTGTCTAGGCAAGCTTCTCACCATGTTCAGCATATCCCAGCTACTGCAACGCTGGGTCCATCCTAAGTTGTCAACCAAACCTGGAAGTATCATATATGTTGTGCTAGTTTTGGAGACAAGAAAACTGCAAGACTAAGGGATATCATGGTTCTTCCTCTGTGGTGTCAGAGAGCCACTGAGGCAACATGTTGCAGGGTCAGAGTCTCCGCAAGGAGCCACATGGTAAAGCTCTGAAGTGAGGCCTGGACTGCAGCACAGACCCAGTCAGAGTCATGAGACAGCTGCCAACAAGGGCTGCACAGAGGAACAGCAGATAGCAAACCATGAAGAACTGGGCCATCAAGCCCTAGATATCAGACATGGATTTGGTGTTCTCCCTGTTGGGTTTTGGTCTTGCGCTGGCCCAATCTTCCCTCACTATGTCCCTTTCCCACCATTTGGAATGAGAATACATACTCTGGGCCTTTGGATGTTGGAAGTACATAATTTTCTTTTTACTTTACAAAGCGTTACAGTTAAGAGTCTGCCTTGAGTCTCAAAAGAGACTCTGGACTTCTGAAAAGTGGTGAGGCTGTGGAAGACTCTGGCGCCTTCTGCCTGGAGTAAATACATTTGGCATCATGGATGGCCTTGATCCTATGGGAAACAGAGGTGGAATGTGATGGTTTGAATGAGAACTGTCCACAACAGGCTTGTGTATTTAAATATTTGGTCCCATTTGGGGGATGGTACGGAAATTTTAGGATAAAGAGCCTTTCTGGAGGAAGTATGTCCCTGGGAGTCAGGAGTGAAGAGTTTATAAAGCCTTGTTGACTTCATGTTTCCTGTGTGTTGGTGAAAATGTGATTGACCAGCTTCCTGTTCTTGCCAGCAAGCTCATGACACCTGACTGCTGCCACCCCTCCCCTGTCGTGATGGACTCTGCCTGGAACAATAGGCCTGAAGAAACAAACCCTTCCCTTTTTAAAACTACGAGGAAAGTGCCTAAGTTTTAATCCAACAATTCTACTTCTTAGTGTTACAATGATTTCAGAAAAATACTCGTTATTATGTTATTTATGACAGTGGAAAACTGAAGATAATAGAAGACTGATCAAATAAATTATGAAAGAATCTAAGAGCCATGTCACAATTTAAACAGCATACGAAATGGAAAGATTTGCAAGATACATAACGTTACCTGAGGCTGAAACGATGGCTTCGTGTCTATAACATACTGCTCTTGTAGAAGACAAGTTTGGTTCCTAGGACACGTGCCAGATGACTCTCAACTACTTATAATTCTAGCTCCAGGACTCCAACATCTTCTCATCTCTGTGGGTACCAGCACTCATGTGCACATTCCTTGACACATATAAATGCACATAACTTAAAACAAAAAACTTTTTCATAAAAGATTTTATGCATTACATAAATAAAGAACCCCTTATATGATTTTAAGTATGTCAAGCATCTCTAGAAAGGTCTAGAAAAAACTAGGAATAGTGCTAGGCACTGAGAGAGAAATGGGTGACTGGGGAGGGGGGACCAAGTGAGAGAGAATGCCACTCTTTACCACAGATGCTTTTATCCTAGGAAATTCTGCTCACCTGGAAGACCCAGTTCAGGGTTCTGGCACATGGGGTAACAACACTAAGTACTTATCCTGCCAGCCAGAGAGAAATTGGTTCCACAAATTAATACCAGCATGCTGTGTGTGTGTGTGTGGGGGGGGGTACTGGGTGCACAAAACCAAGCATCAGCCCTACACTAACAGAGCGGAGGAAATGTTTCACAGAAACAGCTTCTTGGTCATGTTTTGCTATGAGCACACGGGTGTAGGGCGCTAACAGCACATGAACGGCCCAGCTGCTGAGAGAGAGGGGCTGCTGTGCAAGGTGGAACTGCACTTGGGAACGTGGGTTCCATGCCCACTATGGTAGTGTCGTCAGACAAGCCTCTGTGCCTGCTGAGCACCTCTTTCACCAAAGGACAATGTCAGATGGAACATCACTAGAGTTGCTTCTCGGAGCCTGGCATCTGGGTGTGAATATCACTTACAGTGATATTCAATAAGATCAGAACACAGGATGAACGCTGCAGGCAGGCCTTGGAAGAAATTAAATAATACCAAACATCTCTATTACCTGTTCCTTGGGAACGGGGGAAAAAAATAAAGGGATATCAGTGAAGAAGAATTTTCTGGGAAGCCCAAAACCTATTTGTTCTCCAGAGAATTATACTGCAGGGCAACTCATAAGGGTTCCGGTAAAATGAAACAGGAGCCCTATAATGTCATTTCTGTCTCACTATTACCAAAAGAGAAAGGGTCTTTTTAATTAACCCCAGACCTTAGGTTCCTAAAGAGAGTCAAAGTAAAGGCAATCTTCAGCCGCTCAGGGCTGAACAAGTTGAGGCTTACTAATGACTCAAGATCAAGTTTGTGCCTTAGAAGGAATAACAGCAGCACAGAGGGAGACTGGAAGAGCAGTGGCCATTTACATTACAAACAACACCTCAGTGCACACTGTGCCAGACTGCAATTGTGAACACAGGACAGCACAGAGTGCAGTCCCAGAAGCTGCCAGCCAAAGGGATGGCAGCATGAGAATGAGCCAGTTCTGCTCTATTACCAGGCCTGCTATCTTGAACCAAATCAAGAAACTCAGGAACGGCCGTTAGCAATAACTCATAATTCTTCTATGCAGGTACTGGGTCCTCCAGACTGTCATCAGGACAAGACACAGAGGAGATGCATTTCCTTCATCATAACCCCAACAGCTTAGGGCCACGCTCATGCACAGAAGGGAACCTGCAAGCAGCTCACACATAGGAAGACCTGCTTCTGGACAAGCTTTTAAATCATTCTTTGACATTCAGTTAATGGAAGGGAAAGAAAAAGGACCTTGGTAAGGAAAACCACCCCAGTTTGTTTGTAACTCATATTCTGACAATGCAGAGCTGCTTGTCAGCTGTGTTTAGGGTACAGACCAACTGGGAAATTGGGAAAAAAATATGATCTGACTTGTTTCCAAGGAAAACCTTTGCAAACACGAGATAATCAAACCATTCTCCGTTCTATTCTTAGTTGCACATGCTTGCACTTCGTGACCAATGACTTTGAAAGTCATTATGGAGGAGAGGACTGTACTTCGCAAAAAATGCATTAGAAAAAAAAAAAAAGGGCAGTGCTAATCTTTTTCATCTTATCTGTCGCTGCCCAACTTACACAAAACAAACTCCATGAAGTCTAATCAAGTTTACAAGAATAGAATGTTTCCCGGCCTGCTGCATCTCCGCACTGGCGATCTTAGAATACCTTCTGCCCGGCTCCATCTCTCAGAACCCTTGGTTTTCCCACAGGCCGGTGTCAAGACTCTGCCTTTCTCCTTTGATTTTCCTCCCACTGAATCGCTCACTGCCTCTTGCTTATCAGCCTGGGAGACCTAAGTCCCAGCTCTTTGTACAACTTCCCTTATCTAGACGACACGGAGCAGATGTATGATTAAATGACGAGATGAAGACAGAACATTTCTCTTCTGATGTTACAGTATTAAAATAGATTTCAAAGAAAATTATTGCCTAATTTTTAGGTTATCACTCATGCAAATATCTGAGGAGCATGGAATTATAAAAGTGTAAAAGGGAGGATTCTGAATTTTCAGATTTGAAATATTGAAATTAAGTGTTAACATGTTAGTCATTTATGAGAAGCTTCGTTTTCAATTACTAGTTAGTTCTCAGATCAATCAATAAAAAAGGTCAGGCTCCTTCATGCTCATATTTACATCCAAAAATGCAATAAAGGTTATTCCAATCTACCTGGAAAATGCTGCTTAATAAACACAGCTAATAGAGTCAGAGATTTCTTTCATTAAGAAGAAGAGGAGAAAGAGGAGGAAAAGGAAGAAAAGGAGGAAGAGGAAGGAAGAGGAGGAGGAGAAGGAAGAGGAGGAGGAAAATAAAGATTGATCATAAGACACCCATAAGCCACCCTGTGCTGCTTCAGCCTGGCTATGTGGACAGTTTGTTTATTCTGTCTCTGGCTGAGGATAAAGGGCCAATAGATGGTATACTCAAAACAACATAAGAAGACTGGTCAGAAGTGGCAGACACAACTAATTTTTCCCTCCTTCCTCCTCAACAAAATGGTTGGAAGGGGGAAAGAGGGAAGAGAGGGAAGGGGGAGGGGACTCATGTCCAGTGTCATTTCCATCCAAACCCTTTATAAAGCTTGGATCCTCTGACGACGCCTTAAGACGCCAGGTCCATTTCCTGTACTCAGACAGCACAGTAGTTCTGTGGCTCATAAAATTATGGCCCAACTTTTCCCTTTGTTCTAGCAAAAGACTTCCTTGAGAAAGCAGTAATCCTTTAAAGCTTCCCAGTGCAAAGGTCTCCCCTGGTTTGTACTCGCCCATCCCCATCCCCCAGAGAAAGAGCTCAGTCACATCACAAGGCATGTCTTGGTTCCAAGCTGCACCGGGCTCAAGGCTCCTGGGGAGGAAAGAAAACTGGTCATTTGAACACCCTTTCCTGGGGTCTGTCTGAAGTACAGACAAGCAGCACAGATGAATATTAATACACCTTCCATCATCAAAAGCTATTGCATACCCAAAGGATGATAAATATTTTAATCAGTTTTCAGCTTGTCTGGCGGAAGTCGGTTTATTCCTCGGGGATTTTCCTAGTTCTGTGCCCAAAACCTGTCCAGTGCATGCTGCTTTCTCTGTATTTTGAAATTAACCACAACAAAGTTCAAGCTTTGCTCCAGAGTCGTTTAATTTTGACATGATTTTACTCTATTGCATTTTTTTAAGAGTAGGGAACTCTAAGACATGATTGATGCCAAGAAAGGAGACAAAGCACTGCCTTCTTAAGTCAGGGCAATACAATGACTCTGGGAAACAAAAAGCCTATTTCTCTCATTAAAAAAAAAAAAAATCCCCATATTTATACAAGTCATTTGCCAGTGATTTCTCAATCTTCTCAGCTAGAAATGCCAAAGGCACACAACCTGCCTCTGTGCTCTCACAGAAGCTGCTGCACAGGCGGAATGGTGATTGTCAGTGCTGTCCAGAGGTCCCTCTAAGTGGAGAACCTATTCTAAAAGAACCCTTTTAATTAGGAGGTAATTTTGAGGAAACTTACTAGATGCCAGGCTTCCTCACACAGCGGGACAGACCAGAACACTGAGCTCACCTCTAGTTCTCCCTTCTGTAAGTGTACGATAAGCACCTACTGTGTGCCAGCCAGCGTCCCAGGAGCTGAGAATGTAAGTAAAGCTGTCAGCTTCTCTGCTGCCCAGTGAGAGGAGGCTGGAGTGAGTTGAAGCAAACAATAAAGAAACTCCCTGGCTAATGGTGAGGTGCTATGGAGCAAGCAGAGAGGGCCAGGCACCCTGCAAGAAGGGTGAACTCAGTCGCAGAAGCTCTCTCCAGGGATGAGACAGACAACATGCAGTGAAGGAAGGAGAATAGCAAGGCAGAGAAAGAGTCCAGAGGCAAAAATAAACACAAAGACAGCGGCAGAAGTGTGGGCCCTGCGGCTCAGAAAGCCATTCAAGGAAGATGGATTTCTGAGTGCCATGTGAGGTCTGGCCCAGGCAGCGACTTTCATTTTAAAGGCACTCTAACTGAAGATAGGTGGCAGGTACAGTTTTAGTAGACACTGGAAGGCTGGTTACAGGGCAGTTCCTCACAGGAAGTGGTGAAGGCTGGTCAGGTGACACGTGTATTTTGAAAACAGAGCTTTTTTTAGACTTGCAGTTCAATCAAGAGGATACCCAAGCTCAGGCTGAATAACTGGATACCGAGTTACTGACCTGTGAGAACTGGGAGAGGGCTCAGGGATCAAGACTCTGACCTGAGATACGCCTGATCCGAAGCACTTGCTACAGGATGGCATCCACCCATCCCAACTACACAGGCGCCCAGGAGACGGCTCTTGAGTGCCAAGGAAGCACCGATTTACGGTCAGCACGTGTTGTCCTAGTGCTATTCTTTACAAAGCTCACTGCTACCTGCATCAACAGTTCAGGGCAGTAGCTCTCAACCTTCCTAATGCTGCGACCCTTTAATACAGTCCCTCATGCTGTGCTGACCCCCAGCCATAAAATCATTTTGTTGCTACTTCATAACTGTAAATTTGCTCCTGCTATAAATTATAATGTAAATATTCTGGGAAATAGAGATTTTCCCAAAGGGGTTGCAACCTACAGGGTGAGAAGCACTGGTTTAGGGGCATGGAATAAAATGCAATCTCTTAGTTCCCCCAAGCACCTGTTAACATCTGACGAATAATTATGGGTATTTTGTAATTCCTCATTTAAATTAGCAATGCTTAAGTAACAGGGCTATTACACTATCAAGAAACCAGGAGCTCCAAGTCCCTACAGCTAAAGCAGATATGCCTTCATAACCCCCATTTCTAAATTTGGAAGCTAATTTTGTTAAGCAATCAAAACCAAGCAGGAGATCATCTATCTGAGCCTTTGATACATACTGAGAAAATATTTACGAGTGAGATGGTCACAGGTGGTTCCAGATGAGGCTGAGATCATGGAGAGAACATGCAACCACAATTTACTCGTGAGGTAAAAACGGAATTAAAACCATCACTGGACGGTGATTACAGAGGTGCTTTTAGGAGGACCTATCACAGCCCCTTTCTGAAAAGTGCAGGCTCGTTATTTTCCATGTGTTGATGAGGAAAAGCAGGACTGTGGTTATGCTACCATTAATGTATGGGAGAGGCAACCGCATGTGTTCCCATAGTTCTCAGAGAAGTGAGCTTCTTAGCAGTCTGAGCCCATTTTTCCATAGGGACACTTTTACAAAACTATGACAAGATTCCCAGTCCCACCCCACAAATGTTTAACACTGGGTGGATGGGAACACTGCAAGAGCAGCATTGTGCTCCACGCTCCTGTGAGTCCCGTCAGCTCCGGGACGGAACTGGGTGTGGGGGCAGAACCCCAACGGAACCCTATGAGCAAGGGGAGTCGCACTAGGCTCTAGAACCCCCATTCTGGATGTACTCTCTCTGGAGATCACTATAACAACGTTCATCAGAAGGCAGCAGTTTTAGGGACCACTTGTTAGCTAACCTAAGGATTAAAGCAGCAAAAAAGCAAATGTGGATAATATTCAAATAAATGGGGACAGCACCTTGGGAAAGGCTGCTTCCTTTTCAAAGCTGTAGGCTTGTTGCCTTTTTATTTCTTTATTTTTACAATACTTCATTCTCTGTGCTGTGATTCACTTAGGACACAGCACAGATTATTTTCTACCAGGTGAATGATAGACCAGAGAGTAATTGAAGGAACAACACCCCACCAAGCCCTCTATCAAAGCACTGGAGGGAAGAGGGTGTAAGATGTGTTAGCCTTTGTCTTTCCTGGGAAAAAAGAAATTCCTGACACACCAGTCTGGCATCCGGGTTTCTGAATTCACACATGCATGTTATGGCCTGCTTGTCAAAGTAACCCAAAATAAATTCCAGCAGCTGAGGCTACCACAGTTCCCCCAGGAGAAGTGGTAGGGCTTTTATACCCTTTACAGAGATTTGAATTTCATAGTAGTTAAAAACATTTGAAACAAGAGGATACATCTGTGGTTTTTTTGTTTTGTTTTGTTTTTTAATGAATAGAAGGTATAAAAACTGTGTCTGTACCATGCATGTATGTCTGTGTCACTCGTGTGTGCATCTGTGCCATGCATGTGTGTGCGTCTGTGCCATGCATGTATGTCTGTGTCACTCGTGTGTGTGTGTGCCATGCATGTGTGTCTGTTCCATGCATGTATGTCTGTGTCACTCGTGTGTGTATCTGTGCCATGCATGTGTGTGCGTCTGTGCCATGCATGTATGTCTGTGTCACTCGTGTGTGCATCTGTGCCATGCACGTGTGTGCGTCTGTGCCATGCATGTGTGTCTGTGTCACTCATGTGTGCATCTGTGCCAAGCATGTGTGTGCATCTGTGCCATGCATGTATGTCTGTGTCACTCATGTGTGCATCTATGCCATGCACGTGTGTGCGTCTGTGCCATGCATGTGTGTCTGTGTCACTCATGTGTGCATCTGTGCCATGCATGTGTGTGCGTCTGTGCCATGCATGTATGTCTGTGTCACTCATGTGTGCATCTATGCCATGCACATGTGTGCATCTGTGCCATGCATGTGTGTCTGTGTCACTCATGTGTGCATCTGTGCCATGCATGTGTGTGCGTCTGTGCCATGCATGTGTGTACTTAGTGAAGGTTGACAAAATCTCTCAAATGCTCTGGTGTCAAGGTGAAAGCAGAAACCCTGCCTGATCATCTCAGGCTTTCTCTCTGGGCGCTAACAGTTAAGAGAGACGGACGGCACGCTTTCACTTGGCGAGGACGCTCCTGTCACATTGTCCATGATTTGAGTCTTGCTCTTGTGTTTAGAACAGAGGTGGCAGCCGAGTCCTCTGAGTGTCCCTCACACATCCTAACACTGGGCACTTGAAGGCTCCGCTCATGCAAGGGTTAAGAGCGGGAAGCCTACCACTGGCCGGCTCTGATGTTCCTGGAGATACTGTCACTGGGTGTATCCTCAGTAGAATTCTATTCAACACCTCTGTCTTTAAGTACAAAGCTGCAGGCTGTAGCAGCTTTAAGAGACATAAGTACCCCTTTTTTCTGCACACAGTATCTGTGTGTGAAATTCTCTAAAGGGGTTTAAGTATTTACCCTGAACACTATCAGCCGCTTTCTAAATTTTTCCTTATCCAGTTGCAAAACACTTCAAAGAGAATCACAAACACGGGCTTTTGTGCTTCCCATGCACACTCTGCTTGGGAGGCTTAAGTCTGAATTCTCTTGGAATTGTATTATCTCCCCCCCCCCCCGCCCCTGAAAAGGACAGGGTACACACACTTAGGGAAAAAATAAAATCATTATTAAGTCTGTAGCAGCTGGGGTGGGGGGCAGGGGTTGTTCTAAGAGAAAATCTATCAAGAAGAACCCAAAACACTCTAGAAAGGAGTTCGATGTTAATTACACAGAAGGCTGACTCCCTCGAGGTGTTTTTGCTTTTAGAACAATAGAACTGTGGGAAACTGGAGTTGAGGAATGTCTTGAGCATCACCAGAAATGTAAGTCAGGGGTAGTAGTAGTAAATGTAGTCAGTAGCTTTTCCCAGTTCCCAAAGATAAACACAAAGGCCCTAAATACTGTGTTCCAGAATTTGAATTATTGGGTGCTTCAAACTGTTTAACTGGCTTCCAATCTGGGCTTCTCTGGAGCCACTCAGCACTGTCCCACTCAAAAGAGGGAGAGGGGGATTTAAATCTTAACTGAAAACCACCAGACATTTCATACCAGACCCTAAATTACTAAAACATACTCTGCTCCTAAATTAGAAATACTGACCCTAGGGATGGAGAGATAGCTCAGTGGTTAAGAGCATGTTGGGCTCTTACAGAGGACCCAGGTTCAATTCCCAGCACCCATGCTGGTTGGCTCACAACCACCTCTAAACTCCAGCTCCAGGGGGACCTGAAGTCTCTGGCCTCCAAAGGTACCTGCATTCATGTGCCCATATCCATCCAGAGACAATAAACATCATTAAGGACAAAAATAAATATAAAAATTAAAATAGAAATGTTGAAAAACAGGAGGCAAGATTATGTTAGCACGTGTAATTTAGTATTCAGGAATACTTACGGTGAGAGGGAAATATATACATGTAGAAATATATTGTATCTGGGCGATTTTACCATTAATATGAGCCTGGAATATTTAATTGTTATAGCCCTCAGGCCCCCTAAAATCTTTTAATTTAGGAGTAATTTTAATATGAATTTACTTGCATTGTTATTAAATACCATTATGTTTGATATATATTTCAGTGCATAAGAAGCAGTTCTTATGTTTACTTATAAAAAGCTTTGTCCACAGCTATAGTGACAGCTTCATTAACCTTTCTCCAAACAAATCAACAAAACTGCTCTTTGGCTCACTCATTCCCTGCCACCGTGGGAGCCACAGACAGATGACCCGTCCCTGCAGCAGCGGGCTGCCTCCAGAACAAGCTTCCTGATGATTTATGCAGACCACAATGACAAGCAGAGAAGCATGACTCACCTGGAATTAAACTATTATAAATAACTTGTCAGGGACGCCTTTACATTCTGAAGAACATTTCTCTGTTAAAACTTTAACAACAAGAACCTGGTTACGTTATGAAATGAAACACCCACTCATTTGCCACATCTCTCTGCTCTCCTGAGCCAAATTTTAACATAAATGGGCAAATTAAATGTAGCCTATAGCTTACCTAAGATAATTATATGTTATATTTTACACTGATTCAAAACGGATACATTAAAATAATCCAGCCTTGGCTCGTACCCACTACGGTAGGCAAAGGTTATTAAGGCCAATGGCCATGCACAGACTGCTACTGTAGGAACAGGAAATGGTCAAAGACACAGAGGAGAAGCAGGAGCCACTTTGGCCCCCAAAAGGAAAAGCAACAGCAAGAAAGTGCAGGAAAACTCCCCCCGCAGGACAGAAATCACCAGGTCTTCCCAGGGCTTCCTCGGGAAGCTCCTCGGGAATGATTCCTCTGGATTGTACAAAATAGAGGGTTTTAAGGTCAAAAGGAAATGAGTAAATGTCATCAATTTAGAGGATTTCAGCCTCGGCATTCTTCTCAGTCTCACTGTGAATTTGATAGTGTTAAAACATTTTTATAGGTAAAATAAATGTCAGTTTTGCAAAGAGCGATAGCAACCCCTGGGAGACAAATGGCCTATCCACTGAATCTCAGGCCACAGCAAGACTTCGCTGCCTCACAGGAGACTGGAGCTTTTCATCTTCCTCCTTAGCTGGCAAGAAAAGCTTGCACAGTCTCTTTCAAATGCTAACTCTCCTGTCCCGAAGTGTCTCCTCATAATACGATAATCTTGGGTGAGAGGTAGGGGGTTGGCTGAAAAAATAAAATAAAATACAAATATGTGAATAGTGCTCAAGTGTCAGAATGCCTGAGTGGAGAGCAAGGAAGGCAAGAAAGGCTTGACTGTGGTGCAAAGGGTCAGCCCGCTCCAGGCTCAGTGCTCAATAAATTCACCAAGCAATATTCAGGGGAGAGGTGATGTTTTATCAGAATGTCATTCAAATATAAGGTTTAACATTTACATCACAAGAGCAAGCACACAAACTGTCCTCCGGGAGAGAAGCCTAAGAATAAGCCGTGTGCCAGGGCATGCTTGCTGGGACAGGGAGTGGGGAACAGAGGCCGGGGGAGGTTATGTACAGCTGACTAAACTTTCTGAAATATGTGGCTGGTTATGACATGTGCGGCAATTACCACTAATGGGGGAACAGCTATTTCAAAATTCATTTTCCATTCTCCTATAGGCTTCTGGAGACAACCCCTCCCAACCTCAGGAGAAAAAGGACAGGGAGACAGACAGAAATTACAGCACACGCCTCTTTCCTGGTACAAGGGCCATCAAAAGCCTCTTTCCTCAGAAGCAAAAGGGGAAAACCAATGCGTGCACTGCCCAAGGTGGCAGGCAGGTCTTACTTTTCTCACTGAAAAGGACAGACATGTGCTACACAACAGACAAAGATGCACTGATCAAAGGCATCATTTCACAACACACACAGGACTCCATTAACTCAAAAACGCAAAATGATAACAAGGTATCGCTTCTCTAAAATCATAATAATTGGAGGAATATATTCCATGGAAATAAAGTTTGAAGAATCAAGAAATGCCCTTTCCATTAGCTTAATTCCACAGAATGTAAATGCGCACCAAACACTGCATTTCTGAAGTGAAATTGCTGTTGAATCTGTGAACCCACAACTGATTTCTTGTGTTATGGAATCTTGAAGATTACAGCTAACTTGAAGCAACAGGGGTAATTCTTGGCAGTTAATGGGACATTTATATGCATTTTCCTGAAAGGCAGCATCTTGGGACCTCCAACTGGCAGCTCAACATTGCCCCCTACTGCTTATAACTTAAACCAAAAAGCTGGAGCAAGGCAGCCAGCCAGCCGCACTAGCCAGTGCCTATCTAGCCTCAATACCCAAACACCACATGGCATTGCCCTAAGAACCAGAGCAGGGGACTTTTCCAAAGATTATTCTCTGCTGTCTCTTTCAATAGCAAAAATAATTTATCATGAGTTTATTAGAAATCTTTTTTTAAAGGCCTAAAGCAACGCTTCAGCTTAATTTAGAAGAAGCATCCCTTTGACCTTGGCGCAGTCCGGCCCTCTGCTGAAACACTGATTCCATGTTTTCTTTTTCTCTCAGTAAAGAACAGAGCCCTGGAAAATTCTCCAGATTGCTACTCCTTTAGTTTTTTGTTTTGTTTTAGGTCTCTTTCTTTCTTTCGTTTTTTATTTCTTTCCTTCCTTCCTTCTTTCAGTGTAAAATATAATAAGAAGATTCTTCCTTTAACTAATTGCCACTACTACCAGATGTGCGCACTCATATACTGAGACGGACACATCTACAGTTATACATCTTTTCAGTGAATTAATAATGAACATCGCTGGTGTTATCCCAATACTAAAAATTTCACTTGAGCAGGGTGGAATACTCCTAAATCAAACACTCCTAAAATAAGAACTTTTTAAAAAACTTTTTTTTTATGGGCTGGAAAGACAGCTTAACAGTTAAAAAGCACTGGCTGCTCTTCTAGAGGACCCAGGTTCAATTCCCAGCACCCACATGGCAGCTCACAACTGTCTGTAACTCCAGCTCCAGGAGATCAGACACTCTCACACAGATAACATGCAGGCAAAGTACCAATGTACATAAAATGAAAAATAAATTATTAAAAAAAATTATTTTACAAAATTACTGAGCTCTTTTCTTAGTTTTTTTTTTTTTTTTTTTTTTTTTTTTGGTTTTTCAAGACAGGGTTTCTCTGTGTAGCCCTGGCTGTCCTGGAACTCACTCTGTAGACCAGGCTGGCCTCGAACTCAGAAATAAATCCACCTGCCTCTGCCTCCCAAGTGCTGGGATTAAAGGCGTGTGCCACCACTGCCCAGCTTTCTTACTTATTTCTAAGTCTTAATTTAAAACTTGATAAGATTATGATTTCAGCATCAGGTTAGGCCTCAGCAAGCAGGATCTTAAGTGCATATGTAAAATAAACAAAAATTGAAAGTTCACACAAGCGCAGTTGTACACACCTTATAAAAACAGCATTTCCTCCCCAGGCTTGGCTCAGGAACAGAGCTAGCCAGGCAGAGAGGGAATCTTCATCATCTCCAAGTTGGCTACACAGTGCTCTGTACTAACCCAGGGTTTGGGGGAAATCTGCATTTGCAATTATTATTACACTCGGAGGGTAATGGTGTCTCTTTCTCAGAGGCTGATCCTTGCAAAGGCAAGTCTGAATGATCTCAGAGATGTCTGATCTCAGAGATGTGCGTTTTGATACATGCTCTTAAGCTGAGGCCTTCATACTTGCAACTTAATATTTTCATTATTATAAGACAGGGATTACTGAAGATATTATGTTAACACCTTCAACAATAACACTAAGTTGGCTAGGCAAGTGGACGCTTTCGGAGGTGACAGGCAGGTCTCAGTGTGGGCTATGATTATAGCTCTACAGGTATAGATTTATTTCTCAACTCATCGAACTGTGTCCTTTATGCTTGTCTAGCTTCCTGTACATCGACTCTAGGTCCATGAAGCTACCGGAGAAACGTTATGAGTGGAGACGGTGACCACCACGGTGCACCCTGCAGATAAGTCACTGCTCTCTGCAGCACCCCTCAAACGCTGTCAAGTGGCACTCTCCGGGGCTCAGCAGGCTTTTATCACCTTTGCTGTACATTCCAAAGCCAAGCCTTTGGAGGCAGGTCAGTGAGCACACAGAGAGCAAGAAGCCTAAAGCAAGCCTTCTAAAGTTCAAATCCCAGCTGTCCCACCTATTAGCTGGTGACCTTGGAAAGTTACACAAGGCCTTTGGGCTCCTGTCTCCTGATAATAAAAGTGAGACAAAAGTCATACCCATCACAGGGGGTCACCACGAACATTACGAAAGTTCTCTGTATTCATAAAATCTTCAGTAATCATAAAAATACCACACAAGCATTTACTGTTGCTATGGTTATCCAAGCTGTGGCTCATCAAGTGGCTTCTACCTGCCACCTAGCTGGCATGTCCATGTTCTACACACCCTAAGCACTGACTTCTGATCTTGTTTCCACTGTCCTAAGACCTATGATTCCTTCCCAGACAGCCTATCCCACCCTCTCCTCATGGTCCTTCAATGAGATCAGCACCTTCTTAGCAGTCAGCGGTAATGACTTGAACCTGATACTGATCTGAACCGTGGGCATGTGTGGAGATGAGAGGAGACCCTGAGAGTACATATTCTCCTTCCATGGCTGTCCTTGCTTGTCCATCACAACCCCTGTGATGCCTTGTTGGTCCCAGGCATAAAACCCAGGTCGTCACATTTGGTGACAACTGTCTTTACAACTCTGACCCATCTTGCCAGACCATGAATTTTTATTTTTTTTAGGCCCCACAACATGGTTTTATTTTAGCTATAGAAATCCATGGGGACATCCACATTTCTCTCTTTGCTAAACCGCTAGGCTGTAGTGAACAAAAGCACATGCACTTTGCAGCCCAGCAGCATGGGCTCTCATCTCAGTCGTCGACTTAGTGGCCCTGGACAGGCATCTAACTTCTCTATACCTAAGCTTTCACATCTGTAAGTCAGGGCTCACAATACTGTCAACATCAATTGTTGTAAGGATTTAAGATCTTGCTAAGGAAACCCCTTTAACTAGTGGCTGAAGCATAAACCCACCAATGAATGCTGGGTACTGTTGTTACTCTGCTCTCATGCTCTGTACCAGCTCATGTCCAGCGGGCTACCTTCTGTGGAGAATATCAGAAATGTTTCCTGAAACAAGCTGAGGCTTTACTGACAAAATTGCAGGCTGTTCCCATTACCTTCTAGGAGACAACCTAGCACAGCCATTTAGACTGACAACGTATACATTGGCCTGTGGAATCTGCTGAGGATCTGCACAGGGCAGTACCTCAGTGAATGCCCTCAGAGCCATGCACTTACCACACTCTCCATCCTCTTCCACAGCCCCTCCAGCCGAGTCATGGGCTCACACCACCAATCCGTGCAGAGTTTGTATCGATTTCCTTGAAACCAGAACTGCCTCAGCCACTCAAACTCGACCTGTGGACCAGAGCAAGAAGGTGGTAGTTATAATGTCCTTGTGATAGACCAACAAGGACAATGGCTTCCCTGCTCAAGTCTCCTTTGGCAACTTGATAGACAGAGGGTGAGAGAGGAGAGAAAAGCTTGACCTAAGCAGTTCCCAGCACACCCTGGGATCTCCAGAGCATTCTGAAAGCCAAGAAAATGGAACCCTCAGAGCTGAGGGTTCACTAGGATGACAGCCCAGGGCAGGCCACATGCTTTAGGCATATGGAACAAATATTCAGATCCTAAAGTATGAGCAGCATCCACTGTCTGCGCTGCAAAGTCATAAAAGAGTAATTAAACATCCTTAGTAAAAGCTAAGAAGGCCATGGCATAGATACTAAGAGTATCATGTGTTAATTCTTAGACTGAAAATAAAGAACTTACCCAAGGGCAGGGAGAAGCTGGTGATCATCATAGTCACATAAACAAACAACATATAATTAGTTATAGAGGCATTCAACATCCTATGGAGCCAGTAAGGTTCTCACTTGGTGACTCGGTGAGAGCCAATCACAATAGGCACACAGTAGCAAAGGCCAAGGGACCGACTTAGGTTCTTTTCTGTGAAGCTACTAAGCTGCCTGCATTGACCACGTCCTCCTACCCACGGGATGTACATACTCATGCCTTCTCCAGGCTCAGTCCTGATGCACGGGCAGAGCTACAGCTACTGTACCAATAGCAGTAGGAACCCAGGGTGAGGCCAAACATCCTTTCCCATTTCTGGCTTTCAGAAGAATAGAGGCCCTAACACTAGAAAAACACAGAAGGAGCCTGAAGACATTTTGCTGTCAAACTGGAGCCAACATGGCAGGACATGAGATGAGAAGAAAAAGCCAGGTCCGAGGGGATGGGGGAGAGCGGCTGCCCTCTCAGAGGCCAAGGAGAGGAGGAATGGGGGGAGGGGAAGAACTCTGCGAGAGGGGGACCTGGAGGGGCAGCATTTGGGATGCAAATAAATAATTTTTAAAAATGCATTTAGGTTAAGTACATAGATTGATGAGTTTTAAAAATGGACAAAATATATGTAAAACTTTACACAGTAACAATCACCACAGTCAAGATGTATAACATTTACATAACCATGAAAATATATCATGAACCCCTAGTTTCTCAGGCCGTTTCCTACACCCAACCCTGGTCTGAGCAGCTCTGTCTATATGTTAATTTGCTAAAATGTCAAGTGAACAATATTTGTGAATAAAAAAAACCCCAACAAGTCAGGTCCCGGAGACAGTTACTGACTGGATGGCCTATCTCAAAGCCCCTTTCCACTCAAGCTTGTTGAGGTTTCGGTGTCTGATCCTTGCAATGGCAACAGTGTCAATGCTTACAGACCAGAGGCTGACCAACACTTCACAGATGAGTCTCCTACGGCTTGTCTTCCACTGAACATCAAACTGTAGCATCACAGTGTAACTCCATTCCACCCCAAACTCCTTTTCACTTCTGCCCTCCAAAGAAGTGACCAGTGACCCCAGCACCATGCTGTGCTGTCTGCTTTGCAGAGTGGTCACGTTCCACACGGGGCTGGGCTACTGTCATCATGTCCTGTGAGCACAGAAGACTTCCATTTGTTTCTCCACAATGAACTTCCATGAGGCAAACAAAAAGCAACTTGTGAAGATTAGCAATGGTGAAAACGGCTCAAGTAAGAAACTGGAGAAGACCCAGTCTAATGGAAAGGTTTTGGTTTACGCTAAATAAATATTTGTTTGATGTGTAGAACTGATTTCAGCTAAAGCTGTTTAAACAAAACAAAACAGGAATGCGGGCAACATTAAGACAGTTGCTAAACCTTTCTCTGTGGCATTAAAAGGCGGTGTTAACAGAAGGTAAATCTGAGTGCTTTGGAGGGAGGATGAATATGGCCACAGTTCAACCTCAGTGAAGACCCAGGTTTAGCAGCACATTTACTATGAGAGAAATGAGAGCGCCTTTTAAAGGGTTTCACATGAAAGCCTCACACTGTCAGAACAGCCTGTCGGCAGAGCCTCAAGCCTGTCTGCAGGGAGAGGTGAAATGCTTTCCAACACCTCCCCAACCCTTGTGCGGGTTATTTCTGCCCAAGAGGACAAAACTCAGAAGCCTCTACCACCCTGGCATAGAGGTAATAAAAAGACAACTATGTGCAGTAAGCCTGTCAACCTATTAGGGCACGGAACTGTACTTCTGGGATGGTGAGCTCGGGAGCAGGAAGAGGGCCATGGAGGACTCTGCCATTGGACAAGAAAGCAAATGCAGAGCCTGGCCATGCTGACAAATCAAACCTTCTCTGCCTCCTCTGACATCTCACTCTTTGTTCGGCCCACCAGGCTGCATGTGAGCCCCGGAACCCACAAGGTGGAAGGAGACAACTGATTCCTCTGACCCATAAGCATGCCATGGCCTAAGCTCTCCCAAATCTCTAATAAAAAGTAAAAGTAACAACTTCTTTCTTCTTTCTTTCTTTCTTTCTTTCTTTCTTTCTTTCTTTCTTTCTTTCTTTCTTTCTTCTTCTTCTTCTTCTTCTTCTTCTTCTTCTTCTTCTTCTTCTTCTTCCTCCTCTTCCTCTTCCTCTTCCTCCTCCTCCTCCTCCTCCTCCTCCTCCTCCTCCCTCCTCTTCTTCCTCTTCCCTCCTCTTATTCCTCCCTTTTCTTCTTCTTCAGAATCAGGGTTTTGGATATTCAGGAAAGACAGACAACTAGGAACCACTTCCTGTAATGGATAAATTCCCAGCATTTATGAGCTACCAAATTAAATCAAGATATAAAACAACTTAAATCCATAAAAAGCATGGAATTGAAAACAAAACAACAACAAAAACCCCTCCAAACAAAGAAAAGCCCAGAACCAGATGAATTCATTGCCAAAATCTACTAAACTCTTGAGGAAGAGCTAACACCAATGCTCCTCAAACTGATTCATAAAACAGAAAGGATGGAAGGCTTCCAAACACAGTGAACAAAACCAGTGTTACCACAATCCCCAAACCAGAGGACAGCAACAAAAGGCCGCAGACTAAACTCACCGGCGAACATAGACACAAGATTTCTTACCAAGTCCTTACAGTCATATAACACAACCCATGACCAAACTGGTTTCATTCCAGGCATGCAAGGATAGTTCAGCATCAAATACAGATGCAATAAAGCACATACATTATGTAGGAGCAGAAATCACAGGGTCATCAGTAGATGCAGAAGAGGCCTTTAACAAATCTATGTCCCTTCATAATGGAATACCTGAATAAACTCCAAACAGAAGGAATATATCTTTGCATAATAAAAGCTACATATGACAAACCTATAGCCAATATTCCACTAAATCCTCTAAAAGCAGGAATGACACAAGGCTTTTCACACTTAGACTGTTACTCAGTACAGTGCTCCAAATATTAACTAGAGGAATATAGCAAGAGAAAGAAAGAAAAGAAATACAAATAGGAAAAAGAAAGTCAAATTATCTCCACTTTCAGATAACATGACCCTAAAGATGAGAGGCCAAAAAGATACCTCAGAAAAGCCTTCCATCTGATAGCTGCTTTGTGCCTTGTGGAAAGAACATAAAACCAACATGCAGACATCGGCAGTCCTTCCTTCCATACACCTCTAAGTTGCCAGGAAAGAAGACGGAAAGCCCTACTCATAATAACTTAGCCTCCTTCCTCATCAGCGGAGTAAAAGATGCCTACAGTGGAGTAAGAACTGCTGAAAGACAGAAACCCCAGATGATGCGCAGCCCCCCACCGAGGTTCACAGGTGACAGGGTATTGTGAAAACAGGCAGATTATAAAAAGTAATCTATGAACTCAATACAATTCTCACCAACCGTCAAATGACACTGTTCACAGAACTAGGAAAAAACTTACAAATTCCTACAGAAGCAAAAATACTCCAAATAGCCAGAGCAATACAGAAGAGGCTAAGCAGGGCTAAGGTAGCACACACATACTCTCTGGGCATATTGTAAAGCCATAGTGACAAAAACAGTGACACAAAACCAGACCCACTAACAGGGGAACTTAACAGAGCACCCAAAAATAAACCCACATAACTGGACCATCTAATTGTCTTACAAAGATGTCAGAAGATAGATTGGAAAAATAATATCCTCTTCAATAATGGTGCTGGGTAAACTGGGTATCCACATGGGCGAGAATGAAACAAGATTTATATTTTTCACCATAAATAAAAATCAATTCAAAGTGGACCAAAGACCTAAATAGAAGACTTGAAATACCAAGAAAGGCTTCAGAATATAGACATAGGCAAGGACTTTCTGGAAAAGACCTGAAAAGCACAGAAAATAGCCCCAAGGATTATCAATGAAATTAAAAAGCTTTTGCACAGAGACCAAACAACCATCAAATTAAAGAGTCAACCAACAGAACAGGAAAACAATATTTGCCAAATATACACCCAACAAGGATGACTACCTAGAATCTAAAAGAGCTCCAAACTAAATACCAGAAAATCAAATCATCCAGTCAATAAATGGAATAGACTGAACAGACAGTTCTCAAAGGAAGAAATACAAGTGGCCAATAAATACTTGAAAAAGTATTCAACATCCTTAGCCATTAGCAAAGTGCAAATTAAAGCCACCTGGAAATTCTGCCGCAGCACAGTTATCAAGGAAATAAATGACAACACATGGTGGGGTGGTGAGGATGTGGGACAACCAGGACATAAATGGGTACAGTCATTATAGAATCAATATGGAGGCCACTCAAAAAACCAAAGCAGAACACCATAGGATGCAGATACACCACTCCTGTACCATGTGTACCTAAGGGCTCTAAGTCATCACACTGTAGAGATACCTGCACATCTATGTTGGTGGGAAGGAATAAAGGGGGGAGGGGGCGCAGGTGGGGAGCTGGGAGAGAGAAACAGCAGAAGGAAATTCTGTTTGAGAAATCCCTTAATGAAACCTAAGTCTCTGTAAACAAATAAAAATGAACATAAATCACAAAACGATAAAAAACTCATACTGCTTCCAATCAACAAAAAACAGTTTGAGAAACAGATATAGAAGACTTAGAGTTCTGAGGTCAGTGGGAAGTGGGCTGTGCTACAGAAGACCCACTCAGAGGTGAGACAGGGACACTCATGCAACAGCCATGTTGGTCTGTGCTGAGGTTTCGATGAATTACTAAGGAACTACCTGGTATATGTCAGATTCCTGCCAGGGACGGAGAATCCTAGCTAGAGAAGACCACAGCCCCAGGACTTACTGTCTGCGAGTATCTCACAGGCCTGGAGAGTTTTCTGAGTAGAAAGGGTTTTCCATCCCTGCTGGCTCATAGCCTACCTTCCTTCCATGCCAGTCAAGCTCAGCCCTGGGACTTGAGCCAGGCAGAGGCTGTCTGGTAAGTAGTGTCAGAAGGATGGCTCTGCTCTGTGGACACCAGATCAATGGTAAGGCCTGACCTTTTTACTTCAGTGCTGGGCGTGGGAGATCACGGAGGTTTACTCAAATGTCACCTTCACTACTTTCCTCATCACTAAAAGAATCCCCCACCCCCCAACACTGGGGACAGGAAAGCTACAAATTAGGTTCGCACAAAAGTCAAGGAGCCGGGTCTTATGATTGAAGCCCTAAAACAAAAAAAAATTGAAGTGCAGCATACTGAGTGACCTAAAAGGTTCCAAGCATGTGAGAAGTAGGGCCTCCATACTTTATCTAGACAACAAAACCCAGAGGAAGCTGAGAGCAAGCAGAGCAGAAAGAAAAGACAGAATCCATCAGGAAACCAAAATGCAGATAGGAGACAGAAAGGTCCCACAGGTGACATGGGTCCCCAAAGATAAGAACAGAGACATGACAGAAGAGCTCCCTGAGGGTCTCTGCAGTCTTCTGCTCACCCGTGAACCACACTTCCCGAATTCTGACATGCACAGTGAAAACTATTATCCAATCACCTGAGCAATTCCCATACAGAGTCAAATGAAAGTCCATGGGGAGAAGAAGGTGGACGGGCAGCCTGAGGTCCCACTGATCATGAAAGGCCTTCTGGATCTTCAGAGAACCATGAAGGCAACTGTACAGTGGCTTCTGGTTCACAGCTACAACAAAGAGGACCACGTCTGCAACCTTTGTACCTGTACCTGCCTTCTCCACAGGACAGCCAAAAGAGATGAATCTGTTTTAGTTTTCCCTCAGAAATACCTAAAGACTATGTGAAGGGGAAAGAAACAGGATGCATCTGCCTGCCTGAACCTCAGGCAGTGAGCACTCAGGGCTTGTGGAAAAAAGATTAAAGATCAGCCAGGGATGGTAGGGCATATCGGGTGGCTGAGCAGAAGATTGTGAGTCTGAGTCTAGCCTGATCTATATAATAAGCGTCTATCTGAAAAAAAAAAAAAATGATGAAAAGAAGAAACACTACAAAAATCATGATTTCAAAACCATTATCACCACATTGGCTACCACTCTTGTAAGTAAGCAAGCAGTGCCTGCCTTTTCTCTGCCATGTTTGCTTGGACTCTTGGTTTGGCCCCAGGTCAGCCGCAGGTTTTGCTCATAAGACTGTGCACATGTCCTAAGGCACTTATGTCTCACTACACTATGTGCCTTTTTCTTCCTCACCAAGGGCACTAGAGCAGGGCAGTGCTCAGCTCCAACTGCACAGGTATATGAGGCCACTCCAGAGCAGCTCTGGAGAGAGGTAGGAGAAGAAGAAACTGAGAATTCAGCAGTGCTGCCCACTTTGTTGCTTCCAGGAGAAACTTGCTAGAAGATTTTAAGTTCACAACGCACTGGTTTGAAGAAAGAAATAGCCAGTTTAATAGGATAGAGGGAGATTTGGCTTATAAATAAATTTAAATATTTTCTCTGCATCTTAAAGTAGGGCTATCACAAAGCCACTGCTTCTTAGGCCTAAAGTTCCCATGTTGCTTGAAAATGCATTCCTAAACACAGATGGCTTAAAAGTACTCAAAGTGCTTTGTTATAATTAGCCCAGCAAAGGCACTTGGCTTTGAAGGAAGAGAACCAACAAGAAAGTAGATAACTACTAAGAATACACAGAGAATAAACCAACACCCCATCCCAGGCCAGCTTGCATGACAACAGATTCCTAATGAGCAGAAACATCAACTTAACCTGGACAATAAGATGACCTTGGAGAATGGGAGGTGAGGAGGTGGTAACCAGGACTGGTACACAGGCTATTTGGATATAAGATCTATATCCGATCACCCCCAGGCCAACCTGCAAGGGCTGCCCCACCTTCCAGACACAGTGTCAAACAGCCAGCTTGTTTCTGCAGCAGATGGATTCTAATGGCAGTATTCTGCAGTGCGATTTTGTAGTTTCCCTGTGCACGGAGATAAGAAAACACTGCAGCCATATGACCAGCAAAGACAGTGAAATAAAACAGCATGATACAGTTGGCACCCAGTTTACTGGCCTGACTCTGAAAGTCATAAATTCTTTCAGAAAAGTAACTAAGTACCTGCATTAGAAATTCTGCACTAAGACAGAGAATGAACAGGACTGCTCCCAGCGAGGTCTCTGGGTTCACGGGAGCCCAGCTTTCAAGCAGTTCTAGCCATAAGCAACATCTCCAGTGGGGATGCTTGCTAAACACAGCGAAGGAAGGAAAACTGGCCCTAGCTTCAGCTTTAGCAGCAGGTAGCCATTATTCCCCAAAAGGCCATTTTTTTTGCCATCTGTTCCAGGGATTCTGATCCTGTTTCCTCCAGTGTAGGACAGCTCACAAGATACGGAAAGCTTTTTGAAAGTCATTGCAAGGTATCTTAGGTCTGTGGGTGAAGGCGATGTTTTCTCATCTGCTCAGAATCCTCTGAGGACCCATTTCCCTCACAGTAACAGGCAGGCTGCTACTTCCCAGTCTCTAACACTAGCCCTGTGACCCCACGGTCTACAGCTAGGAGCCTCATACCTCCACTCACGCTGCAGCTAAACTGCTCAGTGGACACGAAGCATTCTGTACCCTGTGGCATTTGTCATGGTTGCTCCTGCCTGAAACGTCTCCACACGCTCTTGTCTCTCTCTTGCCCTCTTGTTCTCTTGAGATCTTCCCTTCCCCCTCTCTCCACGTGCTCATGGCCAGACTCTACTTCTCTACTCTTCTTCTTTCTGTCTTTCTCTGCCTCTACTACCCTCTTAACTCCCCTCCCCATGCCCTGAATAAACTCTATTCTATATGAAAGAAAGAAAGAAAGAAAGAAAGAAAGAAAGAAAGAAAGAAAGAAAGAAAGAAAGAAAGAAAGAAAGAAAGAAAGAAAGAAATGTTCCCACATGCCACCAATGTGCTCACCTCTTCTGCTTCTTTCCAGCAGGATGCTCTCTGGTTCTGGCCATCTGCTTGCTTGTTTGTTTTCTGTAGTACTTAGCAACATCAGCATACCACCTAATTTGCCAGTGTTTTGTGTTTCTCGATTCCCGGCTCCCTACACTAGAATGCCCTAATGCAACCAGAACAGGGCACAGCAACAAGCTCAGTGACCATCACTTGATAGCATGAGTAGCAATGGTGTCACAGTCCAGGTTTTCCACCAGTTCCCATTATGTCATAGAGAAAGTCTGAGATTGCAGGCACATTTTAACCATCCTCTACCACCTGTTAATCTTACCATCTCCCTTATGTCTTTATTAATTCACCAATAGTGGAATCCATTCATTTGAAGTATAAAAGTCAACATTTCTTTTAAATTTATGAAGTTGCATGATTATTACCACAAGTCTCATTGCATGAAGGAAAGGGTGCAGGCTTAGTGTATTCTCTCTATAAGGGAGCCCACAAATGAGTCTCAGGACTGTTCTGTATTCAGTGAATTTGGTTATCTAGTGTGGTGATTTGAATAGGTTTGGCCCCATAGATTCATGTGTTTGAATGCTTGGCTATAGAGCGTGGCATTATTAAGAGGTGTGGCCTTGTTAGAGGAAGTATGTCACTGTGAGTGCTAGATTTGAGGTCATATATGCTCATGCTACGCCCTAGCCCTAACTAGGATATCTAGTTTACATTTATTTTTGGCTAACTATAGAGGATGTCACTTAAGTAGTAGTAAAAAGTTTCTTTTTTAAAAAAGTCATTTACTTATGCAAAAAATAGGTTGAAAAAAGCTAAATAGTTAATGATATTTAAAGTAGAAATTGAGAGTATTAACAAAACAGTAAGCTTAGGATGTGCACTGACTGATTTCACCATGTAGACCCACTGAGCTCACAGACTACAGAAAAGCAGCTAGTCTCATAAATTACTGCTAGGTGGGTGATCATTCTCCCCAGGTCCCCTGTATTTCTGCCTGTCTTCAAGGAAGCCACTGATGGCTCATGCTGCAGTTGCTCTGTAAGGATGTTTGTACTGGGAAGAACTATGGGTGTAAAGTCAGGGCCTTCCTGCAGAAGTTAGGACAGAGCTACTCACAGACTTGGTAGATGCTTCCGATCCATTAGAAAAGTCAGTTCTGTCTCAAGGTTCTACTCATATACTGTTACCCCATCCGGTATCATGCTACCAGCCCACTGTGTATCTCCTGTAGAAACCATCTCAAAGAAAGCAACGGCCTGAATGTTTGTGACCTTCAACCCAGATTCTTATGAAGTCCTAACCATCGGTGACAGCTCGCTTTGGGAGGTAATGGATCTCGGGGGCAGAACTCTTATGAATGGACTCAAGGCACACTTGAGACTTGTTTGTCCCTTCTACCACGCAAAGACACACTGAGAGAGTGCTGTCTGTGAATCCAGAAACATGTCCTCACCTACACTGCACAGTGCCTTTCTCTGTGCTTCCCAGTCCCCCAGACTAAGAGGGTAAATCCCTGCTGTTTAGGAGCTGTGTGGGCTGCCACAGTTTGTTAGCACAAACATGACATGACTCTGGCTACTGTGTCTGTTGGTGTCACCTGCCCTCTCTTCTGACTTAAAATCTCCGGTGTTAGACCCCCATGAAGCTGTAAGGAGGGGTCAATCTATCCTGTCCTCTGACAAGAATCTCCTCTATTAGATCTGAAATTGCAAGCAGGGGTGAGTCTCAGACCCATCAACTTCCTGATGATCCTCACCTCATTATGGATTTCTTCTCCTTGTTTCAAAACTGTAGGTTCGAAGGACTTCAACAAGACATCGCCATCGTCCGAGTCACTGAGAACATTCTGCAGCGCAAACTGGCAGCGTTGTAAGATGTAATCCAAGGTACCTGTTGAGCACTGTCAAGACAGAAGCACAAGTACAACTGAGAGACCTCCAAGCTCACCAGGTACTCTACCTGCTCATGGCTGCCTCTGCTTTACCTGATTATCAGCCATCCTCACAGCTCGTGCTCCCTAAATGACAACTACAGTGTGGCCTGCTTGCTTGATTCTGCTTAGCCAGCCAGGCCTCAGTAGTCATGCAGGCTGCTGGCTGTCTTCATTATATGGACCTCCTCTCTCTGAATAAACAAGCGCCCTGAGGTATGTTATATATATGAGGTATATGTATATACATATATGTTTGTATGTGTATTCTACATATGCTGTAACATCTTACACTGACACTTAAGTGTAGAAGAAATGTAGACAGCAATTATTCAGTGACTATCCAGTCAGTAAGGATGTCAAAGATAGTGATTTTTGTCCTGCATCACGAACATATCACAGGAGGAATGGTAGACAGAGTGGACAAATTGTGCAAAGCACACAAACTAGAACAGCAATAAATGTATGTGTATGTGAATGTGTGTATGGGTGACATTATAACTCAAGGAAAGCATTTCTTGCCCTTTCTACATATAGGACACAGCTGCAGTCCTTCATCAATAATGAAGAGTATGAGGCATAGGCTGTAAAGCATATTCAAGGCAAAGCTGAGGCTGTGCTATCAGTGGGGACAGAGACACCTAGTTCACCCTCTCTAGGGCTGTGGAAATGTGACAGAAATCAAATGGACACACTCTATTGAAAGAGCCTATGTTGGAAAAGCCAAGGATACAGGTGGAGTGTGCATTCATTTATTTTGATAATGAAATGATTTCCTAACATGATTAGAAGATATATATGTGTGTGGATAGATTAGATAGATAGATAGATAGATAGATAGATAGATAGATAGATAGATAGATAGATAGAAAGAAATACAGAGAGAAATACAAGAGAACACAGGTAAACAGCTAGAAACCCTTAAAGAGGAAACACAAAAATCCCTTAAAGAATTACAGGAAAACACAACCAAACAGGTGAAGGAATTGAACAAAACCATCCAGGATCTAAAAGTGGAAACAGAAATAAAGAAATCACAAAGGGAGACAACCCAGGAGATTGAAAACCTAGGAAAGAGATCAGGAGTCATAGATGCAAGCATCACCAACAGAATACAAGAGATAGAAGAGAGAATCTCAGGTGCAGAAGATACCATAGAAAGCATTGACACAACAGTCAAAGAAAATGCAAAATGCAAAACGTTCCTAGCACAAAACATCCAGGAAATCCAGGACACAATGAGAAGACCAAACCTAAGGATAATAGGTATCGAAGAGAGTGAGGATTACCAACTTAAAGGGCCAGTAAATATCTTCAACAAAATTATAGAAGAAAACCTTCCTAACCTAAAGAAAGAGATGCCCATGAACATACAAGAAGCCTACAGAAC
>CM052707.1:22193443-22290902 GCA_028551405.1 Uromys caudimaculatus | reverse complement strand
AATGCACTAAACAAAGAAAGAATATTAAAAGCAGTAAGGGAAAAAGGTAAAGTAACATATAAAGGCAGACCTATCAGAATTACACCAGACTTCTCACCAGAGACTATGAAAGCTAGAAGATCCTGGGCAGATGTCATACAGACCCTAAGAGAACACAAATGCCAGCCCAGGCTGCTATACCCAGCAAAACTCTCAATTACCATAGACGGAGAAAACAAGATACTCCATGACAAAACCAAATTTACACAATATCTTTCCATAAATCCAGCCCTACAAAGGATAATAGATGGAAAACACCAACACAAGGAGGGAAACTACACCCTAGAAAAAGCAAGAAAGTAATCTTTCAACAAACCGAAAAGAAGATAGCCACACAAATATAAAAATAACATCAAAAATAACTGGAAGCAACAATCACTATTCCTTAATATCTCTTAACATCAATGGACTCAATTCCCCAATAAAAAGCTATAGACTAACAGACTGGATATGTAAACAGGACCCAGCATTTTGCTGCATACAGGAAACACACTTAAGTTATAAAGACAGACACTACCTCAGAGTAAAAGGTTGGAAAACAATTTTCTAAGAAAATGGTCCCAAGAAACAAATTGGAGTAGTCATTCTAATATCGAATAAAATCAACTTTCAACCAAAAGTTATCCAAAAAGATAAGGACACTTCATGCTGGTCAAATAGAAATATTTAAGGGGTAACTTCAGCAAGTGTTACAGGCATCTGATGAATCTTAGTGTAATGGCCTTGGGAAATGCAAAGGAATGTCTTTGCTCAAAGTGAAGCTAACATATCTTCAAGGGAGAAAAGTGGAAGTATTTGAATTTTATGTTCACATTAGGGAGGTGAGTTCTGTATATTGTAAAAGACTAATATTTATCTTCTCTGAATTTAGTCAGGAGTTATCAACTTATTTGTAGTTGAGTGTGACAGTAGTAAGGTTTTCAAAACCTACTGAAAACAAGGAACATTAAACATGTGACTGATGAGATTAGGTCGTGTGCTATTTTGGCTGAAGTCAACTTTGCCATTTCAAAGGAGAAAAAATGAATGGCCTATAAAATTATAAGAGTTGATCTGTCAGAAATAATTTCCAATTGCATAATGGTTTTACAAAGTGATTTAATAGCCAGGCAGTGGTGGCGCACGCTTTTAATCCCAGCACTTGGGAGGCAGAGGCAGACAGATTTCTGAGTTCGAGGCCAGCCTGGTCTACAGAGTGAGTTCCAGGACAGCCAGGGCTATACAGAGAAACCCTGTTTTGAAAAACTAAACAAAACAACAAAGTGATTTAATTTATTTTAATCATATTTATAATGTGAAATTATAAGATGATAATATTGGCTTCTAACGTTTTAGCCTAGAAAACAGCATTATAATTATTATAGAAATGTTTACAAGTAATTTCATAATTTATTATTTCTGTATTTAATTTTGACATGTTTCTCTTAATTCACCATTGTCTATAATACTGTGATAGATATCCCACAGTACATACATATTTTTGTCAACATAAATTTCTAGAAATAAGCTTACTAGATAAAATTTTATGTACAATTTAAGAAAAAATAGATAAGCTTACCAACCTTACTCATAACTTCAACTCTTCCCATTGATACTCTGTACTCACAAAGACAACTGAGAGTTTACCAACCTTTGGCTAGAGAGTATCAATCAGTAAAAAGTTATCAATTTGTCAAATGTAATTACCATTAGAATGCATTAAGCAAAAAAAATGTAAGTATTTTATGTTTAACAGATTCTATTCTAACCTCAGACAGCTAGATGAAGAAAAAACTTTCACAATAAGCTGAGATCTCGTTCAAAGGTCACTGACAGGTTTTTTTGTTGTTGTTCTGGGTTTTTTTTTTTTGTGTGTGTGTGGTTGTTCTTTTTGTTTTTGTTTTTGTTTTGTTTTTGCTAAATCTAATGGATAGTTTTCACCTGAACTCAATAAAGCTACTCTTTGAAATAAATAAATAAATAAATAAATAAATAAATAAATAAATAAATAAGAGCCTATGTTGGAAAAGCCAAGGATACAGATGCAGTATGCATTTATTTATTTTGATAATGAAAAGATTTCCTAACATGATTAGAAGATATATGTGTGTGTGTGGGTAGATAGATAGATAGATAGATAGACAGACAGGTAGATAGATGTAGGTAGGTAGATAGGCCGACTGGCAGGCAGGTAGAGACAGATGACAGATAGATCTTTGGATGTCTGAGAAAAAAATATATCCTTAAATAATTTTTATTTTAATATTTATAACTTAAAGGGAAGCCATAGAAAAAACCTTGCAAGGAAATCTTGTGGTATAGAAACTGTCATTGCCTCTTTACACAACATGACATGATGAGCTTGGGAAACACTAAGACTTTGTGTCCACAACAAAAGCTTGACTAATGCATTTTGCTGTGGTAATCCCAGAGTGCAGAGCACATGAGGATAAGCAGCACTGAGCAAGAGGGGGACCCCACTCACAAAGCACCCAGTGCCTACTTCTAAGTGGCAGTCACGAAGAAAGGCATTTCAATTTCATGTGTGCATCCTAAGTGTGAAGTGGCCTGCCGCTGAGGCAAGCAAGCGCGTGCTCATTTTCACATCTAAGAACTGGAACAACCTACGCTCTCATCAATGTGGAGTCGGTTCAATGGACTAAGCCTAACCCTAACTTTATTTATGGTCATAAAAACAGAAGCGCAGGACTCTGTCTTTCTGACTTAATATAAGATTGGTAGAAAGAATTCATGAGCAAGCCTGAGTTTTCTGAGGTTTAACCCTTTTTTGGCCATAGCTTTAGAAAGTAACAGCTCAGCGTTTTTGAGTACATTCAGAGTTGCGCCATCATTACTACACTAACTCTAGGATAATTCTGCTACTCCCAGTGAAACCCCTGCCCTTTGGTGTCATTTCCACCAGCACTAACTTGCTTCATGTTGTAAGGGGAGGATGCTGAAGTCACACAGACGCACGTATGCACATGCTCACGCGCACACACGCGCACGCACACTTGCCTGTCCTGGACCTTTCAGCTCATTATAATCATTGGCTGTGTGTGGTCTCTTGTGTCTGGCTTTTTACACTAGTCCATCTCTGTGCTTCACCCCTGTCGCAGCAGGGATCAGCACTGCACCCTGTTTATTGTCAAACAGTATTCAGTTACGTGCATGTGTGATGAGCATTGGGGCTGTGTCCAGTTTGGGGCTACTATGAACCACCATGTGCAAGGTTTCATTCCCTTGCCTATACACCCCGTATAGAGCTGCTGCGCCGTAGAGTACCTCCGTTCAGCCTTCTGAAGTGGCAGACTATACAAAGTCCCCGTAGGGTAAGAATGTTCCTTCCAGCAGTATGGAAGAGCTCCTATTTCTGCACACAGCCTTGCCAGCATTTATTACTGTAATTTGACTCTGGCTTTTTGTTAGCAATTCTCTCATGAGTAATGGTGATAAACATTTTCTGTTTGTTTGTTTGTTTGTTTTGTTTTCTATGCTGGGGAGGGAACCCCAGGTTTTGTACATGAAAGGCAGGTGTTTTACAGCTGAGCTACGCTCCCAGCTCTGCTGTGAGTTTTTCATGTGTTCTTGACTATTTTTATACCTTCGCTGGCACATGCCTGTTTAGCTCAGTCACCATTTTAAACAGTTTCATTTCTCTTTTAAATTACTAATTTTTAAACATTCCTCTTATGCTCTAATCACAGACACTTATTAGATACACGGCCTGTTAACATTTTCTTCCACTCTATCTCTACTGTGTTGACAGTTCACTTTGAAGGACACAGAATTTTTAATTTTTTTCTATGGGTTATTTATGCTTTGGCTGTCCTATCTAAACCAATGTCCACACCAAGAAAAGAATCACTTGTTGGAAGGTATTATCAGTAAGGTTTCCAAAACAAAACAAAGCATATAGAATAGAGAATGGGGCGGGTTAACACATGTGTGTCTGTGCCTTTGATATGTATCATCACTGACATGATAACACAAACTTGATAAAATCTGGTGGTCTCTAGGAAGACAGAAACTAGTTAGTCTGAGGAAACAGAGAATATATAACCTTAGATACTTAAATTTTTAACTGATCGAGCACTTAAATATTTAAAAAATAATTAAACTCTCTCCCAACTCCGAGGAAGAGCAAAGTACCACTCCACAGACAGTCTGCTTCCTACCGATGGTGAGCAGCGGAACAGCAAATCATTTTGTGGATGGAGCACAGGAGAGCCACATAACACAAGTGTATCTATCTGACGGTGAGGCAGGTCTGGAAAGTGTGAGGGTTAGGAAGTAGGAGTTTCTTTTCTCTTCGACTGAGAGAAACAAGAGTGCACTTCCGTGTGAGGGAAGGAAGGAAGTCTTTCCCTGCTTTGATCATTGGAAACAGTTACATAAGATGAAATGGAACATTTTAAATAAAACACAAACATTCTGTCACCTGAACCTGTGTCTAGTTTTGAGTCTCTGCCTCCGCATCACAGAAGCATGAGCTGCTTTTCTCTGCCTACACATAAGGATTCAAAGCTGGGAACTGTCGGGAACTGAGTCGATTTTATTAACTCATCACAGGCTACAGAGGCATCAAGGGTCTGCCTAGCTTTTCACTAGCGCCTATGCTGGGTAAGCCTCTTTATCAACTCTCCTTTACTGAATTAGTTCCAAGGTTTGATTCCTAAATTTCCTGTGTGGAGACTGGAGACAAGGGCGTTCTGCAGCCCTGTGCACATACCCCATGTAGCTCTCCACAGACTAAACCAACTAGATGTACGTGGGCATACAGCTTCCCCGTAATGTTACCAGTAGTACGAAATGTTACTAGTTTTGACTTCAGTAGTCATATTTTTATGGAAATAAAGTTGCATTAAAATAGTGATTTAAACTTTTTTTTTAATTTTGGGATGCTTACCAACCCAAAATCCTATTTAGTCAGAATCATGTACAATAAGACTAGCAGTAGTATTAACTAGATACTAAATATTTGAGACTTATATGTCACAAGCACTATCACAGAAGCTCCAAAGCAGTAGTAAGTAGCATATAAACAAATTGAGTACAGCTATGTTCCAATAAAACTTTATTTATAAGAGTAGCCCACTGCTCCAGTCATTTTTCTGACTGACAAATATAGTATAGAAAAAAGATATTTAAACAATTAATATCATAAGTGTTCAATTATTAAAATAACATGTAGTTTGAACTAAACTACCCAGATCGACAGTATTTTTTCTTCTTTTGAGATGGTCTCACAAACTCCAGGCAGGCCCCACACTTGCTCTATAGCCCAGAATGACCTTGTCTGGCCCTCCTGCTTCCAGCTCCCAGGTGTTGGCTTCTAGGGACGTATCACATGTTCTGACTGTGGTATGCGGGCGGTCAAACATAGGGCCTCATGCGTATTAGGGGTGTGCTCCACCAATCCAGCTACGTTCCCAGCCAGGTTTGAGAAATGTCTGCTTCCAAGAGAACCACTACCCATAGTCCCTCTCTGTATTTAAAGTGTATTAATGTTCAAAATATGGCCTAAAATTATAAAAGATAGCTATGATTAATCTGAAAAGTCAAGCTCAAGGATATATTTTAAAATAACTAATGGATAGGATGAGCTTGGTCAGCATGGAAAAAGGAGTCAAAGCTGTGGATAGGATGCGTTCCAAGTCCAACTTCCCGTCACCAGGACGCCTTCTGCTCTTTGCTACCTTGTATTCTGCACTGTTCTGCTCCTCATCCTAAGGATCATCTGTAGCCCAGACTGGACTGGAATGATCATCTGTAGCCCAGGCTGGACTGGAATATGTGAGTCCTTCCTTGCCACCTAGGATATCCCATCATACATGACTTGTAAGCATCTTGGACACACCAACAAATCAACTGTTCCTGCTTCTAACTGGCTAAAAGAAAACCTTGAGTGCCACACAGCAAATGAATGCAATAGATTCCCCCCTTCGGAATGAGCTCTCAATGAGTAGTAACTGTCACAACAGCAGCTTTTTTACTGTCTCTGGCTTCCTGTCCACTCCAGTGAACACAGAGACGGACCAGGCCTCCCCCAAGGACTCTCTGCTGTTCCTCTCCTCTATTATTTTCCCCATTCGCTGTTCTAAAAGGTTTAGATGCAATAGCTTGTTTAATCCTGAGCCTCATGTGAATTTGAGAATACTTATATCCCTATCAAACATATATTCCAACCACTTTACTCTTCAGTGGCTACAGGGCCTATGGATACAGCACTAAGAAGTCTGCCTGCCTGCTCTTACAGGGTAGATCATCTAAGATTGAGAGAGACGGACTTGAATAGCACATGCGCAAGTGATTGATAAGAACAGGACTCTCGGGAGGGTTATATCTAGTCGGAGGGCACCAAAAGGAAATAAAGTCATTCTGCGCCACTTCAGATGGCCTATAAATATTGCATCCTCTGCTCCCCTTTACCCTCCCTCCCTCCCCTAACAGAGCTTACTTAGAACCAATGACACTTGCCAATGGCGTTTACCCCTCAAAGAGACAATGCCAACCACCTAGGATAAAGATTTGTATGCTCATGTGTTTAACATTTTCTCCCCAAACAAAAAGAGAGTGGAATGAAAGGCTAGAGCAGAATGACCATGTGGGCAGCTCTTCGCTCCCATGCTATCAGGAGGACAGAACGGCTGAAGGCTTGCTGGCACTCTGAAGGTATGCATGACCCACAATCACACACACAGCATCATGACACACAATCCACAGGAAAAGCCATGTGCTGCCCTACTCAGCAACCTTGCTCAGCCTGGGCACTGGCAGGACCCTGCACATATGCCACTCTGTAGGGTTGATTTTTTTCTGTCCCATATCCCCACACTTGTTCCCTTGTTTCCTCAGAAGATTCAAGCTATAAGGCAAATCACAGCCAGCAAGCTGGGGGGCTGGGATTGTTCCTCAGGGGTTGTCTAAGGTAAAAAGCCTTAGACTTAATCTCCAGCAACCTGTAATCTTAATTCACTCGCTAATTAAGACGTGGACAGGAAGCCAGTCTATGATGCTGTCATTACTACCCTGCTCTCTAGAACCCTAGAGTGACTGCTCGACGTGGTCCTCATCTTATAATTTCCATTCTGACCTTGGATGATCAGCCATTGCCCTGGCTGGAGCTTAGAAGTTCTCTGGCATCCACCGATGTAAGCTTCCCATGAATTTACATTATACGTCCAGCTGTTCAACCAAAAATTAAGGGAAATGCTGATCTCAGCTGTTTGAACTCATATGATAACATACACTTAAGTAAACACATACAACCCATTGTTTTTCTCTAGACCATGGCAGACATGGTTACCCATGGAAGTCTTAAATTAGCAGCATATGCCAACGGCATTTATTTACCTCTTTCATGAAATAAAACCCATGGCTGGTAAGGTGGCTGCCAAACCTGAGGACCCAAGTTTTATCTGTGGGACCTACAAGGTGGAAGGAAGGAAATGACTCCATCAAGATGCCCTCTGACCTCCACACACAGACACAAACACACATACACAATGGGAGTATACACACAAACACACAAAATAATAAAGAAATGTAATGTGTTTTTCTTTCCTTTTTTAAAAAAAAACAAAAAACAAACAAAAAAAACTCAAAAGGCAAAATAAGTTCATCCTATACTATGAATAAACTTTAAACCTTCAAGCTACTACAGCCCAGAGCCAACAATGTTAAGTACAAAAAGTGTAAAGTCGAATCAGATGCAAGTTAGCTTCCAATCAAGTACTCTTCAAAGGCCTACAGTAAACCGGTCATTCAGGTACCTCTGCCACATTCAGTTAAGCGTGAATCATCAGATTTTTATTTCTGCTTACCTCTGCCACGCGGTGAGTGGAACTAAACCGAGGCTGTGAGCCAGCCAAAACACAGTGCTGGTGGGTGGCATTGAGATCATCTGCAGACAAAAAAAGTGCAAAAAAGTATTAACGTTTATTAGTCAATACACACTGCTTAACTGGAACAAAAAGTCAACAGTAACTGTCGTATCGTCCCAGGAACAACGATCACCAGGGAGTTACCACTGGGATGACCACATAAATATTGCATGTGTATGTATAAAATGATTCATCCAATCCAGGGTTCTTATATATGTGTACAGATACATGTATCTTAAATAAATCCCCCACACCGGGATGCTATCAATAACATCCCAGGCTAGCCTCAGCAAGCGTGGCATATGGCCCACCACTGACATGGTTTTACGGTGAGCATCAACCACCGAGTTCTCTGTCTGTGGATTGAGCTGTCCTCTTTCACAGTTATAACTTTATCTGTAGCAGAAACCAGAATCCTTTTCAATTATTTAGAAATAAACATCTTTTATTCCAAGTTCCTTTTTTCTACCTAAATGAAGGTTTAATTTTGCCCTGACAATTAACCAATCAAGCATGTTGGGCTCTTGGGCCAGAATTCAAGCCTATGGATCATGACTTCAGAAAGGAAAAGATGGTGGTAATCCATTAGCTGAAGACAAATCACAAGTCAGGTTTCTGTGTATTCTAAAATGAATGCTACAGCCAGACAGTGTCTGTCACACTCACTTAGGGCATTATCACCTCATTTATTACACAGACAAGAACTGAATGGTGGGTGCCTTAAAGATGTAATCTCTACCAGATATGAAATATAGGCCTCTACCAGATATGAAGACAATGACTTCAACTACAAGGCTACCTCCACCAGGCCCCAGAGAGGTCAGAAAACACTCAGAGCTACTCTAAACATAGAAAGGAAACAAAATGACAAATGGAAGGCTTCAGCTCCCAGATACAGACACTCTGTATACCTCGCCACTTCACTAAACAACTGTTCAATACACCTCCCCTTACTGGAAACATCATGTCATTCAGCATGAAAAAAATCTGAAAAAATTAAAAGTATAGCTTGAAAGAATAAGCAAAATCTGCATCAATCAGATGTCGGATTCCTGGCTTGTACAGTGATTCTATTTTAACACTTGAGAAAATGCTATACAGTCTTCCATGGGGTCACGCCAGTTTCTCCACAAGCTTACCAACACTTGCTGGCTTCTGTCTTCCTTTCTTACCGCGGTGATACCAATTGGGTATGAAGTAATACAGAGCCTTTGACTTACACTTCCCAATGAGTAATCTTTTAAGAGCAGACTCAACTAGGCTGGCCAATCAAGACTGGTCACACACCTAAAGGTCTGAGGCCAAATCAAAAACTCTCAGAATAAAAAGGCAAAGCATTTGTGACCATGCAAAGCTGGCAGGACCACTTCTCTGACGTTCTAATGAGGATGGAGCTGCAGGAACAGAATGCAGCTCAGCAACTTCACATGCCATCAAGGTACCCAACCCTGGCACCTCAGATTCTCTATGTGTGAGAATCTAAACGAACGACAACTTCAGCACCCTCTTGTTGAAAAAGGAAATGTACCAATCCAGATTCTACAATGAATTGGGTCCCAACTAAAAGGAGGGAAAATTCTGAGAATAACTTGAGAAACTCACAATTCAGAAACAAAATCACCAAAAGATGGAATTATAAGATAGACCTTTCCCGTCATCTCGCCACCTTACTGAAGCCGATGTGATGCTATTCCATTCACCTGGGATACCCTCATGCACATCATGGAGAATATGAAAAGGCATTCGAAGAGTCAAAGAGCAGGGCATGAAAGAATGAGCAACATCAGAACCAGTCAGCTATGACAAGAATGTTAGAATTACCAGACCATTAATTTTTTAAAAACTGTGATTAATATACTAAAGATCTAAAGGGAAAAGTAGACAACATACAAGAGCAGATGGGCAACTTGAGCAAAGGGTGGGGATTCCGATCATCAAAGAGAGATGCTCACATCAAAACCCCACCAGAACCGCTGAGTGCTTCTGATGGGCTCATTAGCAAACAGGACATGACAGAGGGAAGATCTCAAAGCTCAAGATATGTTAATAGAAACTTCCTGAACTGAAAATCCCAAAGAGAAAAAATGGCTAGAAAAAGTAGACTATGGAAGAGCTAAGACGCAGCTATAAATGGTATAATATATGTATAATGGGAACACTGGAAGGGAAATACTGAAAGGAACAGAGGAAAATTAGAAGCAATGGTAAATTACAATCCGTAAGTCTCTATCACTCACCAACCCGCGGAAGCTCAGAAAACACGAAACAAAGGTAAGCGCCAGTAACAAAGCACTGCCCATACTCACTACGTCCTAGTCTGTTTTTATTTGTTTAGCCTTGGGGAGGCTGAGACTGAGGCCAGGGCATGCTACCATGTACTCCGCCACTGGGCACACCTCCACCTTGGCATATCACATTCAATTTCTGGAACTCAAAGGCAAAACATTTTGAATGAAGCCAGAAAGGAAAACAACTCATCTACTTGGGAACAAAGACAAAATCCCAAATCTGATCTCTCCTTAGAAACTGGTCAAGAAAGGAATGTGGGAATCTCAAAAATTCCTATCGGCAATGGAAGGGCAGCAGCCCAGCGCAATGCCACAGGACAGCACCCTCCAAATGCAAAGGACAATCCAGACTTTCCAGACAAATGCAAACCAAAATTACTCTTTAGGCTCACATCTCAACATTGCTCAGGTGGTCAGAAGAAAAACAGTGTGGGTATGGAACTCAGTCTCCAGAAACAAAGAAGACAGTTTCAGAAGGAAGAGTTAAAAGCTACAGGATTTTACACTTGTTCTCAGAGACAACAGTTTGTTACACACGTCTATGCAGGCTGCAATAAAAGACAGACAGGATGTAAATGACAGGACAGGAACCAGAGATACTTTGTGTTTTAGTGTACCTGATGAATTGCTAAGTTGTAGAGTGCTAATTAAGGACAGATCTGGAGTAGCTGCAAATACAGCTTACAAAGTCCAGGGCCAAGAAGAGAAGCAGCATCAGTGATATGTAGGAAAGAAAAACCGAGTCAAACAAACTATTCAAACCCACCAGTGGCAGAAGAGACGGGAAAAAGAACAAACAGGAAGTCCCACAAGCATGGCAGTTACTATTGCAGCTAGATCAGTGACTGGTCATCTAAACAGTCTGGAGCTTTCAGAGGATGGCCCTGAGACAATCCCGTTTGTGGCTGTGGGGGAAGATTGTTGAGGCTTAGCGAGGGAAGGTCGCCTGCCCAAGAGCGCTGGAGATGACGTGGGTGTGGTTCTACCCCAGCTATAAAAGTTGTACAAGAAAATCATCAGCCATACAGGTTCCTTCTTGAGTCTAGGATTTGGACAGTTAGTGTGAACTTCCTTCACTTCAGCTGCCTCACAGCTACAAATTCAATAGTTCCAAATTCCTAACCTTGAAGTTGTTGAGAAGGAGAAAGGGTAAGGAATGACCTTTAAGTTTTTGGTCCCTGTGTTGTTCCAGGCCTAATACAAGATGCCTCGGCTTGTATGCACAGTTAGCCCTGGGTTTTAGGTTTGCCTCTTGGATATGAAACCTGAAGACTGTTTCTGGATTTCATTGAAAAAGTTGAAAACATAATAGTTGAAAAAGTAAAGCCGAACGAAATGTTGTCAATAATAAACTCAATCTAAGTATAAGATCATGATAATATTGGCTTCTGAAGTTTTAGCCTAAAAAACAACATTTTAATTATTATAGAAATGTCTACAAGTAATTTCATAACTTATTAATTCTGCATTTAATTTTGACATGTTTCTCATAATTCACCATTGTATATAATACTGTGATAGATATCCCACAGAACATACATATTTTGGTCAATATAAATTCCTAGAAATAAGTTTACTAGATAAAATTTTATGCACAATTTATACTTTGGTACTTGTAGGTAAACCGTTAGAAGTTCTGTACTGATTTGTACTGTTATATGGAACATTTCTCTAAAATTCTCTAACAATTAAATTTTATTATTTAAAAAAAAAGAAACACAAAATAAGTAAAAAACACATCGAAGTAAAGGAATGGAGCAAGTATGCTGTGCTACATTAGTCAGGAGAAAACCAGGAGAAAGCAGGGTTTAGGGTAGCCTGGGCTCTGGATTTGCAGAGGGATGGACCCTTATAACCATCTTGATAACAATCTTGTTTGCTCTGCATAAGGTTTTATCAAATGTAGAGTTGATCACTGCTATGGTTACAAGGGGCTAGAACAGTAAACAGAAATCGGATTTGGAGAAATAATTCATAATCACATGCTGGATAATATGTAATATCAAAAAAGGCAGCTAATGTGGCTATACTCATCAGAGAGCGGACTTCAGGACAAAACAGGAGGACTTTATGATTATAAACCCTTTGGTTCCCTGGGAAAATCTAAAAATCCTTAATGTACCTGACTGCAGAACTTCAAACTACGTAAGAAAAATCTGATAGAACTATGAGGATTATAGATGAACACATTCCTCTGTCCAAACAGGAAAGCCACAGTGGACAGAGTGGACAGAGTCATCAGGGAAAGCACTGAACTCAATAGCACGATCAAGCGAGTATACCTGACATCCAGACTGGTTCACTCAACAACAGAATATGCATTCCTACTATGCGCACATGAAACAGACTCCAAGGGAGACCAGAGTATGGACCAGCTTATGCACATTAGTACATTTAAAACAACTAGAACTATGTCATATCTGCCCTCAGACCACAATGAAATCGATAGCAGCAACAATAAAATCATTAATGGAAAGACAACTATAAAAATTCTCTAACACTTTGAGAATGAAGAATATATTTCCACATAAGTCACAGAAAAAGAATCTCCTGAAAAATTACAAAAGAATATGAATTAAATAAAAATAAAACTATACAGACTTTTTCTGTCATTGTGACAAAACATCTCAGAAGGTCATCTAAGAGGAGGAAGGTCAGAGGTCAGCTAAGAGAAGGAAGGTAAATGACGGCTGGCTGGCACCGCCATTTTTAGGCATTGGCAAGGAATATGCAAGCGAAGAAGAGCAGTGGAGGAAGCTGTTCACGTCATCATGGCCATGAACAGAAAGGGGCCGGGGCAAGACAACCCCTCCAACAATGGCCCCACCCCTGCCCCACCTTGTGACCTCCATTCTCCAGCTGTGTTTCAGATAGGAACTCGTCGATGGGTTAAAGCATGGGTGCTTTCATCTCCGTATGGTGATGACCAGCAGCACTCTGTGGGACCAAGCTTTCAAAACCAGGCTCTGGGGGAAGCATTTCCTGTCTACACCAAAGCAAGTCACCTAAGCGTGCTCAATGCCCTGTAAACTTCCTGCAGAAAAGGTCCTAGCAGCAAATCAAATATTTAAAAAAGAAGAAAACTCTGAAATCAATAACCTGAGCTTTCATATCTGAAAACTGGGAAAAGGAGAGTAAGCTGATCCAGCATGAACATAAGAAAACAAGTGAAATTAGTGAAATAAAAATAGAGAACAGGGGAGTATGTTCAAAGGGCAACATATTCTCAATTCTTATGTATTATATATATATATCTCCTATTACAGATGGTTGTGAGCCACCATGTGGTTGCTGGGAATTGAACTCAGGACCTCTGGAAGAGCAGTCAGTGCTCTTAACCACTGAGCCATCTCTCCTGCCCCATAATATATTCTTATATGAAAATGTTCTTATGTAAAAATACAAATGACAATGGATATATCCAAAGAAAAATTAAATTATGCTTTTAAAAATGAAACCAATAGAATCTATGAAGGCAAAAGTTGGTTTAGCCAAAACATTATCAGTAAGACTCTATCAATAAGAAGATGCAAATGACTAATATCAGAAATTAATGAGCTGACATCACTACAGATACCAGACATTAAAAAATAATAAATGAATGCCACAACTATTTCTATTCTCTAAATTTGATAACAAAGGTTAACTGGATCACTTTCTTGAAAAGTATAATATGCTAGATTTCACATACAAATAGACAATATAAATCTACAATATAAACAACTCCATCTCTCTTAACTAAATAGACAATAACCTTTAAGACCCAAAAGCAACTTATATAAACAATATTCACATTGTAGCCCATCAGACATTGATGGGAGAGAGCTTAGCAGCCTCTGTAAGGCGGTGAAGTGTGAACTCATTCCAGGGCCTTTCCCTGAGGCCAAACTCGGAAAACAGCACCAGAAAACCAAAGTGCAACTTCTCAGCAGCACATGGGTAAAACTTCTCCAAAGATGCTCAGCAAAGTGAATTTAACAGCATCCTAAAAGAATTGTTCATTGTGGCCAAGTGGGATGAAGACAGCTTCTACATCTGAAAACCGTTGATTCAATGCATCTGATCAAAAAGCTACGGTGACATGTCAATCCATGTTTACTGATCGTAGTGAATGAACCTGCAGTGTGGGGAGTCGCAAATGAGCGGGGCTGTGCATACATGGGGCAGGAATCGTTTCTGCAGTTTTGTTAAGAATCTAAAACGGTTCGATGGAACCTCACTGACAACTGGACTGAATTAAGAATCATCTAGGAGAGTGAGGCACACTTCTGGCTGTGTCTGAGAAGACAGTTCAGAGAGGAATAGCTAACTGAAGGGCAAAGACAGATGCTGAGTGTGGGGGCAGTATCCCACACATAGGACTCTGAACAGAATGAAACAAGAGAAAGTGAGCTGGTTAAACAACAGCATTCATTTCTCTCTGCTTCCTGATCCATCAGGATGAGAGGAAGCTCAGTCAAAACTTCTACCACCATGAACCTTAGAATACCCCAAAGTGGGCTGCACCCTCCAATGATAAGAAACCCTTCACTCACACACACACACACACACACACACACACACACACACACACACACACACACACACACACTCTCTCTGAGAAGTGCTGAACAAGGTGGGGAACAAACAGTGCATTCATTTTGAGTGTACACAAATGCAGAGGCAGGAGCAGGATGCTGGTAGCTTCCTTGATCACTCTCCACCTTGATGCCTTGAGGTCTCAATCAGTGAACTAGGTCTCGCACTGACCCAGAAGCCCACCTTTTCAGCTAGACTGGCTGGCTAGCAAGCTCTCAGGATCTGCTGTTCCATGATAGCTCTTCTTGGTTGCCAACCAGACTATATCTGAAATAACTAAAATCCAAGAGGCTGGGCGCCCCTGTGAGGGATTATTTTTTCCAGAAGAACCACTTCTAACCTGAATTTTTGAGGTGTGAAGATCCAACTTTAATCTGGACCACACCTACTCCTGGGGGCCCATATAAAGGACATGGAAAAAGAAACCTTTTATCCTCTGCCTGCTTCTTCAGGGTTCTAATGCATATTGAAGGGCAGCTGAGACATCCAGCCTCATGAAATGAATGACTCCTAGATTCTTTGACCTTTGTTTGTAGGGAATGTGTGAGTGTGTGAGTGTGTGTGTGTGTGTGTGTGTGTGTGTGTGTGTGTGTGTGTGTGTGTTTTGTGGAGATATTGACAGAATATTTTCTTTCTATCAGTTCTGATCCCCTAAAGACCCCTAATACAATTCTCCAATACTAACGTTGCAGCACACACAGCTATACTTAACATTAAAGCCCAATGACTCATATCCTCGTGCCTAAAGAGCAAGTATTCTTATCCAATGAGCCATCTCTTTAGCTCTGGAAAATTCTAAGACTGCCTGGTTCATCATCTTGATGTCACCAATATGTAGTCATTTAAGTACATAAAGTTATTCTTCCATAAAGTTATTCTTCAGTAACAAAGAAAAACTTCTATGTGTAGTACTTCATTTAAAAACAGGATGAACAACTACCCGCATACATATCCACACGTGCTCTCTGCCTCTTACCATGTAGCACCTCAGAACCTGGCACTATCTCAGGACTCCACCAGCAAGAACACTCATTACCAGATATGATCCCATGATCTTGGATGTTTGAGATAAAATAACCCTCAACTTTATAAGGTCAGCCTGCCTTGAGTATTTCATTATAGTAACGACAACTATCAGAAGAATGAAAATAAGCAAGAGCTGACACTGGGAAACTCGTAGTAGGTCATATGGAAGTTGCTAGTGACCTGTACTACACTGAGAGAGGTGACAAAGAGAGCCTGGATTATAGAATGCTTCAGTGAAGGACTACAGAACCTCAGTGCATTGAGTAAGTTACGTGGAAAAGACAATAGAATTCAGATCAACTCTCCAGGCTTCAAGGAAAAACTGAATGAAAGTGAATACTTCAAAAAACATTAGAATATGCTACAAGCAACAGTAGAAAACACCAATAAATTAAATGAAACATCTATGGTATGCCTGGACCTATAAGTACAGGCATAAACACAGCAGTACAAAGGACCAAAGCCAATCCAATTGTGCGGGCATGCAGTCAAGCCTGACAAGGAGGGTTGAACCTTTTCTCCTCAAGGTGCCATCTCTGAGGCCTATGGACACACTGAAGCATTTGGTGGAGGCTCTCTGAAGCATCTCTCCTCACCATTTGCCTAAAGGAATCAGAATCAAGCAGAGGAATGAAAAGCAGGGGACAGAGGGGTCCAGAGGCCAGACTTTAGGAAAGAAATTCAAGTCTCGAAGAAATCCACAGATGCTGTGTATCTACTCAAAGGCCTTCTTACTGCTGCAACTATAAACACCAGGACCCACAGACAACATTAATATCAGGACCCAAAGGCATCATTAACAGACATTATTTGTTAAATGCTCTGTTTCACTAAGTGGTAGTGAGTCAACTGGTGAACACCCTACTGAGAAGTTATTTGGTGGGTGAACCTTTATATCTTTTGCAATTCTCCAATCAAATAATCCTTTTGAAAATGCTTTCAAATGCCTTTAATTCTTTGTGACATTTTTGAGTGGGGAACCTTGAATTTTCATTGTAGAACTAATTTTTCTAAAACTCTTATGTCTATAAAAGTGGCTTAATGTTTGTGAATTGAACATCTCATAGGGTACATACACTAAGACAGCCCTCATTTCAAAGTCTCTTCTTAAGAAACTGTAGAAACACTAAACACAAGTGGATTTGTTGGGGCTATCTGAGGATATCTAAAAAAAATTACCTCTGCCTACAGCTAGAATAAGGGTTTACACATCGTTCAACAAAACAACAATACAAAAAACAGCGTGGCTATGGGTAAAGAGTGCCCTCGGTGCATGAAACCTCACCCCATATATAAAACGCACACACACAGAAGTGTAATGGGCAACCAATCTGGGTTTTAGCATGGACAGCCCCACACCCTGGGACTCCTTGCCCCTGTGGAAGCCAAGACAGGTAGTCACCCTAAATCTGCCCAGACCCTGACTTCCTGGGTTTTGTCATTCAGTGAGTCACGGGGGCAACTCAACCCAAATTTCTTAAAGTAACTATCAAGGAGCTTGGCTCCCGCACTCCTGAAGTCAGTGGGTTGAAGAGTGAAATCCAATCTCCCTGGGCACCCAAGCACTGAGGCTCTTCACTGGCGCTCACCTGTCCTTTCTCATCTCTCAGTCTTAATATTTATGACCTGACTTTTTCCCTCCATGTTGGGACACCCTTGAGTGAGAACATTTTCAGAACTGAATAGCTGATAAGAGGAGGAAGGGAAGCTCCGACAAAGACACTGGCTGCCCCATTCCCAGACAATCTTCGGGGGAAGATAAAAGCACCATAAGCCCTTGCAGCACCATGCATTAAGAAAAGGGGCTCGATACTCCAGAAGCAGTGTCTGGCTAGAAAAGAGATGGGTGGAATTTGATTACATAAGGGCAAAGGCGGTGGCTGCATGGCTGTCTCTAAGAGCAGCCTGCCTAATAAATAAATATGCACTCAGATCCCAGGAGGAGGGCCCACCCTCTGCCACAGAGCCTGGGAGCTACAGGTGCTCAGAGGCCAAGGCTGTTGCCACAGAGATGCTGTGTGCACACAACCACCTGTGCTCAGATGTTGAGATGTCGATATTGCTAACTGTGCTCTGAGAAGGAGGCCAGGCCAGGCTGGATTGAGGACTTAGAAGAAGCCGTGCTACAGTGAGTAGCATCTGCTCATACTGCAAGCATCCCTGCATAGAAGACACAGACGTCATGGAGCATGCTCCAGTTTACCAAGCTGCTGTCGTGGCTGTAGGAACACATCTGGCCAGAAAGTTGTCTCAGTCTCCCACAGACAAATCACCAGGAGCCAATAGTAGCCCTCTTTGTATAAGGATGAACAGATAAGAAATCACTAATTTAGGTAAAAATACTGCAGTTCAAAGAAACGGAACCACATTGACTGTCAGAGCCTCTGAAAACAGGCTAAAGGTGAGAAAGGCATGCTAGAAAATACTCAACTTCCTTAGAAGACACTGGATTCTAGAAGATGCTGCAGTTGTTGGAAGGCCCAATGTATCCCATGAGACTGGTGAAGACTGCAGGCTGGCGTTTGTTTTGTTATTAACTAGAACTGTTCCATTGAAAACCACAGCTGACATGAATGGCAGAGGGCTTGCTGAAGGAAAAAAAAAATGAACCTACAGAAGTAGATGAGTGAGCTGAAGAGATTCCTCTGGAACTCAGAAGGAAATGAAAGGCAGACAGGGAAGAGACACTGCACAACAAAGAACGCAATTACTGAAACCAGGGAAAGGAAGCAGAGAAAAAAGAAGAATCATCAAAACAGTGACGCGCCTGCTTCCCAAGTTGTGAAAAGACCCGAGTGTTTATAGTACAAAACATTTGACCGAGGACTGAAATACAGTCTGCCAAAACTTAAATATAAAACATTATGGCTCGCATCTACGTTTAATCCCAGAATACAGGAGACAGAGGCAAGTGGATCTCTATGAGTTTGAGGCCAGCCTGGTCTACATTTGGAGTTCCAGGCCAGTCAAGGTTACATGGCAAGACAATATCTCAAAAAAAAAAAAAAAAAAAACAACAACAACAACAACAAAATTGCAAATGCTTTGCTGGTCAAACTTGTCAACTACATTAGAATTAAAATTGCCAGTGTGGGCTGGAGAGATAGCTCAGCGGTTAAGAGCACTGACTGCACTTCCAGAGGTCCTGAGTTCAATTCCCAGCAACCACATGGTGGTGCACACCCATCTGTAATAGGATCTGATGCCCTCTTCTGGTGTGTCTGAAGACAGCTACAAATGTGCTCATATACATAAAAAATAAATAAATAAAATCGCCAGGGAAATACACCTTGGGATAGGTCTATGAGGGTGTTTCCTGAAAGGTCTAACTGAGGAGGAAGACCTACCTGGGAATCAGACACCACCATCCCGCTGGCTGGGGTCTTGGAGTATGAAACAGGAAAAGCAAGCTGGGTACCAACAGCATTCACACCCGCTTCCTGACTGCAGATACAATGTGATCCATAACCTCGAACACCTGTGTAGCCATGTCTCTGAGCCATGATGGACTCTACCCTCAAACTGGGAGCCATAATAAACCACTCCTTAAGCTGCCTTGCCATATTCGGCCACAGTAATGAGAAAATCACTAACACAAATGCCACAACACTGCCGTGTTCACTACAGGCTGCGGTGTACGCTGGGACGGTTAGAAGAACTCCATCTTGCTGTTCTTCCACAAGAAGATTGCATTGGCTATTCAAGGTCTTTGGTGGTTTCATAGAAATGTCAGTAACTTTTTTGTTTTAGTCCTGCAAAAAGAGTTACTGAAATTCTTGATAGGAATTTCAGAAAATGCTAATTCATTTGGTGGTAATACGGACATATTGACAGAATTGGTTCTTCTAATCCGTGAACATGGGCTGCCCATCCACTTATTTGTGTTTTCAATTCTTTCAACGGTGTTTTGCAGTACTTGGTGTTCAGAACGCTCACGTTCTTGGTTAAACTTATCCTTTCATAATTTTTTAGTATAATTGTAACTGGGATTGTCTATTTTGTATATAACTGCAACTAATTTTTTTATACCTATAGCTTGCATTCTTTACTGCATTTATTAGTTCTAATTTTTTTTTTTTTTTTTTTTTTTTTTGCATTCTCTTCTTAGGTATCTCATATCCAGCATCATCTGCAGTCACAGGCTGCTTTACTATTACCTTTCCATTTTGAAAGTTTTACATTTCTTTATTTTGCCTAACTGCAACATCAAGTACCATGCTGATTACAAGTGCTAACAGTGGGCAGCCCTGTCTTGACATGTGTGTGCAGTATTCACACGTATGACGCTGAATGTTGAGTCTGTCGAATGGTTTTCTGCATGTTACAATCATCACAGGATTTGTCCTTTTATTCTATTAATGTAATGCACAGCAGTATTCAGTATGCACAGGCGAGGCTACCCTACCCACAACAGTATTCAATATGCACAGGCGAGGCTATCCTACCCACTGTGGATAAATACCAGTAGATCTTGATAGGTGACCTTTTGTTCTCTGTGTTCCTTAGAGATGCTAGGTCTGCCTTTCTCTGCTGTTGGGATCATGACTGAAGATCATGATGGATTCATAACCCACATCTGGAAACATTCTTTCCTCTTCTGTTTCCTAGATTTTTAGAAGGATTGTCATAGGTTTTTTAAAGGTTTGGTGTTAAGCTGGGCAAAGCCCTCGGGACCTCAGCCTTTCTCTGTGGAGAGGCTGTGATTACTGGTCCATAATCATCACTACACGTCTGTTGGTGCTGGTTCTCTTTTTCATCACGAGTCTCCCTCAGTAATGGTATGTGTCTAGGAATGTGTCCCTTTACCTAGATTACTAAGTTGGTTGAGAGAAGGCAGCTATTGACAGCAATCTCTTAAGATCTATTTCAAGCTGTGATATAAGTTGTTACGATTTTGCCATCATTCTATTTCTCTGCTCTTTTTCTTTATTTTTCTTAATCCAGCTAAATAAACACTTGTTAATTTTGCTGAACTATTGTCTTTCTGGTCTCCATTTCACTTAATTCTCTTCTGTTCTTTGCTCCTTCCATCTTTCATATAGTTTGAAACCTGTGTTTTTTTTTTCTTTTCTCCTAGTTTCTTGAGATAGAAACTCAGGTTGTTTACTTGTGGTCTTTCCCCGAACTTATTCTGAGCGTCCATTATTATGAACTCCCCTCTGCAAGGTGCTTTTGTTGAACCTCAAAAGTCCTGGTATTTTTGTTTCCATTCTCATTATTCTAAATGTTTTTAGTTCCTTTTTGATTTCATTTTGAAGAAACCGATTTTTGAGGCATTCTGAAATTCCAGGATGTGTGCATTTTATAGTATGCCTCCTGTCACTGATATTTCTGCATTTGCATCATTGTGGTAAAGAAGAAAACACTGGCTTCTTAAAATTGTCAATACTTGCTTTGTGGTAAAACATATTATCTAATCTGGGGAATGCTAGATGTGCACTGTGAGCCCTGCTTCTGGACGGGCTGCTCCAGACCTGTTCCAGACATGATTGTTCAAGCCTGTGGTTCCTTTATTGATTTCCTGTCTCTGATCTATTACTGAAAGTAGAGAGCTGAGCTCTCCTGCTATTGTATGTATATTGCTAAATACTCCTCCTCTCAGTTCTCACACCTGCTTCGTGTACTGAGGCACTCCAGGTTCAGGAATGTCTATTTACAACAACTCCATGTAGAAAGGCTTACCAACTTCTTGTTATTATATATGACCTGTGCATCTCAGGAATCTGTGACATAAACACTCACTTGTCTGACATAATTATTGTCACCTTTGCCTTCCACTGCTACCTTGCATGGTACTTCTTTTGCTACCCATTCATTTTCAGAGGGGTATCTGGCTAAGGCAAATTTCTGGTAGGCAGCACAGAGAGCAATCTTCCCTTAGCTCCGGTTTGATTTTCTGCTGTCTCAGTCATTCACACTGACTCAACTCAGCAGCCACCATCTAGATTATCATGACTGAGCAGCCATGCTTCTCTTTCCTGCTTCTCATCATGGAAGCACCGGGTCACACCTCGGCATAAGCGGAGGAGTACACTCTGAGGTCTTTGGAGGAAATCCACATACACAGAACTTTATTATGATAAATTATAGTGGTTCTGTAAGTCTAGTATATTAATCAGAACTTTTACTCAGAATAATTATAGTTATTCTATTATAGCTATTACTATTAATTTCCTATACCAACCTAATAAATTAAAGCATCATAAATTCACATGTATAGGAAAAAAAATCAGGTTTAGCACACTGATGGTTTCAGGCATCCACTGGGCCTCCTGGCTGTGTGACTAAGGGAGAGCTGTAGTTGGGCCCTGTTTGGGAATCCATGCAGCAGTTCTGTAACTGGACATGATCAGAGACCTGAATCCATTCACTTACTGCCATTTTTCACTGCTTTATGTTAGCCTTTGTGCTTGCCTCCTCTTGTTCTGGCCTCTACACTATAGTCACTAGTCGACAGCGACACACTCTGACTCCTTTGTCTTTGCCCTTTGTGTATTCACTACATGTTTTCTAGTTACTAGGAGGCCTGTGTAATTTACAGCAAGAACAGTCCAGTTTAGTTAAGCTAATAACACACCTCAAGAACACTGCCTTAGTCTTTCCACTCACATTTTGCGCTTGTCAGTTTAGAGCCTTCATAGTGGCTGTCCATTAGTATAGCCAGCAATACTGGGTTCTAATACTATGTCTCTGAATTTTTATGAGTTATTTATGTAACACAATTACTTTATAAGAGAATTTTGAATTAGTTTTTGAATGCCTATATCTTTTGTTTAGGAAAGAATTCTCTAAGGAGAATTCTTATTCTGAAAGACAGCCTTGTCATGTATAGTACTATTTATTGGCAGATTTTCTCCGCAAAACTTTAAATATATCATTCTTCAAGTTCTTTTTTTGTTTTCTAAGACATCACTAATTTCTAAGTGGGCTGGTCTGCATCTTGGTCAATAGATAGTTCATCTGAGCCCTGGCTCCTCAGGAGCAAGCCTGGACTATGGGTTTATAATATGGGTGTCTGACCTGCGTTTATGTGAACTAGCCTGGAACCTGGATCAGTAGATGTAGGTCAGAAGGCCTGGCTCACACGCACCACACTAGCTCTAAGAGAGTCTGTGGAAGTGGTCTTAGGCCTTGAGTCCAGTTGCCCAGATATGGCCCATATATGTGGAACACAAATAGTGCAAAGAAGCCAACACTGGACCTGACCCAGAGTCTATGTTCACCAAGACAAACCAAGATCCTGGGTCTCTGCAGGCCAGATAGAAGCCTGGGCCAATATCCAATGGGCCTGATACTGGGCAGACTTGGCACTTCAGGCCAGAGTTCCTTGGGGTGGGTCTGCTGCTATGTCTGCAACAAGCCAGATACCCACTTCACTCTCTACTCTTGCAGAGTCTGCCCGCCCCCCCAGTTCTGAATGGCTCCGCATGAGGGAGGGGTGACAGAGAAACTGAAGAGCCCTTCTTATGCTTTCCTTGTTTCTTTTTTCTGTGCTCCACTTAGATGCTGGAATCTCTCCTCTAGATTACCTAGTTGCTATGAAGGCAGTCTTCATACAGAGATAATTGTTCAAATGACGTTCCAATGACAGGCTTGGTGCTGAAAACTCCTATTTCACCATGTTGTTTGAGTGTAAAAGATTAATTTTATAGTCATTTAAAAAATGTTACCAAGGAATATTCAATAAGAGAAATACTGAAGATATGACAACACTGGGAACTAAACGAAATGCAAATATTGGAGTGATATATATTTACTTCCTAAAAAAAATTAAAAACCACTATCAAATGTAGGAAAAATACAAGGAGAATTTAAATAAATGTTATAAATATTATTGCTAGTTTACATATTCTCACAGTTTATAAATTCCCCACAATGAGTATGGCTCATACATTATTAATTTCCCAATACCATTATTCTTTTCTCTAAAATTCAGATACATCATGTTTGAAGGATACACATGGAAATGTTCAACGGAGAGGTATTCGTTACCTTAAAAGATAAAAACGGCATGGTGAAGCCTAGCCAGTGAAGCCTAGGCTGTCAACGTACCCAGCACTGGAGTGCCCGCCTGGTACTGCAAGGCCCTGGCTTCCATCCCTAGCCACACAAAACGACCACACAAGACGGGAGCAGGGGTGCTCACCTCTGTCCCCTTGTTTGAAATTAACTTGTGGAATGTTTGCTTTGTTGTTGCATTTTAAAGAGAATAGAGCCTTGAGGTTAATAATCCATTGCTGCTCTCTAAATCTGTGTAGAGATCATTAATCCCACTTTGGCAGGAGCTCCCTCCTCACTCTCCTCTTCCAAGCTGCGAGCCCTCCCACAGCACTGAGGGCAGAGGGGCTTGGAGAGACCAAAGGTAAGAAGAGACAAGGTGGACTAACAGAAATGTGAATGAAGTTGTCTTTGCTTTCCTCCTGTTTGGATAGAGCCAGCACTCCTGTCTACTAGTCAAGTAACATGCGAAGTGAGAACGTCCCAAATTCAGTTAATGACTGCAGAAGAGCAGCCCTAGACAACTCGACTTCTGTGCTTTCACACGCTTTCTGACCTTCTAACTCCGGTCTTGCATCCATTTTTTTTAATAGTAGTTGAAGAATATGTAAACTGGTAAAAACATATTTGTAACTAGTTGACTTAAATTCTTCTTGCATTTTCCTCCATTTGATAACATGTTTATTTTTTTAGGAAGTGAATATATTATTGCAATGGTTTTTTTAATCTCATCTAGTTACCAGTGCTTTCAATCCTCCATAATCATATAATCTTTTACATTCAAACAAGATGATAAAATAGTTTTAAGATGTACTGAAGGAAAAATCAGAAATCTAAAAAATTAGAGAGGGTAATTTCTCTAAATTATGTACTAAGTTTCCTCTATTGAACAAGCCTTTTAAGTGCTATATAGTTCACAAATAATCACATATATTCATATATACAAAACACACACATACACATGCACACAATTTTTCCTAGTCAGGAATGATCAAATATTTCATTTTACCTTAATGACCAAGACATATCATTATAAAATAAAAATAAAGCCAATCTTGGTTTTACTCATTCATGGAAATTTGTACAGTGTGCACGCGTGTATGCACACACACACACACACACACACACACACACACACACACGGTTTCTGGTACTGGAAACCTAGGCAACTTCCCAGTCTCATGAGGTCATGGGTCTTGAAGGAGAACCTACAACTGTCACTTGACTAAATCAGCATAATTCCTAAGTAGATTCTAAATACTTCCACCCACAGGTAAGTGTAGGTCTCTTTGCAACAGACGGAGACCATTGCTGTAAAGCACAAGCAATCAATAAGCAGACCACAGGGGACAGTGTGAAGCCCAGCCCCGCCTGACCCACCTACAGCACAAGTGCTGCACCTAAAGCTCAGGGGCCATCTCAGAAGAAGGGTCAGGAAGACTGTATGAGACAGAGGACCACGACATATGCTGTGAGACTGAAATGTCAATAAATGACTCCCATGAAGTGTCGTCAGCATGCCTGCCCAAACAAGCCCAGGACAAGAACAACAGACAACTCAGAAGGAGACCATCTCACGGGTCATCTCATGACTCACTCGCTAGTCAATAACTGCTTATTAAGCACGTACCATTTCCAACTTACTCTGTCGAGGCTTACAGACTAGATAAAGATAAAACACTTCTCGCTCTTGGGAATCTAAACCACAGTCATCCTCAGAACAGTCCAGGGAAGAGAAACTCAAGGCCTGGGATTACATAATTCATAGAGAAACCATGAAGAGCTTTGCTTTGCATTTAAATACAAAATGCACTGTTGCCTTGAGGACAAAAACAAAGTGCCACAGGTCTCTAAAGCTCGTTTCTGTTTAAAATCTTTACTGAGATCAAACTCACCCCGAATACAATTCTCCCACTTAAAGATTACGGCTGAATGTGTTTTAACATCCGTAAGTTGTGTGACAATCACAAACTACTTTCAGAGCATTTTTCCTTTCAAAAGGAGTCCTGGGGCCTGGGAAGATGGCTCAGTGGTCGAGAACACTTTAAACAAGTATGAAGATTTGAGTTCAAATGTCACGTGAGTACAGAATTCACAAGAGAAATCTGGTGCTGTAAGGTATGCCAGTAACCCCAGCCCTGGGGGAGGGCGGATTGGGAAGGCCGCTGGCCACCAGCCTAGCTCCAAGACTTAAGTAAGGCAGGGGTAGAGGAGGAGACTTGCCATCCTCTACATTGGCATCTACACACACGTGAGCACACGCCACCTACACGTACATATCCCACACTCACACACATACATTTTTAAGAAGGGAACGCTGTACACATCAGCAGTTAATCTCGATCATAGTCCTCTGTGCCTGGGAGTCAGAGCAAAATAACCACTTCCTGATGATGGTGTAATAGGGAGTCAACACAGGACAAAAAGGTTTCCAGCACAGGGCCTGTCCCTCACTGGACACCCATCACATGCACAGGAGGTAAAATTCAAGAGAGACACCAATGAGTCTGAAAGTGTCAGAGAGAAGAATACCCTTTCAAAAACCGAAGAGCACATGTGGTTTTCTGTCCACAAGGCATGGTTCTCTCCCAAGCTCTCCTGAATACCAGGAAACAGGAAAGCACATGTGTGAAAATCTCAGCCTCTGGCCAGACGTGAGAGAGTGAAAGTTCAGGAGACACCTCACCCAGGCACGAAACCCATCAGTGACCGCAGGCTCTGTCACTACTGAGATGAGACCACCAGCCCACGTTCGTATGAGACACGCAGCTAGAACCGTCCTGCCAGGTTTCCTCCTTTCAGAGTGCACACACACAAGACAGGTGCTCATTTGGCTGCTCAAGTGCTTTCCACTGAAATGACAACTCCTCGCGCTCACAGGCTGCGGCCGCCAGTTAGAATTTATTACTGTTTCCCTTATTCCCCTGCCTCGGCAGAAAGTAGAACATAGCACCTACATCTCAAGGCCCGTGAGAGGTAATAAAGTATAATTATTTTGAATTTATGATTAAGCCATAAATTATGTGTGCTTTTTTACTTCAGCTGGTCACTTAGAGGCTGGGGGAGGAAGGGAATGGGGTCAAAAGCTCATGACAAAAGCCTTTTGCTTTGAATGAAATGTCTAAATCTGAGCCGGGCCGAGGAACACCTGAAGGATTTACAAAGATACTACAGTCTCCAAGTTACATCCCGAGGGAGCCCCCAGTCAGGCTGAGTTAAATCCTAGCAACCTCTGTTATTCCCGCCCACAGGGCGATAGCCTCCAACAAGAGTGCCCATGTTGCCTCGAAACCCAGGAGCAGGCGCCACACTTCAGGTTACACCACATCAAATGTTCGCTGTGCTCTGGCCTTGCTGCTGCTAAGCCACAAGTATTTCATACCTGGGGAAATAAATCTAAAAAAAATGGCCAGCCTCCATAAGTAAAGGCAGCCTTAAACAAAGTAATACTGCTCCATTCAGCAATGGCCAGATGCTAGCTCCTGTCACCTTCCAGAGCCAACTGGTGAGATTTACCGCTCCTGGAGTTACTGTGTGAGGCCACAGAAATATGCGTAAGGACGTGAGCTGTGAAGCCCACAGAACTAGGGGCCTGAGGCAGGAGAATTGTCTACATTCAGCTGTTCTTCCTCTGCCCTGCCTCTTTGGGTCTCCAGTGCACCATGGCCCTGGACCCAGTCTCTGCAGTAAGTCCCCGTACTAAGTGCAGCCTGCAGACAGAGCACAGGCCCACGCACCTAACCCGACTCCTAACAGGATCAGAAACAAGGCAGAGGGAAGCTCTCATTTTACACTGGACCAAGACTGAGAGATGTGCGGACATCATGGGGCTGTGGATGGTGGAGGGAGCCTGGAACCTGCTCACTCCCTCTAAACACAGCGAGGGGAAATTAGACCCAACAAAGCCGGGCATTTTGATTTTTCTACTGCCTCATTCTGCTTTGGCCAAGGATTTCAGTTCTGGAATTTGACAACTAAGGTTTTGAAATAGCTGGTTATCATACGAACACCAGACAGTTTAAAGTGAAATTCAGCTGGACTTAAGTCATAAAAGAGATGAGACCAGCCATGACCAGAGACATTTAAGACATCATGAAGACACATCAAGGGGGACGGGGACCAGCAGAGGTCTCAATGTTTATTCACCTTTGTCTCCAAACATCCCTCCTCCACGCCCAGCTCCTGGTTAATGAACAGAATTTAGTTGCTGTCCCTTGAACTGTATAATCTGCTCCACAAAAAGCAAACCCAGTTTGTCTCCAAGCGCTCCCAAGCCTCTAACTCCCTGGCTACAAGCAGTCTATGGAAAACAGCTGTGACCGAGTAAATCACCCGCCCTGAGAAACACCAGAGTGATGGAGGTTTTTTTTTTTTTTTCTTTCCTCCTCTAAGTGTGTTTTGAAGTCCTGGTTGGAAAATTAGTGAAAATTGTAAATCTGTTTGCAAATCTGGTCTTGTCTAACTCTGAGATTAGGGCAAAGATTCCAATTTAAAAGTAAAACCATGACAACCCCATGAAGTGTGTCCTCAGGCACTGCCAACAGGCTCTCGCTCACGCCCACGGCAGCGGATTTATTACAGGCACCCGACACATTCCCCATCAGACACCCCTGGAGTATTCACTTGAGACAGTGGGGTTCAGTCTGTACTTCCTCTGCAGACCAATATATTATTATAAATTGAGCTAAACTGTTTCCTTTTTGTAAGTGCTGTGAAGTTCAGGCTTCAGTTATCAGCATAGGCACAGCCATGGGGTTCCTTATTTGGACTTTTAAAAGCTAATGTGAAAGGGCAAAGCTATACAACAGTTGCATATGTGTGTGTGTGTGTGTGTGTGTGTGTGTGTGTGTGTGTGTGTGTGTGTGTGTGTGTGCGTGTGTGTGTGTATATATATAATATATATATATATATGTTTTTAATTATGAGGTTTTTAAATAGGAGTTTTAGTTTATAACAGGAGTACTCAAAATTCATTTTAAATACCAAATATGGCATCTTCATAAAAATGCTTTCTAAATGCGCACTTTGGGGTACATTTGCTGACAGAGGATCTTGGAAACAAATAAGGTCATCTACGTCTGAAGGCAGGACGTGGAAAGTGCTAGAGTTTTATATCCTGAATACCAGCTTCTACAAACAGCATGTTTTAAGTTCATCACCTACGGCCCCGAGACTCACTGAATGCTTGAACATTTACTTTCCCTGTAACAACTGCATAACAGAAGGACAATAACAGAAGGATAATGGAATCAATTCGATGTCTTAATAATGTGGCTAATTAAATGCTTTCAACACTTATCCAGTTATTAAATTAAAAAAAAAACAAACTGAAAAACGAAGCAAATCAAAACAGAATATTGTCATCTTGGCTTCCCTTTTGAGCAGTGACTCTTAGTGGCAAGAAGTGGACTGAAGCCAAAGCAGGACCAGTGCTGTAGTGGGGGAGGGTGGGACACGGGCCTGCCTGGGGTCAGAGAAAGGCCCGGATGGAGGAATGCTAGGACCCAAGTAGGCTCAAAAGTCAGGTTCTCACTCCTGACTCTTACTGCTGTGTAACTACGGATAACCTAACTAGGCGTCTTCTTTTACAATAGCAGAAATTTGCCTCTTGGGGTTACAAGCTTAACAGAATGCTTCGCTTGTCATTAATTCCCAATAAATGTGTTTGTTCTTAACATTACTACCATGCCAGATATGCATTATGAGAAGAGACCAGGCAGGAATATGTTAATCACATAGGAAACTTGTTATTATGTTCTTTCCTTTTATACGCTACAGAGTTTCTTTTCTCTAGAATGAACTACGCTGCTTTTTCTTCTGTAATTACGCATGTGTGTCTGTGTACGGGTATAAAGATATGAGTGCAAGTGCTGAGAGAGACCAGAAGAGGGCTTCAAATGCCCTGGAATTCAGGCAGCCACAAACAGCCCAACAGGGGTGCTCGGAATTCTGCTCCCACAAAAGCAGCCCACGTTCTTTACCACTGAGTTATCCTTCCTGCCTCCGTGCTTTGCTTTTTAATCAGAAGAAATCATAGAGGACGTTATTAAATGCACAAGAGAGAGTTGAGCTTTTACAATGCAAATCCACTGGTTTCATATACAGACGAACAGGAAGAGAGTTGAAAAGACACCACTCTGGCTCTTCAGGCCTCCACATACGCAAATTATTAATAGAAACTACCAACGAAGTATCCTGAGAGAAGTCCATTATTTGGATTCAAGTCAAATATCAAGATTTTGGGAAAACATAAAAATTTAAGTTATAATCTTTTTAGACAAATGGCATCCAATAATAGGGATAGAGACTGCAGAATAAAAGATTGGATCCTGAAATCAAACTGGGGGAAAAGGGGAGGGATGACCTTAACACTGATGGCATTCCAGAGGATTCAGCATCCTGAGAGCCAGCTGACAGGACCACACTTACAGTGAGAAAAGCCCTACCTGGAGCCTGCGGCCCAGGCGTTCTGGTCTCTGTGCTGCCACGTATGAATGGACTGACAGAGCTGCACCTCTGACGTCCCCCCACCTCCTGAAGGCTGTTTAGAGTCTGAGGTTGCTTATGTGAAACAGGTTTGTATGAGATAAAGCAAGATGCAAATAGAAGCAAGACACTGAGCTGAAACTGCAAAAGGATATGGCACTAGCAATGTGGTCACTTCCAATCTACTTGTAAACACCAAGGAAAAAGCTTCAGACTGGCCTACTGCAGAGTTAACACTCCTTCAGAGTTAATGTTATTAGTGTGTCTGTTTGTCTGTCTGTCTGCCTGCCTGACTGCCTGCCTGCCTTGCCTGCCCCACTGTGCCTTCTTGTGCCTAATGTGAATGATCTTTATCTCACCAAGGACGTCCCATTTTAATATCCATTATGTTAATCAAATAATAAAAGTTTATGTCTGATATTAGGAATAATAATGATATTTTTTCTTTCCTTCTTATTGCTACAAATTTTATTGGCATATATTCACTGTGTACATAACTTGCATAGTATTCATATAAACTGTTGGTCTCTTGTTTAAACAAAGAACAAGACTCAGACGCTAAGATCTCCCAGCAAAGAAAAGTAGTGTGTACTTAACACTCTTTTAGTTTCTCTATATTTATATTTATAAAACACCTGTAGTTGGGCCAATTGATGCTGGTTTTCCATGTATATAGGGATATAAAATCTCCTTCAAAATTGAGCTTATTTTAGTGGTGGAAAAAGTAAGACTTAGAAATCGTTTATGAGATACAGAGTTAGCAAGAGATTAAGCAAGGACCTAGACACCGACACACAATGAACTGAAGTCTGGGAGCTGCTAATGTTCCACTTCATACTGCCAAGGCCCAGGAGGCAAAGAACAAGGCTGATTGTTCTCCAACATCTTCCCAGAACCTCCCTCGGTTCCCACAATACAGAAACTCCACAGATACCAAACTTGACAGGAAAATAATCCTTACCAAAAACTGACCTCAAGCCCTGGTTCCTCCTAGCTAAAAAGTCACCAGATCTTAGGTCTCTGCAAGCAGACAGGAATGAAACAAACCTGGAACACTCAGCAGGCCCAGCCAAGGAGATAATAAACTAAGAAGCTGTGCGTTGTGTATGCATGCATGTGTGCGCGTGCCCGCAAGCATGCACGTATACAAACTGGAGGTCAACCTTGGCACACTTCCTGCACTGTTCACTTTGTGTTTTGAGACTGACTTCGCTGGCTTGAGAGGCTGATCATCAAGCCCCAGGGAGCCCCCAGTCTCCTGCCCAATACTGAGATGACGTGCTTTGCACCACCCTGGCTGGTCTCCATGGGTTCTGTGTGGAGCCAGCCCAGGTCCTCCTGCTTCCCATCTCCTTAGCCCCTTAGAAGCTTCATGAGGAGAAGACAAAAGAAGCATGTTGTACATTCTGAGTGGAAAACAAGCAGAGAATAAGTGATGCCCCAAATTCCTAAACAAAGCAGCAAAAACCAGTGTCATTTGCTGTAAACCTATAAACACTATGTTCCAAAGCATTCAAACATGAGTAGAGAAAGCTACTGTGGCCATGCCAGCTGATCATGAGAGGAAACTAACTACCTTGCCGCTCCTGCAGAGGAGCTGAGTCCAGTTCCCAGCACCCACATGGACGGTCACAACTGTTTGTAACTCCAGTTCCAGGGGATCCAACCCTTTCTTCTGGCCCTCCATGGGTACCAGACATGCATGTGGTGCAGACAAACATGCAAGCAAAACACACATGTAGAGAGAATATCTTTTGAATTAGATGGATGCATCCATCACCTGTCAATTAAAAAGCATATGGCCTATTGCTCAGGCAGGAAATAGAAGGTGGGACGTCGGGGAGGCAGACAGAGTCTGGCACGGAAGATCCACCTGGGAAGATGTGAGGAGACAGACCAGGGCACAGGTAACCAACCAGCCATTTGGCAGAATGTAGGTTACAGTAAATGGGTTGCTTAAGTTTTGATTCTACTCAGAGAAGAGCCTAGCTACATGGCCAAGGTATTTGCAAATATACTTTGAGTCTGAGTCTTATTTCTGGGAGCATGGGGCTGGGAGGAAGAACAGGGCCTAACTTCTACACATACACACATAAAATAAATAAAAATGAAAAAAAATTAATAAGTTACATGTTCATGGGGAAAAATCATTATAAATACAAAGTATTCAAAAGTGTATTTCAAAACCCCGCACATGCCACATGACCTAAGCTGTCAAGTGAAATAGCGGCCACCTTGAGTCTCCCGACATTACCCAGCATGAAATAGCAGTCTCCCTGGTGAAGAGGAATTGTCAAGCCCGGCGTCTCGATGTCCCACGAGATCTTAAAACCAACATGCCAAGTATCGGGATCTCTGCCTTCGAAGCTGGACTCGTCCTCACTTTCATCCTCAGAGCCTGTTGGGAGAAGGGAAGTGATCAGCAAAGCCACTCTATCTACATTCCTGAGATTCCACCTCTTTCCTTAGAAATTACTCAAAAAAATATGGATGCTGCGCAAAGTACATCCTTTTGTGTCATCATTATTAAAAAGACACTTAAGAATATTCTTAGCATAGATTTATCTTTTTCACTTAATAATAACTTAAATAGGGTGAAAAAGAACAGATTCAGAGAAGAGTAAAAGATTATTTTTGTTCAGTTCCAAGCCAAAAAAAAAAAAAAATTAGAAAAGCTAAATTTAGGGAATCGCAAGAAGATATTAATTATCACAATAATGCAGAGAAAAGCAAAAGCTAAAGAAACCATGGAAGGTGGAGAGGAAACTATGAAAGGATCTTCTCTCAGGGGAACACAGGTCCAAAGAGTCTCAAAGAACTCCCTACTAAACATACGTAAAAGAGCAGGCCATTTGACTGGGCAATCCATACTGCATAAGACATTCCCAGATTCAATCTATTAAAATAATACATATCAAAACACAAAAAGAAAACACAGTCAATGTTAAATGCCTAACTAATAAGAACATAGACTCTAGGTCCAACATCATTTTAGGACCTGATAAAACTTATTTTAGGAATATAAGGGTAACTCCAAAATAGCTAACATCCAAAGCTTAACATTTAAAAATCATCATATTTGGAGGGGGGGGGAGGGAGGAGAGGGAGAGAGAGAGAGAGAGAGAGAGAGAGAGAGAGAGAGAGAGAGAGATAGATAGATCACTCTAGTGACACAAAAACTAAATGATTAAGTACATTGTCCTTCCATGGAACCTAAATATAATGGAACTAGAAGCTACTTTCTGCCTCAGCCTCAAAGCCAACATCAGAACTGTGACCAAATCTAAGAACTGGAGAAGGATGATGTGGTAGTCTGAAAGAGAATGATCCCCATGGGCCCATATATTTGAATACTTAGTCCTCAGTTGGTGGAACTGTTTGAGAAGGGTTAGGAAGCATGAACTTCCTAGTCCTAGGAGTGTCACTGGGTCTCTCTCTCTCTCTCTCTCTCTCTCTCTCTCTCTCTCTCTCTCCCCTCCCCTCCCCTCCCCTCCCCTCCCCTCCCCTCTCCTCTCCTCTCCTCTTCCTCGTCCTCATGTGGAAGAGATGTGAGCTCTCAGCTACTACTCTAGTGCTATGCCTGCCTACCTGCTGCCCTTCTCACTACCATGATGGTCATGGACTCTAACCCTCTGGAAGTGTGAGCCCACAAATTAAATGCTTTCTTTTATAAGTTGTCTTGGTCATGGTGTCTCTTTGCAGAAATAGAAAAATAAGTAATACAAAAGCTTAGCAATGCAAACAGCTATCATTAGTCTAGTGGGAACCAGTAACACCATGGCATCAAATTAGAGCGGCCCTAAGCTTGGAGGGTAGGCTTAGCTGACAAAGCTCCTGTTTTACAAGCACAGAACTGGGTCAGCTCCCCAGAACTCACATAAAATTGCCCAATGTGGGCATCTTTAATGTGAACATGCTTGTCGTCCCGATGCTGGGAAGTGAAGACACACGGTCCCTAGGGCTCCATGACTAACCAGTCTAGTCTAACTCGTGAGCTCTAGAGCAATGAGAGACCCTCTCTCAAAGGAGGTGAGCAATCATCCTAAGGAGAACCCTCAAGGTTGGGTTCCAACCTCCTAGCACGTATGCACGCACTCACACTGTGAATGAAACATAATAAAACAACAGTTCCCCCTTAATTCACCTATAAATCAAAATGAAGTATTCAAAATGAAGATGAAACAAACCTATCATTTTAGGTGAGCAGCACCGTTAACTAGTACCCCTTCTTTTCCATAAGGGACAGATTTCAAGGATCCCAGTGCAAATGTGAAGCCTAGAAAGTATGTTCACACATATGCACTCCCATAAAGTTTATTTTATAAACTAGTCACAATAAGAGATTAATAATAACAGAATACAGCAATTGCAGTAAGACGAGCTAATAAAAGCTGCAGGCGGTGGTGACGCATGCCTTTAATCCTCATATATTTAAAAGGAAAAACAACAACGACAAAAGAAAAAAAATGAAGTAGCTAGAATTTGTTGAAAGATGCAAAATGCCTGTGTATTTCTAGTAAAATAGTCACAATTCATTTTTCTGAACCCAGGGTGGAAGAGGCACATAAAGGAGCAGAAGGTGTGCTCTCACATCCACTTTCTCTTGGGATGGCCTTACATAAAAACACTCCAAGTTCATTAGGTAATATTTACTGAGCGTTTGCTCCATCCTTAGAATTGTGCCAGGCACTTGGGGTATCTCTGATTGAAGTAATGAACCCAGCCTGGGCAGAGCTTCCTTCTACCGGTCATTAGTGCTCAGCGCTGGTAATTAGTAGGACAGCATTTCAAATTTAAATGCCATCACAGTTTAACCCACTGGTCTGCACTTGGGGCAAGATCTGCATTTTGTCTTCAGACCTCTGGAGCCTGGGAGACAGAGGCCATGGATGGACACTTGCACTGAGTGGCTTTCAGTTCCCACAACCCAGTCCTATGTTAGGTGGTGGGGAAATAAACTGTTAATTTGAAAGGAAAAGAACCCTCAAACATCTGTTTGTTTTTAAAAGAACAAGCAGAACTGAGAGAAGGCTGAGATGTTAAGAGCACTTGCTGCTCTTTTAGAGGACCCAGGTTTAGTGTCCAGCACCCACACATTGGCTCACAACTGCCCAGTACTCCAGCTCCAGGGCATCTGAGGCCATCTGGCCTCCACAGGCTTCTGCAGGCAACACGTGTGATGCACAGAAACTCACACAGGGAAACACACATAAATAACAAGTCTTTAAAATAAATTTTAAAAAAAGAGTATAGCATTGCTGCTAAAGTAGAATAAACACTAATGAGGTTCAGAGATGCTTCCACGAGGACTATAAAGGTCAAACAGAATTCCTAGAGAAAATGGGACTTAAACGTACCAGTGATTGGATTGGGAGGGATACTGGAGGGACCGCCAAAGACAAAACGATGCAAAGTTGGATGCCAGAAACAGAAGAGCGCACACTTGGTTCAATCATGTACACATCACGTACCAATCCCAAGGTGCCCAGATCACAGCCAGTGTGTGCCATACAGAGTCCCTACACTCTGAATAGCTTCCTCTACAGCAACCATATATGAGTTCTAAGCAGAGAACAGAGGGGAAAGACAGAATGAAGTAGACAGAGATCGAAAGAAAGGAGCTTCCTTTATGACTACTGATTCACATTGCTCTGTACTAAGTATAAGGAAGAGCAGACCAAAAGCCAGGCCTCTGCGGGGAAGGATGCTAGGAATGGCCTTGACGGCCACGTCCGACTTGCTTCAGTTCTCCAAATCTGAAGATCTACGGTCATATTAGCCAGCTCTAAGTCTTTTTCATCTTTGTTCTTCTCAATACATGTTTCCTGCCCCCCAGATAGCATCTCATGTTTGTGGCCAGGCTTGCTGCAAAGTCACAGTAATTCTCCTGCCTCTGTCTCCCAAATGTTGTAAATACAGGCTCTGCCATGCCCAGATGCACGTGTTTTCGTGGGCACTTCTCAGTTAAGAGGAACTTTAAATCCATTTCTCTGAGAATATCACCACGTGATAACAAGGCCAAAGCCATTCCCTAGGTAAATTTAAAAAAACACTTTTAAATATACCTTTAGAAACAGAAATAATAATTAAAAAGAAAAAAGCTTTACTATCAGGGTGCAGATGACTTCCCAATTGTAGCTTTTTGGGGGGGTCTGAAGGAAACTGTCACTGTTGGCAACAGGAGGGCTAGACCAGTACCAACACAGCACTGCCAGCAGCTGAGCTGTATCCTGCAGACACTTCTTTTTATGCATAATGTACAGCTACACTGGAGAACACTGGCATTTCCTAAGGAGAGCTAGTGAACCTGAAAAGAATGGAAAGGTACTGAGCTTCACCTGCGCTGCATTTTCAAACAAGTCTAAATTAGTTAGCAACTGATGAAAGGGTGGGGGCTGGACAGATGGCTCAGTGCTCAAGAGCTGCTAAGCGCCAGGTTTGATTCCTAGCACCAACATGGCAGCTCACAACTGCCTGTAAGTCCAGTTCTAGGGATTTGACACCCTCTCCTGATCCAGGGGCACAGGCATACACATACATACAAGTAGGCAAAGCACACATACACATAGAATAAAATTAATAAGCCTTTTAAAAAACTGTATAAAAATCCAGATTTCAACTATTCTTGAACTGCCAGAATGTGCATCTCTGACATGGTTAGAGGTAAGGACCTAGCCAGCCCTCTATCAAAGGCATGTCTTCTCTGCTAGCCAGAGCCCTGCAGTCACTTCACGGCACTCATTTGGGATACATTTTTCTGGACCCCACAGTCTATAAGGTATGCTTTACAGCTAGGACACAGAGTGACCTGTCTGCATATGAGGCTCATGGCGAGCTTCCCAACTCACTCAACTAGAACACACTCATAGTCAGTCATTCCCACGCCCATGGCTGCTTTCACACCACAGCAAGGTGGCTGGGGACACTGAGACCACAACCCTCACAAACCCCCACAATAGTTACGATTTGACCATTTATAGAAAACACTTGCTGACCTCTTTTATGGGCTCATGATATTGGTGATTTGGCAGAGAGGTTAATACCGACCAAACTGAACCTGAACAAAATCAAGACGACATCATATGAGGAACACCTGATAGTAGAACAAGGCTAACAACATCCAACTTGTAACTAAAGCTAGAGCGGTTGATCTCCGGCTCTTTAGCAAGGGAACAGGGATGTGAGATAGCAGCTGTGTACATCATTGCTACCCCAAGGCTGCAGCATGCTCTGTCCAGGTGATCTTTATATTCACAGACCTGGCGAACAGCAAAGAGCGCACTGGTGTAGGGCTGTGTGTGCCGCTGAGTGCTCATGTCCTGCAGGCTAACATAACAGGCCAGTTGCCTACCTTCCCCTCTGATTTTCATCCTGGCACTCCTCCTGTGGCACCAGTCAGGCCCTGAACCACAATCAGAGACAGCAACAGTACTGCTTCCCAGTGTCGCCCCATAAACATAAACCCAGCACCTTTGAAATGAAGCTCACTGAGATGGAGGGTTCTTTCCCCGTTGGGCTGTGTAGGAAAGAAAGCTGTACGTGTGATACATTTTTTTATTGCTTATGTATGGTGCTGCTCACTTTCTCGGGGAAATCAACTTGTAATTATCTACAGCAACTGCCACGTATGACTCTTGCCCATGCTACTTGAAACAGGAAGAGGCATGGCTCCGACCTGCCCTTCAGCCTCAGTGCCCCTGGAAGGACTTTAAGGTCCTCCATTTGTTTGGAGCATGCCAAGCTCCCACGAACCGCACTCTTAAAGAAGTAAAAGGATTTAACAGAATTCAGAAGAATAGAAGTTTGAAGGTCAAGGTTCAAATATCCAAAACACCCCAAAATTTCACCACTTTGATTTGGTTTGCTTGTTTTTCCCCACCCAAAATAGTTTTGGAGGAAAAATGACCCCATTTAATGATAAATGAAGCCAAATACTTTGTGTATGTTTTAAAGCTATATACAACTGCACTATTATACAAGAAACAGAGCCAGAATTATCAGTATGATGGTACAGAGTACTAATCAAAACATAATACAAAAATTGCATAATTAATACTATATGCCAATATTTTCCCTTATATCCAAGTCTACAGTCATTATTACAAATTGAAAACTAGGCCCACTTCATAGCTCTTAGTTACTAGTCCCTCAGTCAATAGCAAAGATTGCAATGCTTCTATCTGTGTAGTTACTTTGACAATTGCCCTGAACTCATACCTAGAGGTACCTTCTATTTCAGGTCAAGGATGTTTTGGAGGGAGGGGAAATACTTGGAACTGAACCCAGGGCCTTGTGTATGCTAGGCTTTGTGTGTGCAACCATGGAAATGCAGCACCATCCCAACGCCACAGTTCATAAGGCAGGAGGGCAAAGTACAAGTGAAAGATGGTGAGCTGGGGGCGGGAGACTAATGACATCTAGGACTGACCCATGACACTGTAGGGTCTAGAGTACGACGGGAGACAGAACCAAAGGGGACAGACCGCGCGCGCGCACACACACACACACACACACACACACACACACACACACACACACACAAGAAGGATAATGTCATGGTTGCATAAGCACACAGTCAGTCTGGGCTGAAAATGTCACATGAACAATATGGACTGCTGAGAGCGGGGACTGTAAACGTGGATGAAGCCCAGGACACAGAGGGTACGTGAAGCGTCACAAGGAATCTTCCATGGAGACAGTGACAGACACTCAAGGCTTCCTCACTGGTCAGACCTGGTTCCCAGAACGCTCCCAGGGAATGTCACTCAAGCCTCTGAGTGCAGACTTGGTGTTCATTTTCCAAATGGGTAGCACATATGCCAGAGCCGGCAGGCAACATCACAGAAGGGCTGTACCCCATGAGCGGAGGGTTAGCTGAGGGCACGCTGAAGTTTACAATTCAGAAAAGCCTTCCTTGACTCCTTCCCCAGCCACTGAGCGATGCATGAATGGGCAGAAGAAATGAAAGACTTCAAAAAGTTTGAACAAGGAAGAAAACTAATCAATCCCAGGTTGCAAAAGATAAGAAGTCCTCCATTACTTGAGACAAATCAAATGAAGTCCCTTGACAGAGAGAAATTGTAAGTTTTCTGGGATTTCATGCAAAATCCTGAAACTCTTTACAGAAAAACCTGAAGCCCTTCAGCATGATGCCTAGTTCTGTCAGCTTTCAGATTAAGGATTTGGGGGGAGTTTAAGATAAAAATATTCACATATATAGGAAAACCTCATTCATTACATTACATTTCATTGCCTTGGGTGGAGGTGACATGGGAAAAGTAGAGAAAAACTGCTTTTAGCTTCCTTGGCTAAATACTGAGGACACTTGCAGAAACCCTTACACAGAAGACCGGAACCAGATTGGCTGGACAAAACCACAGACAGCATTATTTGTCTATCCAAAATGCAAAGACCTACAAGGTACAAAGACACACTCACCCTTCTGAAAGGACATCTACAAGGACCAGGGGCAGCTACTTAGAAACCATAAGCTCAGAGAAGCCAGTAACCGAAGAAGAACTGATCACAGGTTTGCTGCTGTGGGATTCCTGGTCTCAGTACCACTTTTACCTTAAGCAGTTAGGCCGTGTATAAGCACATTACTAGCAAAGAAAGATCAAGGCACAGGTTATAGCTTTAAGAAGCTTGCTAATTTATTTTCAAACATGCAGAAAACTTAAGGTAGACCTTTACAAGTTAGGAAGCACTTACCAGAGAGAAAGGGAGCATTACTGGGATGCATGTGCTTTGTTTTGTTTTTTATTTTTTTTTAAAGACTAGGTTTCTCTGTGTAGCCCTGGCTGTCCCGTAACTTACTCTGTAGCCCAGGCTGGCCTCCAACTCACAGAGATCCACCTGACCTCTGCCTTCTGAGTGCTGGGATTAAAGGTGTGTACCATCATCACACAGAGCATGTGTTTTATTTCTTGATGTAGGTGCTAGATGAATGGGAATATTTTGATTTAAGAGTAATTTATCAAGTTGTGTATTTATGACATTTATGTCGATCCTATTTCTAAGCTGAAAGTTAAGGAAGTGTCAGAGTAGACAAAAATTATTCAAAACTAATGAAAAATAAGTAAACAGAAGAGAAGCCTCAATGACCTTCCTATGAATTCTAAAGAAGAGAAAAAGGAAAGAAATAGTCAGCAGATTATTCAAGAAAATGTTCAAAATTCTGAGTTGAAAGGTCTATAAAATGCATGAAAAAAAATATCACTGTGAAACCAGCAAAGGGGTGGGAAAAAAAGCTAGAATTATCAGTATGAATAGAAAATAAAATATATTTGTGTTGTATCCTAAAACTACTAAGGAAAAATTGTTTTCTACCATGATTTCTATACCCAAAGTAAATACACAAATCAAAGAAGAATAAAAATAATTGAAGACCATTAAAATTTAAAAAAATTACCTCCTGGGTCAGGGAGAGGGTTCAGTGAGTACAGGTGCACGTCACGAAGCCTGACAATCTTAGTTCAACCTCAGGGTTATATGGAGAACTCATCCTGCAAGATCATCTCTGACCCCCACATAGACAGCATGCCACACACACAGAGGCACAGACACACAGACAGACACACAGACACACACACAACATCCCACATGCGCGCGCGCGTGCACACACACGGACACACACAGACACACACCACACAGAGACACACACGGAGGCACACAGACACAGTGAAGAAACAAATGTAATATATAAAAATGTAATTACATCCCGAAAGCTTCTACTCTAGTGTATTTGGAGAACGTGTTCCACCAAGGCCTGAAAACAAGGAAGAGGGTGTAGGTGAGGATGAGAGGACCGAAGACTCAAGAGTCAATGTGTGCTGTGCTGCACAGGTTACAGGGGACAGTGCCATCGGGTGCAGAAGATGGCCAGTTCCAACCAGAGCAGATCAGACGTTTCTGGAAGACAGTCACTCCCAAACTATGACCTGACAGAAGAGCTGATTCTGACCTTGTTGAAGAGAGAGACCTAGCCAGGTGGTAGAGAGTGGGTGCGAATTTAACTGCTCTTAAGCACAGAGAAAACTGTGCAAACAGAAAAGGCAAAATTCACATGAACACAGGAAATGCTGAACCGTTTAAAAGGTAACCTGAGCACAGATTATTCAATGTGCTGTGCAGAACTTTCCTAGGCGTGATTACTGTGGCGGCTGAGTACCAGTTTAACCAAAATGCTAGCACATCTCAAAACAGGAGCAGGGGACTGAGGAGAGTGTGTGTGCAAGCAGAGGCAGAAGAGAGAACAAAGAAAACCCTCAGCTTCCAAACCAGGACAACGGCCAATCACATGAAAACAGAGGATGTGAAGGCATCCTAAACACGCTGGAAAGGAAGAAGAGAATGACCACCCCAATCCCCAAGCCCAAGTGGAGACAACGAGGCAAGGGGCACATAACTCTAGTTCTCTTTTAACAAATGTCTTATAGGAATATTGGAGAATTTTAAGTTATGTGACTGGAAAAATTTAGTAAAAACTGAAAATATCTATCAGGTGCTATGTTCTGCAGTCCTGAGGGGATTCTGTTCTTAGCGTTTTATGAATGAAAAAGAAAAATGGAGGCACAAAGAATTCAGGTAGCTTGCCCAAGGTCCTACAACCAATTAGTATAGATTATGTTAATCAATAGTACAGGATTAAATTGTCTAATTAGTATCACAATCAGAGAAATCTTTCCACTCCAACTTGTCCGCCTCTCCTTTCCTAACTGCATCAGGACAGCATTAGAAAACCTGATCCAACACCAGAGTCAATAATTAAAAATATTCGATAAATACCTGGACCACATAAAGAATTCGAACATGGTTTAATGCAAAATGGTCCCTAAGCTCCCGTGTCTGACCTAAACACTTGGTCCCCATCTGGTGGTGGAACCCTTAGGAGGTGGAGCCCCCTAGGAGGAAGTAGGTCACTTCTGGGTGGGCCTTGATGTTTACAGCTTCACTTCACTTCTGCTTCCTGGTTGGCTTTGGCTCTTGCGGCCTTGCCTTTCTTTCCGAAACAACTACACCCTCAAAAACTACAAGCCAAGGTAAATCTTTCGCAGCCATGAGAAAACTAATCCAATCTGATAAAATTCCAATTAAAACTGAGCAGAAGACTGTACAGACACTTCCCTAAGAACACCTGAATGGATAATGGATAACAGCAGAGAAACAATGCTAGATATGACCTGCTCGCCAAGGAAGTGCATAAAAGCAGTGCTGTTTCCCACACACTAGAAGGCTACTGTCCAACAGCAAGGTCTGGGAGGCAACATGACGGGGGAAACGTCACACAGTGCAGTTGTTGTAGAAAACAGAATGGAGTTCCCCAAAAAGAAGCAAACAAGCAACACAGAATTATCATTTGATCCAGTTGCACCTCTGTGTACACAACACACTGAAGAGTAAATGCACACACTTAAAACTATTCAGAGTAGTATTCACAAAACAAAGATGGAAATGACCTAAATAATTATCATAAGGGACCTAGTTTAGTTTCTGTGGTGTGACACACACCATGACCAGAAAAGGCTTGGGGGGGGGGGGGATTATTTCAGCTTACACTACCAGGTCAAAGTCCACAACGGAAGAAGTCAGGGTGGGGACTCAAATAGGAACTAAAGCCATGGAGAAACACTGCTTGCGGCCTGGCTCACGGTCTGATTTAGGCTTAGTTAAGCTTTCTTATACAATAGAGGATCATCTGCCTGGGGAGAGGATAGGTACTCCCCACATTAATTATCAATCAACAAAATTCCCCAACTCAAGCCCATAGGCCAATATGATCTAGGCAGATCCCCAACTGAGGGTCCCCCTTTCCATGCAACCCTAGGTTGTGTTGAGGTGACAATAAAAACTAACCAGGGACCTGGGCATGGCAGCACACACCTTTATCTTAGCACTCTCTGCAGAAGCAGGAAGATTTCTATGTCTGAGGCTAGGCTGACCTACACAGTGAGCTGCAGGCCAGCTAAGGGCCCATGATAAGAAACTGTCTCAAAACAAAAATAAAAACAAAGACAAGAGCCCGAAACTAACCAGGATAACGATATACACTATATGTGCATATATAATGTTTGTATCACACACACACTGAAGTGAATAGTATTCAGACATAAAGAGGAATGGAATTCTAAAAAATATTCTGACACATAGTTATTAAGGAAGTATGTTCAATAAAATAGACGAAAAGGACAAATCCATGATTTTACTTACACAAGCTACCTAGAGCAACTGGATGTCAGACTGCAGTGTCTCACACACCAAAGGCAGGAAAGAGACCAGAATCTGACCTCAACGGGTGAGGCTGTTTATTAGCACGCACAGCCAAAGAGAATGGAGGAGCCCACAAGGGGGAGAAAATCTAGCTGGAACATTTTGTAGAAGTGAATGAGAAATGACTGCAGCCATGGGGGGGACAACGCACAGGTCTGTGGTCTCTCCTTCCCGGAACTGTTTGCTAAAGCAAGACAATCTCGGCAAACATTCCTTTGTGGCTGACTGATAACAACAGTTGAACAAGGCCAGCAGTAACCTCATAGGAATTTTGTTTTTACAACTGAGGCACTCTACCAAAATCGATACAGACAGACAGTAGAACAGTGGTTACTGGGATGAAGGAAGAGAGATTCACGAGTTAGGATGGAGTAATGGAAGCATTCTGGACATGGACAGTGGTGACTTCAACGCGGTGACTGGATGGTATGGTTAAAAGAATTATGTAATAACGTACATGCATAATAACTGTACCATAACAGAGGAGAAAGTACAACAGGGTTGAACTACTGACACTCAAAAAATACAGACAAACATGAAAATAATTATGCTAAGTGACTTAATTCAGGTCAAAAACATTTTAAAAGAATATATACATTATTTCACTTGTGTAAACTTTAGGAAATGACAACTAGTAACAGAAAGCAGTATTGCAGGACTTTTGCAGATCTGTCTGTGGAATAAATAAGGCACAGAGAATTGTATAGTTTAAAGCTTAGGCCTTTTGCTGAAGCAGTTTCCCATCTACTGTCTGAACTTAACCCGGCCACAAGGCTAGCTCTTCTTCACCTCCCTGCGCTGCTCTGATCCGAGTCCACTCCCTTCCAAGTCTCTGGATTCTCTCCCTTCAGCTTTCATCTCCCTGCTTCACTCTCTCTCCCTGGAAGTTCCGCCTTCATACTTCCTGCCCCAGCTACTGGTCTTCAGCTCTTTATTACAACCAATCAGCAGCAAGACAACACCTGATACATCTCTTAGATTGCCTCAGGCACAGAGGCCTGTCTGACCTTCACTCTCTAAGCAGGTATGGAAGGACAAGCATTTACAAATATTAAGCTGGTGGTGGACCACAGAAATGACAATATCAAAATCCTGCCACCATTGAGCTATCTGCCAGTATAGAATTTACAATTGAAAATACAGGGTTATACCTTCACACAATGTGAAGGAAAGTCACCTAACACTGCAGATCGTGGATACCAAAGACAGCTACAAGGATTCCCAAGGGCATGAACACACTCCTGGGGCCCTGGTATACTAGCTACCCTGACTGTGCTGATGGTTTCACAAGGGTGTTAGAGCTATAACATGGCATTTAACCTGATAAAGCTACTGGGAGAGAGACTTCTCCACCCTTGCTGCCTCAAGCCTTCTCTTGACCTGGGACTCCCTGATGGTCTTCTTCACCTCTGGCACTGACATCCTGCCACTCTCACGGTGCTATCCTGACATTACCAGCAACTCTACCTGTTCTAATGCAGTCCATACCCAGGTTACTGTGGTAAACTCTTCCAACTCCCAGTCCTGTTCTCAGTGCTGACTCCTTTCTACTCAGAATCCTGTGATGGCTCCTGTCTCACTCCAGGTTCAAGCCCAGTACGTCCTATGCTAACAGAACAAGGCCCTACCCTTTCCCTCCACATTCTCAACAGGGGCAGCTACTTCTGTCTTGTTCAGTGTGGCATGCTGAACTCCTAGATGACTGCTTGGCAAACAGGAATGTGTACTGACTACTGAGTGAACACAGGACAATTTCCTAGATGGCAAAAAGTAGGGAGGAGCACCCAACATTTACAGAACCAAGTGAGTTCTGCAAAGATGGCAAACATTCATCAAATCAGTTCTAAGACCTAAAATAGAGGCAAAAACAACAAATAAATAACACTTCAAAAAGTTATCAATGCTTCACAACTTCTACTGCAATTACAAGCTAAGTTTTCATCATGTTAATGATAAACTAGGGAGTCTGGGGCTACTCACTTCACAGTAAAGATTCAAGAATCAGCTAAACAAATTACACCCTCAAAATGATACACCTTTTCTCAAATAGGAGCCCTAAAGTCCTAAGGAAGTTGATGCAGAGCCTTAACTTTCTAGACTATCACACGCTGCACAAGAATGCATGGACTAGCCTCCTTGGTCCTTCAGAAAGGTCCAGAAACTAAAGATGAGAATCCATTACCCTGGGCCCTAGTTAAAAATTTATGGATCATTTTTACTATAAAGACAATGTGACAGGGAATTACTACTTCCAGGGGAAAAAAAGTGGTAACAGGGAGATGGGAAGATGGTTCAGTGGGTAAGAATCCTTGCTCTACAACCATCAAGACCTTGAGTTCAAATCCCCAGTGAGCACGTAACCGTATAAGCTCAGCAAGGGGGCAATGAGCGGCCAGCTCACTGAGGGGCCTTATTTCAGGGCACTAAGGCAATGGGGGGGCGGGGAGGAATACCCACTGTCCATCTCTCCTCTCCACATACACACGCACAAGCAGCGCACCTGCACGTCCACCTGTGCTGGTGCATTCTTTTTTCTTTCTTTCTTTTTTTTTTTTTTTTTTTTTAGCTATTTTATTTGGGTTCTTACATCTACCATGCTTTTCCATCCCAATGCCTTCCAATACCCCAAACCAGGTAGGAAGGAAAGAAGGTTAGCGGGATAAGAGGGTGTTGAGTTCTTTTTAGACTACTTCATGCTGATGAGGCAGGCAGCAGGATTAGAAGCAGGAACCAACAGGAGAAACAGCTGCCACCTTCTCTGGAGTGCTCCTGTCCCTCTTGGCATTTATTCTCTTTCCAGAGTCCCCCAGAACTAAACCATCTGCAGCTGGCAAAGATCACATCCCTGCTAGTGCAGGAGACAATCATAGGTAACTGTGGACAAACTGAAGCAGCCCCATATCCCACACCTAGGATTAAAAAATATATATATATTCGCATAACATAACTGGGCTTTTAAAGAAACCAAACCTCCGAAGATATGCATGCACATACTACACACATGTACACACTACACATACGCACACATGGGTTCACTCCTGCACAAAAGGATAACCAATAGCTAAAGTTTGAGTGGCATCTCTGAAGGAGTTTCAATCAAAGAACAAGATGTTGGACAATATTAACTATACGTCTTAATGCCATCCCAGCTAAATTTCATTTTTTATAACTAGGAGTAACAAGCAATTGCCACCAAGCCTGAAATATATGAAAATCAAATACTCTGCCTATTTACATATGGTTCCCCAAAGCCATTCCTGATTAAAAATTGTACCATTTCAATCTTCCTTCTAGAGATATCTATTAGCAGGAAGTGCATGCGAAGTCCAATGAATTTAGAATATAATTACACGTATCCTATACAAATTACTTCTCAATGGCTTCTTCTCATGAAAATAGACCAAAGAGCGATGATCAGCTCATTTTAAATATACAGGAGACTCCCTGGGAAAAGGTAGTGAGAGCGAGTCCACAAAGACCTTAAGCTGCAGCTCATTCAAGTTTAGCAGGAAATAACCACTTCTGATCTGAACTCCCAGTGCAGCTTGAGAAGCACTCCATGGGTAAGCGGCACTCTGGCTGGCGTCCCTCACTGAGTAACTGCAGCCCTGGTAGAGCTGCTTCCTGCCTCCCCTAGAAGGCTAGAACCAAATGATTCTGAGAGTCTCCTCCAGATCCAAAGTGGCATCACTCCACAACTGCAATCCCAAGAGCACACCTGACCTCAGCCAGTCTTTCAAGACAAGGAAAGATGAGACATGTCCATGGGTCCCAACACTGTCCAGAACACCTAACATCTTTAGCAATGAATCCTTTGAAGAACACGGAAACCAGTCCAGACTTCAATGTTTCTTCATCTTGTAACCTCTCGAGCCCTACTGAACCCTAAACAGGACTTGAACCCAAAGCTCTCTTAAAGTCCACCCTTACCACAGTTCTAGTGAAGGTGCAGAGACCAGAGAACTACACACACCATTCGTCACTTGGAAGAAATACAGACACAGGGACATTTCAGACTTGTTTGCACACTACCTGACTCTAAACCACACTGACAAAAGCTCCATTTCACAGAATATACACATCCAGCCCACCTGAGTCCCCAGCCTGTATGTGCTGGAAAGTTGAGCATGGGGGAGAATCACAGACAAAGGGAGGAAGGAAGGAGTCAGCACCAGAAGGGAAGGCTGTCAGAACATTCCTTAACCTCTCTAGAAGCTGGACAGTCCAACAGTTTAAAGTCCGTATTCCTGAAGCAGCTATACTGCTCAGATGGAGGCCCATAAGCCACTCAGCTCAGGAACCGACCCTGTAAGGCCAAAGGTCTCGGCCTGAATCCTAACCCTGCCCTCACTAGCTGCACGAGAGCCAACAGGTGCCCGTTCCCTCTGATAATAGGAACACGGACAGCTCTGTATCCCTCGACAATGCAGATGCAGTCTGAGAATCACATCCTCGGGGATTTTACCCCTGTGGGGACAATACTGAGTGAACTCAGCCAAGCCTAGATGAAGCAAGCCAGTCACTTCATAGAGACAGTGTAAATATGAGGTGAATGAAGCTACTGCACACTTACCACAGCATAGAGCTTTACAGTGACCTTCTTAATGTTTACAAGGACCACACACTAAAACAACAATAAAATAAAAAGATAACCTAGTAAATATGTGACCCACACAATCATTTATGATCATTCCCCGGGTACATGGGCATGACAGGATATGCTGGTCTTGTAAGCCGGTGGCGTCTGAGGCGTGTTCACAGGCATCACTTAGTAACACACTGTGCTGTGCTATTACAAAGTCACTAGATAATAGAAAACGTTCAGATCCATTACAAGTTTATAGAGCTAACCTCACACACGTGGCCACTGATCAAAACAGCTTTCCATGGAGCATAACAGTACTTTGTGTCTACAGTATTCACTGGGTACTGTGGACAAGATGAAACTGGCTAAAACACATGAAGTACCTAAGAGTGTCTGGCCACGGCAGGGGCTCAGTGAAGAACCCCCAAGTGCTGTCACTATTATTTGATAGAGCCTGGGCACCTTGGAGATTAGGAGAACAAAGGAATCACACCGCTCTGCTCTTACAGACTGGATTTCTGCAAGTCTCTATTATTTTGCATGTAAAAATTATTTCTTTAAATTTTTTTTATTATGATTTTATAAGTGAGTGTGTGCGTGCGCGTGCGCTAGCTCAAGTGCACACGCACCTCAGCCTTTCCATAGAGGTCAGAGGGCAATAATTTGCAGGAGTCAGTTCTCTCCTCTCCACCCCGTGGTCCCAGGGATCAAACTCTGGTGCCTTTGCCTCCTGAGCCACTCCACTAGCCCAACAATTCTGTGTCTGTACAATGTGCATTTTTAATCTTTCCCAGTCTTAGCTACTCCCAATCACAGATGCTTCATAGATGCTGCCTGTTAAAATCTAAAACTCCTTTCCTGGTCATCTATCAGAGAGAAGTACAAGAGCGCCGTTAGACCGCAGCGGGAACAGAGCCGCAGGGAGGAGCACAAAGGCAGTTCTGTGGCCTGCACTATCACATGCGCTGCAGCCACGCATTGCAGCGGGCTCTGAGAGCTGCCACCTCAGGAAGAGCTAACCAACTCCACTGTCCCCTGTGGCATTCTCAAATCCCCAGCAGGGCCATATCTGAGGTCAGAGGACACTGGCTCTCCCCTCTCAGATGGCACTAAATTACTTCAATGGATTTTTAGGTTGCCATTACTACTTGAGATGTCATTGAAACTGGTGAGATTTCCAACCATTCAACTCATTCCTTGTTTTGGACTGAAAGCACAGAGTAAATTTAGAAAAGAAACTAATTATCCTGAGGAAATTTTTTGAGACTAGGAAAATGAAGAAATTTAAGAATGCCATGAGAAAAAAAAGTATTTTTTGGTCTTCAACCATTTTTCCAAAATTGCCATTCAAGCAAACAAAAACAAGTAACAACAACAAAAATCTGACAAAGCAACTGGAACTGTCAGAAAACAGTGACCTTAAAAGTGCTAGTGCATTCTTTCAAAGAACTTAGTACTCTTGGTTCGCAAAGGAAGTTCTAATACCTTATTTCTTTGTGTAACAATCAGGTAACAGAAAAGCCAGGGGTCCTGCTGTACACCACACGCTCAAGTACCTTTTTGTAACCCTCTTCTGAGAAACACTTGGGACCCTAGACACAAACAGGAGAGCAGGAAAAGATGCCTAGGTCAACCAAGTCAGCAATCTCCAGCTCTCTGCTCTAAGGCAGAGGAACCTTGGAAAAGGCAATGAAGCTGGAATGTCTACCTACAGAAGCCACTTAACTGCTTCTGCCAAGGAGAGTCTTATAAAAATGGTAGGAAGCCAAGAACAAGTCCATACCTGACAAATCGCGACCATCAAGATGGTGATGTCAGGCTCAATAAAGCATTTTGGCAAGCTAAGGCTGTGCACCTGTGAGGACCGAGGACGACTTGACAGATTCTGTTTTCCTGGCTCTTTCTCAGCAAGTTAATTGTGGTGACTGAATAGTCTACTCTAAGCTTTACAGAGCAGCAATTGGCTGTACAGACCCAACAGCTGCTATCTCCTTGGCATGGGAAGACAAAACGACAGCAGTGCTTACATGCAGAAGTATTCTGCGTACAGTGAGCCGGAGAGGATTTAGATGGGGGAGAGCGATGCTCTGCAGACATACTGGTGAAACAGGCCAGAAAAGGAAAGGACACCCAACACAGACTTCTGTGTGCTCATACATCCTCAGAGCCCGAGTGGCTCTGGTCACACCGCTATCAGGCATGTTTCCCCCCAGAGCAGACTGTACCTTCACAGCTATAGCTGTACACCGCCACGGCTGACCTGTCCACCAGGTTCTCATCGTGATGCCAGCTCACCGCCATCTTCCCCATGCCGAAATAGGGCTCCTCTTTCAAGTACGGCATCTTCTGAGGATCCATGAAGTTTAGCAAAGTCACGTTGTAGGCTGCTCTGCTCTTAATGTCCACTTCATCATCGCAGGACGGCCCCACGCCAGCCCTGGGGAACTCTGCCATGCACAATGGCACAGCATCTTCATTGGCCTTCTCTTTGACAGCCAGTTCTTCCAAGGCCTGGATGGTCTCGACCTGTAGGTAGTCGTTGAGCTTGAGGAAGGTCTGACATGCAGCGGCGATCTCAGCCTCTGTGTAATTGATGGTGGAGCCCTTCACTGGCCAGGGCACTGTGAAGAGTCTGGTGTTCAAGTACTTGTAGGTGCAGCCTGGGTCCCCGATGAGGATGCGAGACACCGGGGTGAGCACATCTTTGCCTTGGATCCTCACCAGGTCCCGAAACAAGCAGCCATGCTTATGCAGTGTGAGAAAGGCCTCAGGAACCTCTTTGTGCAGCTCCTCGGGTATGCTGCCAGCCTCTCGGAAAACCAGTTTAGGATATTTCAGCTGCCACTGAAACAAAACCAAAGGGGGGAAATGGTAATGCATGGCTATCATCTTCTTATTTCTAAAAGTCTATTTTCTTTCTAAGAGTGCAGAGGGAAACTAAACTACTCAGTATTTTTTCCTAGCAGGGTTCTTATCTTGCCAGTCTAAAGAAAAAAAAGCTTACACAAAACCAACATCCGGAGACTCTCCAGTGAGCACTGTCAGGTTGAAGCTCTAACTACTAATAATCTTCAACACAAACAAAAAATGAGAATAACTGGCCTTTGATCTCTCAGGCTTCCTGGGACCACTTCTCTACCTTCAAACCTTCTTACAGCCTTCGGCTTTGCAGAAAATAAAATTTTATTCATGAACTGATTATTGTCTACTGTCAAGTGTTTACTCCATGCCAGGGGCTCTGATTCCCTCAGACTAGCTCATTTCTCACAGCTTGACACACACTATCAGCTCCAGTTTATGGATACAACCCTGAAGCATCCAGGTACTCTTAAAAACTTGCCCCAAGTAAATGTTAGCCCAGGATTTAAGCCTCTGGGCTGCAGTGTCTGGCTGGGTCCAGCGGGGGTTATCTTAACTGTCTGACTAAACCCTTTCCAATTACTGGCAAACTGGCTTCTGGTCTAATACACTCACCTCTCTGGAAGCGAATACAGTAAGTTCTATGAACACATGAGCTATGACAATTTGATTCCTAACTACAGTACTAGTGCCCAGAATATTCTACAAAAGGCAATCCTACTGGTGTCATGGGAAGTAATCCAGAAACACAAATGACACTGCTCAGGGCTGTATTTGTTCTCCTGGAACCACTTTCTCCTTTGCATGGCATATATAACTGTCCCCATAAAGTGATCTGACTTGTTACCTCTTAGTTTTATGCGAAATCCTGTAGAAAAAGCCTAGGGATAGCAACCCACTTGCTTGTACTCAGCCCACTGTGCCGTTTAGGACTTTATGCATGGGGAGTGAACATGCTCATTCCTGGGTCACGTGCATGCTGGTGTGTGTGCGCACACTTATGTACGTGTGTGGAGAAGCCAGGGATCAAGGCCAGGTATCTTTGTTAATCACTCATTGACAGGGCCTCTCACTGATTGGCTGGGCTAGCTGGCCAGTGAGCTTCAGGGATCGGCCTGTCTCCACCTCCCCAGCACTGGGATGTCAGATGTGCACTATAGCTCCTGGCTGTCCACATGGGGACTAGAGATCCAACCTCAGGTCTTCAGGCAACAGACTGTTATTATTACAGCATAACCTAGCCTATTCTGGCTCATTTATAGCATGGGGAGAGGGCAGTCCTGCAAGAAGATCCTACAGGAAGTAGAAAAAAGAAAAACAAACCCATGGAGATTGAATGTGAGAAACGAATTCACTAAGTAAATAGAGTCTGACTATCCTGCCTCTCAGAAGCCCACGTGAGCTGTATGATCACAAATTTAACATGAAAAGAGCAGAGGCCTGTGGCACGCTGCTGGGGCCTGTCACTGAGATTGTCAGAGCTCCATTCAGAACTCACTCAAAACAGGGAGAAGAGAAAGAAGGAGGGCAGATGGAAAAATAATAATGTTTAGGAGGTGGGGAAAGGACTGAATGGGAAAGGAATGGAGAAGAGATGGTTGGGGAGGACTGAAGAGAACTCTGGGGAGGGCTGAAGAGAACTCTGGGGAGGGCTGAAGAGAACTCTGGGGAGGGCTGAAGAGAACTCTGGGGAGGGCTGAAGAGAACTCTGGGGAGGGCTGAAGAAAACTCTGGGGAGGGCTGAAGAGAACTCTGGAGAGGGCTGAAAAGGTCCTACAACTATTATGGTCATACAGCTAACAACAGATCATTTACTTATACAAGATATATTTTGTGATATGCATATTATAGAATGTGTCAAAGACTTTTTTAAAGGATTAGTGAATTTGAATGTATGTTTTAAAAATGTTTGTACAAAATGAAGCATATAATTAATAATCAAGCCCTAACTGAAAAAATATTTGTAACCTATATGGTAAAACTAGAATATTCTTAGTAAGAGGCCATTATGAATTTAGATATCTATGTGTAATACACATGCACACATAATAACAATTAAAAGAGGCCAGAGGTAGGCAGTACATCACAGGGTTTGGGGGGAGATAAAGGGGGAAAACAATGTGTTATAATCTTAAAATTTTTTTAATTGAAAAGTAAAATATTCAGCGCTAACAAGAGCTTACTATTTAAAAAAAATTATTTTTTTGAAAAAAAAAAGTAAGTACAGAAAAACAGACTCAAGAAAAATGTGGTCCAAAGTTGTAAGTGCTGCCGCCCTCTGGGTGTGTACTTCATATATTTTAATTTTCTTTCTTTGATTTTCATGATTTTCTAAAAATAGATGGAAACTACTTTGAATCAGAAAAAAAAAAATCAATGAAAAAACTATTTTAATCTAATTTTTTTCATGGCAATTCTTACATTTGCCAGGAAATTATTCTTGATGATATGATAAGATAATTCAGAACCATCAACCATCTTCAGACTGCCTGCCTTTGTGTGAATCTGATGTTCTTCACCAAGATGAGAACCATGAATGTTAGCGGGCTCATTCTGCCCCAGTCTCAAAGAGACGAATGGGAGAAAGTGCCTACTCGGCAGGTCCTGGGTAAACCAGGGCCTGATGCCTAGAACAGCTGCGGACATTAGTTAAGGACTGCCTTTAGAACAGCGAGGAACTTAGGAGGGGAGATAAACATTAAATAATCTGAGTTCATCCTGTCAGACGAGCGAGTTCACGTTCCATTTAGACAGGTACATGAGGAACATCAGATAGCACACAGTAATTTGGAACAGCTGTTGGCAGACTTTCAGATATGTTAGTGTAATTTTTTTGATTAATCCTGTTAAAGTTTTTCCAGGGAGTACACAGTCGTGAAATCACACTATCACTGGTTTGGTTGCACACTATATTTCTTGAGGTCTACGAACACTTCTAAGGCATAAAAGATGATGTTTAGTTTAGTATTTGGAAAGGTATGTTAGCCATAATGGGCTAAAATGCTGGCTCTATTCAATGGCTTGGTAGATCTGCAATGCTGGCTCTCCAGAGAGGCTTCATCTTGCCCATCCTGGTGTACTATGTATAAATTCTGTCTTCCCTTCCTGCCAAGGGATGGTCTGAAGGACTTTCACCATTGCGAGAGGGCAGGCACAGTGCTGGGTGAGTGAGCCCCTTGTCTACAGGAGATGAGATCAAGTGAGGCACAGTAGAGCCCTATCTTCAACTGAGAGAACACAACTCACTGCCTGTATATAAGCAGCCTGAGAAGGCCTCTCCTGCCAGTGTCCATGGCCAGGTCAAGGAGAGTCCGTCTGTAACCGGCTTTCGCATGCTCTGCTGCGAACACTTCATGCATTCTGGAGCAGCACGCACACTGTCCCTCATAATATTTTCTACATAATTTTTATTGAAAATACTTTCAACTTGGCAACCATCCTCCAGTTGCATGATGCCAAGCTGAGCCCAGAGGAAGCACGGCTCTGAAGACCCATGGCGGGTCTGCGATGGCTGTTACTACCAGGTTGGTGAAAGCAAACCTGATGCTCTGCTAGGGGCACAATGTTGGTTCATACAGCCATTCACTCAACAACCCGTGCTATTTTGTGTGTATTTCATATCCAACTAGTACTTGTTATGTACCAGACACTGGATAACGTCCACAAATATGCTGATAAAGTAAGCTAGGTCCTACAGATAATCTCGTATTTTAACTGCACAGACAGGATGGCAAGTGAAGGAGTCCCACTGCAGAAGGCCAAGTACACAGTTATAGGACGAGAGGAGAGTTGGAGAGGAAAACCTGGAAAAATCCTCACATGGGGGCTTAAAGACCTGTCAAGCGCATACCTTCTGCAAAGTACTAAGTCTCAGGAACAGGAAAGAATAAGACATCCCCACACTCTGTTAGCCTGTATCCTGGAAGGAGAGCCAGATAAAAATGAGGAAGATACCACTTATTACGGTGGCAATGAGTGCTTCAGAGGACTATAAAGTTGAGAGCATGGGGCTGGGTTGCCGTGGTAAGCATGGCTAGCTCACATCTTGCTAGCCAGATGGTGAGGACAGAATAAAGGAGTGAAGACTTCAGCCCTGCAGAGACCCAAGGGAGGAACCCCAGCTGAAGGGAGCACTGTATAAAAGTCTTGGGGAGGAGTGTGCTTGGCTCACTGCAGGAGAGTAAGATGCCACAGCATGAAGAAGAGTTGTGGGATGGGTTGATGGGATGAGAAAGCGAGAGCTCGGGTGAGGGAAACAGTGAGGAGCCGGGGTGCACCGTGCTTTATAGCTCCAGGCTCTAGACCTCTGCTCAATACGCTGGAGCGCCCTCAAAGAACTCTCAGCGAGAAAGCAGAAAGTGCCGGGCAGTGGTGGCGCACGCCTTTAATCCCAGCACTCGGGAGGCAGAGGCAGGCAGATTTCTGAGTTTGAGGCCAGCCTGGTCTACAGAGTGAGTTCCAGGACAGCCAGGGCTATACAGAGAAACCCTGTCTCGAAGGCACATGCCACCAACCCTGATGTCCCACATGTTAGGAGAGAACAGACTCCCACAAGTTGTCCCCTGACCTCCATATGTGCACTGTGGCACCACACATGTGCACATGCACACACAGGCAAAACAAAAGAATGAAAAACATCTTAAAATTTCTCTGGATGTTATGTTGAGGCAGAAGAAGGGCGCAGGCAGAAACTGGAGGCAACTGCGGCAGAAAGCATGGCAGCTCTGGCCCCAGGGCAATCGGCAGAGGCAGGGAGCAGTCACATGACACTTTACCAGTGGGATTTCCTGGGACATTAACAGAAGGTGCAGTATTTACGTTAAGGGCATTTTTCGTAGGGTGAATGGGTGGCTGCCAGACAGTGGAGGGGAGGAGGGTAGTGGCAGGCACAAAGTAGGAAGAAAGGTAGGCAGGATAGCAAGGTGCTCTCAGACACTGGTGTCTGTCAGCCATATTAGGTGAAGGATAAGAGGCTGGACACAGGACTGGGTCTACCTGTCAATACCTTTGTGAGTGGTAAGTGGGCATGCTGAGTTTGAATTTTACCTTAGAAACAAGGGGCACTCAGCAAAGTAAGCAAAGCAAGGAGGGACATACGGACACATTTCTAAGGGCACAGTTCGGTGGCACTGGAGGGCACCTATCTGGACAAGACCGAATGGCTACAGGTGGGAGATAAACATGGGCTTTAAGGACACTGGCAATGGCAGGTATCTGAGACATTCTGGAGAAGTAAAGTTGCCAGGACTTAATGACAGAAGCAATGGGTAGCAGCAGAAGACAGTAAGATTCCTAACCCGAAGAACAGGGTAAGGGGACCCCACTGGAGACAAAAATTGAGCCAGTGCTAGAGAGCATAGTTCTTAATAAAATGTAAGCCATGGCCTGTGACAGGCATGCACTGAGTCTTCTTGTCTCCTCTTCCCATTCCTGGGCAAGTTCCTCCTAACTGTGTCAACATCTGACCTCTGAGCCTCTGCCCCCCGCCCCCTTACTCCAGATTTGTCACTTCAGGGGCCTCCCCTTTCAAGCACTTTTCAAGACTCAGACTTTTCAAGTTTCAGAGCCTTTGGCCTTCCTTAGACCCAGGGTTTCCCACCTGAACTGGTCACATGGCTTGTGAAGGTCCTCCCACACAACCTTCCCACAAGGAAGGTCAAAAAAAGCAGGGCCCTTCACAACTTTATCTTTAATTCCTTCGGCACTGCAGGGCCTCAATGGGGAGGCCACAGAGCACAAAATTAGCTAACATGGATCATTTTGAGGTGGGTGCTCCTGGAAGACTTTCAGGTAGAACCTTCTAGTGCACAGTCAGGACTGGGGGCTTAAGGACACCACAGATAAGCAAGAATGGGAAGAGTTAGGGGCCACTGGAAAAAGGCAAGCTGTCTCAGAAGGACTAAGAGATACAGGAAAAGACAGAAGCAGCAGAGTTTAACCAGAGCTCTCCACAGAGCCAGGGATGAGGCCTTAGATTTCCTGCTTATAAAGCTCAAAAAGGCGTTAACCCTCTGTGCCTCAGTGTCCTCTGCTCCAAAGTGAGCTGTACAGCAGCTGCCTCTGAGGACTCGGTGGCATTTAAATGAGATAATGCATGCAATGCTCTGACTCGGCTCTAGTCCTGGCCTAGCAGGAAGGGGCACAGAGGAGAACCCAGGACCCGCACTACTTCAGGGAGTGCTCTGGGATGGGGACAGCCTGTTCTCACGCTATGTCACTGCATGTTCCCTTTGTCCTGAGGCAAGATATCAGAAGCACCCTCTGCTGTCCTACTTCCAATTGTTAACACTGCTGTTTCCTGGTCATTTCTCTAGGTGTTTTGAGCTGGAACCTGGCACAGAGAGAAGCAGAAAGGGCTCAGCCTCCGAGCCACCTCAGCTGGAGGCTGGCCTTCAGTTCTGATGCTCGGACATGAATCACTCTCTCCTGATGTTTCAAACAGCAGGAAGACCTGCCTCAGTTACTTCAAACTTGAGGGAGACAGCTGCTGACTGGTGGGAGAAATCAGTAAGGCTGGTGTGGCAACTAAATTTGAGAGCATTCACAAAACAGCAGTGCCTGGCCCAGGCTGAGACAGCTAACATGCCCGTACGCTAGCTGCAGGGCATCAGAATTTTACCTGAAGCTGCTCTCACTTTCCTATAAAAAGGCCGCGTAAGAGACTCAATGTCGGACCTGAACCATCCATTCCTGTCATTTATAAAATGGGGGGGGGGGACCCCAACACAGTGTGTGTGTGTGTGTGTGTGCGCACGCACACACACACACACAATTATATATACAATGGGATGTTACATAACCAGAAAAGAGGAAATCCTACCATATGCAGCACCATGGATGGAACTGGAGAACATTAACCTGAACGAACCAAGCCAAACGCAGTAAGACAGACAACACGAGATTTCACTGAATGCTGTAGAACAGAGCCCAAGTCTCTACAGATGGGGAAGGGGAGCACGAAGCAGGGACAGAAAGAAGAGACGCATGAAGGAGATTGGGAAGGGTGCTGGGGAGCAGCCTCAACAACAGAAGGACCGCCATGGGCACGTGTCCAGGCCACCATCCCACAGTGGACCCACTGACCTACGCAGTCAGCATGTGCTTTAACTTTTTAGTTCATCCTTTAAGAGAGTACGTTTCCTTCCACTGGTCATTTTTGTCCCTGTTTTGCTTCTAGCTTCCTTCTGTTTTGGTTGATGAAGGTCAGCTCTGAATTCCTGGGCTCGTTCTATCCTCTTGGTTCCACCACCCAGGTAGCAGGATCTGTAAGTATGTGTCATACATACTAACAGCATACATACATACATACATACATACATACATACAAGCTACAAGCACAGCCTATAAACCCAAGCGTTCCAGAAGCTCCAAGGTTTATTAGCAGATATCTGTATTTAACATGATTGCATACTGATAACTGATTTTTAGATCGGGTCTTAGGAAACTAAGGAGCCTAGAGGGGTTGTCTGTTTGCATCTGGGTGGGCTTGCTTGTCTGTGTGTTTGTTTCCTGTCCCTGGTGTGTGGCTGGTCAGAGCACAGCAAGCTATAACTTTTCCCATTTAGTTCTTCAGGTTCTTCTTAATCAACACAAAATCGGAAGTCGCTGTAAGCTACATTGAGACAACTGAGTACCAGAAGGTCAATGAGATTGTCTCCAAGACAAAAAAAAAAAAAGCTTACTGCTTTTGCTTGCTTCAAACTGTCTTTTTAAACTTCTTTTTGTTCATTGTAAAACAAATACATGTTTGTTGCAGATAATCTGGCTGACTAGATAAGCTATGAGAGCGCTCTCTCACTACTGGATATGATACTTCTGTAATCATCCTTCTCCTTCAAGATGCTACCTCCTGAGGAAGTGTGTATGTGGGCACAATCAAAATGCTCACCTCGCTTCCTTGGTTGTGAGAGTTATTATGGACAAGCAGGTGCTACCGGGGGTGACGGGAGAAGAAGACAAGACTGTATTCTATGCAAGACAAAAACAAAACAAACAAACAAAAAGCCTGCATGAGCAGAGAGGTGCAAAGGCAGGAAGACTCACAGGTGCTGGGAAGAAATGGTGCACTTTGTCTAGACAGAGTTTGGAGAGAAAGCAGACAGGGAAGGAAGGCATGTGCTCTGGGGGCAATGCATGGCCTGGGACCAGGCCTTTGAGCACAGTTTATATCCTAGCAATTCCACTGATCAAATACGGAGGCAAAAATTGTTAAAATAACAAACAAACAAACAAACCCAAAGCCTCTTACCTGCTGATAGAACTCATCATCTTTGGGGGTCAGGTAAGGAAGCCAAGTGTCTTCAAGCTCCTCGAGGAGCCTCAGTTTCTGGTTAGAAATAAGAATTACATATCACTGAATAGAAAGTGACCTTAAATATAGGATAATATATTATCTCCCAACAAAACACACACACAAATCTTAATGAACTTGGATGTAGATGCTTTTAAACATCTGTAATTATAAGATGTACAAAGCATCCTATCAGAAACGATCCTGCCACTGTCACATTTTCTGAGGCAGTTTCACTCATTCTTCTTGCATCTTTGTCATCAGGGTCTTCTCATGACCTAGGTGTCCCTGGGATCAGTTAATACAGTCTTCCAGCATAAACCTTCCTGTCCGCACAACCTGAGACAGTTACGCTTTCTGTGACAGCACCCCTGGAAATACCAAGTAAAGCACAGCCGTCTACTCTTGGAACACTGGGGTATCTGGGACGCTTACTCCTGCTGTAAATGTTTATTTAAATGTGCCCATGTATAGTGGTGCTCCCTTTTCCAAGTTATCTCATTTTACGTGTGAGTGTTTTGCCTGCATGTTTGTATGTGCATCACATGTGCGGTCAGTGCATGTGAAGGTCAGAATTGGATCCAACCTCCAGGAACTGGAGTTGCAGATTATTTGTAAGCTGCCATGAGGGTGCCGGGAATGGAACCTGAGTCGTCTGGAGGAACGAGACGTGCTCGTAACTGCTAAACCATCTCTCCAGCCCCAAATAGTGCCTTTTTAAAAGTAATCTTTCATCTCTAAAACATCACCAACTTTATGTTAAGCTTCCTGGCTTTCTTTTCCAATTTTATGAGGCACCATTTTGTATGTATCCACCTAGTATTGCCTTCTTCTTCAAACAGCTTCGACTATTTGGACGGGTAATTGCAACGAGAAGATTTTACAATGCTTGTCCTTATATAAGTCAGGCATCTATAGAGCCTGTGTTTGCATGTAGCATATACACAACATATATCAGTATCTCACACACACACACACACACACACACACACACACACACACCTGGTTCATACTAGTTATCTGGAAGAAAAACTAGCAGGAAGTAGTTTTCAAATAATATTGGAAATTTTAAAGTAGATCATCAGGGCCACTGTTAGGACGCAATGACTCACTAAGAACAGGAAAGTATATCGCTCTGGACCAGTGTGGGCCTGCCAGAGAGGGTAAAGGTCAGCACAACCAAACTGTGTTTTGTTCCCCACCAACTCTAGAAGTCACTGATCTTATACAGTGCACCACCCACCCAAACAGACATGGTAGCCCAGAGTACTAACCTCTCCACCCCAGGAAAGCAGCCTTTACTCACAACTTATCATGATCAGAGCAGTTCAAGGCAAGCATCTCTTTTTAACTCAAAAATACTAGACCTTTTACATTATAATACAAAATAAGTAACCAAAGGGGAATAGAAATTTAACAACTAGGACACACAAAAAAAACCCAAAAATGTATGTTCTATTTTGCACATGATTCTATTTATCTAATCAGCCTTCCATTTTGATGATATTTTCTTACCCATAATGCTGAATGACTTGCTAATTAAGGTGTGATCATTGACCTTTAGGAAGGACCTATAATAGTTACATAGCACAGGTCATTTGATTCATTAACTGGCTAATGTTTTATCTTCTTTCAGCAACAGCCACTATCACTATCACAGTTATAAAAAGAACTAATGATATTTCCATGAATATACATTCTCGAATTTATTTGCACTAACCCTACCTTAACCAAAACCTACACATTCAATTTTCATTTGAAGCTCAGGAAAGCCTGCATTTCCCTGTGATCTTTTAACTAGTTCTTAGGCATTTTATACAATATTTATAAATGCCACCAAAAAAATTAAACCCTGAATAATTCAGAAGTCCCACCTTACAAATACCACCTTAAAATCCCTTCACAAGCGTCTACCATCAAACCTAAGCCATGTAGAAGGTATTTATTTCCAAGAGAAATTCCATACTGCATCTAAGATAGACTAAAGATGGAAAGATCTACCTCACAGGCCCACAGGCATCAGTGGAGGATGGGACTGTTTGTAATTAATGCTTCTACTAAATGATTATGCAAACAAACATTTTTAGCTCAGCTAGGGTGCAGACAATCAGACACATATAAGGCATTACACTTGAAAGGCTGTGCCCAACGATAACAATCCTCAAGAGTGCTCGCGATGGAGAAAGAAGAACAACATCGTCTTACCCTGCAGGAATTCCGTTCCCATTGTAGTCAACACTGTAAACCACCTATTGATCGTAACTATCTACCACCTATTTAAATGTGTTATCTATCGATTCTTAACACGGAATCCAATACAAAACCACAAGCTTGTGCTTCAGGGCTTGTTTTAGGAAAGACAACCTCCTGTCCATGTGCAATGAAGCATTTGTTGGGGAAAGCTCACAGCCAAACACACCGGGGTGAGGAGGGGAAACCAGCTCTAGGATTCCTTTGTGCCAAATGCCAGCCGGTCACCACAGCACATTAGAACACACAGGCTGGAGGCAGAGGGGCTCATGCTGGGTCGAAACCTCAGGCCAGCAACAGTGCCTTGGTGAATCCACACACTGGGACCTACCTACCAGCTTAGTGGCTGTCATACTTGTGACAAACGTAACAAGCTACTCATAAATGCCACATAGCCAGAAAGAGCTCAGAGCCTGTCTCTCCCACCTGACAGGAGAGTCACAGTCCCTGACCCTCCTGTGCTGGTATTGGCCTACTACCACAGCTTTCCAAGGAAAGGGGCACACAACACCTCACATTTTAAAAAGCTGCAACTCAAAAACACAAAATGTTGCATGTCGGAAACTGTAGGCCTTCTGGGAGAGCTGAGCCGTCTGAGCTCACGGATCTTGCCAAAGACATGGTTTTGAGATTCATATGGAAATCACCTAAAAAGATTAACTGGTTTTTAAGTCACAACACATGGGTGTGTCTTATACACAAACAGAGTATATTTCTTGATCCACTTCTCTCTTCAGCCCATTAGATGCGGCTGCTAACAACTCTTTGCACCATTTTCCAGGAACTAGGGGTTTTTTTGGTGTGTGTGTGTTTGTGTGTGTGTGTGTGTGTGTGTGTGTGTGTGTGTTGTTTGTTTGTTTGTTTGTTTGTTTGTTTGTTTTGACAGTAAGCCAGGCTATCCTGGAACTTGCTATGTATCCAGGCTAGCCTCAAATCCAAGGTCTCCTTCTGCCTCAGCCTCTGAGTGCTGGGATTAGAGGTATACTCCAGCACACCCTGCATTCCCTGCTAATAGTTTTCAAACTATAAATGATATCTTGAGCTGGACAATACAACTTTAATTCTATTAAAATTAACAAACATCCACTGTAAGAAATACAATGTGTCTTAACAAGGATTTAAAGCAAATAGGAAACTGGCCTGGTCCTTAAGCAAGGTTTGAATGAGCAGGAAGATGACTCTCAAAAAGTAGGAAACAGCAGAGCCAAAGAAAGTGAAAACATACCCTGTTTAATAGACCATATTCCTAAAGACAAAGAAACAACTCATTATTTAAAAAGTCGGTATTGCTGTCCCCATACTCAATGAAGATGCAGCCCTGTGAAAAACAAACAGGGCAAGCAGATTTCAGGGCACAGATTGTAACTTCCGAAGCCTATGGATTCCACAATCTTTCTCAACCTAATTGTTGTGAATAGCCCTGGGGCTGTTTGTATGTTGATGCTAATTCCGCCCTCCTAGGAGGGGCTTTGGACAAGGAGTGAGTTACATACTCAGGTGACTTCTTGTGAACCAATCCCCTAGTGACTAAAGGAGTCAATCACTGGGCAAGTAGGAGGGAAAGAGGAAGGAGAGAGAGAGGGGGGGGGGGTCTTTTGGAACGGGGACAGCATAAGGGGTAAGATGAAGCTGCTAGAGTTTCCTGGTATCATGGCGGATCCATCAGGATTCACCTCCTGAGGATTTAGATTTAATTAGGCTTACAAGATTAGAATTTTAGTTGATGCACCCAGAGACTGAGTTACCATTGTTTCTGAACTAAGTTTGTGTTGTGTTTTCCTTCACGCAGCAGCTCGTCTGGGTTCCAGAGAGAAAGGCATGGCTGCAAAGTGTGGGTTTGCCTGATGTGCCCCACTAAGGCCATGGGGGATTTGAGGCTGGCGTGGTAGTGACCTGCCAGTGGGAACCTAGCACACTGGGTAGAGAGATCATAGAGTTCTGAGTCAGAGCTCCACAAGATAAAAGCAGGTCGGCCATTGCTCACCAAGGCCAGGGGGCTGAGTGAACCAGGGCCCAGAGTGGGAACTTGCTGTATGTTTTTTTAATATTTCCCAAAATAACTCAGTTCTCTTATTGTAATGCAGCTATTAAGTAAAACCAAGCATGCACATTAGTAAATACTGCAATTTGTAAACTATGCAGATTGCAGGCAAGTGGGAAGCAGGTGAGGTGGGGTGTGTTCTAGATAACACAGCATGAGTCAAACCCTAGTTCCTGGAGATATGATCTGGAACTGCTTTCTCAGGAAGCAACACATGCAAGCAGGTAAGAGCACTGCTCAGCGAGTAACAAGCCCACAGCACACCTGGCAACCACACACTCTGACTTATCAGTGTCTGGAAGAGTCATGCTTAATAGTTATAAAGACCAACAATGGAATCTATATGAACCCACCTAATTATACTTTAGAACATAAATCAATCCTACTTGAGAACTCCATATATTAATTTGCCTGGATAAAATTCAGGAGAAATTAATACACACTTTCCATAAAAGTTTATTTATCTGTGTGCATATGTATGTGTTACAGCTTAACTAGCTGTTCTGTAATGGTCACCTAAGGTTTATATATGTGTGTGTGCATATGCATGTGTGTAAGGGGGGGTGTGAGAGAGGGGGGGTTAACTAGCTGTAATGATTGCCTAAGTTTATATATATGTGTACACATGTATGTGTGTGTCACAGCTTAACTGGCTGTGCTGTAATGATCACCTGGCTTAGAACAGAGGAAGAAGGCAAGATCCATGCAAAGTTGTCAAGTGATCATGCAAAGCTGTCAAGTGACCAGGCGCAGAACACATATTTAGACTATTCTCATTCCCCAAGGACTACACACAGTCAGTCTCACCACACGCCACTCCTTCCCAATGCAAGAAAAACTGTCTTGCAAATCCTTTTTCGATTTTTAATATGAGAGGATCATATATAATACTTTTAATTTTTGTTTAAATTAAGCCTACTTTTCAACTTTTAAAACCAAAGCTATTTCTGTACCCGTGAGACCTTTTGATTCATAAAACACCAGGAAGGACACTCAAAAGGATTTCACCACAGGATAATTAACCCTCAAAACCAGGCCCGCTCCCTGCTTCCTGATGAGGCTTCCAAGGACCAAATTGATTCCAAGAATCCTCAATGAGTCACTTAATGAAGACCAGAAATACTTCAAATAACAGCACGAACAAGATCCAGGAGTCAAGTGGTTAAATTCAGCTTATCGTCTAGTCAAAAGCAACGAGGTGCTGCACAGAGAGATGGCAAAAAGAAGGGCAAAAAACTGTTCTCCCAGAACAGCACGGAGGCAGAGTGAGGAGATATATATTAAAAGAGTGATGCAGCTGAGCAATCGGGGCAGGTTTGGAAGAGGAGGAGGAGCCTGAAGACCACTTGTGACACAGACAGGAAGACAGGCAACGGCACTGGAGATGACTTAAATGAGGCACACACTTCAAATGGCAACAGGAGAGGAGAGGAATGGGGAAAGAACAGTGGCCAAATAGTCCCCAAATTTGGTAACAACTAAAAGTACACAGATTTAACTTGTTTTGAGAGCCTCAGAAAAAAAAAAGAAAAAATAATCAAACTACGCACGCATGCACGCACTCACGCACAGAGCCTTTTAAAGTACTTTATAACTGCATTACTTAAAGGCTGTGAAATAGAGAAAAATTTGAAAGCGGGAAGAGAAAAAGACATTTACATAGGAAAAAATCCTTAAGAATAGCACTAAGTTTGGAAATCATAACAGAAGCGGGTAGAAAAATGTACTATACTTCAACAGTGGTAAAATTACACCTTTACAGGTGTATAAAACTACAGCTCACACCAGCAGATGTTCACAATAGCTAAAGAAAGTAGACCACAAAATACAAACCAGAACCTACATGAAGAACTGAAAAGCATCAGACATGGCAACAGCACGGGCCACATCAGACTTTGCTCTTTACCATTTAAATCTTCATAGAAGATATTTGACTATTTAATGTAAAACGAATGGTTTGTGAGATTTATAACAAGCAGAATTAAATTATGTGACAGGAATACAAAGGTCCACAAGAGACACACAAATATTCTTGTAAGGTTCTCGTATGTGTGAAGTGCAAAACTGCTACTCAAAGAGACCGTACAGGATCCTACCCAGACGGACAGATGGATGAATACAAAATAGAAGTAAACCTAAGCAGATAATCACATCAGGGGGCTAGAAAGATGGCTCAGTGGTTAAGAACTCTGGTGGCTCTTCCAGAGAACCTAGGTTCAGTTCCTAGCACCCACAGGGTAGCTCATGACCGTCTGCAAGTCCAGTTGCATGGTATCTAATGCCCTCTTTTGGCATCCACAGGTACCAGGGATATATATGCTGCACAGATATCCATGCAGACAAAACACCCATACACATAAAAACACATTTAAATTTTAAAAATCACATTAGGCTAGTGAGATGAATCAGTCAGTGAAATTTTTGCCCTGCAAGCAAGAGGACCTGAGTGTACACACACACACACACACACACACACACACACACACACACACACACACACACACACACACACACACACGGAAGACATCCTTGGCAGTGAACACCTATAATTCTAAAAGGCTGGGAAAGCAAAGACAGGAGGCTCTCGGCGCTAGCTGGTCAGCCTGTCTAACAGGCCAGGTTCAGTGAGAGACCCTGTCTCAAAATACAAGCTGAACAACAATCCCGGAAGGCAGATGCTGACCTCTGACCTCCACGTGCACATACATGCATACAAACAGACATACAAAGATGTACGCCACACTTACAGGTTCAAAAAAAATTAAACACATTTTAAAGATTAAGCATGATTTCACATGGGCACTTTGGAGACATCAGCCCTATCTGCTGGCATCTACAGACCCACAGGGTGGACCTCTTCCGTGTTTCCTTTCAATCTTAATTTAGGGTATGTTACACTGCCATCCCTTCTACAGTTTCAACATAAATTGAAACCTCTCCACCTAGCTCTCGAATCTCCTGCCCTTTCTCTTTTGAACCTTCCATCTCTTTAAGCTAAATTCTATGTGATTTCTCAGTATTCTCTCAACTCATCAATTCCTAAGTGTGTCGAGTCCAATGTTCATCCCATCTATGAATTGATTCTCTCATGTAAATACAGTGGTTGCACCTGTTTTTCCAGCACCAGAACTGAGGCAGGAATGTCGTCAATTCTAAGTGAGACTCAACTACAGCAAGATCCTCTCTCAAAGTCAACAACTTAATTTCTATACAGTGTTTTTCATTTCCAAAACTTGCAACTGGCTTTTTCTCATGTAGCTGAAATTTCCAAGCCCTTACAAACATTTTATTTGTTTATTTTATTTTATTTCAAGAAGCTTAGCTTATTGGGCTGCTCTTTTCAACGCCACAGCACTGCTTCCCTGGGTTCTAGCTCTTTATCAAATCATTTGCCTATGTCACAGTCCCGTTGACTGTAATTCAATTCTTTCTTTTCCTTTTCTCTGAGTTAACTGAACACAGCTGAAGTCATTTCCTCATTGTCTGGCAGTTCTTCCAGATCACTGTCATGGGTGACCATTCCTATGGGATACAGTGCTTTGTAGGTCAGGTATGTTGACTTGGGTTTCCTGGTGTCTCTGTTTCTGGGCTGGAACTTGCCCAGATGGCGCTGTTTGTTGGTTTCTTGTATTTTGGTCAGACCACTTTTCTTCTTTCAGTGATGCAGGAAGTCAGGGGGACTGGGCAGCAGAGAGGAACAAAATTCTAGATTTCTGTTTTGTTGATGATGCAATCCCTTTATCCCCTGGAGCAACATGAACGTGTGTCATTTAGTCTCTGGTTCGTCTATGCAATCCATTATCCTCACATGGGGCAATCCTGTTCTTGTTGTTTGGTTACTTGTTGCTCTGATTACTTATTTTCAATTGTTTAATGGAACTGTATTTTGTAGGCTTTTGCCTTTGGCTTTTCTCCTTGGTGGGTCTCTCCACCTGTGCTCGCCTGTGCTCTCCAGGGGCTCCATCTTGCCTCTCCCAGGATGCACACCATCCAAGACTAAGCTTTATCTAATGTCCTACACAGCAGCCCAGTCTTGTCCCCTTACCCCAAACCTCCCACCCTGGTTCCACAAGTGGAAGACACAGCTCCCTTCTGCTCCGTAAGTCCCACAGGTCAAAATAAATTACAGCTCTCCTGAGGTCACTGGACTTCTTTCAATCTCCCTTTACGAAAAGCGAACCTTCACTGTAAACCCTGGTTCGGGGGGTTAGTTACCTCCATGCCCATCTGCAGTGGTAAGCCTGTATTCCCTATTTCCCTAAATTCAACTTTCTGTCTCAACATCCAGAGGCTCTGTGGAATGGAGGCTTTAATCCAGCCGATTACCCTTTCTGTTCAGCTCCTTCCAGTGTGTAACGCCATCCTGTCTACAAACCCAGCTACGACTTGTCTTCTTGTGTTCCTTTAATGTCTCCTTCCTGCCATCTCTGTGGCTTTTGGAGCAGAGGGAAGGCACTGTGATACAGGAAGGTGCAGGATTCTTTAGGATAAAGATTCTTAGCAGGAGGTTACCCAGGTTACAGTGACTCACAGGACTTCTAAGGGTTCTGACTCATACAGTGAAACTGCCCTCCTGGTATCAATTCACACGTCCATCAGAGGACAACTCCCATTTCTTCATTGACTCAAACACCAGTTATTACCAAACTTGAACATTTTTAGAAAATTGACTAATGAAAAACAAGTTCTCCTGTTCCAATTTACATTCTTTCTGAGTCAGGTTAAATAACTCTTCATGCATCTAATTAGCATTTGTAGTATCCCTTTGTGAAGTGCATGATGGGACTTTTTATCGGCTTCCCTCCCGACCTCCCACAGGTGCTTATACTTTTCCTCCTTCTATAGCTACAAATCTATTCTGTTACTATGGAAAGACAATGAACTCAGAGTCCATGTAATTCAATCACAGAGACTTCTGTCATCTCTCCTTTTGCTGAGCAGCTGTCTAGGGGAAGGACCAGTCTCCAGCAGAGCCGCCTCCATGCGTCCTGGATAACATGCCACTTTCCATGTTCTCCTTAATTAAGACGGCAATACTTGGCTTCCATTCAACCAAGTTAGTGCAATATTTCTTGGTCTCAAAAAGCTCTCTTTTAAGGGAAAAAATTTAAACTCAATAAAAACTACAGATTCAAAATAATATACACGAGCTCTCCAGATAATTTGAAAACCAATTTACTTGTCCCACTAACTTAACTTTTTAAAGTTCTCAGCTCTAATCACCATTTTGGGGGATGTACAGTACAAGTTTCAAATGGGAAAAGGTCTCCTGAAGAAAACTGTCAAATGAATGCAAAAGCAACTGAAGTGAAGCCAAAGGAAAGATGGTTAAGGAGTGACGGGAAGGGCTAGACCTTGGGGGGCGTTTATCTGAACAAGATGTGCATGTGACAGGATAGTATGTAAGAGCCTGTCCTAGGGACCAGTGACTCCAAACAGTACTGCAGTGTTTGGGCCCTGATCACTGCACTGCATGCCGACGCTAAGTTCTTTAGGCTAGTTCCAGACTCTTCTGCTGAAACCAGAGATGCTACTTTACTTACTGAGACTCTGCCCCACACTGCCACACAGGTCTTGATTTTGTAAGTGAATCCAACCACCAAGGCTAATGAGAGCAACTGCTGAGTTTAGAAATCCCTTGCTGTTCTTTCTACTGACATCCTAGCTCTGAGGACCTAATAGCAAATTCTTTGACATTTCCAAGAGGCAAAATCCCTTCTGTTCAGAAGAAAAAGCCAAGTTCTCTCAGCTGTGTTCAGGGCACTTAGCATCCTGAAATCATACACCTTGGTAGTCCATCAAAAGGTCAGAGATCAGAGCTCTAAGAGACTTCGCCATGTGTCTAGCCAGGCTTTAGCACAATCAAACTTAGCACTTCCCTGCTAGCAGTCCAACTGCAAACAGGCACACTTGAGATCAGTAGGATGTTGGATTTCTGTGCAATTATACAAAGCTTTAGCCATTAAACCAAGATCAAACAACCTGCCATGGGAGAGCAGATGTGTATGTTGCTGCTGTAAAGTCATCAGAAGCAATTCAGTGGCTGTCACTTAAGAAGCCATTGCTCTCCACTCCTGCATGGCTCTCTGCTGCTTCCAAAGCAGGTGCTGCATAATAAGACAATAGATGGCTCCCCTTGAGTAACAGAGGCTGACTTCTAGGAGACCCAATGTTATCTAACAACAACGAAAATTCCTTAGTTCCTTACAGTTACATCAACCAGTTGTTTTGCCCGGTAGTGATGAAAACTTAGAGAGAAATACCCACAGAAATGACTTATTTAATAACTATCCCACAAGTTTCAGGTATAAAACAGGATTCCAGAAAGTCAGTATGCTCTCTTTATTCTTACTACTTCATGACGGAAGCACAGGCTAGAACCCCATGACTTCATTGGTGTACATTTAGTTTTATTTCCATATGTGCATCTGACGCTTTGAAGTTTTTGTTTCCGACTATACGATGAAGAATAATCCTAATGCAGTAGTGACTCCGCTCACTGTTGGGCCAAAATACCTGAGTAAAACAACCCAAGAAGACAGAGGTGGTTTGGGCTCACGGTCTGTCATGGCAGAGAGTCCTTCAAGCAGAAGTTGAGTAGTAAGGGCAACTCTCAGAGCCTTCCCATCTGACCCAAACCTGCACTTAGAGCTGTCTCCACATACTCTACCTTAAAAACCCTCACCAACACCAGGGGCTCAACAAGCCCAAATCAAGGCAACCTCCTCCTTCCTGGACTTTCATGCACCCATTTCTCCTGTTTCTAACCCTGCGTCAACAGCACCATCAGCCTAACCATGAAATCTGGGATTCTATCTCCTGCTGCTCCTGCTCCTGCTGCTCCTTCACTTCACTCATATTTATTAACTTTGCAAACTATTTAATCTACCCTCTTTTAAGTAAAGATAAGGACCCAAAACCTCCATGCTCACAACAGCCTATGGCAGAAGCCACCCAAGTGTCCATAATGCATGAGTCCTAAGCAAACTGTAGTTTATACACACCAAGCAACACTATTCAGCCTTAAATGGGGATAAATTTATACATTCTACAGCACAGATGCATCTTGAAGAGATTATGTTAAATGAAAGTAAAACCAGTCACAAAGGGCCAAATATTGTACAATTCCAATGGTACTGGGCACCTAGAATGGTCCAATTTAAGAAGGTAGAAAAAAATTGGGACTGGACAGATGGCTCTGTAGTTAAAAGCACTGACTGCTCTTCAAGAGGACCTAGGTTCAATTCCAGCACACACATGGTGGCTCAGAGCTGCCTGTAACTCTAATTACAAGGAATCCAGCACTCTTTTCCAGCTTCCATGTGGACCTGGTGCACAGACATACATACATACCAGCAAAACATCAATGCACAATGAAATAAATATTTTAAGATGAGAGATGGAAACTTATAATCATAGCTAGTAGGAGGTGAGGGAAAGTAGAAGTGGACGTTATTCAGTGCACATGAAGCTTCTATATGTGACTAAGAGAAGGAGGGTGGAGAGGGAGGGTGGGGAGGGAAGGTAGGGAAGGAGGGTGGAGAGGGAGGGTGGGGAAGAGAAGGAGGGTGGAGAGGGAGGGTGGGGAGGGAGGGTGGAGATGAGTGTACCATAATGTCAGTGGGTTTAGGACCACTGAGCTGCATCATTAACATGGCCAGTTTTATGTGCATTTTACCACGATTTTTGAGTATCAAAATACTATTAAGAGTATGTGTGACTGGAGTGGGGTGGGGGGAGTTAGCTTAACTTAAAAGCCCAGGAGGCTTGGAGCACAGCACTCTAGAGTGAGCAGCTGATATGCTTTCTAAGATAGGATCTTGTGGCTCTGAGGTCTTCTGCTGTTCCCCAAATATGGAACCACGTATGAATCTTCTGGCATCGTGAAATGAGAGCAAAAACATTCACAACTGCCTAATCTGAAATGAGAGCCTCCTCTAACTTCAAAGTAAGGAAACTTTTATCAGATTCCAAGAGAACTGTGAAGTGTTCCTAGGCTGAGGGTGCAGAGGAATCTTAAGTGTAAACCACGGGTTTTACAGCTCCCTGACAGCTTGCCCAAAAGACAAGTAGTACTTGTTGCTTTTGGAGAACAACCTAGTTCCAGAGTGGGGACGGTTTCTCTGAATACTCTGCAGATCGCGGCTCACGTTGCAGTTCATCATGGCTCTGCCTGCAAGTTACATTACACACACCACGATGCCAACGGCTCCATTTACAGGGTATCTCTCCCATGCATAAAATTCAATCTAGGCTGAAATTTGGTCCATGGAATCTCTGCTACGGAGGCTTTCTTTCTGTCTGAAGGCATGTCAATGAGCACATTCAGATAGGTAACAACTATGCAGCAAGCATGGGCATTTTAAGGCATACCACTGTAACAAATCCAGAGCCACTACAAAGCTCTCTCTTTGTAGTGTGTTTCAGCTTTACAAACATACTACAGTCTTACACTAACATATTTCATTTCCAAAGTGAAATGTGGAGTGATTAACTGGTTCTCGTCTCTTACATAACATGCACGAAGGAGAAGACCACAGTTTGTTTGTACACATAGCCAAGATAAGTAAAGGACACAAGCCTCGAGTCCTATTCTGAAGGGAAGAGACCTCGAGACCACAGAAGCTCAGTACAGGGAGAGGGAAAAAAGAGAAAATACCAGCACCAATAGTCCTCCAAGAATTTAGGATAGTGAAGACAGAGACTGGCCATGAATAAAGTCCATTTTCTATCAGGAGTACATAGGCAGTGCTGAGAGAAGGAAGTTAAAAGTAGAGAAAACAAAAATAAAGGAGAGAAAAATGAGAAATAAGAAAGAAATGCCCACCACATTTTAAATTACTGAACTTAGGAATCTGCACTTCTTTCCTATGGGCTACATAATCTATAAATGTAGAATGAACATCATTTCATGGAAATAAACATGGCCTATTTTTGTCTCCTTTATTATCTTCACCCACTCAGCGAAAGCATGGCCTTTCTGAATCATCCACATGATGCTTAAGAGAAGGCAGGAAGACGAGCGGCCAGCCTCAGAATGAACCCATACTACAGACTCAGTGGGCCACCTGTCTGGACTGGATCTTCTGCAAAGCCTCATCCACCATGATGCTTAAGAGAAGGCAGGAAGACGAGCAGCCAGCCTCAGAATGAACCCATACTACAGACTCAGTGGGCCACCTGTCTGGACTGGATCTTCTGCAAAGCCTCATGGTGACTGAGCGTGGTGTCCCTGCTCTGAACCTGCATCGTTCCAATGGAGCCTAGACTCCCGTGCCCTCTCTCTCATGCACTGGTGTGATTTAACTGTGATTTCATTTGACTTGTCTATTTTGCTAGGGACACACCCTGCAGTCTAAGATGGCAGAAGTTTAGATTATTAGTTAAATACACTAGACTTACAAGGAGATAAAACAGTGAAAATTTGAAAGTTTGGGGGATTACCTTACCAACACAGCACGATGCCCAGCCATTTTACCAATGTCAGCCCTCACTGTTTAACATGAAGTCTCAAACTTAATCTGTTGCAACTATTTATGAGTCCACTTAAATTGCAACTGAAGGCAATTCTTCTAAAAGCTATTCTTTTATTTATTTTTACATTCAAGTTGGCCGCTTAAATTTGAGCCAAGTTGTACATTTACAATTAGTGGCTAAAAACAGGCAAATCCCCAGATTCCTTCCTTACCCATAAAATAAGGGTGGGAGCCAAGCTCCACCCACAGACCCTTCCAGGCTGATTTGAAGACTACTAGCAGCAGAGTACATTAGTACATGTTGGTTGCCTTTCCCAAAAAGAGGAACTGGCAGTCACTTCTTACTCACAGCCAACATCACAGCCATAAGGTGACAGCGTGGATAGCAAGGTTCTCCCAAGACCCACGTGTTGGAAGCAAAGGCTGCTGCCCAAGGAACTAGAGGTTAGGATTTTGACAAGAACGCTGATTCTGAAGGACACTGCTCACTTCAGTCGGTCAACATCCTTCGTTGCAGAGCTGCCTTGCTAGCCTTGGCTCCCACAGCAGGGGAGCCTAACAGACTTAAAGCTAATATCTTCACAGGACCAGCTCCTGGCAATGCGGTTTGTTCTCATGTTCTTACACTCTGCTTCTGACTGTTACCTATTAAAACTTCAGAGTTACAGAGACTAGCCAAATGGATCACTGAGCTCACAGCAGTCAAAAGGTATCAAGAATTATTCAGACATCTGAGATGTGTAACTGACGCTTGTGTTTGTAAGAAAGCATATTATCACAGAAGTTAGAATTGAGATCATCTCTTCTGAAACACGTTTCATTAAAGAGCCTGAATGATTTATTTTATTCTATTTCCCTTCTGCTCTGATCTGCCAAAAGATGAAGTGAGCACACAGTTGTCCTGTCCTGAATGTGTGCTGTGAGAAACGCCTGCAACCATGGATGGTAGCAGTACCAGTTCCCAACAGCCCACGGCGTGCCTTCCCCACAACCAGTGTCACCTGTACTTCAAAGAGCAGTTTTTCCCCATAGGACCAATAACCTTCTAATCAAAAATAGCATGGGCTCCTTTCCTCCTGCAGGGGCCTCATCCAGCCTTGATATGAGGGCCTGGGCCTAGTCATATCGTAATTTCTTTTTTTGTTTTTTTGTTCTTTTGTTTTCGAATGGGAATTTTCTTGATTTTTATGTGGTGTACCATCATAGAACATAAGTTTTCTTGTATAATTCACTTTACCAAAACAGCTACAGTTTAAGAACATATGGTAATTTCTTATGCCATGTTCCGCTGATATCCCTGAGAGGCCTGGTTTCTGAAGGGAAAAGGAAGAGTGGATCTGGGAGAGAGGAGAGGGGGCGGGGGCGGGGAGCTGAGAGTAGAGGGAAAGGAAACCTCGGTTAGAATGTAATGTGTGAAAGAAGAATAACACACACTATGTGTGTCAGCTTCCCTCTGAACTCCTCGGATGCCATCTCCACCCCGCGACAGTCTCCCAGTCCATGCACCTCTCCAACGACGGCAGAACTTTCCCTCCGGGTTTGTTCTCATCACCTGCTTAGGGTCCACTCTCCACAGAAACCACAGCAGCCTTGTTAAAAGGTCTACTGAAGCACGGCACTTCCTGCTTGGTATTGTTTGCTTTCTAGCGGCTTCACAGACAGTAAGTCCACATACTGGGACTATCTTCCTTATCACAGCCGCCCCTCTGCTCCTTACTCCAGGTCCTGCAGCCTTTATCCCATGCCTCCCAGCTTTCCCCAACTGCCCCATCTTCTCACTCCCAAACCATCCTAACAACATCAACTCCGCCATCCTAGTGAGAAACTCCCACATTCTGTTAGGGGCATCCTCAGGGGCTGTCTTCTCTCCCAGGGACTATAAGTTCACAAAGCAGAAACTGAGTGGACTTTCTTCATTCTTTCATTTAAGAGTAATTTTGTTTCTACTGTGTGTAAAGTGTGGCTGAAATCCTTGGGACCCATCGTGAACCAAGAAGGCAGAAGTCCCTTTCACAAGCACTAAGGCTACACGCTGTGAGGCTGGAGTCCCCACACAGAAGTGAGAATGGTAAGCTTTACTACATTGCAGCAGGATTTTTACATGTCTATCAAACCTATCAAATTACTAATGAATGAAATCTACTGAGACTAAGTTTCACACAAGTAATTTTTAAGCTATGATAATGTTAAAAGCTCAGCTCAAACACAAGTGTTTAGGATGACTCCTGTCTAAATGCTACCTAATATTTACCACTTCGAAGGAAAAGGTTTTCCTTCCTGTTCTGACCTTTTTTATACTTCCTCTTGAATCGCAACCCCTTCCAATGTCTCCCCCGTAGCACACCAACAAACTCTAGACCATCAATGGGAGAAGCAAGTAAACTGAGTGCACGGACACACTGCAGTGGTTTAAATCCACATGACTACACCTGCAATATGTAAATTCTAATTCCAAATATAGTCCCTATTGTTTCTAGTTCAGTTTTAACAGAAAGAACATCATTTCCCTATCCAATGACTGGTAATGAAACCTAGTTGGCAATTACCTGTTAGATTTGTCACACCCAATTCAGCACTTCAGCAATTAAGGTAAGCAAAGCCCCAATGTGGAATCATTTAAGTCTAGTCTTCATTTTGCTGGTGGGATGCCCTGAGTTCTACCCAGAGGAGCCTATCAGTGCCAACACCTTGACAGCTCACCTCACTACAGGTCTGCTGACACATGCCTGGCTCTCTTTCCTCTGGCACAAGGCAGAGAAATCCTAGGAAAGCACAATCCACCTCTTTTGTTCCACCAAAGGGGGTGAGGGGTGGAAAAAAGAAAGAAAGAAAGAAAGAAAGAAAGAAAGAAAGAAAGAAAGAAAGAAAGAAAGAAAGAAAGAAAGAAAGAAAGAAAGAAAGAAAGAAACCATTAGTTTCTCTGAAACCCACTATGTTACCAATCCATATTCAACTTATATGCTGACTCTAGCTAAACGGTGGCAGGCATATTCCCACTTTTTCATCTCTAGCAATCTCAGAGATTTTTTTGGAATGCACCACCAGCACGCATGCATTAGATTTATCATGTAGTAAAATGCATATGAAAGCTCCAAGGAAGCATTACTAATGTGAAACATGAGGGCCAAGTTCTAGACCCACAGCTGGTGTTTAGTGTTCACCTATAAGGCAGGGGTGTATTCTAGCTCTCCCTGCTCACCACAACTGCCTACGGAGTTATTTTCTAGCAGTAAGCTTCCAAAGCAACAGCAATCCTGCTGACCCGAAAGCACAGGACAAGTCCCGAAGGCCTGTGTGCATGCTGTTTCTGGGCAGACTAATAATCGGCCAGGTTTTAAAAAACACTCATCTAGCTGGGCAGTCGCTCCCTTAATCCCAGCGCCTGAGAGGCAGAGGCAGGTGGATCTCTGAGTTTGATGACAGCCTTGCCTACAGAGTGAGTTCCAGGACAGCCAGGGCTACACAGAGAACTATCTCGAATACCTCCCACCCCACCCACCCACACACACACCAAAAACAAAACAAAACAAAACAAAAACAAACCACTCACCTACAGAACTGAAAACCTGAACCCAAATGTTATTAGAAGTATAGTACCAAAAATCACAGGGCACCTGGGCTAAAGTTCTTCCGTAGGACTTTAGGGAGCACACACTCCAATTAAAATTCAAAAATATATTCTGCAAGACCAATGTGCTTTTGCTGTTCTGACTTGCTAACCTTGACTATGCCATTGCTTTGTGTTTAGACTTTAACTCCTGGAAGTTGAGTCCCACCTCTGGTTCATTTCTGTGTCCGATATAGTATCTGATGTAAGTTCAACCCACATTCACTAAATTACCAATAAAGATGGGGTAAAATATCAAGTGTTCTGACAGTATTAAAACTGCCAAAGAAGCCAGACATAATGGCTCATGCCTGTAACCCTATCATGTAAAAGGCTAAAGCAGGAGAATTACATCAAATTGAGGCTAGCATGGGCTACCCAGGAGATCCAGACCTATCTGTTCTCTATATTAAGGCTCTATCTCAAAAAAAAAAAAAAAAAAAAAGTCAATGAAGCGCCATTCATTCATTCAGCTACAACTGATCACATGGCTATGGCGCATGAAGGAAGGGATGTGCTGAGCAGGAATAAGACCCCTCCCACCCCTGGGGGGGTTTCTATATGGGGAGGATGCAGGAGGGCTGGAATCAATATTTATAAACAAGCCAATTATACATGGTAACGAGCATCATCCTGTTATGAAAATGGCCTGCATTCCGTCTCAAAGGTTTTTAAGCCTCATGGATGTCAGTGAGAGGTACTGACTTATGAAGAACCTGATACTCACCTGGTTTGGACAGGAAGGCGAAAACAACGCATCTGGAGTTCTGCCACCAGCTGGGGCCTGGACAACTTAATCAGTCTCAAGCAATGAGACGAAAAGGCCTCTAAGACTTTCTACTTCTAATACTGCACAGGTTGGCAGGGTGCAGCAGCCAAGCTTTACAAAGTGTGGCAACCACACCTGACCTGCAGGGCCCAACCCTATGAGGTGCCATTCCTCAATGGTTGCCTCCCGACACTTACATGGTATTATAAACTGGAAGCATTCTCAAACATCTCGAGTCCATTTCTACAGCTTACTGCAGACAAACCTCTCAATCAGCTATGTGTTGCCCACAGCAAAGGTTTCCGCCACACCACATGACATTAAAGAACTGGCAGGGCATAGATCCCCAGCAAAGGAAACTACAGATGGAGCTCAGAGTGGAGGAAAAAATCTTGACAATAGCTAAATCCCCTCATTCAACCTCATTCAAGAAACATTACTAGGAGACTGCAGAGAGCCAAGAGCTAAGCCTAGCTTCTAGGAAAGTAAATGCAAACGTTCAAACTCCCCCTTAGATTCCTGCACTGAGTCCCTGAGTTTTCATGAGCCCCAGGAAAGTAAGTGTGGTCTACACAGGTGCTTTTCTTAGGAGACATCCACTGGTGTCATCAGAGGACTCTTTGAATCAATCAATATCTACCTATCTACCATCTACCTATCTACCATCTACCTATCTACCTACCTACCTATGTTTTCAGCTTTTATCTCTTTCCAAGTCACAATACATGGCTCTACTTCAGCATCTCACCCCAAGAGCAATACGTTCTGTATTGATCCCACAGCAGGAGTCATGATAACTTTGAAACCATTCATTGAATTTGGGGTAGGAGATGTACCTGGATCTCACTCTCCTAACTGACTTCTGGTCCTAACTCTTGTTCTTTTAACCACACATAATACAAAACATGGTTGACTCCATTTCATGACTCCTACTGGATTTACATTATAAGGTAACTCAAACCTGGGGGATGGCTTGGTCAGTGTTGTGCATGCCTCAAAAGTGTAAGGACTTTAGCTGAATCCCTTGAACCAACACTTAAAAACAAACAAACAATGGCTTTGGTATCTTGTAACGCCACAGCTTAGAAAGTGAAGGGCAGTGTCTCACCAGGCTCACTGCTAACCAGTCTATGCTAAGTGGAACATGTCAAGACAGGGGGAGAGCCTGCCTCCAAAAAATATTTTTAAAGATGAATGTCACCTGAAGATACCCAAAGCTGTCTTCCAGCCTCTAGAAGCATACATGGACACATGGGTGTACACACACATACACACAAACAAAACAAACAAACAAACAAAAAAACCATGGAAATCATGGGTCAAATATGAGACTGCCTGAAGCTCAGGAACGTTCAGGCAGAGACTGAGTCAGAGGAAAGGGAAAGGCTCCACCATCAAGAGTCCCAAGCCTTTGGACTGCTGTCATTTAGTAGCTGTGAACCTCTCTGAAAGATGATTGCTCCATTTGCAAACCAGACAAAGATCGTTCATGTTTCAATCGCAACAAAGATTTAGATAGTGCCTACTATGTGTCAAACACCATTTTAATCTAGGATAAATATGCTTCCTGCATACAGTCTGCACTAGAGGCAGAAAAAACAGAGAAACACCCAAATAAATATACAGTGAACTATGAGGTGGAATTTGATTTTAGTACATGAAAATAATACCTAACAACAGCTAAGTATTATTTAGTCCTTATGACTGAGGGATCTAATACTATTTCCATTTATAGAGAGATAAATTAAAATTCTGAATGATGAGGGAATTCATCCAAGGTTACAGGTCAGTGTGACTGGAGGCACACAAGCTAGCAGTAGCGGCTCACCGTCCACCACACTAAGTCATTCAGTAGAAACAGACGCTGCTGCTGCTCATGGCGGCACACACCTGCAATAGGAGCACCGGAGAGGTAAAGACAGGGGAACAGTGACGTGAGATAACTACACAGGACGGTGGCTCACTGAGGAAGAGGACGTGCTGCTCTGGCAGAAGACCTGAGTTCAGTCCTGTGGCTTCAGTTCCAGGGGACCCCACAGCCTCTGTTGGCCTCTGTGGACACCTGCATTCGTGCACACACCCCTACATAGACACACAAATGCTTTAAAAAAATATTTTTAAAAATTAAGAGACTGTGGGGAATTAAGAGCCAATGAAGCACAGTCCATGAGACTTCAGGAAAGACTCCAACCTCACAAAGCTGAGAGCAGACGCTCTGGGACTGTCCAAGCTCTGAGGAAGACCCAGCCTAGGGACTCTGGAGACGAAAGCAAGGCAGTTAGGCCAGCCAATGTGAACTGCAACAGACTGCAGGTGGTCCTCAGAGACAAGAGAAGCCAGTTCAGTAGGGCCTGTCCTCCAGCAAAGAAGGACCTTAGCTCACAGGCAACTCAGAGCCACAAGGAGCTTAAACCCAGAAGTTACACAATTTCATTTATGATTTTAACCCATGAATCCAACTGAATGGATTACAACAGTGTGTGAAAACCTAAGGCAAGGTGACCAGCTCTGAGATAAGGGTGACCTGGTTCATGCTTACCCATGTCTTAGTAGCAACAGAAGGAAGAAAAGCACCCACATCCAACCCCTCCACCAGGATTACACAGGGTACATAAAGCACCAGCAGAGCACCCAACACCACATACCCAACACTTGCTAGTACCACTCTCCCTGGTGAACATTCTCAAATAAGGGGTTTGGGACCCGACTATAAATTATAACTAAATGATTAGGCCTCCTTTGATACCTCTGCCCCTGTTTCTCCTAAGAAGCTGATGTCTTGGAGAACAGACTGGGAGTGTACCAAATTCAGAACACAATAGAGAATTGATCAGTAAAGGAGCTGGACTGTTAAATTAAAACCGATTCTGGGTGCCAGGCTGCAGCACAAAGGAATCAGTCTTCTCCAACAACAAGGCCCAGTTTGCAGTGCCTTGGTTACACAATCCCCTCCGCTTCACCTTAAGGCCCTTGGCTGGGATCTTTTTTAATAGAAAGGACAAACTCTTGAGTAAATGTAGTAATTGTTTCAATGATGCGCCCCAACCACCCAAGAAGTTAAAAAAAGAAGCTGGCAAATTGGGAGTCTTCTATTACATGATCACTTAATTGCTGCCTCACGTCTGCAGTCTGCCCCAGGAGTGAAGGAAGCGGCTCTGAGGAGCTCCACACATACACAAGCAAACACACAGTCAGAGACTGAAAGAAAGAGTGCCTGCTGCCCACAATGGGCCTCGCTCTGGAGCAGGCTTTCCTTACAAAGGTCCCCACCAGCTGGTCCCTGTGGCAGGAGCAGCCATCTGACCAGCACACCGTCTCTGCGGCATCCAATGTCTGTAATTTTCTAACAAACAACAAGAACAACAACAATCGTGTGGATTTAAGCTGGGCATTTATTATTACCAAAGACAGATTTGGAAAAACCAAACAAAACCTTGCCCCTTGCTACTGTTGTTGTTTTTAATAAAGAATAAGGGCCAGAAGGACTGCTCAGCTGTTGGGGCTGCCTGATCTTACAGAGGACCTGGGTTCGGTTCCTGGCATCCTCATGCTGGCCCACAACCATCTGACACTTTCTGCTGATCTCTGTGAGCAATGCATTCAGGTGGTACACAGGCACACATGTGGACAATAACACTCCTACACACAAAACAAAAATAAATACCATTTTTAAACATTAAATTTTTTAAAAAAATGATAAATAGAGCCTAGAAATTCTTTTCCTGGGCTAAGAAACAAAGAATAGGAAATAAATATTTTTCTTCTTTTGATGGCTAAGCTCCAGGATGGAAAAGAAATTAGCCTTGAAGAAACAGACACTAAAACTCTTCTACTCTGTGTTGCTGCTGAAATCTTCCTAATTGGTCTCTAGTCTGGTGGTTTGGCAAAGGCCCCACATGATCAATACTATTCTCATAATATTATATTAGTATTTGCTTGTTTCGCTCTGTGGTTGAAGAGAATACATGACCTTGCATGTGGACACTCAGTCCACCCCATGGAAACACAGAAGAGAAGAGCCATCTGGATCGGGATGGAATAGAGAAATGTCAGTGAGTTACTAAGCCTGGATAGACACAGCAGTAAGCCCTGGTGACTGTAGTTTATATCGGTGTACAATTTCTACGTTGTTAAAAGACCAGGCTCTAAATGATAACCAAGTGATGGATACGCTCACTTAACCATCCCACAATACAGGCACGCACCGGACACACTGTCACAATGCACTCCATTTACACCATCATTTGTTAATTAAAAAACTGCCATGATAAAACTAAATAAAATAAAAATAAATAAGCTGATCCTTGTCAAGTTTCAGTACATTATCAAGGAAAAATATGACTGTTTAACACTAAGAAGCCTGCTCAAATACTCCCCCTTCATGCCTGAGGAAGAGGAGATTTTGTTCATATGCCTCCATCAAAACAACACAGTAGAACAACGAGGTACAGAATCAGCCATGAGAACCCAGTTTTTACTGTGCTAGACAATAAAAAGATTTGCTAATATGTAAAAAACAAAAGTCACTCTTTTTGATGAATTTTTGTATTGGAAGGCTTATTTTATATATTTATAAAAAAAAGTCAGTCTCTGCTATTATTAAATGAATAAAGTTGTTTCGTGATTCTTCTGTTTATTTCCAAACATGGTAACTGCCAGTGGGTAGACTTCTATAGGAGGTCTGGGGATTCTAAACAAACTTTAGTACAAAAGGGCTGGAGAAACAAAAGGTTGAATACTTCTAAAGAAAATGTATTAATAGCTACTTTTACACACACACACACACGCACACACACACACGCACACACACACGAGCATACATACAAAGCACATGCACACATACATCGTCGTCACCCTGTGGAAAGAAGACAAAATGAATTTCTTGGGACTTATTGTATAATTTGTTAGGGCCCATGCCTTACTAATTTGCATGTGTGACTTACTTAGCCTCTCTTCCTCCTCCTCTGGCAAGCAACCACAAACTCCACTGTGATTTCACTAGCCTCACTGAAGCAAACTGCAAGGCTGTGGCAGAGTGGAGCGCATCCAGCCTGGCAACAGGGTAAGAGCTCAACTCCCAGGCTTTCCCTCCCAGGATCCTTTTCAAACACTAAATCCACAAAACACTGCATTAGTTTGCTCAAAGCAAATAGTTAATTTGTCCTTTTACTAGAAATCAAAAGGACAAAGTCACAGAGACAGGCTTCTGCTTCAGCCCCACACTGACCCTCCACCATCCCCCTTTCCCAAGCAAGTGGATGTCAAAGCCATGCAGAATCAACAGATCAATCAATCCATAACAAATATTTATACTGCCCACATGAAAAACAGAGGAAAAGAAAACTAACAATGTGGGTAATAAAATAAAAATGCCTTAGTAAATAGTGCTTAAAGAAGTCTGAACAAAGGACAGAAGAACCATGTGCCAAGGTGATGAGAGGAAAGCAGAAAACAGATCGCCAGGTAATAAGGGCGGCGGAGCTAAAAGTCAGTAATCAAAGCTGCTGATCAAGCGCCGGTGATTAGACCTTTGGCTAACCGTCAGTCGGTTTCAGGAGGGGAGAGTGGAGATAAGGTGAGGATGATAGACTGGGCCCTGATTATGGAAGGTCCAGAGTCTGGCAGAGTAGTCTGGATTCCATCCTGAATGTAATAAGCAGCCACAAAAGGCTTTTGAGAAGGACAGGAACACAGTGAAGGCGTAATTTTGGTGAGAGAGAGAGAGAGAGAGAGAGAGAGAGAGAGAGAGAGAGAGAGAGAGAGATATTTTAATTTGTTGCCCTGTGTTTTAACTCTAATCTAGTTATAAGATGGTTCAGTTCAAAGGAACCAAGACTGGAGGTGGGAGGGCCAGATAAGGAAGACTACTGAGAAAGCCCAGGGAGGCAGGAAGGAGCTGGGCCTGAACCAGGGGGTGGAGACCAAACTGTAGCAGGAGCCAGAGAGGACAGTACTGATAGTAATGAACACAGTGGCTGGTGGGGCCATGCACAAAACAAGGGAGTCAACGGCACTGACCCCATACTTGAACGGTACCTGCTAGGCTGTTTGCCATGCTGGGAAAGAAAGAAAACACTGCTTTGAGCCGATTTGCAGGCAAGGCTCTGGGGTGAATATTAGCCCTCACCAGACCCAAGGCCCGACAGAAGAGACTCAGAAGGTGGAAAGAAAATAAACACCATCATGAGGTTTGGGCTTTTTCTGCAGATAAAGTAGCTGTCCAAACACTGGATTTTCAGCACAAGGCCAGAAAAGGCCACAAACTCATTCCACTTAAACACCAGTTGTCACGGTGGCACCTTCCTTTTACCTGGCTGTCTCTGGCTTCACCTACGGCTGTCTGTCCTCACAAATGAACGGTTCTAATAATGGCTTCCTGACTCCTATCCTGCCTACATGGGCCCATGGGGCTCCTTGACGAGCTAGCCCATCACACTGCCTCAGAAGCCCACCTCTAGAGCCTAGCTTTGAGCCCATTTCTCTGCTCCTCAGGAGGCTGCTATACAGAAACAACATCTCGTCACTGCTTCCTGCAACCAAACCCACACACGCACCATAGGTACACAGGGATATGAGCAGAAGCAGAAGCAGCAAAGTGGCGGGCGTTTACAATTGGGGGCTAGAACTCACAAACAAAGCCCTGTCAGAGCAAATGGACTTAATCCCAGCACTCAGGAGGCAGAGGCAGGCAGATCTTTGTGAGGCCAACCTGGTCTACAGAGTGAGGTCTAGGTCATAACGTAAAATATACGTCTTCCCAGCGTGAGTGGCAAAGTCTGAGAGAGCCCAGCTTGTAACAATCTTCCCTTTAAGATCCCCACAATTCATCTTGGAGACAACACGGGAAGCTCTTTAGCCGTCCTGGGTGATTATAACCACACCTTACATTTATTTGGGGCTAGGAAAATAAATAAGCAGAAGTATTTTGAAGAGTTCTCATTTCATTTTTCAGCAGACACAGGAGAGCAGAAGGCATTATGCCAACTGTACGAAATGACAGAATCAAAGCAAAGATATGGTAAACAGGCTGCCTACGGTCACGGAGGATAAGCTAATGGCCCAACTAAAGTATTTCTTGCTTTCAACTTATTTCTAGCCTGTTAGGTCTTCTGTCAGTTAATTCTGATCATGCTCTGTAAATGATAAAATTGTTGGCATAGAAATAGTAGGAGCCTAGAAGGGCTTGTAAAACCACAAAGAATTAAATGGAGCCTAACTTACAGCCATGGAAAATATTAAAATTCCATGTGTAACTTTCCTTCTCCATTTTAACCCAAGACATGGTGCCTCTGCCGGCTTACTGTTTACACTTGCACACTTGCAACACACACACTTCTGAGTGCCAAGTGTCATCCAGCGCAGGCGGCTATTCATTTATCCTTCTATCACTCTACAAGGTAGAAAATTAACAGTGTTATGTTTACAAACCTACACTGAGCCCTTACATAAAAGCTTGGACTGCTCCGGTCTGAAGAAGCTTGGAGCAAGTTAATATAAACCTATCCTGAGCAACTGTGCAGAAGGGAGCCCTGTTAGACCCAGGTTAGGCTTTGACCTTCCCAACTTCTTCTGAGAATGTACAATCCATCACGCACAAAAACACAGCGGAGGTGTGAGGTGTTGGTAAGTACCCCTGTTAGTGAGAAATTCTGCTAATTATTACACCAAATAAGCATAGTTAACAGGCCATGGCCACAGAGGGGCATGTTTTAGGGCATTAAATAGCTGCATGGGGTGGAGAGGTATACATTACACTGTGCCCATTACCAAGAAAACAATTTCCCTGACACCCAGAAATCCAGTCAGCTGGAGCAACCTAAGCGGTCTGTGGCTCAGCCGACAGAGCACAGAGCTGCAGCGCCACCCAGTGGCCTTCCTATTTGAAAGTGCAGGGTGTTCAGGGCAACTCAGGGACTCTGGCTGGAATTTGGAAGCAGGATAAAAAGAGGCCAAAAGAAATCACACTTGGAGGGGCTGGCTGTAGCTCAGTGAGAGAAAGCAGGCTAAGAATGCACGAGAATCTGAATTAAATCTGCACGTGAATGAACGAATGAACGAAAAAAACGAACCATCACACTGTAAAGGTTCCTTAAACTAAATGTCTGTGTTTTAAAGTACATAGATGTATTTTTTCTTTCCTGTTTTCTCTACCTCAGCCTTACTAAGTAGGTATATCTCAAAACAAACTCCAAAATTAAATTAAAGGCAAAAGTAATTAGCCATTTTCCAGATACATGTTTTATTCTGCCAAGAAGTTTCTAGCAGGAAAGCCCCTTCAAAATGAAATGTTCCAAGAAAGGAAGAACATTAGCAGAGAAGGGCACAGCTGTGATGAAACAGGCCGATGTCCACATTCCATCACACAAACAGGAAAAGCAGATCATCTGGACTAATGAAAATGGCCTTTTAAATGAGGAAAATTTAGTTATCCATAGAGTTAGAGCAATGCAGGAGGATCACGTGATTTCAGAGAACTGCTTTTCTTAGTTTCCACAGGACTGACTCCTAACATGGCACTGGGTAGGTACCCAAAGATACAGTATCGATGAAGGCTATTCGTCAAAAGTACTACAGCAACATGGCGACCGCACCAGGACAGCGCCCTTCTGCTGCTGAAGCTTCACAGGAGATCTGCTCCGCATTACTACAGACCAGACAGAATAGAGACCCAGGAGAAAGTAGAGGCAGGCATGCAGGGACGCAATGGGAAAGAAGCAGAGAGAAGCTAAGACAGGACGCATGTGCCCCAGTGCAGGAATTGGAGTGGACCGCAATCTAGGCGGATAATGAACAAGAGGAGGAGACTAGAATCAGACAAGCCAAGGAGGTCATTAGGGGTCAGATCAGAGAGAAAGCTAGGCCATGGCACCTTTGGGTTACAGCGGTAACTTCTTACAATTCACCCTTTTGAAGTGTACATGTCCGTATGGCCACAGAATTATTCGGTCATCACAGGCCTAATTTCAGAGCATTTTCATTGCGTGCCCATCCTTCCCACCTTTCTCTTCCCATCTCTTAGCAACCATTATCTCCTACCTTCATTGGCTTGCCTGTTCAACACATGGAAGTAATCATGTGTGGACCTTTGTCATTGGCTTCTCTTACTTGACATATGGTTTGAAGGTTCACCCTTCTAGACTGTAGTATCTCACTGTTTGGGATTGCCAAATAGCATTATGCTGTATGAGCATGCCACATTTTTTTATCCAGTCATCGTTTAATGGATGCTTGGGGGCTTCCCCTCTTTGGGACTATCACAAATAGTGCTGCTGATCCATTATTCAGGTGGTCTCCCAAACAGTCACCCAGAAAGCCTTATTTGACGAGACATGATGAATTTAGGAAGAGAAAGCAATGATCCCAGAGGCACTCAAGAGCCAGGGAGAAATCCAAGCAGAGCCAGAATGTGACTATCAAAATCACAAAGTGAGGGCCGGAGAGATGGTTCCAGGTTGGGCGCATCCTAAGGAACACAGTCCAATTCCCAGAATGCCAAGTGGGCATGAGCACCCACCTATAATTCAAGCCTTGGAACATGAAGACAGGGGTTCCCCAGAACAAGTTGGCCAACAAGGCTAGCTATCCTGGCAAGACCTGAGTTGGGTGAGATACCCTGATCCAATGAAGAGTAATCCAAAGTCATTCCTCATATCAACCTTGGGCCTCCTCATGCATGAACACACATGTGTACATGCGCACATGTGTACATGCACACACATGCACAAATGGAAAAAGAAAAACAGAAACAAAACACAACAAGCCACACAAGGCACCTTTCCTCTCGGGCACGGAGCTCACCAGACCAAGCACCTGTGTTACTAAATGCAGTGTGATTCCTGTTCTTAGGTTTCAGTGAAGCAAATATTTTATCAGAAAATAAAGGAATAAAAGAGAGGAATGTAAGGGAGAAAAATATCTAAAGGCTCAGAATGCGAAATGTGACCATGAAGCACCGGCAGGGTGCTGAAGGCCTTTGTTGGCAAACTCGTCAGCAGGATAAACAGATTAAATTGCACCCACATTTCCCATTAACGCTTCTTTACAATTTAAAAAAGTAAGCAATTTTTTTTTTTTTTTTTATCATTTTACTTTAAAACTTATTTGGCCTTGAAAAACCCTTAATGATTTTCTTAGAAACTCCAAATTAACACTCTGGAGCCCTAGAGCAACCTCGTACTTGGAAACTCTTGGAAGTTAGAAAACCCTGCTTACAAATTATTATCCAATGCAGTCACTTTTTGCATAAAATATGTGTCATCTTCGGAAGCTGCTCTAAGACCGCTTTTCATAAACACCCAATAGCACAGTTCTGCAGTTTCAGTGTGGAGTATGGAGGCGAGCAAGGCTTTTCTCACTTCTCAGTCTCTACAGACTCCTGAGGAAAGTGCGAGGACAGTGGCTCAGCTTGTTCTCCTCCTTCCTGCCCAACTCTAGACAGGAGTGGGAACTGAAGTGATGAGCGCCATTGTAAGAGCAGGCCCATAGACACACAGCCCTGCCTGCTCTTTCCCCACTGGCTTCAGCGGAGATAACCTGAGGTGACCCCTGCAGCCTTCTGCTGAGCCTTCGAAGGTTCCTTAACTGACTTACCCTACTAATGGAACGCATGAAGCCAAGTATCCCTCTCTGCTACATAAACAAGAAATCAAAGTTGCTTTTAGGACATCGTACAGAATTTTCACATAGTTTTTGTTACAACAGACACCTCCCTAAACAGTAACACAAACCCGCAGGACTAGACATACTTCATAAAGCATTAGATACGCATGGCCTGGCTTAAAAGTTATCAGTTTCCTCTTTTTTTAATTTTGTGCAATTGCTAATTGCGGCTAGAAACGGTAACTAACGACTGGTTATGCACAAAGCTCTGTTCTAAACAATTTATCCAAATTAACACTCTGGAGCCTTACAACAACCTCAGTGGCAGCTACCATACTTATGCCCACGTACCTAAAGTTACATAATTAGGAAGTGGCAAAGCCAGTACTCAGAGCCAAGTACTCTGGCCCTGGCATCTGGGCATTTAACCAGTGAGCTTTCGTTCAAAGTAAAGTTTCAGTTCCAACAGCATGTTCGTTTTCTCTCTCTCTCTCTCTCTCTCTCTCTCTCACACACACACACACACACACACACACACCCCTTATTTCCCTCCCTCCCTTGCTCCCTCTAACATACACACAGGAAGGCACTCCCACTGCCTCACGTTTGACATGCGCATGCTCACAGCCAACATTAAAGAGAACTTCAGTAACTCAGGGCAGTTGGGGTTTGCTCCAAAACCTGACTTCTAAAAGTCATCAACTGCATATATAGGTTGGTGGCTCCAAGAGCCAGTGGAACAGTCCGCTTGTTTTCATGAAAATGGATCTGAAAACCGCTAATACGTTAGTCTTTACTTTCCCAAAGAAGCGAGGATTAACTTTATTGTGGGTTAAATTAGCTAAACATCAAAAAAGAAACAAAGAAAGAGAAGGACAATAAACAGTCACATTGTCACATGCCCCTGGAAGCCAGGGGCGATGAAGACCAAATGCAACTTGAGAAGGAATCTGAGCATGAGCATTTTCCAGATTTCAAGTAAAGAAACAAGGCAAGCTTTGACATGGACAGGACATCCGAGATCATAAGCAGCAGCAGCCCCAAGTCTAGTCAGCTCCAGACAACTCTCGACTGCTCAGGAGCCCAACAGAGGCTAGTTCTCCTACGCTGCACCCATCCATCACTCTGACCATGCACCACCTGGCTAGGCTAAGAAATAATCATCTTACGTCCTCCCTCCAAAAGAGCTCCGAGCTCCCAGGCAGCATGCCTCCTCAAAGGCAGAACTGAAACCCAGGCAGGCGTAGTGCGGAGGTGCCAGGCGCTGGCCTAGGAACACTAGGTTGATTAGTTTTCAACTAATTTTTCAAAACTTGTGTTCTCTCTGGCACCAAACAAAGAACACAGGCAGATGTGGAAAAAGTCAAATTCACGTGGCTCCTTTTGAGGGTATTCCATATGAAGGAAGAACCAAAGAATGTCAAGTACCGAGAGCATTTCAGAAAAGACACAAAGTGAGCTCTGATGTTACTGGGTAGAAGGAAATCCCGCATACTGGCGGCATCCGTTCTTCACTGGGCGTCTGTCTAGAGAGCGGCAGCCCATGTGCCTGGGCCTGAGCTGGGCATTGGGGATGATATAAAGACTGCTGTAGCCAACATCACCTCACAGCTGTGAATATCGCCAAAGTTCAGTTGAGCATTTACTGTGTCAACCTCCTTGACCTGCAGTAATTCATGAGATTCCCCACTCCCACCTGTGAACAATCCAGCACAAACCACCAGACATGGGAGAAAACAGAAGAATCTTACAGCAGTAGACAGGCAAAACTTTTTTAAAAAATAAAACTACTATTTTTCTATAACTTCTGGGGACTCTTTCTATACTTAGAAGAATGAACAGTTTATCTCAATTGGTATTGAATTATCCCAGGTATCCTTGGGACACGGTCTGTAAATGTTATGAAGCCTGACTTGCATGTTCAATGCTTCATGTCAAAAACAACAAATAAATTACGCCTCTTGATGGAAAATGAAAATTGAAGAGGCTCATGGACTTAATAATGGCAGTGTTAAAAAAAGATATACCTTCCCCTGTTTAAAAAAGACAATCCCCAAAAGAAGCCACTCCAAAAAAAGCATCGGAAGGAAAAAGGCAAAGGTCCTAAGGTAGAGTACAATGTTTTAAGAGGAAGAATCAGTGTGAAACCTGCTGATAACACAGCTCTCAACACTGCCAAAACCAGTCTCCACATTGACTTAGAACAAAGAGTTGGGCTCCCATCTTTAAGGTCAGATTAAGGTGACGGGCTGGATTAAGCCATCCATCAGGTAAAATAAATGTTCTGACCAGAGCCTAAACACTTCTAATAGTAGGGTCAGCACAGAGGCCTGGCCCAGTGGGGAGATGCCCTGTGGCTGCAGCTCAGAAGGCTGCCCTACAAATTCTCACTAGACGCTTAATCAATACGATGCCTTAGGACTCGAACTGCTACCGTAAAATCAATATTACCTTTATTTTAAGTAGCAGGAGGAACAATGAGATTATCTTGTTGCTTACAAGTCTGTCGTGGACAATCTGGCTCCTGGTGTGTGTCATCTTTCACTTTTGCCTGGGAGGAATGTGTGTGCTGGGCTAGGAGACAGCCTGGCAGCAGGGCCACAGACAGGAAGAGGTGAGGGTACATACAATAGCTCAGGAAAGCCAAAGCCTCCAGGTTTGTTAAGAGCCAAGGAACAATGGCCTGAAAAGATGTCCCACGGCTTCCATCCAGCAGCTACATGCTGGGGCCTCCTGCTCTCGGCTTCAGATCCCTGCTTCCCAATAGCCTCCTGGATGGCTCATGGGTACCAGAGGACCAAAAGACTGTTCTTCCTCAGTCTTCTGATTGTCATCAACAGTCACAATCTAGTCTCTAAATTCTGATGTCATTCTAGTCCCTCTCGTCTCCGAAACATCTTCAGCCAGTCTCACAAGAAATCCTGTCAACTTTGCCTTGGGATTCTATCTTAAGTCTCTCCCGTTCTATGGGCCTCTGTAATCACCTCCTGTCCCCGCTAGCAGTGCACCCTTGGCAAGACTTTCTCCCTAATTCCACTCTGAGATATATTCATAAAATAACAAGTCAGTTGGGTTACTTTATACACATTCTTCACCTTAACCCTTACAGTGGTTTCCATAGAGATGTTACCCACGCTAAGGATGCTTCTAAGACCTATCTTTCACTCTTTTTCCTTTAAATTCTGGCCACAGACCACCTACACCTCCTATATGAAAAAACTTATCAGGACATGAAAAATCCAAAGATCCTCAGCCCTGTGTTGTCTTATTTGGGGCTTCACATAAATGCCATTTGGGAGCACTCTAAAGCCTCTCCACCCATCTTCCTCATCACTTCATTACCTTTATAATGGCCACTGTTTCCTGGCTTGCCTCTAACAGAATGTCAGCCTAGAGAGAAACAATTCTGGACTGTATTGTTACCACAGAAACCACTAAGAACAGAGTGAGCGCATACAGGCCTCTGCTAGAAGCCTTGTAAGGAATACATGGGTAACCATGGAAATCTGGTATTGATATCAGTCATGCTGAACATACTGGCAAAGTGCTTCGGTCAGAGAGAGAAGCTGAGTACAGAAAGACCTTTGCATTTCTCTAAATTGGTTTAATCTTTTTAACATTCCAAAAGAGTAATATTTCCAATAAGACGTCAAGAAGAAAACAAGTCTCAGCTCTTTTGATGCTCTGAACTTCAATGCTGCGAAGCCAGTGTTGACAGCCAAAGTTCAGATGTTGTCTCCAGGTACCATCACCAAATCTGCCTCCAACGAGTGGATATGGCCCATCTTGCCCACACACTCTCCATCACACACACACACACACACACACACACACACACACGGCCCTCCTCAGCTTCTCACAAGACTGTGCACAGCACTCAGTGCCTTTCTGAGTTCATCCTATCAATCCTAGATAAAGCCTGTTTGGCTCAAAGGAAAAGGAACAAGAACAGGAAGGGGGGGGGGGAGCCACCCAGGAGCTGGGTATGGCACCAATGTCCACTTGTGTTCAGTAAGAGGCTTGTATCCAAATTTATCTGGGTAAGGCGTTATACCCACCCCACCTGCTAGGTAACAGCTGATACCCACCCACATGCTGGGTAAGGAGCTAGCATCTACTCAAACACAGGACATGATGCTGAGTGCTTTGAAGCTTTAACAAGCCTCTGGGATAAATTCAAATAAGCCCCATTTCTAAGTAAGAAATTGGCATGTTAGGTCCAAGACTTTCTAGAAATCAAACAAGGAAGTGGCAGAGGTGGAACTGATGCCCACATCATTCACACTCTTAAAGCCCCAATTCTTTCCAAGAAACCATCTTAGCAACAAAAGTAATGAACACACAAATAAACTCTTGTTCTTGCTGATTAAATTTGATGTATCCTGTCCCAGATAGTGCTTCACCACTTTCTACTGACTGGGGCCCTACATGACAAACTCTGTATGAACTCGATTACTACAGAACATATACAAAAATCCCTGTAAAATTTCCCTTTCCTATCATACACTGGTAAAATATTTCAGTTGTACAGGAGAGTAGTACTAAGTTTTCTTTCCTAGCATTGCTACCTTACCCAGACCAATGTCAGAAGCTTGTCAACTTGGTCAGTGTTATCAAAGGACAAATAACATAGTTCAACATAACACATGTCAAACTCCCAGGTGCTCACAGTGGAGCCCGGAGCCAAATGATCCTCAAAAGTCAATGGCTACAGCCAATCTGACCTTCCTTAGAAATACAAGATCCAAGAAGCAAAAATAGAATCACTATGTTAAAACACCCTCGCAACTGGGAGCTTTTTAAATAAATCAAGAGTAAAATTAAAATTTAATGAAGCAAATTTTTCTCTTGTCAATCTTTACTCACCTGCAATAATTATTTTTAATAAGTCACATGACATCATGACATCTTTAAAGGTTTATGACTATAAGAAAAAAGTTACATTCAAAATATTGGGCAAAGGGGCGAAAGTAATTGGGCTAGAATGCTTATTTTAGTCCTTTTATTTGAGGGGTAGACAGGATCTTGGTTTGTAGTCCAGGCTGGCCTTGAACTCTTTCCTCCGAGTGCTGGTATCATAGACACCCCCCCCCCCCCATGCCTGGCTGTCATAGTTCTTCTCTATACTGGAACACATTAGAAATTATCTGATAAACATCTTCTAGACCTTCCAAGGATTTCAGATATTTATCTTTATTGTTCTATTTTCTCACTAAACATTACTAAGGTTATTCATCACAAACCCATTTCAAATAGCATTCTGTGAAGAAATAAATTCATTTCACATTCTGCGTGAAAACAATACTGATTGCTTCTTTGCTAATGGACCCTGTTTTCACAGATAATAAGGTGACAACTTCTAAGGCACATTAGATACATTAAGTTAAAACCTGAAACTTGTAACAGCAAGAGCAATCATTCCTGATGCTATAGTCCCCTTTTCAGGACCAGTGAGGACTCAGCTCTTAGGGAGGTCACTGTCTCCAGAAGGCCCTTCTCTTTTGTGATAAGCTACACAGCAAACAGCGAAACGCCCCCACACAGATTCTGTCCTTCTTTCTTTCATCCTACCCTCCCTTCCCTCCTTCCTCTCTCCCTCTTTTTTCTTACTCTCTTTCTGTTTTATTTTTAAGATCACAGGCTTGTGAGTTATACGGTGTCAGGTTCAGCCTAAAACGATAAAACCCATACTCTGCCCCTCCCCCCTCGCATGCTCCAGGGGTGTAAATATTTCATGGTATTGCCATCATTCACTCAGTGCCTACATTGTCTGATCAGCCTCCATTCTGTCTGTCCAGTGCTCTGGAGGATAGCGCGTTCTCATGTCTGCTGCTCAGTCACATAAAGCCCCTGCTCCTCAAAGGTTCTTCAAAGTTCAATAATTCATTAAACACTGCGCTGGGGTCGGTAAGTACGCACAGAAATGCATGACTGTAGAAAGTGTGGCACTATTAAAGGCTTTCTCTAATAAAAATGGTGACTTTAGAGAAAATGACAGCATTGTTACTAATACAAGAGAGCATACTCTGAACAATTGAAGCTCTGCTGTGCTGAGACAAGAGCTTAAAATAAACAGTTATAGGTAAGTCATTAAGTAGGCCCTCTGTGAAACAGGTCATGAAGGAAGGTGAGGTTATAATGCTGGGCCCAGGTCTTCCCTCAGAATAAATAGTAGTCAAGTTCCCATTGCTACTCTTTGTAAACGCCATGGACACATTTACAATTTCAATCACAAAATAGTCTGAAACTGAAGACTAATGACATTTTAAACTTAGAGATTTTATCTCTAAAATCTACTTATTGTCCTACACTTTCCTGCTATTCTCTGAGCAACAGGCTAAGACACTGACCAGAACCACGCGAAGCACACTTGAGAAAACCAAACTGTTGGGTGGTATATTTGCATCATCAAGTACCCACTGAACTCAGATCTACTCAGAGCTGAGGAGAGCATAAGAGCGGACTAAAACCATCACTTGGTGGTCACAAGGCTTCAAGATGCAGTTGGATGACAAAGCATACGTCAAGTACACAAAGGGAGACTCCAACCAGTATAGAAACCACTGCTAAACCAACATCCAGTGCCATGCCAGTTCAAGAAGACATAACGGAACTAATCCGCGTGGCAGTAGGCAAGGGGACTTTACGAAGGAAGAAATGGCTCATGTATTAAATTGATTTATTTCTTTCAAACAGACCTTGGGATCAGAAACCAATACCCAAGGTAATGATTAATACAACATATTAACTTCTACTTAAATATGATGATGTCAAAATGTGCACCTGACTCCTTCCCCTATTCTTATACAGAAGTTAAAACAACAGAGGCAAGCAGACTTTTGTGAGTTCAGGGCCAACCTGGTCCACATAGTGTCTTCTAGGCCAGTCAGGGCTACATAGTGAGATCCTGTCTCAAAAAAAAAAAAAAAAAAGGAAGAAGAAAGGGTGGAGGGAGGGAGGGAAAAAGGGAGAGAGGGAAGAAAGGAGGGAGGGAGGGAACAAAGGAAGGAAGGAAGGAAGGAAGGAAGGAAGGAAGGAAGGAAGGAAGGAAGGAAGGAAGGAAGGAAATTAAAACAAAATAACAAAAAGGGACAAATAGAATGAAGGAAAATAACAGCAGAGGAGATGAGATTCTGCACATGCTGAGAGGCAGAGAGAGGCAGGCACAACAGCAAAGGCAGACGCCCCCCCACTACCAGGAGCAGAAAGACCTACAAGAAGCAAGCCCACCCCTTGCCACCGTCTCTGTAAAGCCTCAGAATTGGCAGGAACCAGACACTTCTAAAAGCAGATGTATCTTAGAAGCGGGGCTGAAAACAAGGAGGCTGGGTGCAAACAAACAAAGCTTGGCGCTCCTTTCTGCACTTAACCTAAGCCAAGGCCACATCTCTGACCAAGCAGAACCCAAGCTGCACTGTCTGGAGGAGGAGGCCTGAGACTAGCTGGGATGCTACAATACCCAGCCCACTCCAGGGCAGAGGAAGAGCTGCATCCAACCCTTGGGTCCTCCCCTCCCTCCCAGGGAGCCCAGGGCGCAGAAATCGCAGCACTGAGTAATTGAGCAGGTCATCTCCATGTGTCCTGTAAGGCACTGAGCAAGCTCCACTGACACGAGATCATCTCTTCGTTAGCTTCCTGCCTGCCGACAGTTAGCTAACACGTCAATACTGGACCCTATGGACGGATGGATCTTCTGACTTCCTGTATTTCTTCTCTCAGACATACACTTTCAGGAAAGACAACTTTTGTATTTTCTAATAGTTTTATGAAAAATGTTTACTGTATTTTTAACTTTTCAGAAATCATTCCTGTTCTTTTAATATTAACATTTCCCTTTTTAATAGTTCCTAATGAGAAATTTCAAAAACATAAAAGCAGAGAATTATATAATAACTCCGAGGCAAACATTACACAGCGTCTATAATAACTGTCATTTAATACTCTTCTTTCTTCTGCTCTACCATTGTTTCTGTATTATTTGAGAGAAATCCCCAGATGTCGTATTTTGATTGTAGAGTGTGTGTGTGTGTGTGTGAGTGTGTGTGTGTGTGTGTGTGTGTAATATATATAGACAGATGTTTTCTAAAAGGTACAATATATTATCACAACTAACAACATTATCAATGTGAACGTTCCCTTTAATAACATCTTGTTCCTGTTTGAAGACAGTATTTTCTTTCATTTATTTAACAATTACTATTTGTTTTAAAGGGTTGAAATTATTTTGTTCTCTTTTAAACCATACTTTATGTATATCAATATAATTTACATGTAAAATAAAAAACTAAAATGGTTTGGTATAGTTTTAAACAGAAGGGAAAAAAAATCAACAAAATACTCAGGTTACAGAACCATTTCCCTCAGAGCAAGGGCTTTCTTTCTTATTCTAACGACCATTTAATTCTAAAGGAATCAGTCATGACTAGTCATTGAATATTTCTGTTGCACTGACCCGGTTAGAGAGTTATTCCCCCCTTCTGACTGACATGTGTCAGCTGTATGGAGTATAAGAGCATACATGCTTAGGCCTGCATACAATGTGCTTTGATTACACTCATCCTCCCTCCCCCGTGGCCATCTCTCATCTGCCCCAGCTCCAGCAGATCTTTGTCTTCCCAGGTAATCCCCCTTCGACCTGCATGAACTGTTTTAATCTGAACTCTACATCGGAGAGAAAATGCAATACTTGTCTTTCAGAGTCTGCCTTACTTCACTTAACATGCTCACCTCCCCTGCGAACATGACTGTTCTTCACCATGGATAAATATACTCCACTGCGTTAGACTACATGTTCTTTATCCATTCATCCTTTGACAGAAACCTGGGCTGATTTATAACTTGTCAGACGTGAATGGTCCTCCAACGTGTACAGCTCTGTCTTTGTACACAGACTTTGACTCTCAGGTACAGATCCAAGGATGGCATATGCTGTCTTGGTTCTCTGGTTTCTTCTTTTGTATTTTGTTGTTTTCTGTTTCTGTGCTTTGTGCTCTGCCATTCCTATGAGGCACTCCTCAGTATCTGATGAGTCTTGCCTGTCAGTTCATAATTTCCAGTTAGGTGATATAAAACACATTGGAAGTTCGTTTGTCAGCCCAGACGTTCAGTCTGTCAGCTGGAGGCCTCACCGTGGACTGAGAGCGTGGACACTGTATCACTACATGTCACCTGTGTTTTCATTGGTCTGGTTAGTTTCCCTGGACAGGAACGCAGCATTTCCTCTGGACACAAAGGTAACACAGCCCGCCTCTCCAAGCAGCACCAGCTCACAACAGAGTTCCTCGCTCACAGTCTTTGTACAACAAAATCATGTGGGTTTTAAATCTAAATTAATCCATAGCTCCTTTTTTAAAAAGGTGCTTTCAAAATGAAAACACTACATTTTCAGCTTCTTTTGAAGACTCTCATTTCTTTTTTTTTTTTTTTATTTTTGG
>CM052707.1:22097524-22193343 GCA_028551405.1 Uromys caudimaculatus | reverse complement strand
ACGACCAGGGGGAGGGTCAGGCCCATTGACGCTCTTGCTCCCTCCATGGGGCTGCCAATTCCCTCCGCTCCTTCAGACTTTTCTCCAACCCCTCCATCTGGTACCTCACTCTCAGTCCAGCGGTTACTGTTAAGTGAAACTTAGACATTCTGAACTTGTGGGCTAATATCCGCTTATCAGTGAGTACATACCATGTTCGCTCTTTTGTGACTGAGTTACCTCGCTCAGGATGATATTTTCAAGACTCTCATTTCTTGAACCACTGACACTCTACGCCCTGGGGTGGCGGTCCACAGCCTCCCCTCAGCTGAGACAGATTCAGCTTCACTAATCATCTGTCCCTCCTGACAGGCAGCAAACACTTAAGGTCTGCTGTGTAATGAGATGCCCCTACATGAAAGACAGGGACATCTGTAGAATATATCTTAATTAGCTTTTTTTTTTTTTAATCCTGGAAAGTGACTGAATAGCCAGGTGCAACAGTCAGAGGAGGTAAAAAACGGGCCTGAAAGCTGGCCCAGCATCCAGCAGCACTTGCTGCTTTCACTGAGGACCTGGGCTCAGTTCCCAGCACCCACATAGTGGCACACAACCATCTGCAATTCTAGTTCTAAGGGGATCTGATGCCCTCTTCAAACCTCTTCAAATGTCATATCAAGTATGGTCATGGTACATATATATACACACAGGCAAAACACGTTTACATGTAAAACAGATAAATCTAAAATTTTTAAAGTGAAAAGAAAAGGTTAAACATACTTCAGGACTCTGTGACAACAGACAAGCAAAACCCTGTGGACTTTGCACCCCGAAACAAACTCGACCCTCGATCAAGACATTTCGAAAAGGACTAGAAGCCAGCATGGAGCTCGAGACAGAAAGGGGAGCAATGGCGCAGGGAAGGAGAATAAGGAACTAGGATTTGTCCTGATGTTTGCATGGGGAAAGAACACTCTCAAAAATGATGTCTTCCATGAAAAGGCAAGCAAACCAGGGTTTTATAGGGTTGAGATAGAACAGATTCTAAGTTTTAATGCTTTAAAAAGGTCCCAAAAGTTCTTTAATTAATGTATTTATATATTTTATAAATATGCACATTACAGATAGATATTATTACATTTATACAGATGTATATTATTATATACACACAAATATAAATATGCACGTGACTGTGTTTAGCAAATGTGTCAAGGAAATTTTTAGACGTTTCCAAAGACAATTTAGACAAGCTCTAAAGACTTAAAAAAAGAAAGAAAGAAAGAAAGAAAGAAAGAAAGAAAGAAAGTAATTAGCCATTAGCAAAAATCTTTAGATAGCAATTTACAACATGGTTATACTTAAAAATTGCTATGAGACTAGATTTTAAGTGTTCTCATTATAAAAATAAAATGGTAAGCATATGAGGTCCATGTACATATTCTTTGGCTTGATGAATATATACATTGAATATACAATGAAAAGCCCTGTTTTATCAATTTTTAAAGTACTTTTTAAAAAAGAATGTCTAGACACAGCATTTCTGAGGGGCTGGAAGTAGTTTTCTCTTGGTGTCATCAGACTTAACAGTCCCCTCTGCTGCCTATGCACCTGTTAGCTAAAAACAACAACTGGCTTTCACATTCACAGCCTGCCACTTGTCCCTTGAATGTTTATCTCCTTTGGTCACAATTTTATTGTCATTAAACAGCAACGACTGTGTAACCAAATGTATTCAAATGCTCCGAGTACACACAGAGGACCCTGTTCCCTTTCCAGCTGAGTGGACTCTCAGCTGTTGTGAACAAAAGACAAGAGCCTGCCATTCTTCAAGTTAAAGGAAGAACCAGCCAGGAAGCGCTTGACACAATACCTCTCTCCATTCACTGTGAAATGCTAATGAGCGCAGCCAGCCAAACACTTGCTTTGCTTTTTCACAATTTTTAACTCATGGAAAGAATTACACATTCTAACATCTCTTAAAAGGCTATTAATAATAATTTACAAGCCACTGTAGCTAATGCAGTACCTATTATATACTGAGCACAGTCCTAAAGGTACCACATACTAAGCAAACAGAAACAGCAGTACTTTGTAAGGGAACTGGGGCACTGCACAGACTGAACATCTGAAGCCAGAGGTTTTTCAAAGCTCCCAAGGCCTTAAGAAGGCAGATGAAGTTTGAATCCCTATGGCCATCTCACAATCAAGAAGCTGCTGTGGCCCCAGCGCTGAACTGTGGTGAGGGCTCCCTGACCTAACTGTCCCCACAGGCCACCAGCTTGCTGTCCTCATTGTCGTATTTCTCATGCACCCTTCTTGCTCGTCCCATTCCAAGTGGCTCTCTTTAAGTCAATCGCTCCATTGTCTTTTCTGTGTCCTTTTACAAGGTGTTGGAACGGAAAGGGCAGGAGAGAAATCCGTTTGAATTTTTTAGGATGGGTGATGGAAATCCAGGGGTGTGAGACTTTCCTCTTGTGCCTTGTACAGCAATGGCACATTATCTAGGTGTAGGTTTCTCTACAGGTGACTGAAATTCTAAGTAGCACTGGCTTAACCAGACTGGTCTGTGGCTCTGCTGAAGGTCTTAGAGGCTGACCTCCTTCTAGCAGGCTACTCGAAGGGCTGACTCACGTCTTCAACATCCAAGCGGCAGGAACAGCCAGAAAGCAGGACAAAAAGAAGGGCCTAAGAAGAAACGCGCAAGGGCACAGCAGCTGTCTCTTAAGGAACCTTCCTGGAAACAACCACAGTATCCCTCTTCTCTTGGTCACATGATCACACCTAGCTGCGAATCTGACAGGCTACATACATGCCTTCATAGTTCAAGACAGAAGTGAGACGTGGTTTGGAGGTTAACTTTCAGTCTTCTACAATGAGGCTTCCAACTTTTAAAAAACCAGAAATAGTTTACAATTTCAGTTAAATAACCTGTTCAGAATAAGACACAAGTGTGTTCCAGACTCAAGACCCACTGAGACACAAGGATGTTGCATGGAGGCCTGCTTGATACTCAAGCACACCCCAGTGATCCATTAAACGGCTGAACATTCACATTCACAGGTGGTTCTCCTTTCTAGAGGAAACATCCTGGGTCTGTGACTCCCACAGACCTGAAGAGATTCTCCTCAGGGTCTTGTCAACTTTCCAAGCTCCTCAGCCCTGCAGTCCAATCACCTCCCATCATTAAGAAAGAGTGGCCTTTCACATCCAAGGGGCAAATCTCACAGAATGACATTCGGCTGATACTTAAAGGTGACAGGGATGAGAGCAAGAAAAATAAAGAAAAATGTAGAAGCCAGTTGGGGCGGCCTTTCATTATATCCCTCTCAGGAGCTATTAATCTTGGTCATAGTCAGTCAGCTAAAAATAATTGCTTCTCCTAACATGTGTCGGACACACAACTAGGAATAGTAACAGGTCAGCCCTTTTACCTAGGAAACATGTGGCTTCTGGCTCGCCTACAGCCATGTGAAAGGCTCTACAGTTGTTGGAGCACAGGTGCCTCTGGTCCTGTGTTGCCTGTCTTTTCTAACACCATGATACACAGTAATGTCACAGTGTCTTAACCGTTTGTCCAAAGTATTTTAAAGTGAGATCTGTGACTTCTTCTGCAATGAAGGAAGGTAAGTCAAGTCTGAAAAGACTGTACCATTATTTTTGCCAAAGCATTCCCTTGCCGGGATGTTTGAATTCTGCCAGTTTTGTCTTTAATCCCTTGGTGTAGCAATTCTCTCCTGGCTCGCTATTAATTTACCCTTGAGTTCAAGGTCGTTGAGCTTTTAAGTCTGTCAGTCTATGGAAAATGCTCTGAACCTGGAAGTCTAAATTATAGATTCTATTCTGTAATTAGCCACTGTGGAATCTACAGCAGCCAGTGAACTCTCAGGGCCTCAGCTACCTCAGCTCTACTCTGGGAGATCTGACTCAAAAGGCCACGTGGTACTTCTCGACATTAGGAGTTCAAATGAATAGGTTTGTCTCACTAGTAATAATCACAAATATCCATCTAAACTTACAAAATCCATAAATGGGACCTAGCTAAAAGGGATTATTAAAAGAGACTTCCAGAGCTCTCCAAGGATACACATAGATATAAAAACAAAAAGCACTGGCTACCTAAAGTGGGAGCCATTTAATGCATGAAGAGAAACTCAATGGTGGGAGCGGAGCCTCCAGCTGTGAGTCAGTGGGTAGCAAGCATGGGAATGAGAAGAAAGTGGGGTACCCAGGGGACAGACAGACCACCTGCCAATGGGAAGAGAACATGGAAATCCTAGCTTCATACACCAAGATTCAGAGGTAGGAAGCACAGTTACGTATACAAAGCCTCACTTCCCAGTGGAGGGAACTACACTCTCAGACATTCCGACATTACAGTAGTGGGCACTCTGCTTGACACTGTCCACAGCCACCCGTACCCTCCAGACAGCAATCCCGCCAAATGAAAGGTGTGGGCAGGCTGGAGGGCAGAAAGGACACAAGCCTAAGATGGCCCCAAAAACAAAGAGCAAAAATCACGCAGTGGGTATGGGTCGTCCTGGTACCAGGGGAAATCACTGCAAATATTTTTGCAAATTGTGTGTAGTGTTTGCAAAAATAAAAATAAAAAATCACAAAGGTACAAAGCCTGCAGTAAATTTCATTATGCTGATAATCAAACAGCAATAACATAAAAACTTGATGTTTCTTCTTCTTCAGTGGGCTGAGTCAGAATAAACGCTCACACTGAAAGCTCATTCTGCTGGGTTTTCTGTTTGTCTTGTTTACTGTGAAGTCCTCAATGAAGGAGTCTTTTAAAAAGAAACAGCATCACATCTGACAACAGCAATGTCACTTGCACATTCTTTAGACCTTGAGGGAAATTGGCTTGTTTTTATTATAACTATAAACTTCATTTATCATTTTATAGGAGACATTAAAATAACTGTGGTCAGTTAGATAGTGTCCCTTGCAAGCCACATTCCTGCCCTGCAGATACACTGCGACCACACAGCTGGGTCAAGAAGACGTTGTGGAAATGACTTGTGAAGCACATAACTGCGGCACTATTAGTGGCTCGGGGTGACGAGGGACGAGTCCTAAAACAGAGTATTCCACATTGGTTCAAAATGGCTGCACACAACCAGCCGTCTTCTAGAAACAGAGTGTGGAAGGTTTTTAAATACTGAATACTTAACCACCTTCTTCAATTAAGATTTTCTCAAAATGAAGCTGATCTACTTTCAAATTTCTATTGCCTCTACATAACCGAAAGGGTAGACAAGCCACACTGTGTCTCCACTCACCAGCTCCTAGACAGGTGTGCTATTTCTACTTCTGAACCAACATTGCTGCTATGAAAATTACATATTTATAAACATAACTTTAAAACCCTCATGTATTATAAGACTCATTCAAATTTTACTTTCTCAAAGAGGTAACTACTGTTGAGTCTTTCTAGAATATTCTATCTATATGCATGCATTTATACAAATAGTCATAGGACATCCTGCACCTTGCCTTAGTAGCTTCGGTATCTTGAGGACTATCTCACTCTCACTTAACATGTTCTTACCATGCTCGTTGTCTCATTTTTAACTTCACATGTTCCCACTGATGGGCGTCCACACTGTTTATTATGCTTTCTGACTACATGTAACACCACAATGTATTTTCTTACAAACCTGTGCGCGTTTGCTAGCACATAAAGTCTAGTGTGCTTTTATAAGTAGAAGAGATGGGTCAAAGGGGCTTTGACTGTCAGTATTTTCTGAAGATGTTAATTTAAGAAGGTAAAATACAATGTCGGGACTCAAACCATAGCTGTTTATAAACAGGACAGAGTCATCAAATATCTTTAGAAAATAAGGCAGTCACAACAGACTCATGTAAACAGCTCTGCGATGGAATTCACATAATGAAACTCACCCACTTCAAGCATACAACTCAACAGTTTCAAGCATATTCACAGTTATACAGTATATTTAGAGTTGTATAGCAACTACTACAACATGTAAGACCTTGTTAATACCCCCAGAAGAAACCACTGTGCTGACTGGCTCAAACTAGATCCTGAGCTGCACTCCACTCCCTTGGCAGCCCTAAGCTATCACTCAGCCACTTCCTATAATAAACATTTTCATGATTGGAATATTTTTTTTTAAAAATTTTTAAGTGTATTTATTTAACGCACTGGGTCTAATTAGTACTGTCCATATGCCCACGTCTGTGGGACCCTCCACTAGAGCACGGGCAGCCACCAGTAGCCAGTACCAGCCAAAGAAAACCGATTCTCTCCCAGCTGCTATCAACTACCAGTAGCTCCTCAGCCAGGAGTGGGGGCACCTCTGCCCCGCCCCCACTGGAGTACTAAGGAGAATTGAAGGTGGGATGAAGACAATTAAGGCACACTGTATATACATGGATGAAATTTTCAATAAGTAGGATATAATAATATGTAGTCTTCTGTGCTTAGCTCTTACTGAACATGTTTCCAAGACCCATGCACATTTACGGGGCAAATCAGAACCTCATTTTCATTGTGGAGTAATTCTCCATTCTATGTACATACATTGTTTTGGCCTGCTCATCGATTCATAGACATTTGAGGCTATTTCTATTTTCTTGACGATTGTAAATATTTCTGCTACAAGCTCTGCACAGGTTTGGGAAAGGCTGCATGTTTTCACTTCTCCTGAGTATTACATTACCTTCAAGTGAGAAAACGAGTGAGTGAGCAGAGAAACCCGTGAAGGAAAAAACTGCTGCCGCAGCAGGAAAGAACCGAAGCCCAAGCGTGAGCCAGCGCCTGCGGTCAGCAAGAAGACCCTGACTGGGCCAGGACACACATTCAACTCTTTGAAACCATCCACACCACGACACCGCTCTAGCGGTGAGTCTGAGGTTAAGTTCACCCCACAACACTAGGTATAAGCCCCACAAGTGTCACCAGCAGAAGAAGGGGAGAAAGCCCCATCTCAACCTCTGGAATATCTGCCTTAGCCCATTTTTTCTGTGTTAATGTAAGCACATGTGTTCTGAGGTACTGTGCTGTCACACACTCTGCTGGAACTCTGAAGTTCCCAATTCCGCAAAAACTCAGGTTGTGTTAAGTGTGGCAGCTGCTGGTAACAGTCTGTAGAGATTTTAGAAGTGTAAATGCGGGGTCGGCAATGGTTTCCGCTAAGGGTCAAGCATGATTTAGGCTCAGGGGTCACATACGTGCCCTCTTAAGTGCCTTTTCTGCTTCCCCTTCCACCTCCTCCACAATTTCTTAAAATGAGAAAACCATTCCTGGCTCAAGGGCTTGGCTGTAACATAACCAGGGGAAAGAGTTGCAGGGTCACACCCAAACCGACCCCACGCGCCGATACGGCTTACAGTCTATCGCTGTTGCTCACGAGAGCCTCAGCCCAACTGTCTCCATTACTAATGATGCTCAGGCCCACCACCCTCCACACCAACAGTATCTGGCCTTCTGCCTGACTGCCAAAACTTTTTCCTGTCTCCCCAACTCCAAATGAAAACTAACTCTAGATGGACACCCACGCAATCACTTCATTAGATGCCGAAACAGTATTAACAAAACTCAGCATCCTTCACTGGTTCTTGAACTAACAGAAGCATTAGGCATGACAGGGCGCTGCTGTCATCCCAGCACTTAAGAGGCAGAGGGAGATAATGGTTCTCAGGTCCAAGGCCAGATCAATGAAGAAAGAGAAAAAATAAAAATGAAGGGTATTGAGATAAGAAAGTAAAAGGAGAAAATGTCACTTTTGCTGGTGACATAATTCTAGCAAAAGTCTGCTAGAAGTAATAAATACCATGAAGTTTTAGGGCAGAAAATCAGCATGCACGTCAGCAGCAGTTTTCCACAGACTAACATGCAGCTCTATACATATACACACATACACGCATAAAAAAACAAAAATCAAGAACAATCCCATTAATAATAGCTTCATTAAAATCAAAACACTTAGAAATAAATGTAAGCAAGGTGGTTTAAAAAAAAACAAACCTGCAATAAAAGTTGTAGAAAAACTGTGAAGACACGCACAAATAGAAAGACATTCCATGTTCCAGATTCAATATCAGCCCTGCCTACATCCCAATGTCATTCTTCATAGAAATAGAAAAAAGATAACTCTAACGTTTATGCTGGGCCACAGAAAACCCTAGACAGGCAGGATCATCAATCATTAGACACAGATGAAGGTAGGACACACCCTAATTCAAATTACAAAGTGCTAATAATTAAAACAGCATGGTAGCCACACAAAAATAGACCACTGACCAACAAGGCAGAGGTGCCGGGCAAGAGCCGGGAAACAGTCTATTCAATCCGTGGCGCTGGGGGAATTGGATATCCACACGGAAGGAGTGAGATTGAACCTTTACTTACCTCACACCGTTTCCAAAATCTAAGTCAAACTGGTGTAAACTAAAAGACTTAAGCACTACACCTGGATTGTAAGACTGTTGGCAACAAACGGGACTACAGGACACTAATTTGGGCTGTAACTTTTTAGATTTGATCTGAAGAGCACAGGCAACAATAGACACAAGTCAAGCCGACAAAGAGAACTACATTAAAATGAAAAGCTTCTGCATAATAACGGGAACATCTAACAGAGGAAAGATACAATCTACACGGGGGAAGAAGACACTTGCAGGCCAGATAAAGAGCTCTGAAACTCCACAGAAAATAACAGCAATTCAACTTCACAAAGGACAAGGGACCTGAAATGACAATTCTCACAAGACAACACAGCCAGGCATATGTGTGTAACTCCAGCACTCAAAAATTGAGTAAACAAGTACAATCATCACAGAAAATGCTACATCAGTTCTCAAAAGACTAAAATTACAAATAGCATCCAATCTAGCAATTCCACTTCTGAGGACATAAACCTGCCTTAGACAGCACTGAGTGTCAATCTGACACAGGCATCTCCTGGGCATGCTTTTGGGGAACTGTCTAGATGCAGTTGCCTGTGGTAGTGTCTCAGAGGAATTATCTGAGTTAATGGAAATGGAAGGCCTCACCACTCCAGGGCCTGGAGTCCTGAGGCTAGGACCAAGCAGGAACAGTTCCCTCCCTCTGCTTCTACCACAGATGCAAGTAACAGGGTGCCTCACGTTCCTGACACCACGATCTCCCAATCATGACAGTCTGTACCTTGGAAATGTAAGCCAAAAGAAACCCTTCCTTCCCTAGGCTGTGTCTGCTGGGGCATTCTGCCAGCATAGCAAGCAAGCCCAGCACCTAACCACTAACCAGAGCTGTAAACTTGCTATGATGAAGTATCTGCTCGTCTACGTTCAGCGTGGCGCTACTCTCGCCACCTCCTGGTGGCATCTGACTCACCAACAGATGAACTGATAAAGGAAAGGCCGTAGAAATACTGGACACAGCACCAGTCAGCCTTGACAAAGCAAGACATTCTACCATTTGCAGAAATGCTAGGAAGCAGCAAATAAAGTCAGATACGCCAGACACAGGAAGACAAGTATCATAATTCTCCCTTGCATGTGAAATCCACAAACAACTGATCTGCAGGAGCCAGGGAGTGGAACTGTGGTGACCAGATGCTAGGGGAGGGGAGAAGATGGGCCAATGATGGGCAAAGCCGTCAAGGCCTCCGTGTGTCAGGAAGTGCACATTGCTCTCCTGCTGTCCTCTGACTCTTTATCAGTGTGGCGAGCAGTAAACATGTGGACACTTCAGAATCACTAAGAGTAAATTCCATATATTGGTACTAAGCAAAATGCTAAGTGCTTGAGGGAATAGTGATGTTAGATGTGCTTGATTTAATTATGCTGTGATGGTTAATTTTTATTGGATTAAGGAATGCCTCGGGGATTAGGGAAGGCAGCCTCTACAATGATTAGTAAAGTGGAACCTTCATGTATCTGCTGGCCATTTGTATTGCCTGTTTTTAATTAACTTATTTATTTTTGAGACATGGTCTTATCTTGTAGCCCAGGCTAGCCTTGAACCTGAAGCAATCATCCTCTCTTATTGCCAGTGACAGATCTGACCTAATGAATGGATTTATCCTTGAATGAATTCATATGCCTAGTTGCAGGAAGGTGCCACTGAGGGAATGTCACCAGGGCTATGTCTTACCCTGCCTGGTCCCTTTCTATATTGCAACATCTCAGTACATCCTCTGCCACATGCTCCATTTGCCCTGATGTTCTGCCCAAGCATAGGAACTATGGAGCCAAAATCAACCCTACTTTGAAGTTGTCAAGCATTTGACCATAATAATGCAAAATGTAACTAATACATCCTAGATTATGGTCATAAATTATATCACTACTTTGTACTACATAAAAAATTATGTCAATTTACAAACTGATGTTTTGAATATAAAGAAGAACTATATTCCATAAAGCTTGCTAAAATCTTGTCGGACGCCAGGCCCATGTCCCCACGAACAGCTCTCCTAGCACTAATACCTCTCTATTAGTAGCGTGCCCTAGGCCACACCACAGCAAAACACAACTCCAACTCTGAGGTGCTTCCTGAGATACAGTTGCCTGTCTTACTCATGTCACCAGTATCGGTCAACTGAAGAGAGGTAGGCTCAATCCTACAGAGTCAAAGGAGACTCCACCACCTCAAACTCACTGCCTCTAGATTGGTTCAAGGAAAGGGGTGGGGTGGGGATGGGGGCACAAAGTAGCCATGCTGACTGTGCTGAGGATACCCAGCACGCCTACTTAAATTTCATTGGCTAGAGCTAACTGTAGGTGTCCTATACAACTGCAACCTGAACATTACATGCCTCAAAAAGAGACAAACTAGGGGCTGACCAGCCAAAGCTAAAGCGCATACACACTGCCATAAACAACTTCCTGAGGCTTGAGAGCACCTTACCGACAGCAAGTTTCTATACTATACCGATTGCTAGGGGATGCACTGCACTCGGGCTTGCAGAAATCCACGCCGGACACCTGGAGCCTCCGAAAGCAGTAATGCCAGGTCATTCCACATTCCACATTTCAGTGCCGCAGGAACGACCGGGAGTCATTTCCCCAGTCAGATCTGGGATCAGATTAAGGACCTTATTTTGTAAGCAGTTCCAAGATTAATAAAGATTTAAGGTTATCCAAAGCAATAGAACTCTCAGCCAACACCTCCAACAAATATGAACTGAAATGTGCTCCCGGTGTGAAAAGTTGGTAGCTAATCACTTTGACAAAAGACTGAGGATCCTCCATTGGACCAGCCACCTGGCCTACAGACCCTCACCTCCTCTGAGGACACACCACCTCAGATCTATCTCACCCGTGCATACACGACCCCATGCTCCGTTCTTTGCATCTCATGGGTACTCAAAAAAGCTCTCTGTATTTGAATGAAATCATGAAGGAACTGAATTGATGAAATTCTAATGGTGCTGAATCCAGTTACAGTTTCCTTCACAGAAAAATTCTAAGGCTAAGAAGCTGGGACTGGGATGCAGAGAGTGTCGTGTTTCCCGGAAGACTGGAAGAAGGTATGTGGACTGGGTAGCCAAACTGGACTTTGGCTCACAAAGCTCCAAGGACACTGACAAATAGCCCAATAATAACCCATCTGAGTCTCAGAAGTCACTCCTTAGAGCTGTCCAATAAAAGCCAAAGGGAATTAATTATTCATTAGCAAGTGTGAATCACACTAGATACCACCAGCAGATTGTGTTTGGCTTTGCTGAATTATTCATTAGAGTGTGTGAGAAATGCACCACCCAAAGGGTGTTAAACCAATCCAGAGTATTCCACTGTTTGTTCTCCTTTAAAAAGGCCAAAATAAATAAATAAATACTAACAGATCACCACAAAGCCACAGTTCGTATTTTTAAAAACAGTTATAAACCTGGCTAAATAAGTAGATGAAGAGAAGACAATAAAAAATAAAGGGATCTTGGAGAGGCTATTTCGTATTCATCATATGATAACAGGCAGCAGGCTGAACCGATGTTTGTTTACCTGTCCACATCCTGCCTTTCTTAGATGCTTATGGTCAAAGACAGTAGGAAGTCTGCAATGAGACTCATACGGTAAGGAAGCGCCTTTGAGTCCTGTCACTGAGCAGATGCAAATTTAATTACCACACGTTAAGCTTTCCATCTTGCTGAGGTGTCCTTGGAAAGCAACTGTAAACAAGAAGCACTCTGCAATCAAGTGTCAGGGACTCATTTGATCTGGTGCAAAATATGTCACAAATCACTGGCAGGAAGTGAGTCCAGAAGGGGAACAAAGAGAACGAAGTGACAGTGTTGGAGGCAGCTCTTGTGGGTGCGCCTGTTAGGATGGCGATGGCTCCTACTGCCAGCTCTGACTTCCCAGAGACGTGCTCCCTGCCTGACAAGGCTCTCATCTCACATTTGTTAGACATTTTCCTATGGTCCGCAGAAATCGCCACATAACTAGGAAGTCAACTGGAGAGATACCTAACACAATTAAATCACCCATGACTAAAGAAAACCTAGTGAGCCAATTCGTTTTTTAAGATAATTGGAGAAACCTGGAAATTAATGCAAATTAAGTTAAAGAGAGAAAAGATCAGCCAGTGGTCTCAAAGAAAACCCAAGGCTGGATGCCTTCCCTTCTCTTTAGTGGGCCCTTAATTGAATAAGAAGAAAAGTTCCAGGTCAGAGCCGCACAGTCAAGTGCCCTGCAGTTTCTGTGATAATGGTTGCTTCATTGGTAGCCGAGGGAGAGGAAGTATACCCACATGCACACGATTTGTAATTCAGCAAGGAGCCTGCAGCCTCCTGAAGGGCGCCTACACCCAGAACATGCTGCTCACATCTATCAGAGGATGCAGGGAACACGCCCACTCCCAGTCAGGATGCCAGCTCCACAGCTCCTTCTGCAGAGTCACAAACTAGCAACTTCCACCGCGACTACTTGAGTCAGACTCTCAATTCCATGATCAAATTCCAAATGGACAGAGAGGATCAGAAAGCAAGGAGAACAGTTAACTTAAAGCAGACGAGCCCATCGCTACACTCAGGGAGAAATGGTGAGCATGAAAGGCATGGGTGAGGATTAGGAGAGATTATAAACGTTCATAACAGCCAGCATCGTTATAGTAAAGAGCAAGCAAATTAATAGTAATGAACGCAATCATCATCTGTCTTGGAACACAAGTATTCCCAGGATAACAAACGCTATTAAAAATGTGTCTAAGGTTCTCTGCAAACATCTTACCATCGCTTTATTATCTAGCAGGTCTAGGTGAGCAAAAGCACCCCCCTACACAGACACTACTTCACTATTTTATAGATGAAACGGGGATGCTAAAGACTCATCATCTAAACCGCCCCAGACCTGACCTCCCTGAACATCAGCCTGCAAGTACAGGAAGAACAGAAGGAGAGGCAAGTAGGAAAAGGGCCCTGGAACATCACACTGGGTCCCACTGACTTGTAGATGCCCCTCTTTCTAACGTTCCACATGGCCTTTTAGTTTCTTCTAAGTGTGGCATCAGAGGAAGGGCAGAGCCAATAGGAGACACCTAGTGGCCAAGCAAGTTCCCATTCACACTACAGTTAAACAGCAAATAGCATACCATAAACCAAGAAAGCGGCTTTCGTTAAAAAAGAGGGACACCAGTATAAAAAACAAAGAGGAACACCAGCATAAAAAACAAAGAGGAACACCAGTATAAAAGCATGGCAGCAGCATTAAACACAGTTGCGGTCTGGCGCTGGCCCCCCTAACCCAAAGCCCCGGCTTCCAAAGACTCGGTGGGGCAGGAGCGGAAGGGGGACGGGCTTCAAAAACTACTCCTGCTTACATGGCATGGTCAGGATCCTAAGACTCCCCAGTGGCAGAAAAAACATATTTAAAAGAAACATTACAAGACAGCAACTGAAAAAGACCTCACACTGCCCATGTTTCCCCTCAAAACACTAACCTAAGATGCACTGAGTAACAGGCAAAGGTGCCTGGAAACACTACATCCAGTGTATCTTCAGGGCTGCGTGCACACCACAAGTTTCATGTTTTAGAAAGTGGTTTCTTCACTTAGCAGAAACATCACAGACATGTAAATAGCTAAGAAATTCTAATCCTGGTTCTTTTTTCAAAAACAGAAAATCCTTCAGCACTATAAAACAGATGTGAGTGATGACATCCAGTCACGATGTCCAGGTCTTTGGAAAATCTCAGGTAACTACACATGTAATATTCAGCTGGATGTCACAAACCCATTCCAGCTGTCAGCATCCTTGTAGAGAAAACACTAGGGCATGGGAAAACACAAGTTCCAGCGCTTCTTGTTAACACTGACTGTGATCCTAGGGTTAGTGGTGGCACTGCTAAATATTCATGTCAGAAGAGCAAGAAAGACAGAGCCTTCTAAGTCCAGGCCACACCTACCCATGAAGAAACGCCAACACAGGCCCTTAAATACTGCCCGAGAAGTGGCCTGGCCACCCTTCATGCTTTTATATTCTTAGTCCCACTGCAGACTTACGATGGCTGCCTAAGAATCAAAATGGAGTATGCCTCCTTCCTTTCTACTAACAGAGGAAGTAGTAAGTGCACACAAGTGTTTTCAAGATAATATAACCACTAAAAATGCTAAGAAGTAGACATGAAAACATTAATCACAAAACATACAGACAAAAATATTCAGTATGACTGAAGAATATGAAGTCAGAAATACCATCGCTAACATCCATTCTGAGTGTTAAATACAGAACTTTTAGAGAATGCTGATGTATTACTGTTGTATAGGCACTTATCTGGGGGAGGAGGTATATGTGTGCCTTGGTATGCTTGTCAAGGACAGAGGACAACTCTACAGTCACTTCTCTCCTTCCTTGGAAGTCATCGGGCTTGCAGGGCAAGCAAGTACTTTTGAACCATCTCAACCACCCTAAACCAAAACTTGTAAATGACTTTTGGATAATGTACTGTCTTAAATTATCTATACCACTTCTTTCTTTCCATGTATACATTCACAAGGCATCACAACAAATCTCTCAGTTAAAATGAAATTTTCAGGCTGGAGAGATATCTCAGTGGTTAAGAGCATACACTGTTCTTCCAGAAGACCTGAGTTTGAGTCCCAGCACCCACATGAGGTGGCTCACAAACCCCTGTAACTCCAGCTCCAGGGAGACCCAGCATCTCTGGCCCCTGTGAGCATGAGTGCAGGTGCTCACACACAGATACACACAGGTAATTTAAAATATTTTTTTAAATTTGCTTGAAGTGGTGGTATACAAGCTTGATCCCAGCACCTGAGAGGCAGAGGCAGAGGCAGTTGGGTCTCTGAGTTTCAGGCCACCTTGGTCTACATACAGAGTTCCAGGTCAACCAGGGCTACACCACAGTGATATCCTATGCTAATGGAGTGTGGTGAGATACAGTCACCTTAGCAAAGAGCTTGACAGCTACTAAAACCCTTAAGCACAGAGTGAGACATCAACTCCACTCCTGGATGAGGTGTGTGTGTGTGTGTGTGTGTGTGTGTGTGTGTGTCTCCACATAAAAAACCTGCCTCTGAATGCTTTGGAGAGTAACATTTATGATAGCTAAAAAGTAGAATATCTGCCAACTAATGCACAGGTAAAGGGGAGGGTCTCTCCCTATAATGGAATTCACCCCTAAAAATAAATACAGCATTTACAGATCCAAAAACCCCTGATGAGCTTTTAAGCAGCCACATAAGTGGCAGAAGCTAGGGACAGTCTGTAGAATATGGACTATTCCTTCTAGGCAAACCTACAAGCACAGAAGGCACATTTGTAATTGCTCAGGGCTGGGGAAAGGGGGTAGGTGAGACAGCCTACAGAGAGATAATGAGTGGGTTTAAGGTTTCTTTCAAAAAGAATAAAAATTTTCTAAGCTGAGATTTCAGTAGCAACGGTTGCACAATCTAAAAAGATATCATCTAGAACCTTTAGCTGTATGTTTAAGTGGATGATTTATATGATAACATGTATTTCAGTAAAGCTGTAATCTCTTATTAGAGAGATGGGGGAGTAAGAATACAAGGCCATTATCCATTATAATCTTTCTATACAATGTGACGACGATCTTTAACATGTGTTATTAAGGTAATAAGAAACTTCATTATTGGAAAAAGTACATGCAAAACAATAAAGTTATCAAAATAGAAATATCTTTGCTCATGAACTCAATCCAAGAGGACCAATTGCTGTTTCCCTTCAGGGCTACGCCACATAAAGGACATTGCATATCACCTGGAGGTGTGAGAGCTGCCTTCCTATGCGTGCACATGTATGTGCTATGTGTGCACATGTATGTGCATGTATATATAAGCAGACGTTTGTTCATGAATCTGCCTCTCAAAGACAGAGACATAAATTATGCTCAACATGAAAATTAAAAGCAAATTGTCAGGGCACCAACTTATGCTTCCGTAAGTAGCATATCAGGCCTTCTGATGTCAAAAGCTGCGTTGTGTGCACTGCAGAAACAAGTACAGGCAGCAGTCTTATCTTCCCGGGATTTGGCATCAAGGAGACACTAGGTATACCAACACAACAGTCATGAGCAGAGAGACTCAAACTGAAGCCCTAACTGCACACAACCAAAGGAAGGATTTGGAGAGTCAAAAACTTTGAGAGCTACCCTTCAGAAGGAGCAGGGCCACCCACGTGAACTGGAGGGAAAAGACTCTGAGGAATGAGTCTTGAAGGGAAGCTGAACATGTGTTCTGGCAAACAACAGGAGCATGAACAGCTGGCGTGGTAAGCAGCGAGGCAGAGATGGACCAAAGCGGGAGAGAAGCTGGCGAGAGATGGCGCTCTGGAAACCAGTGGCAAGGAGCAATTACAACCAACACTGTGCCAAGTCAAACCAGAGCTAAATACTAATAAAGCTCCTTTGATGGCAAGGTCAGGGCGGGTGCTGCAAAAGAGAAGACTGGGAGAAGAGAAGAGGAAGGAGAACGGCCAGAGCCCTGCAGTCTTTAGACAGCCCAAACTAAGGCCAAGGTGACGAGGAACCAGTAGGAAGCGTTCGATTTGAGAGTGACTAACAGGCAGAGAGACTGGACAGGGAAAGCAGAAGATAAAAACAGGAGGGTATGGTCCCCAGAGTTCTAGGGAGGTCTGAGTTGGCTGTGGGGAGAGCAATGACAAAATGAAGGCAGAGCGTCTCAGACACAGCTACGAGTCTGACCTGGCTTACTCTAACATGCAAGGCAGGACATGGTAACTGGCCTTGGGACAGGGTGCAGGATTCCCAGTGCAATGGAGAGCAAGATTCCAGAAACAGACACTGTATTTAAACCACAGCTCCACCAGCCACCCTCTAGAAAACTCAGAGCACACAGACCTCTCTGTCGACCCTCGTTTATAGGGCTACGCTGGTATTACATGAGGTAACCTTCTCACAAGATTTTCTTGAACATGCTGAGTACCATAAGCTATAGCTAAGCCCTTACATCAGAGTTTACTGGCTTCTAGTTCCAGAGGATTAGTCAGAGTCCATGGCTATCATGTGGAGCAGCATGGCAGCAGGCAGGCAGTCACTTACTGGAGCTGGAGCTGAGGGCTACATCTTGATCCACAAGCATGAGGCAGAAAGAGACTCAGATTATGGCTAGTCTTTTGAAACCTCAAAGCCCACCCACAATGATACATCCCCTCCAAGGCCACACCTCCTAATCCTTCCCAACTAGTTCCAACAACCAGAGAGCATGCATTCAAATATATAATCCTCTGGAACCAATCTCATGCAAATCACCACATAGGTTCAGAGAAATGCTATCTCAAAACACAAAGTGGAGAAAGGGAAAGACACCGGACATCAACCTCTGGCCCTACACCCACACACATATTTGCAAATACATTCACTACATGCTAAAAAGAAAATAAATGACAGCAAATGCTAGTAAGGATATGAGAAAAAAGAAAGTCTTCTACAGCACTGATGAAAGCAAAAATCAGTGCAGTCACTATGGAAATCAGATTTGATGGATCTAAAACAACTCAAAATGGCTGGGCTACAGTGGCACAGTCCTTTAATCCTAGCACTCAGGAGGCAAAGGCAGGTGGATCTCAGAGTTCAAGGCCAGCCTGGTCTACAGACTGAGGCTCACTATTATATATTATGCTTCATTTGTGTTTCCCTGGAGATTAGTGATGCTAAATATATATATATATATGTTGACCAAGTATATGTCTTTTTTGAGAAATATCTGAGATAGGGTAGAAAAGCAGGTAAAATTGGGCAGAGGAGAGGGAGGTGAAGCAGAGAGACAGAGAGAGGGGAAGAAAGGGGAGAGAGATGAGAATGAGAGAAACAGACAGACTGACAGACAGACACGGGGTGGGGGGGAGGGAGCTCTCACCATAGCAGTGGAGCACAAGTCTAGCACAATTGACCACTGCTTAAGACTATCTCCCTTCAAAGCCACAAACCTGCAAGTTTCCAAGAATCTATGTACTAAATTCCTTAGGGAACCCTAAGTGGCTTCTAGTTTTATCTTAGCAGATGATAATTACAATCAGTGTATCTCCAAAGCCAAATTACCTACCCCTTATCAAAACGAGAAGGGGGAGGAGGGCTGACCATACACTTTAATCCCAGCATTCCTGAGAATGGCAGGCAGATCTCTGAGTCTGAGGCCACTCTGGTCTATCCAGGGAGTTCTAGGCCAGCCAGGGCCACACATCAAGACACTGTCTTTTTTTTTCAGATAGTTTGCCGTTTCCATTTCAAATGCCCTCAATTGATTCAAAGAAGGGATTAACTTTTAAATGCCTTCAATTTGAAGACTTACTGTCTTTCTGTGTGCACCATTTGTACAACTGTCTAACTAATAAGATCCTGTGGAGGAGCGGGAGAACCTGCTCTTGCACATTTGGTACCAGCACCCACGAGGCAGCTCACAACCATCTGTAACTCCAGTTCTGGGGATCCAACGCCCTCTTCTGGCCTCTGTCGATACCAGACATGCACATGATGCACGGGCAGGTACTCCACACATGCAGATACAGTTAAAATATTTAAAAAAACCAAACAAACAAAAACAAAAAACAAATACTACACTCAATCTCAGCCAGAAGGCTCAGAGGCAGATAATGTGTAGAACTGTATGATAAATTTAGTATTGCTATTCTTGTCTGAACTTTTCCTAGCTTTTTTTTTAAGTCAGTATTCCGTACATGTAACACTCATTCCTCCTGGCTAAAGTGAACTATACTTCACAACTTTAAGGCTCCAGGGGAAATCCTTAGGTCATTTTATTGACTTGTAATAATTCCTATGAGGCATAGACAAACTAAGGCTGAACCACCAGGTAGGGAAGGTGAAACTTTGTCATCTCCCTCTAACGGCACTTCAAAGCAGACAGGCTGAACCACACAATTAATGTGCAGCCAAACCCTGCAGTACATCAAACACATCAAAGTGAGCACAACATTTTCCAGTTCTCTGACAGTGGCCTCAAAACCATGTCAGTCAATATATTTTAACTAAGGGGAAACCCTTCCTTCACTGAGAAGTGGGTCATTATCTCTCATTCTCCAGGTTGTATTTAGGTCACCTTCAGAAAAGTCAGACAGGACATGCCAGTGAGCCTGCTTGTAAATAAATATATGTCAAATACAAATCGGGTTGCAAGACCCGTGGTCTTGGGGTTCGGCAGGGAGACGGATCCACAGCCAGCATGAGCGCTCAGTCTCCCATACGAGGCCAGACCTCCTGGCTTCCATATTCATTCAGTCCTACAGAGTCGCTTACTCCCTTCTTCCTAATGCATTTCATCAGGAGCCAAAGATGTCAAACACTTCCATGGGTAAATAGAAATCTGCTGGCTTTTTTTCCTTTTCTTTCTGCCTATTCTTGTTATGAGAGGTGACAATGTAATCTGCCTCAGACACCTCTCTCTCCATCCATGCCAGGCAAGTCCCTTCTCCTTTTATCAGAAAGGAGAGTGGGTCATCACGTTTTAGTACATGCTGACACTGATGCTAATAACAGCAAGATAAGTTGCTGCTCTAAAGGTATCAACCAGGTCTCAACCAGGTAGAGAGGCACAAAGATACAGTAGAACACCGAGCTCAGGACAGCGCCACCCTGTGGTGGGAGTTAGCAAGATGGAGCCTTCAGCAGGCAACGGTGAACTAGGACATTGATTCCTCAGATGAGCAGCAGAAGCATGAACACGCCAATCCATCCTGAACCTAGAATTCAAAACATTAGAAGAGGCCAAGGGTGGCAGTACATGCTAGCAACCTCAGCAGACACAGAAGGCTGAGGCAGGAGGATCACGAGCAGCCTGAGCTACATAGCAAAAATTTTGACTCAAAAGCAAAACAAACAAACAAAAAAGTAGTAATAAACTTAAAAACCTGACAGTCAGTAGTTTTCATTTTTAGGTTTCAAATGATTAATATGAAAGATATAAGCAAATATAAGCAACATATAAGCAAATGAAAAACACACAGATGCTGTGTTGTGGATAGCCCTGGGGCTGATTGTAATTCTGCTAATTCTGCCCTCCTGGGAGGGACAAGGAGTGAGTTACACCTGTGACTTCCTGTGAACCAATCCCCTAATGAATAAAAGAGCCAATCACTGGGCACATAGGAGACTTCTGGGATGGAGAGGAGGAGAGAGAAGGGAGAGAGGGAGAGAGAGCTTTGTGGAATGGATAAGATGTAGCTACTAGGGTCTCTTGGTATGGCGGATCCGCAAGGATTTGCCACAAGAGGAATCAGATTTAAATAAGGCTTACAAGTTCAGGTTTAGTTGATGTGCCCAGAGACTGAGTTATCATTGTTTCTGAACTAAGTTTGTGTTGTGTTTTCCTTCACACGGTGGCTTGTCTAGGTCCAAGAGAGAAAGGTACAGCAGCAAAGTGTGGGTTTGCCTGATGTGCACCACAGAGGCCATGGGGATACTGAAGCTTGGGGCTGTCGTGACCTGCCAGTGGGAACCTAGTGAGCTGGGTGGAGAGATCGTGGAGCTCTGAGATGAAAGCAGGTCGGCCATTGCCCACCAATGCATGGCTGGCCAGCCTGCCGGGGATGAGAGAACCAGGGCATAGTGCGGGAACATGTGCCATTCAGTCCATCTTTTTTGATACTTCCCGCAACAATGCTGAGCTATCTTCAGATGTCCACATGTTGCTGCAGAGCCTGAGGGAGCCCAGGGAGACAAAGACCACAGAACCATAGCTGACACGCCTCTGGAGAAGACTGCTATTCTTTCAGTCCGTTTGAGTTTTCTCTGCTCTCATTACACCCCTGACTGAACTGCCCTCTGGATCATCTCTTCTATGAAATCCCAACCACATCTCAGACTCACCCAACAGCTGACCTAAGAGCCAGTTTACAGAGCAAACTAGCCACCTGGAGAAATACACAAACATTTTCCATAACGTAATCTGACGATATGCATCAAGAACCTTAAAAAATATTCCCATCTTTTGCCCAGGTAGTCTAGGAATTTATCAACTGGTTCAGTAGAGCATTATTTGAGCTAACAAAATTAATGAGACAGTTAATTGGTCAGGCATGAGGAACTGTTAAATTATTACATCCATTTGGGTCTATTATGGTCTGGCATTAAAATACTTTGAATTAAAAGCAAAACATACACACACAGAGACACACACATACATACACACACACACACACACACACACACACACACACACACACACACACACGAGACAGATCTACACAGAATGATCTGAAAAATAGGCAGACAGGTAAATTGCTAAATTTACTTACGCCAACTTTGATTCTTGGGTTTTTTTTTTTGTTTTTTTTTTTTCAAAACAAGGTTTCTCTGTGTAGCCCTGGCTGTCCTGGAACTCACTCTGTAGACCAGGCTGGCCTTGAACTCAGAAATCCGCCTGCCTCTGCCTCCCAAGTGCTGGGATTAAAGGCGTGCACCACCACTGCCCGGATCTCGATTCTTGTTTTGCCAAAGACAGCTTAACTCACATGCTGGATTTCTTTAATGTAATATGAGGGTCTATCTGCAGCTAACCTACTCCCCCATCAGGACCACATCTTGGTGCCACTTTAAGGAATGTAGTCTCTTATGCTCTCCATGCTTCCCCCTCCCCTCCTAACATAATGCTGGGCCCGACCTAAGGGCAACAGGGCACTCAGAGCTCTTCAAAACTACATTATAATCCTGGCTCTAGTGTTCCCACAGATCCTGCTGGAATAGGTGACAACTGGCTGCTCTGTGCTGGACAGTACGAGATACTGAAGAGTCAAGAGATCAATGACATAATCTGACCTCTGGGGGGGCTCAGAGACTAGAAAGTGAATGGACAAAGAGAGCCAGTGGCATCAGGGCAAGCAAGTATCTTGAAAACAAGGCTGGCAGAGCCAGAGACATCTCAGACACACGCATGCACACACGGTCCTGCCTGAGAAGCCACTGACTGAGAAGACTGACTCAGTGGAAGTTTGTGTGCCTGGTACAGCAGCCTAAGTCATGAGGAAAGCCCACCTTGTGTGAGAAAGAGGGTGTGTCGGAATCAAGGAGCCTCCCTTGCCCTCAATCACTGTAAAGTTATAGGGCAGGGGGTTTCATTTATAAAAAACAAAAACTGCGACTAAAACAGCAGTGTGATGTGGAACATGGCCAAATCTGTGAGGAATGGCCGACAGTGAGTGACTTGCTCACTTTGCTCTCATTTTGTCCTTTAGTTTACAGTGGAGAGGATCAAACTTGGGGCCTCTACAGGGCCACATCCCAACCTCTACATTTTTTTAAGAAAGTGCTAGAAGGAAAACCATAGCTCAGAGCCAATAAAAAGGAAACAGCGTGACCTCAGCTGTCACGAGACGTGAGAGGAAGACGGGAAAGCCAGGGCTTGATGAGCAGTATGGGGGATGAGTGCGGCGCTCTTCCTTCTGGAACACTCTCCTGATCCTTCCAGGGTCCACTCTAGCCGCAGGCACTTCTCTGCTCGGAAGAACCCCAAACCATGGCTCTTCCCTGACCACCCTCACAGGTCTGTCTGATTAATGTCTCCTTCGTTGCACACAGGGCTACCTACCAAACAGTGCCTACCGATTGTGTATTCTGTCTCCCCGACAGGATAAGCTTCCTAAAGATGGGTGCTGCTTGTCCAGTTCCTGGCTGCACTCCTACATTTAGACCAGGGTCCAGCATACACAATTCAACAAATGGTCGAGTACGAGAGTAGAGAAATGAAAAGGAGAAAGGGGTGAGGGAGAAGGAAGCAGGCAACTCAGACCTGTGCTCTCAGTGCTTAATACAATATGGCATTATAAGCAAAAATCAGTCGTATAAGGAAGGAAAAATTCAAAATACATTGATATTGAGCTCTGAAAATGTATTTTCAGGCCAACCTCTGCCTTATGAGTAATAAATCTTTTCCACTAACACTGGATATAATATTAAAGAATAAAATGGGGGGAGGGGTTGGAGAGATGGCTCATTGGTTAAGAGCACTGGCTGCTCTTCCAGAGGTCCTGAGTTCAATTCCCAGCAACCACATGGTGGCTCACAACCATCTGTAATGGGATCAGATGCCCTCTTCTGGTGTGTCTGAAGAGAGTGACAGTGTACTCATATACATAAAATAAATAAAGCTTTTTTTTAAAAAAGGCTAGGGACTTAAGTAACTTTCCCTGGCATCACAGCTAAAAGGGGGGAAAGAAACTTAAAACTCAGGCTATGTGCTGTCTATGTGCTGTCCAGTGCATCGCACTGGCACACCACGTTAGCATGCCAGGGGAGCATCCTTAGCTCTCCCTCAGCTTCCTCCACATCAGGACACTTTTTAATTCAGAGTTTCAAATTTCAACTGTGCAGTAATGACGCACACCTTTATTCTCAGCACTCGGGATGCAGAGGCAGGTGGATCTCTTGTGAGTTCCAGGCTAGCCTGGTCTACAGAATGAGATCCAGGACAGCCAGGGCTACACAGAGAAACTCTGTCTCAAAAAAACAAAAAGAAGGAGGGCTGGAGAGATGGCTCATTGGTTAAGAGCACTGACTGCTCTTCCAGAGGTTCTGAGTTCAATTCCCAGCAACCACATGGTGGCTCACAACCATCTGTAATGGGATCTGATGCCCTCATCTCGTGTATCTAAAGACAGCTACAGTGTACTCACATACATAAAATAAATAAATCTTAAAAAAAAAATTAAAAATGGTGCTTAATTTGGGTTTTCAGTGTCCTCCAAAGGCCCATGTGTTAGCGTCAAAGGCTTGGTGCTACTGGGAGGTTAGGAACCTTTGAGTAGCAGGGTCCAGTGAGAGGCCTCTTGGCCACTGTGGGTATGCCCTAGAAAAGGATTGTGGGACCCAACTCCTCTTTCTCTCCTGTTTGCGTTCTGAGTAATGTGAGTTGCTGTGTTCTGCATGTGGTCCCACTGCAACATGCTTGTTGCCTTGGATCAGACCCAAATGCAAGAGTGCCAATCAATCATAACCCACTCCCCAAAGCTCACAGCCAGCCTGGTCTCTTTTACGGTCTCAGTCTTTGTTACAGGGACACAGCACAGATAACTTTTACTGCCTCTTTCTCTATTCAAAAGCTATAGTGCATAGGACTGACTTCTGAAGGTTTTCCCTATTGCATTACGTGTGGGCGTGTGTGTGAGGGTATAGTCTCTGAACCTAGAGCTCACCAGTTCAGCTAGACTGGTGGTCTAGTAAGCCTTCAGGACCCACTGGTTCCCAGCTCTCCAGAGCACTCAGTTTCTTATATGCCTGATGAGGATCCAGATTCAGTTCCTCTACAAGCCATTCACTGACTGAGCCATCTCCCCTAAACTTTCTACGGCCCACTCACTGTCAGTTTCTTATGTGTGAACTTCCTCTAGGATAGAAAGAGTCTGAATGTCATACTAATCAAACATCTTCCAACTTCATGCTTTATTTTAAATTTCTATTCCTGCTTACCAATCACAAAGTGATTCCTCCTCACCTTTTGCAACATCACATAAACACCAAAGTGAACATTTTCATCCTGTGAGCTAACTCAGGCACGTGTGGACTAGCCTTATAGCCTTTACACCTGAAAGCTAACAGCATATGCAAGACGAGATACAGCATTTAATTGTCAGAAATGCTTGGATCTAAAAACTGCTATTTGAAACTTAGACCACTTAAGAAAACAGTTCATTTTCTTCGCCATAGCAAGACTCAACCCCTTGGCCTGTGAAAGTCATCAAAATACATTTAGCCATGTGAAAAACAAACAGAAAAAGAAGGAAGGAATAGGAAAAGGGGGAACTTCTATCTCTTGGTGGAAGATAGATTCAGCATTCTGATTTTTTATGCACACTTGAGCGTCCTGTTGACAGCCTTGGAAGTTAGGTAATATGGACTGCTGCACAGAGGTTTCAAACCTTGATGGAAACCAATGGCAGGCTCCCTCTGACAGTCAAATAATGACAAGCACGTTGCAGGCCACTGCCCGTCATTCACCAACATCTCCAGCCTGCTCCAACTGCTGCTCAGCGACTAAGCGAAGGGTCAGAGGTTAAGCTCCAAGAAGCCAGCAATGAAGGGCAACTGTCATGCACCACTGCCTATCAAGAAGCAGCAAGGAGTGGCTGTCTCCTCCGTAACATGCAAAGCGCTCTCCTTCTGTCCAGGCAGAGACACATCTGAAGGTCCTAAATGAGACCATTGCCAATTCATGAAGCTCCAAACTGACAGCATGCCATTCAAGCTGTCTCAAATTTGACTTTTTTCCCTATTTCAAATCACAAATGCATGCAAAGTATACAGTTAAGCATGACTCTTCAGCCATGGTTTTAAAGCAGGCTTCGCTTTTGGACACATACAGAGCCTCAGACACATGCACTTTCTCAGACCCTAAAAAATTAGAAAGAAACCACAAAATTCTCTTTACAGAGTTTCTAATAAAGTATGTAATTCAAATAGGAAGAATTAATGAAAAAAAGCCGCCATGAATTTGAAAGAAAGCAAGAGAGGTATGTGGAGATGTGGAGGGGAAAGGGAGAATTGACATGATATAATTACAACCTCAGAAAGTCCAAGTGAGGAAAAAGACAGCAGACTTACACATTCACTGTCTATAGAATGTCATAGAAGTCTACTACACCATCCCAGTAGCACAGGAGAACTGAGACTGCTCAGGACTGTATTTCCTGAAATGGTTCAATTTTAAGTACCTGTAGTTTATTAGCACATTTCATACTTGTTGAGTCTGCTTATACAAATTCTAGTTCACAAAGGGCCCAGAGGACAGCGTGAGAAAAAGTGCATCCTTACACACCTGTAAGCTCAAGCTGCTACCTACGTGTGCTCTGCAATGGAGTAAGGTGACCTATACAACCTCAAGCCAGACTCATAATGTCAACATATACTTGAAAAGTGGGCAATTCCCTTATTCAAAAGCCATCTGATTGTCTCCAAAGGCAAATGGCAAGAATCCAGAATTGAGTAGAACAGGTCTGCTTATAGCCCTCCCATCAACAGGGTCACTTACAACCACAGAGCCCCTGAGCAGCCCGCATCCCACAGCCTCTGGAGGTCGGAATCAAAAAGGGGTCCTAGGGGCAGGCTTCGGTCTACACAGTTCACATTACAGTTAAGTCATTACCCCTCGGTGCCAGCACCACCCTTCCTTAAGTGAGTCTGAAGAGAGAAGTCACGATCTCTAAGGGACAAGCCAACACACCCCACTATTAAAATCCATACTGGCTGCCCTAGTTTTCTAACAACAAGAGGATAGCTAATTTCCTGGGAGCTGCAGACAGCCTAAGGTAATTGATGTATGATCATGTACCTACCTTCACTCAGGAAAAAACAGAAATTATAAACCTGCATTACTATATGTAGTTTTGATGAATATCCCAAGTCATAAGCACCCATTCACATACTATCCACATGGCTGCTTTAAAAAATAAAATGCTATTCAGCACAAAGCTACTCAGCCGGCGTGGGGACATACACCTACAATACCAGAAATCAGGGGGCAGTGGCAGGCGAGCTACTGTGAGTTCAAGGCTGGCTTAGTCTACATAGCAAGTTCCAGCCAGTCAGAACTAACTACATGATGAGGGAGATAAGCGAGCGGTCTGTAACACAGGGCTTGATAAGGAGTCCCAGATGAAATGAACTGTTTCCCGGGGAGTCTGAAGTAGAGAACTCCTTGCTATATGTATGTACACAAACTTATAAGAACTGAATTCAGAGATGGAGTGTCTTCCCCAAATCCTTACATTCTAGACCTAGGTGGGGAACTTTAGAGTTTAATATAGACTGACAAAAGATGAAAAAAGAAAGTATTTCCATAGACTCCAGAGTCAACTGATGGCACTCATTATCCAGAGGAATATCCTATTCAAAAATCTTTTTAAATGGGCTGATAAGTGGGTCTCAGACATTTAATAAGCAACAAAATAGGCCAATAATTTAAAGAGAGGATTCCCGAGCAGATCCTAAGGAAAACTTTACACAAATTTATATAAATTCACTATTCAAACTTTTACACTGTCTATAAGGTCTGAAAATAGCAGATGCAGACCCTGAATCATTTCCAGCCCAAGTCCCAAAGGCCAAAAGAAATTCTTTGCTTGGGCTTCCAGTTCTTTCACTTTACATAAAGGGATCACCAATCCAACCTATCCTGAATGACCAGACCTGGGACCATGATCATAAAATTCAGCTTGTTTCCCAGGGGTGAGGGGAACAACTAGAAAGAGCAAAGCCAGTGCACAGTGCTGAATTCAATAAAGCTGAGCACAAAAGTTTTCATGACATGCAGGAGGAAAGACTAGTCTTGACTTCTGGTCTCTCCAGCCGGGGACAAGTAGACACTCAAAACCGTCTGAGGAATGAAGCAACATGTGGCTTCCTCGATCTTCAGAATCAAGTGTGCAGCTGGGGTAATGAATGGGATGGCCCAAGGCGGCTGCTGTGCTTCCCGTTCCTGCACACCGACAGCCCTCCCACCTCCCCACATCCTACTGTCAATCTTACTATGAATGAAGGCGTTTTTATCTGAATAGCTGACTCGCTAAGATATAATAAGGAAAGTCAACAGACTTGGCAACATTCAGAAGTAGACAAACTGGTGACTCCAGCCACTTCTGTGCTCCAGATAAGGGGGAAGAAGGCAGGAACTCCCACATATGAAACGAGGAGCAAACTGAGGCCTCACGCCCACAGCCTGGCATTTGTTTCAGGAGCTATGAGGAGACAAGAGTGTCATCAGAACGAGACCAAGGTCATTCTCCATCCTCTTCCAATGGACCTGGTTGTTAGGTCCTCAGTAACATGATAACAAAGCCTCATCATTTTACAAAAGTAAAAGTCTTTATACTACAGTTTGTTTGTTTGTTTGTTTGTTTGTTTATTTATTGGTTTCTCGAGACAGGGTTTCTCTGTGTAGCCCTGGCTGTCCTGGAACTCACTCTGTGGACCAGGCTGGCCTCGAACTCAGAAATCCACCTGCCTCTGCCTCCCAAGTGCTGGGATTAAAGGCGTGCGCCACCACTGCCCGGCTTATACTACAGTTTAATAATTCTAGAAACAACGGCTACAACCCTTGGAATGGAGAAGAAAGCTAATGGAGGATGCTACTCTTGTCCATGTCTGATCCAGAAGATGAGACGCTTTCTCTTAGTGTCTAAGTGCTTTGAAATGATTGGTTTAGAAGCACGAGCTAGCCAGGCAGGGGCCCTCTTGCCTCCTTTCAGCTGAACAAAAGCCTGACTTCTCCTTTTACCATCTTCATTGGATGTGGAACTGCTCAGTGCAAGAGTACCAGTTGCCTCCGGTCATGAAATAATACTAAAAACTTGATAATCATTCATTGATTTAGTTTTCAGCATACTATATCATTTGAATCCAATGGGAGCATAAAGAGCTATTTGTGAGGTCAACCCCGGTACAGACAGATGCTGACATGCTATTGATGGCAAGGTGGAAAGAAATTGCTAAATACAGCAGATCAATACCTCGTTTCACTGTTACAGCCTTCTGCAGACATAAAATATATATCTTTACAGCTACAAAAATAATAATAATGAAAGTAGGAGATAAATGCTTCCCTCAAGGTAAACTATTTGATTAGCTAAGGGCAAAGGTGACAGCAGCAGTTACACTAAAGTAACTTTATAGTCTTAAATAAAAATAGGAAGAAGAGGTGCAGATGAAATGGCAAAATGAATCGAGACACTCAGCATTTGAGGTAGAGGTCTTCGGAAGCAGCGAGAGATGAAGGGCCTCCAAAATCTAGCGCTCCCCGAAAGCTTCTTCCTGAGATCTACTACTCTCTTACATGATTTTATACAAAACGTTTTTCTAACCAAGTAGTCTCTGTTGTTGATGAAGAAGACACTGGGAGCTATAGTTCAATAAATGTTCTTTGAAGTAAAGCCCCTCCCCCAAACCCCTCAATTTCTAACCTATTTGTGTTCCTATCTGAAGACAGAAATGTCGAGAGCCTGTCATCTTAGCACATTTCTACACACATACACGCATGTGTAGCATGGCCGGGAGGGTCTCCTATCTCCCCATGAAAACATCTGAAAATCTAATAGGTGCAGGGCTGGGGAGATGCTCAGTCAGTAATGTGTTTGCACCCAAACATAAGGATCTAAGTTCAGACCCCAGCACCCACAGAAAAGGCCGAGTATAGCACGATACATCTGCAGTCTCAGTGCTGGCGGCAGAGGCAGGAGGATCCCTAAGGTCTGCTGACTTCTCAGTCTGATAAAATGGTGACGTTTAGGTTCCAAGAGACACCCTGCCTCAAATAAAAATAAAAATATAATAAAGGTAAAGATCAACTGAGGAAAATGTCCAAGGTAAATCTCTGTCCTACAACTGTGCACGCGCACAAACACACTCACGCTCTCACGCACTCACGCTCTCACGCTCTCACGCTCTCACGCACTCACGCACTCACGCACTCACGCTCTCACGCTCTCACGCTCTCACGCTCTCACGCTCTCACGCTCTCACGCACTCACGCACTCACGCACTCACGCACTCACGCACTCACACACTCACATTCTCACACCAGTAGGCACAAGAAATAATCTGGCTAACAGGCAAGATATAGAGTAGCTATCACACATGGGAAGTGCACCATACATACTTATTGCATATACATATAGCATATATTTTTGACACTAGAAATAATGAATAAATAGATAGATAGATAGATAGATAGATAGATAGACAGACAGACAGACAGACAGACACGGGACTAGAAAAATCCTGAAAAACTTTATGAGTGAGGAGACAAGAGAAAAAGTCTTCAAGATTTGTGGGTCTAACACAATATCACAGAGTTCTCTTTTATTTCTTAGATGAAACTCTTTTGGAAAAACTCTATACTCCATGCTTAAAAACAATGGAAGAGAACTCACCAAGAGTTGTATGGTACCTTTAAAAAGCAATCTGAAGAGAAACTATCACTGCTTTCAAAAGATTATAGCTACTATGTCAGTTAGCTTAACCTGAACAACAGAAAGGGAAGAACTATTTGTTTTGGATCACTGCGTTGGGTGCATCAGTACACAGTCATTGGCTCCAGGGATTCTGGAAGCCTGGTGAGGCAGGAGCATGTAACAGAGGCTACTTACCCTTCACAGACAAGAAGCAAAGAGAACAAGACAGAAACTCTAGACAAGATATGGTCCCTAAGAGCACACCCTCAATGGTACATTTCCTCCACCTAGGCCTCGCCTCCTGAAGTTTCCAGAACATTCCAAAATAGCACTGCCAGCTGGGACCAAGTCCCCTATACATTAACCTTTAGGCAGCCACTTCATATCCCAACCATAACACCTACCCTAATTTTCCCACTACAATGAATGGTCTACTGGAGAAAGGAGAATACGCATGCATGCACGGAGAAACACTGTGTCCGGAAGTTGTCTAGTAATTTTTAAAGAGCCTATTCTTCTAAAATGAACTTACTAAAAGATACTCAGTTTCCCAAAGCACATGGGAAATCTTAAGTAAAGGACACTAGATAATTACCATCCCTTCACAACAACTACTAAATAAATTAAAAATACAAGTAAGGTTCCGTGCAAAAGAAACGCCAATGTAACATAATTATAGCTAAAATAGAAGGAATACTGTCCTCTAAAGCAAAGTAAAATAAAACTGTTGTCTAAGAATTCCAAGTATGAGAAATAATTTTTCTATTGCATATCTTTTTAATCATATGATGTCTCCAGCTCTCGGCAGAGGGCATGAGGTTGCAACAAACGCCTGTGTCCTAAGACTGTGCCCACGCGTGCACTAACCTATGCTGACACTGTTTGTCTAAGTCACTCCAAGTAAAGCATGGGTGGGGGCAGGCCCCCTAGGTCACTGGACACTTACGGATCACTCAGCCACAGGCATCTCAAAAGTGGGTCTTAAAAAACTCAGTCAAGAAAGTGTGCTACATATTTCACAGGGTACTATTAAAGTATATTTTAATAGTCTCTACTCTTAAGAACTTAATAATTTCTACATGACAGCAGAACAGAGGAGTAGATAAAACAAGAATACTGAAAGCCCATTACTTTAAATCCTTTTTTCCCATTTTTTAATGCTTATTTTCTATGTATGGGTGTTTTGCCTGTGAGCATGTGTACAGAGCCTGCCATGGCCAACATCAGACCCTGGGACTGGCGCTACAGATCACTATGAGCTACCATGGAGGTGCTGGGAATTCACTTCCCTGATCCACTGAAAAGCAGTGTCCTAACCAGTGAGCCATCTCTCCAGCCCTTTAAATCTTTCGTTTATTTGTTTGTTTAACCAGGAATCTTATGTACGCTCAGCACAGTTCTAACTCTGAGCTGTACTCTAGCCCCTATAATCACAGTTGTGTCTCTAAAACACTGGTAGGTTCAAAGTTCTTTCCCATTCAGTCTTTGACACTATCTCAGATGAAGTACCAGAGACACTGAGGAATCTGTGCACAGTAATGTATTGTTGGCATTTTCTATCAGAGTAGATCAGCCCTCATCCACTAGTGAATTTCTCTCTCAAAAAATACTCCCCACCATCACAACCTACTGAGGGGGCTGTGAGCCTATTGATCCATAATATTCAGTCACAAAACAGTGTAGTACCCACTGTGTTCAAGAATGCATGTGCTGGGGTTCAAAAATAAATTAACTACAGCTTGGGAGCCAGGAACAGAGCTCAGGAGTAGAACACTTTTTAATACACTGGAGATTGAGAGTTTGATCCCATCAGTATAAATTAATGAATTAATATATAAAATATTTAAGATTTAGCCTAAGAGGAATAAAACCATTATGGTATTTAGTGGTCATAGTAGTAAGTGGAACAGTACAGAGTGATAAGCACTGAGAGATAACTGAGTGGTCACAGTACTGAGTGATAACTACTGAGTAGGAATAGCACTGAGTAATAGCTACGGTGTGGTACCAGAGTACCGAGTGAGAATAGCACTGAGTAATAGCTACGGAGTAGATACAGTACTAAAGGATAACAGTACTGAGAAGTCATAGTACTGAGTGACAGCTACTGAGTGGGAACAGTATTGAATGATAGCAGTATTTAGTGGTAAATGCTATTTTAAAAAATGTACAAATTGCTCCAGAACACAAAAAAAAAAAACCAATCATCTTAAGATTTTAAGATTTTAGCCGGGCAGTGGTGGGACACGCCTTTAATCCCAGCACTTGGGAGGCAGAGGTAGGCGGATTTCTGAGTTCGAGGCCAGCCTGGTCTACAGAGTGAGTTCCAGGACAGCCAGGGCTACACAGAGAAACCCTGTCTCGAAAAACAAAAAACAAAAAACCAAAAAAAAGATTTTAAGATTTTGAAATGCTTCCTATCTAAACAAAAAATAAATAAAGATAAATGAAGTATTCATTTTAAGAATTTAATAAAGGAAAACAAAGACTAAAAGAACTAATAAAAATAAAGGTGGAAAAAATTTAATGAGTGTAAAGATTTGCAACAGCAAATGTGACCCATTTTTTTGAAGACTTACTTTATTTATGAGTTTTTGCTGAGTTTTGTTTATGAGTATTTGCTGCATACACATACTTGAACTTCCCATGTCTGTTGCTCACGGGTGCCAGAAGAGGGCGTCAGATGGCCTGGAACTGGAGACATGGGTGGCTGTGAGTCCCACGTGGGTGCTGACAACCCAACCTGGGTCCTCTGTAAGAGCAAGTGCTGTTAGCTGCCATGCTATTTCTCTGGTCCTGCAACCCATTTTAAAAGAGGAGACTTGAATTCAGAATGTTCTGATTTTAAAAACTATAAAAAGTACTATAAAACAATACAAATTCCAAACAGGAGAATATGTCCAATGTCATTTAAAAAATTATTTTTTTATGCGTAAGGGTGTTTTGCCTGCATATATGTTTGTACATCAAATGTATGCTTGGTGCCCACAGAGGCCGGAGAAGAGTGCCAAATCCCCTGGATCTGAAGTTACATACAGTTGAGAGTTGTCCTCTGGGTGCTGGGAATCGAACCCAGGTCCTTGGAAGAGAAGCCAGCGCTCTTACTGAGTCATTTCTCCACTCCCTCATGTCAAAACATTTGAAAACCTTCATTTCTCGGAAAAATAAAATAACCAAAGTATGTTCACAGAGATGATGACTAAACAGACACGGCCAGAGATCTGAGTCCACAGACAAAGCGGCAAAGCACTGGCTAAGCACACAGACGTGGGTTAGACAGCACCACACTGAAAACAACTCAAACAGAACCAACGACGGGAAATATGGAGACATTATCCAAATACAAAACCTTCCACAACATTCCATAAAAGGCAGAAGTCAATCTAAACTTCTAGGAACAAACAGTGCAATCCATTGTAAATGGCTCCGAAGCAGACCAGGGAGCTGCGGTTCACTTCACAAAAGCATAAAATGCATCAAAATTAAGTGAACAAAGCTCACAAAAGAATGCTTCTCAGTACTGTCAAACCACTGGCTGCTAATTTATCCATCCAGCAAAAAGAGCTCTATGGGGCTGCGTAACAATGGTCTGAACCACGGCTACACTTACGCATGCCAAAGACAGCCCAGTCACAGACTGTCATACAAACCCTAGGGGGAACCACCCTCAGCTTCTAAATTAATCACCACTATAGACCCATTTTACTGCTCTAATTGAAATACTATAAAGTTGAATTCAGCAGTATATTAATGGATGGAGTCGGATTTATCTACAGAGCCACTCTTGGAAGCTCTATTAATAACTTACAGTCTATCCATAAAAATGAAGACATTATCCTGTGAAGAAATATCAAAAACTTCTACAAAAACCCCACATCAATCCTTCAAAAAAATGAAAGAGTCAAAGATTATTGCCAACTGCTATTATTATTATTTATACTTCATGCCAGATCTCCAAGTAGCATGGCTGTCTGCCACTACCACCAGCACCAGCAGCACCAGCAGCACCAGCAGCACCAGCAGCACCAGCAGCACCAGCAGCACCACTGCAGGTTCAGAAACTGAAGAAGGACAAACATTATCAAATGTAGGAAGACAAGTGTATTTTCAAAAGACATTATCTACCTAACATATAACTTAAAAAATAGAGGAAATCAACCAAATATTTTAGAACAATAACAAGGCAGTCTGTTCTGGACTCAAAGCCATCTTTTATAGCAATCAAAAGATACAACTTAAAAATAATAGGAAGTAAAAGACCCATAATCAAAAATACAAATAACCAAGAATAAACCCAAAAGACAATATAGTAACTAAAATTATAAAACTTTCTAAAATTATGAAATTAAATAGGTTGAATGAGGAAATTATAATAGCTCAGTTCTTTACTAATTAATAAATTTAATGTAATAGCAACTAAGTTGCCCTAGAATTGGTAGAATACATGGGTAATCTTGAAAAATTTAGGAGAAAAAAGTTGCCAAAAGTACAAAAAAAAAAGAACCAAGGAAAATTTGAAAACAGAATAACTATGTATATACTTCCAGATATTAAAAGAAACAAAATTATAGCAATTAAAATAATGTATCTATAATAACAAAGCAATGTTAAAAAAAAAAGGCTCAGGTGAATATTTAGAGACTCAAAGTCAACATGGAAAAGGAGGCGGGGCAGAAGAGATAACTAGTTACCCATTGGAGGGAGAAGGTCACATGACTAACAAATGAAAAGTTCCTACCAACCAGGAAAAGAAAAGCACATTGCAAAATGAACCAAGGCTACAGGAGCAGACAAGCCAGAAGAACTGACTGGCCAATCACCGGCCAGGAAGAAATCTTTCAAGGACAGTCACTGAGAAAGTGCAAGTTTGTTCCACAGCCAGCAGCAGCTGTCTCTCCCCATAGCTAGCAGGTATTTCCACTTCATGGTAATTCCCAAAATTTGAAAGACTGTACCAAAAACCATTTTTATGTATTTTTTTTTTTTTAATAAGAAACTGGCATCCCCTCCCTGGCAGCAAGTGGTTGTCCTGAGCCAAAGCTCTTGACAAATGCCAACCACAAAGGTCACCTTCTTTCCATTCACTCACCCTAGGGGAAACTCCACAGATGTCCAGGGGTTTATGTGTAAGTGTTCACTAAAGGGTGAGCTGCAACAGAGGGAAAGACTGCACATAAAGAAATTATGTATCACTAAAATGATGCAAAAATAGTCACAATACACTATACAATAATGTAAATAAAACAAAAAACAAAGTCCCAGTGGTCATCTCTAGAGGATTACAGGAGATTTTTATTCTAAAAATTATTTTTAAGCCATTTTTCAGTTTCTCTAAAACATTATTGCAATCAGGAAAAAAATACTTTGAGTAATGAACGTTTTGCTATCTTATACCACACACAGTATGGTTATAACATTTACAAATCCAACTTTCATAATTCACATGTGCAAACTAATCTCATTACAGTCACTCGGAAGGTAGTGCAGCCACCACTACCCTGAATGCCTTGCATACCTCAAACCCCTTGATCTTCACCACAATTTCCAGCCCCACTGCAGAGATGAGTGAGACTCAATGATCACATGACTTGCAAACCATCAGTCGCTGGCAAGTAGCAAGGGGGTGGGTGGGGGACAGGACAAAGCAGCCTAGATCCAAAAATCTGTGGATTTGTGCTCTCAACTACCACAGGCTACAGCCTCTTCAGATAAGCTACCTTCTAAAACAGCAGGACTGATTTCTAATGCAAAGGCCAAGGCACAAGCAATAAAATAAGCAAGCGGTTCCTTTAAAACAGTCTGCTAGTGAAATGCTATACATATCCAAAAGTGTGGCCACTGATCAAAACACTTCGGAACACCCTTTCTTTCACTGTCTCCAGAGCACAGTAAACATGTCCCCTCTGAAAATTCTTCCACACAGCTAGAAGTCATTCTTAAACAAGGCTTAGGATAATTATACAAACAGCAGCTGTATTCTCAGACACAGCGGCAACCCCCGCAGGCTGATTTCACCGCACCGGAGCCTGTGCTCATTCCCAAGCCCTGCACTCATGGTGGGTTCCACTGTCTACCATGGCCCTGCAGTCATTATTTGCTTACATGCATAGCTTCATCTGTCCTTGAGTCTCCAGAACCTAACACACAGCCTGGCTCACAGAGGACTGAGACATCACTGAAAATACCCTTCAGAAAATGCCACACAAATGCCTTGAGTAATGAATGACATCATAGTAAAAAATGTATATTGCCAAGAAACTATCTGAATCTATAGACTAATATGCATGTAAGGCATGAGGAAAGAGATTATAGTAAAAAATAGAAACTTTGTGGAATAATTTCCAAATTTCTAAATATTAAGGAAGCTATAAATCAGTTTTTAGCAGATCTTATGATTTCTAGCTACAGTCATTTCTCACAAACCAGGGGTGGGGAGGTGCAGTAGTCAAAAGGCTTTCTCTAAAAAGCAATCTCCTAAACCAAGGATGCAGAAATCACTATAAACTTCCTCAGATAACAACGCAAAAGTCATATCTGCTATCAACAGAAGACACCGAGTGCTTCCTGCCTATGCCTGCAATCGGCAGAGCACAACCTGGCGCTGAAATATAAATCAAAGAGCCTCCCACCCTGGCTCTCATTGACATTTGCTACCTGCACATCTAATATGTGCAAGATGGCTCTGTTTTTATTTACAGCACAAACCACAGACTGAATGTAAAACAAGATGCTTAATAAATCCAAAGGACCATAAAACACAGCATAACTCAGACGGTCAGACAGACACTCACTCCTTAATTAAGTGGGTGATGTTCTGCTTAAAACAAAAAGACAACCCAGGGCTACAGCTCAGATTGAGCACTCAGGGTTGCGAGGGCGGCACCAGCCATTTTCGAGGCAAAGGCTTTAAATCATGAAAAATAAACCATCCAACAGTCTGTATTCAATAGGAAGGAGACAGTCAGGACACAGACTGATTGGGATTAACACATTTTCAGTTATAACAAGTAATTTTACAGAGGATTAGTATCTTGATGGTCTGATCAATATGAAGCACTGCTGCTATTACAGATGAGGAGAAATTGCCCCTCTGGTAATAAAGTGCGCGTGTCTTCGCTCTCCTTCATTTGCTCAGTCCATTACTGTAATGGCCCCAGCATTAACAGCTGGGACAATTTAAGCAGCAGGGGTCTGCTGAATTTAAACGCTGGCAGCAGTGGCCCTCGCCCAATCCTCCTGCCTGCATATGTGGGTCCTCCGCCTGGTTGTGCCTGCCACAGGAGGATCATGTTTTATGAGAACAATGACTACTATTTCCCAATCACTGTCTCATTAATAGTGTTACCAGGCAATAATGTGACTCAGCCCAAAACTGTTGCAGTGTATTAGCTGCTGATTCAACAACAACAACAACAACAACAACCAAGGCACACTATTTACCTAAATATCAAGACTGTTTGCAAGTGCTGGCCCGCTGCTCAGCTCACAGTCTCAAGAAAATAAAAAAGCAGAATGTTCATGCTGACGGTGAAAATCCATCAGCACAATTTTCCATCTCTGTGTTCAGAAAACAGTGAGGAGACAGAGCGCTGCTCTCGGAAAGAATCCTTATTAACATAGCCCTGGGACTTTAATCACTCACAGTTCAGCACAGTGAACACCAGCCCATTTTATATTATTACTGGAGAAACACAGGCCCTTGAGGCTCGCCCTTGAGTGATCCAGTCACTAAGTGACGGTGCCATAGGGCAGGCTTAGGGCTGAGGCAGAAATCAGAGCTCTTGACTTTTCTAATCACAAACAGTTAAGAACACACTGACTCGCTACCAGCGAGCGCATCTCCTCCGACCAGAGAGGCGAGCTGACATGGCCCTTCACACAAGTCCCTACTTGATTTCTACAGCTGCTAAGCCCTCCGCCGCCCTTCATCTGAGGAGCGGTCCTTCATCCAGGCAGAGGGAAGGCATGGTCTCTTTATAAGCAGGTCAGTTCCAAAACCACAGAGCAAACAAATGCACAGCAACGGGCCGGGCACTGGGTATAAATGAAAACACAAGGCTGGTAGTCAGACTGGCAGCCTTGGAGACCAGAAGAGTGGCTGCTGGGGACAGGAGGGAACGGAGGAGGAGGGAGTCTCTACTGTCTGAGAAGAGTGCTAAAGGTCAGCTGCACCGCACTGGGCACAGCAACATTTAAACTAGGCTATGATGTGCTTAAAAATGGGCTCCGAGCCACCTATGTGGCAGAGGAGGGCCTTGATGGCCATCAGGGGGAGGAGAGGCCCTTGGGCCTGAGGCTGTTAGAGGCCTCAGTAAAGGGGAATGTCAAGGTGGGAAGACGGGACTGGGTGGGTGGGTGGGTGTGAGGGGGAATACCCTCATAGAGGTGGGAGAGGGAGGAAGGGAAAGGGGGGTTCCAAAGAGGAGACCTGGAAAGGGGAAAACATTGGAAATGTAACTAAAGTATCAAAAAAAAAAAAAAAAAAAAAACCGGGCTCCGAGGACCAAATCTCACCATAAGGGCTTTGTAACACCATTTAAAGCACAATGTGTTTAAAGGTTCTACATGGAAACCCACAATGCCAACTCGAGACTTAACCCTTCAAACTAGCCTTGCCAACATGCCAAGAACAAGCGTTCAGAAATATGCCCCCAAATGATGCAAACCTTAACTCGGAAATGTGCCCTGACGAAGCCGAGCAGCCCTGATCCCCCCCCCCCCCCGCCGCCTTACATCATGAAATCAACCAGTAAGGCATAGCCGTACAATAACGCAAGACCAGGCTCCGACCCAACCTTAGATGAACAAGCTCAGCACAGTTCCAAACTCCGCTCTCTCCGCTGCATGCTTCCACCGCAAGGCTCCAGAAGTGCCATCTCACAATGAGGTCTTCTAGGCAGCAAGAAGGCATGTTTTCAAAACAACTCTATCAAGGCATCTACCCCACAAGTCCATTAACACCAGCACTCAGGAGGCTGTGGAAGAATTAACACAAGTTCTAGGCCAGTGGGGCTACACAGAAAATTTGAGGTCAGTCTGGGTGGGCTACAGTGACACTATTTCTAAACAAAGAAAGGAGAGGGAGGGAGGGAGGGAAAGGAGGAGGGCAGGAAGAAAGAAAAAGAATCTAAAGAAAAAAAAAACCAGAATACACTAAATATACATGGCAAACTGAAGTTTTAAAACTGAAAGAAAACATTAGGAACCGTTGCTGACCACGCCAAAGCACATGTTCAACGGATGAATCTTGATTCTCAAAACTAATTGCTACACCATTAGTGTGTGACTGATTTCAAATCCCTAAGTACCTAATCATTTTCCATTATTTCCTTTTGAATTCTACTTCCATCTCTATTAGAAAGCCTGATGACCAATACAAGTGGCACTCTTAGAATTCACTGGATAAATATTTGTCTTAGTCAGGGTTTCTATTCCTGCACAAACATCATGACCAAGAAGCAAGCTGGGGAGGAAAGGGTTTATTCGGCTTACACTTCCATGCTGCTGTTCATCACCAAAGGAAGTCAGGACTGGAACTCAGGCAGGGCAGGGATCAGGAGCTGATGCAGAGGCCATGGAGGAATGCTGCTTACTGGCTTGCTTGCTTCTCCTGGCTTGCTCAGCTTGCTCTCTTATAGAGCCCAAGACTACCAGCCCACAGATGGTACCACTCACAAGGGGCCCTCCCCCCTTGATCACTAATTGAGAAAATGCCTTACAGCTGGATCTCATGGAGGCATTTTCTCAACTGAAAACTCCTTTCTCTGTGATAACTCCAGTTTGTGTCAAGTTGACACACAAAACTAGCCATTAACAGAGATTGCCCCGGAAGGGGGAGGCAGAGGAGTGGAGACCATAGAAGGATCCTGATGGGGGGAGAAGGGGAGAAATAAGGGCCTGTGGCTAGTGAAAAGGACATTTCAGTTTGAAAAGTTAAAGATGGAGGGGCACCCTGCCAGGGGTGAAGTTTGAGGGTGGCAGTGCATGAAGTCAAGGATTAGAGAACATGAAGGCAAGATTTCCCTCCCACGTCCAGTCGTTCATTCGGGTGCCAATGGCCAGTGAGCCACAAGTGCGGAGGCAAGTCGGCGAGCGGAAGTAACAACAGGAGAAAACAGGGGACTAAGGTAAAGAAGTGCATCTGGGCTGAGGTGAAAGGGATGCAGGGTTCTTACAGCAGGAGCATGGCATCTTCTTATTGCACAGGTCCTGAGATGCAAATGCCACCGCATTCCTCTGAACAAACAAGAAGGAGGCATGCCATTGAATGTTTTCTCTGGCCCTGTGTCTTTGGGCTGCATCTTGAAATACTTTGGATTTGTCTGTGCAGGGCACAGATCCCATCCTTAGCAGCAGTCAGGTCAAGTCCTCTTTAATTTTGGAGTACTGCAGTGGCCAATGAACTGGCCCTGAAGAAGGGTAAACTGATCTGAAATTTCCTTAAGGTCTTCAGAGCTGGTCAGATAGTGAGGTTGCCTGAGACAGAGAAAGTCACCGGAACTGCTTTTAGGGGCTTGGGGACAGATGACTCTCTCAACTTCAAGCTTCGGAAGGGTTAGCACTGTCACTGCATTACAGGATGGTGTAAGTGGGTGGGCAGAAGAGCGTGAGACTTTTTCATTGGCCAGCTAAGATCAGAATCAGCCACTAGGTCTCCTCTACTACAACAGCATGGAAAACATTAAGAGTCTAACATCATGATTAACATAAGGTTTGTTTAGCAAGATGAACTAATTGTGTAACTGACTGGACCATGCACCGTGGTTCTGTAGAAGGGGTTTGTTACATCAGACTCCTGCATGAGGGCCAAGCACCCAGAAGCTTTGTAAGGACTCAGTTAAAGTCAGCATCTAAAGTGACAATTTAAAAGAAATAAAATCCTATTGGGTCCTTTCATGGGATGTTATAGCAAAGTTTAAAAGATAGCACGTGGATATCTAGAATAATTTCCCAAACTCATAATGACAGAGTATCTGGCAATCTCCTTTATCAAATGGGCAGTCAGGGTGCAGAATGGCCCACTGCAGCTGTGAGAAGCACTCTTCCAGAAAGAGACAGTATTCCATAGTTGGTAAGTACGGCTTTTAGATTTTTGCCTCAGTATTTAAGAAAATAGGTCTGCTTTTCTCAGCTACGGATAGATACTACAGAGCTAAGGTAAATCAAAGAAGGTCTTAATCCTTCATCTGAGTAACATATATGCCAGGAAGAGGATCATTAGTAAGAAATATAACTGTTCAAATAACATTTTATATGGCTAATTATAATTAACATTCAAGTAACATTTCAAGAGGTGGTCTGCAGTCCCCTGGGAACTCGCTGACCTTGGAGGACAAGGGGGGGACAATAGTCTTTTCCCTCTAACCACATTAGAATAACCTACAAGCAGTTAGCTGACGCCTAGAGCATCAGTTCTACCAATCTGATACTTCTGTATAACCAATCTGGTACTTCTAACTACTGCTGAAGATTTTAATAGCCATATATTTCTAAGTAAACTCTGGTTTGACATACATCTTCACCAGCCTTTGTAACTATTATCTTTGACCTTAGAAACCTTAATGCTGTGTTTATCTGAGTATCATTCTTTAAGCACCTTCACAACTTGCAAAAGTATTCCTTTTTATTTTTCCCATTCTAGAAACAGAATAGCATTAACAAATATATCTCTTGTGAGAACTTTCTCCCTGGGGAGAGGGAGACCAAGTGATGTCTGTCCCCTCTTCATAAAGTCCTAATGACAAACCAAAGTTCAGTTTCATCAAAGCTCTCCCTGGAGAACCACTGAGTCTGTTGGGCATACTACAGAGAACGGGTAAGGGTTACCGACCGGTGGGTGTGCGGGTGGTGACGGTGGAAAGTCCTTACTTGGTACTTATGAGGACATTTCATAGTCACACAGATAGCTCTCCCTGGCCTTGTCTGGATAGAATCTGCTGGGATGGCCTGTTCACCCCCTCTTTTGTGGAGGAGTATTAACATTTAACAAGTCCTGCTGCCATCATTTGGGCCAGAATACCGAAAGGTCTGGAAGACAGGACAGACACTCTATACTGAATCTTGAAAAAACCCCATTTGTTTGTTTGTTTGTTTGTTTTTATAGAGAACATGGAGGTTAAAGAAATCCTTAAAACCCTAAAAATGTTTGTATTTATATATGCATGCATTCATTTACATATAAAACACATTTGAAGGCACAGACATACTTTTGTTTAAAGGAAGAACAACAGTCCAAAACGGAAAAAAATAAACATATCCCAGAGAAGGAGCATTTAAGAGTGCATTTCTACCCCATGTAATAGGGACTACCTTGTAGAACCAGAAGTGCATGATATGTAAATCTTGTCATTAAAATCAGTTTTAAAATTTTTAATTTAGAAATTCATGTTCTAAAAAAAGAAGATGAAGAATAATGCAGGGCAGTAGTGAGGCATACCTTTAATCACACATGCAGGAGGCAGACAGATCTCTGAGCTCAAGGCCAGCCTGGTCTACAGATCGAGGTCTAGGTTAGCTAAGGCTACAAAAAAAAAAACAAACAAACAAACAAAAAAAAACCCTATCTCTCCCTAAGGAACAAACAAACAAATTAACGATTTAGGACCATTACTCATTATCATTTTTTTTAGATTAGAATTTAGATTATTTTACATTATGTACAAAATGAAGTTGGGCCAAGTTAACAACTTTTAGTTTATATGAGCATTTAGTTATAAGTCGATTTGATAATCAGTATATGATGTAAAAAAAAAACCATAATCATATATAAATAGACAGCCTATTATACTTAATCATATATAAGACATTTTAATAAACCAAGATTTTGAACATTATTGTTTGTAGGGATTTTTTTTTTATAATTTTATTGTGAAAGGAAAACAACATAGAGATCTTTAGTCAACATATTGATAGACTTCAAAGAAACAAACACTTGTAGAGCAAAGGTGTACTGAGGGGGAAAAGACCATTTTATCTCAGAGAAGAACAGGCCTGAAGAGAACAGGCAGAAAATTGCAGGGACTGGAACCCAGCAGAGCTTACCATAAAAAGTATCAAAATTAGAACAAAACAAAACATTAAAATAAGTTAATATAAGATAACATAAGATAAACAGCTTCTCAACTCAGGGAACCTGAGCCCATAGACAGCTGACAGGGTAGGTGCAATCCCAGTCTAACATAGGATTACTGCCGCTACGATGAAACACAGCCACCTAGGGAGGAAATGTTTACCTGCCTTACACTTCCGCATCACTGTTCATTACCAAAGGAAGTCAGGACAGGAACTCAAACAGGGCAGGAACCTGGAGGCAGGAGCTGATGCAGAGATCGTGGAGGAATGCTGCTTACTGGTTTGCTTTCATGGCTTGGTCAGCCTGATTCTTATAGAACCCAGGTGCCATCCAGTGATGGTACCACCCCTGGTATCAGGGACGGCTTTCTCCCTAATTGAGAAAGTATCCTACAGACTTGCCTACAGCCTCATCTTATGGAGCCATTTTCTTAATTGAGGTTCCCTCTTCTCAGAAGACTGTAGCTTGTATCAAGTTGACATAAAACTCTCCAGTACAATTGACCCCTTGTCCACTTGACACACAAACACATCACTATTAAGCCACCTTTCCTTCCTCATTCATTCCCAAGATCTCACATTAAAAACATAAGTAATTTTAAAAGTGCCAGTCTTTACAAATTTAAAGACGTTAAATTTTCAGTCCCTTTAAAATATCCATTCTCTTTAAAAGTTCAAAATCTCTTTTAAAGGTTCAAAGTCCTTTAACTGTGGGCTCCTGTAAAAATCAAAAGTAATTGAAATACTTTCTTTTTCAAGAAAGAAGAACCAGGGCACAGTCACAATCAGATCAAAGCAAAACCCTTAATGTAGCATAACAATGCAACGTCCAATGTCTGGGATCCACTCACGATCTCCTGGGCTTGGGTCACTTCTCCAGCTCTGCCCTCTGCAGCACATAGCAGCTTGTCTTCCAAGCTCAGGCAGGCTCCACTCCACCACTGTTGCTGGTCTTGGTGATTGACCCATGGTACCAGCATCTCCAAAATGTGGGATCTCTTTCTGCAATTGGGCTGCACTTTGACCAATGGCCTCTCCTGGACTCTCCTCAGGGACTCCAGCACTGCTATGCAGTGCTAAGCCTCGGTTGCTCTCTGTTACCCCTTCATGCCTTCAAAACCAATACCACCTGGGTGACTCTTACACTACCAAGTTCAGCTGCCAGCACAAGACACAGCCTTGGCCACCTCTGGAGCACAGCTTCTGTGTGCTGACTCTCAAAAAACATTCCCCAGATGTCATCTCAGTGATTCTGGTCTCTTCTTAATCATTGCTAATTTCTCAGCTCCAACTGACCATTATCAAAGTTATGCAAAGGTTCCACTTCAGTGGCGTTGGTCTCTTGTTAATCATGGCTGAATCTTCAGCCCCGGCTGAGCAGAACAACAGACTCCTAATTTGAAATAGCAAATGGCCGTGACAGAGTCTTCATTCAGTCTTCCCTCTGAAACTTGACAAGGCAGGCCTCCATGCTCCGCATTGCCCTCAGCACTCTTCTCTTCCAAGCTCCTACAGAACAGCCCACTGGGCTCTCAACACCTGGCTTTTCTAGCCCAAAGTTCCGAAGTCCTCCCACACTCCTCCCCAAAACATGGTCAGGTCTCTCATAGCAACACTCCACCACCCCGGTACCAACTCAGCTTTATTCGAGTGTCTATCGATGCAAGGAAACACCATGACAAAAGCAACTTGAGGAGGAAATGGTTTATTTGGCTTAGGATCCCACATCCAGGTTCATCATCAAAGAAGCCAGGACAGGACCTCAAGCAGGATGCCAACTGGCGGCAGGAGCTGATGCAGGCCATGGAGGGCGCTGCTCACTGACTTCCTCCTCATGGCTGGCTCAGCTGTGGATGAATGACGCAAAGCCTCTGCTCTGGAGATCAGAGGGGTGACAGAATGAGACTGACAAGGGGGAAAAGGAAGGAAAGGAGCCAAAACTGAGGTTAGCCCTCAAATCAATAACTCCCCAAGAACAGGGAAAGTGTTCCGTCAAAGGGACTTGTACTACTCACCTGGCAGAGGTCAAAGGAAACATTCACTGACTGTTTAGGCCAAAATGAGTCTGGAGGACTGAAGGCCCCTCAGTGGGGTTTTGTTGGGAAAAGAGAGAGGACAGTGGGAGAGGAAGGAGAGAAGCAGAGAGAAAGGAGTCATCCGAGGCAGAGGGCAGGGGCATGGCCTCAGGCCCAATAAAACCCCTCCTGGGTTCAGAACCAAAATATGAGATCAGGACTGATGGAGGTGACATGGAAATAAAAGAGAGAAGACAGACGTTCTCAGAAGCAGAACTGGTCCTTCAACTAGAGCATCCGAAGGGCCCCAGTGTCTGAGGAATTGGACTATGTAACTGTGGCACCAGGGACTTCAGGTTTTGTGAAGCTTCAGGGGAGACGGGCATATCAGTGTGGCGGTTCAGTCCTTGGTAAGTTTCAGATAGAACTGTTCATACTGACAGTTATTCCTGAACATGGAGGGTTTCTGGCAAGCATTTGCCAGACTGAGATATTTTTAGCCTTTAGCCAAACTCTGCCAAAACAAGAGCGCTTAGTAGTCACAAAGGGGTGCTAGAACTAACAATAGTTAAAATAGTTTTAATATTTCTAAAAAGTCTCTAAAGAGGTTCCAAGCCTTTCCCAAGGGTGTGCCTTGAATAGATCGTCTTCAGAAAGGTATCCCATGAACCCTCAGATCAAGTTAGCCACATCTTCCTAGGGAAGTGGTTATACTTCTGTATAATTCTGTATACCCCAGATCATGTTAGATTTCCCTTGTCACCGTGACAAGACTCACTACCCTCATACTGACAACTAGTACCACCATTCTCAATGTATGGGAGGGAAGTTTCTGGAAACCTAGTTCAGAAAATGTCATTTTTAAAATTTAGGTTAAATATCTGTGAGGTTCAACCATGAGTGGTAGAGGTGATGTGACCGAAAGGGTTATAAAAACTCCTGTGCTACATACCTAGAACGTTCTAGCGATAGATATGTATGGATGCACACATCTCACTTAACACCCACTGTAACCGTAACAACTAGCTGATACAGATATGTATACACACATCTCACTTAACACCCACTGTAGCCATAACAACTAGCTGATACAGATATGTATACACACATCTCACTTAATACCCACTGTAACCATAACTAGCTGATACAGATATGTATGTATGCACACATTTCACTTAACACCCACTGTAGCCATAACAACCAGAAAGTTCAAACTGATACAGATATGTATGTATGCACACAACTCACTTAACACCCACTGTAACCATAACAACCAGAAAGTTCAAACTGATACAGATATGTATAAGCACATCTCACTTAATTACCCTCTGTAACCATAACAACCCAATTTCCTAAAAGAAGAAACTTGGGTCAAAGAAGCGAAGTGGCTTGCTAAAGCAGCCACTCCAAGACTGCTTCACAAGCCTCGGGCTCTGTGTCACAGTGCTGCCCTCTAACCCGGGGTACAGTCTAAATACCCCACAGCTGTGTCTTCTGATGTAGGGATACCTTCTAAGACCCCTCCCCAGAGTGCCTAAGACCATGGATAATAACTTCCTCAAATGTATAATAAGCCGTACTGAGAGGTTCACACCAATAATAAAGACACAGAGCCATTACAAGGCACTATAATAAACATTCTGTGGATGCCATCTACTGCTCTCTAGAAAAAGCCAAGACACATATTAATAGTTTGAGACTGTGGCTAAACATGGGTCCCTGAAACCACAGAGAGCCAAACCCTGGGGAAGGGGGCAAGGGGGTAATGAGGAGGGATTGGTGAAGTCTATGCAGTGGAATGCACGCTCCCTAGGGAAGAAGCAAGTCCACTCCAGGGTGCTATGGATAGTCCACTTGTCTAGGGGAGCCAGAAATACAATGTATGTGAAATCCCTCTACTTCTCAACATCAAAGAGAGAAAAAAAAAAAACTCTAAAGCTTTCCCACTCACTTGGTCCAAATAAAACACCTCAACAGACCAAAAAGTACATGTGGGCTATATGGTCTCCCTCTGTCCATCAAAAAAAAATTGACACACCCAAACTGCATGACCTACAGCAACCACAATAAAGCATCAGGCAAAGAAGAACCACAAAGCTGGGTGACATGGGGAGGCAAAAGTAGGTAGGTCTCATGAGTTCGAGGCCAGCCTCATCTACACAGTGAGTTCCAGGATAGTCAGAGCCACATAAAAAAAAAAAAAAGCTGTCTTGGGGGAGAGGGAGGGAAAGAGAAGGACAGAGACAGATAGAAACAGAGGCAGGGACAGACAGACAAAGGAATGAAGAAAGGAAGGAACATATGACCATTCTACAGAACAAACACCTGTGTCACTACAAAGTCTGACTCCTTTAAGGGTGAAGAAAAGACAGAAACTACTTTAACTGATACTAGGGAGAACAGAAGACTGGGCCAGCAAAATGGCTCAGCAGGTAAAGGGGCTTGCCGTCAGGCCTAATGATCTGAATTCAACTCCAACTGTATACCACAACACACAAATTTTATAGGAAAAAGACAGATATACACAATAAATATTTTTTTAAAAAACAAAACAGATCAGTGGCTAGGGCTGGGGCTGGGGCTGGGCAGGTAGCTCAGCAGTAGAGCACCTGCCTAGCACAATCGAGGTTCTGAGTTCTATTCCAGGTACCACCAGAGAGCAACAATAAAGGAGACCAGATTACAGGAAAAAAGACATGACAATGAAAGTTAATGTCCAGTCCTGAAGTGGCGCCTACAACAAAGAAAAAAAATGCCAAAGTAGATATTCTTAGAGCTTGGCAGGTAGGACTAGGAACTCTGGGTTAAGTAGGTATTACATAGACATTACTGTCTCTGAAATTAACGATTGTATGAGACTTCCCCTGTTCTTCAGGGAATACATGCCGAATCATTTAGGGGTACAGAGGGCTGGAGCCTCCTTTTTACTGTCACAATTTGTTAAAAAGAAAATAGCGCCAGGTGCAGCTCAGTGCTAGAGGTTACCTAGAATGTAAAAAGGCCTGTGTTCAAACCCCAGCACACAGAAAAAAATATACTAAATTACAGTAATGGTTCAGGTGGGGCGGAGGGACTGCAAAAGAGCTGACCCAGCAAAATGGCAACCTGTACGTTGAGACAGCAGGCCTAGAAGAGTTAGTTCTAAGTTCTAGCCTTCCACTTCTTCTGTGGGTTTTATATTATCTGAAAACAGTAAGTCAAATCATCTCAACAAAGAGACGACCCAACTCAGCAAAGACCACAACCCCTTTGCCCCTGGTGCACACACATGTACACTCACATGATGCGTACAGGCGTCATACATGCTCCCACACACATGCAAACACAGTGAATGGGGCCTCACAGGTGCCCAGAGGGTCATCCAACCTTGGCACTACTGCCTGGTTGGAGAAACACAAGCCGGAAGTACGGATCCTCATAGGAGACCCAATGGTCTAACCCCAGCCAAATATATCTAGCAAACACTACTGAACCACACCACTGTCAGAAAAGCTCATGTTAAAATGCATGGATACACGTATGTGCGCTCTGACCATCAACACAGAGGGAAGGAGTGTTTTTCTCGAAAGCCAGATATTTAGTCCAATCTTCTTCTCCCTTCGGATTTAGAAAGAACATAAACTCTACAACACAAGCAACTGCAAGTGAAAAAGATATAACCTAAGTTATTACAAAGAGAAAAGGAGAATCAAAGGTAGTGACTATAGAAATGATAGCTTTCAATTTAAAAAGCAAACAAGAAACTTCTGTGACTTCAGGACAAATATTTCAAAAGCTTGACACAGTGGCTCTGGACTGTAATCCCAGCTTATTAGGAAGCCAAGGCAATAAATATACACAGGAAATATAAAGAACTCATAAAACTTAATAAGCTAACAACAACAATAAAACAGGGTAAAAAAAAAAAAATGTGAACACACACTTCACATGGGGCTTGGGAGATGACTCGGTGCTGAAGAAAGGAACTTCATATTCTGAGAGGCCAGGTAAGTGCTGGGTAGGAGTGGGGTTCTGCCTCTCGTCTCAGGACTAATAAAGCATGGACAAGGGAGCCTCAGAGGGAGCTAGCTAGCCAGACAAGCTCTTTCTGCAAGTTCGGGCTTCAACTGAGGGACCTGACCCCCATAAAAAGGTGGAGAGTGATAAAGGAAGACTCCCCACATCTCCCTGGGGCCTCTACACACACGCACATTCACAAGCATGCACCACTACAATCTACGCTCATACACGCATGCAAACACACCCAGACACACTTACCACACACATACACGCGAGAGGAAAAAAGAATATGCACATGTTCATTAAGTGTATGATAATGTATAATATTGGTCCTCAGGGAAATACAAATCAAGATCACAATGAACTACTTACTACCTCTTGGTCATTGTAGCCATGAAGGCTACAATGAAAAGACATACAGTAGCAAGCTATGAGAAGGACTTGAAGAAATTCTAACCCTCAATGTCTCTGTGAGCAATGTGGGGTAGCGCAGCTTGTATGTCAAACAGTATGGCAGTTTCTCAAAGTCTTAAGCACGGTCTTATAATGTGACTAGCAGCTCTACGAGCAGACTTCTGTCCACACAGAAACCAGGCTGCAACTAGTCAGGGTATCATTTTTCATGACAGTCAAAAGATAGAATCAAGGCCGGGCAGTGGTGGCACACACCTTTAATCCCAGCACTCAGGCGGCAGAAGCAGGCGGATTTCTGAGTTCGAGGCCAGCCTGGTCTACAGAGTGAGTTCCAGGACAGCCAGAGCTATACAGAGAAACCCTGTTTCGAAAAACCAAAAAAAAAAAAAAAAAAAAAAAAAAAAAAAAATAGAATCAAATTGGTCACCACGCATTACATGTCCTTGACACAACTACAGTCACCTGGGAAGAGAGAATCTAAATTAAAGGACTGCCTCCATCAGATTGGCCAGTGGGCATGTTTGTGGGGCATTTTTTGGGATAATTGATTCGCGATTGATATGGGAGGGCCCAGCCCACTGTGGGTGGTGCCACCCTGGGCACATGGTCCTGGACACTATCAGAAAGGTAGCTAGCTGCACAAGCCATGAGGGGCAAGCCAGTAAGCAATGTTCTTCCAAGGCTTCTGCCTCAGTTCCTCCCGAGAGTTCTTGCCTTGGCTTTCCTCAATGATGAATGATTACAAGACAGTGGAAGTAAGATAAACACTTTCCTCCCCTGGTTGCTTTTGGTTGTGATGTTCTATTACAGCAACAGAAAGAATAGTAAGTAAATAAGTAAGTAAGTAAACAAACAAATACATAAATGTAGTGTGTCTAGAAATAGGAAAACCATCTACTGGGTACTGGGAAGTATGGATAAATGCTGTAAGATCTATGAACCTCAGCATGGACGAACATGCAGGGTGGGTGAAAGCAGCCAAACAGAAAGGTCACATATCCTATGTTCTACTTATATGGTAATGTTCGGGCTCAGTTAATAACATGCTTGCCGCAAGCAAAAGAACCTGACTTTGGATCGCCAGCCCCATGTAAAAAGCTCCCAGCTCAGGAAAGGTGAAGACAGGAAGATCTCCAGGGCTTGCTGGCAAGCAAGTCTAGCTCAGTTAGTGAGCTCCGGGTGCCATGAGAGATCCTGTCTCAAAATAAGGTGGAAAGCAATTGAAGAAGAAACTCAGTGTGGAGCTTTGGTCTTCACATACACACACCTGCACAGGCACCCGCATATGTATGTATAGACAGACACAGACAACAGACAGACAGACAGACAGACACACACACACACACACACACACACACACACACACACACACACAAAATATCCATAAAAGGTACCCCTAGCCTAGACACAGAGGTGAAATGCTTGAGGAAATTGCAAATGGATGCATTACCCAGTGTAAACAAAAATAGAGATACATGATTGTTCACAGCTTGTTTTTCTTAGCAGTCTCAAGCCTGGAACAATCCAAATGCCCAGCAACAGGTAAGTGAATGAACAATGCAGAATCACACAATGTGCACGTGTGTTAACACGTATGGACCTCCAAAATGACGGTGACCAGTAAAAGTGACATCAGAGTAAGTATTGTATGCTTCCGCTTACATAAGAAATTCTAGAAAACAGATTCAACAATCATGCCCGATCACATGACTGCCTGAGAGGTAAAATAAGTTGGCGGTAAAGAACTAACTTTTTAAAGGAGACATTGCTGCCCTCTATGCCAACTGGAACATTCTGCATATATGTGCACTGTCAAAACTTTTCAAACTGTTCACAACAAACGATTACAAGATACTCTATATACTACTTTAATTTAGCTGATTACTGTGACACCGTCTAAGATTTAAAACAGCTACCTGTGTTTGTATCGACAATATTTCAATGTTTTTCACAAACAGAAACAGAGCTAGGAGATTGTAACATCATGGGACTGACTCTGATCCCTAATCCCACCTAGAAAGCAAATGGCCCTGGGCAAAGGACAACTTCTGCCAGACTGTTTCCATGTCTGTAAAATACGTAACTCAGGCCATTACACCAAAGATTCAAAATTTTCAATCCTTAGCTTTACTGCCTTAAGAATCTTACAAGACAAAATTCTATGACAGCAAGTACTGTGCCTGTATCATTTCCCACTGGTCCTCATTGCCCGTATTTACCTACCATAGAATAAGCACCAAACTGCATATCCAAAGGCCTTTGATCAAATGAACTACAGACAAGAGAGACCTTTGAGATGGGCAGAATCTGTTGTATCCACTGAGGCTGTGAGGAAGCACAGTACAAGTAAATCATGCAGGATCTTTAAGGCTGGGTGAATTTTGTATTTATCCTAAGTAGCAGAGGCCCTTAACCGACTTTTAAACGGGTAGCTGCCAGTGGGTCATAACTAGATTTAAATTTTGAAGAGAAAAATCACTATAGAGTGTGGAGAAGGATCATATGACTGGGGAAGGAGGAAGATACAGAAGATCTAAGAGGAGAGGGAGTATCTCCCAATCAGGAGGCTGTTGTGACAATCCACTAAAGTGACCATGGTAATTTCGCCCAAGGTAACAGAAATGAAAAAGGGGACCGAATGCTGGCTGATAAGTTAGGACAAATCAGTAGGTCCCAACCTCGGGACTGGGGAAAGGAAAAACATTGAACTTCCTGTGCTCATCTTCAAAGCAGACTGTTTAAACTCTACCTATGTAATATCTGGCTTGCCATCTGCTGCAATGATATGAAATAATTATGCATTTAATATAGGTGTCCGATACAAAAAAAAAATGCTGTAAATAAGTCGCTGTTGCTGTTATTACTGTCATCCCATGGAATGCCCACGCTCAGAAAGCTAAACAGCAAGGACAGAGTCCAGGAATGTACTATCCACAGAAGCTATGTAAATTGTATTTGATGTGCTGACCACGCAGACGAGTCATCTGGCCATTGAGGCAATGCTCCAGATAAAAACATGTCACCATACAGATTCTGTAGCTCTGCTACTATCGGGCTGAAAAAGCACAGGTGGTAAACTGGTAAACTGAGGCACGAGAGTGGCTACAAATATAACCAAGGAATAGATACAGAAGCAGGACACGGACATAGATGTCTATCTTTTCATTTCTGACCAAGTCTAACTGTATCCAGATCTGTATCCAGAGCAAAACGAATTTACAGCACAGAAGTGCGCGCGCACACACACACACCACGTCTGCAGGTCTCTTGCAAACAAGGCCCTGACATCCCTTGGCTTAACGCCGAGCATCCACTCGCCCATCCCAGCGGGTCTGCGGGTTCCTTGCCTCTAGCCCCGGACTAACACAGAATCCCAGATGCCCGGAGCCCCACATACCTTAGCTTCCCGCTCTCGTTCCTCCGCGGTCTGGACGCGCTTCATGCTGCTACTAAAGCCGCCTTCGCCACCGTGGGCCGTGTCCGCCCTCGCCCTGGACCCCGCCTCCTGTGTGTAGTTCTCTCAACGGCTCTCTCCTGCCTGGAGCCATTTGTTCTAATACCTAGAAGAACTACCTATCCCAGAATGCTCCGCGAGACTCCCAAGAACTCCTTGGGCTTCGGAGCCGAATTTCTCCAGTCAGCTAGCAGGGCTACGCGACTTGCCTGTGGCCGGGAGCCTACTGAGAACTACATTTCCCAGTGGATAACGGGACTATGTTTTCCCGTGTTCCTCTGGGCCTGCAGAGGCTCGCGCCCTGGGCGCTATAGCAACCGTAGCTAGCTGAGGGCGAACGCGGAGGTAAGTACCCTGTGAGGTGGGGGCTAATGCAGGTTGGCCGGCCCTTCCTCTGCCTCACAGCTGAGGGCCTGGAGTCGGCTCCGAAGCCCGGGATAGGCCTGGGATCCTTGCGTGAAAAAGCAGTCCATCGCGACACACCTCTACATATCAGGCCTCTGCATCACAGTCCGCCCTGACCGCTTGCCCAAGCAGAAACCTAGCTGATAAGAATTGGCAATCCTAAATCCTGCAACTCGAAGGTCACAGTCACAATTCGCTCTATTTCCCAGGATTTGGGATTGGATGATAGAACACAAGCCTCCCAAGGGGCTTTTTCCTGTTCCTGTTGTTGTTGTTGTTGTCGTCGGCTGATTGTCGATTTTTTAAAAAGGGGGTCTGTCTCCCTATGTATCCCAGGCTGACCTTAAACTATCTTTTTAGCCCATGCTGGTCTCAAATTCAATAATAGGTCTTGCCTCAAGTTACCACCACCGTCAGTTTCTAGTGGCCTATCTTTATTCTTTATTACTTTATTCCTATCTGACTACTTCCATATTCTGTTAAAGCCATTACAGGGCAAAGACTTTGTTTAAACTCAATGCCTGGCATGCATTTATTCATTCAATAAATGAGAGTGTTGATGCCCACTTTGTGACATCAGATAGCAAAAGGGGGACTCTTTGGGGAAGGAAGGAGACCAGTGAGAGGAAGCAAGAGACATGGAGGTGGGGGAGTAAGGGAGTAGATATAAGAAACTATGATATAGGTGTGAAAATATAATATGCTAGGTTAAAAATGAATTCCAAGGCAATGAATTACTAAACAATTCTGGGATAATAACAAAGGCTGTTGCTATAAGCAATAAGCCACAGCAGGGTGTGGGAACAAATTCAGAGTCTACACAGGGGATGGTGGCACTCGACTTTAATCGTAGTACTCCGGAAGTAGAGGCAGGTAGATCTCTGAATTCCAGACAGGTTTACATAGTGAGACTTTTTTTTTTTTTTTTTTTTTTAAAGAAACAAAGAAAAAAAGAAATAGAAAATTTGAGGCCAATATGCTTAGGGTTTTTGGTGAATTTCATGTCAGCCTAGAGAGCATAGGCTTCTCTCTGAAAAAGAAAAGTTAGAAACCAGGATGAAAATTATCACGGAACAGTAAGGGAGCCTCTGTCTAAGGAAGGGTCAGTTGGGCTGAGCTCTGAAGTATGAGGAGACAGCTAAAGAATTTTTGGAGCTGGATAAAAGTGTGCTGGACTTGAGGAAAGCAGAGATGGGTGTAGTGGAGCGTAGAGAGCAAGGAGGGAGAATTCACTGTGGCAGGCATCTACCTACTTCAGGCCAGTAACAGTTTTCTCCTCAGTCGTGATAACCAGAAATATCACCAAAAAACTAACTCCTGAATGAATGACCTTCAGCAATTGAGCTGGCTTGTCCTAGCCTCTGTTTGTATATCAGGAACCATCTGAGTAGCCATTGCTTGTGCACACTGTAAGCACGCCGAGCAGTATGTGTTAGCATCATCTTCTGCAGACATTCTTTGAGATATTTGTCCCTAGCAGTGGTTTTCAACCCATCATGAGTTCCAATCAAAGTTCTGGGCCCTCTCTCTAAGAGATACTCTTCATGCACGTAGATATAGCCAAGTCTCAGTTTTCAGACCCTGAAATCCAAGAGCTCCCTTGATCCATTCAAGTGACTGCTTAATAAATGCTGCTCACGGAGTGTGCCACACTCTATGCCAGTTTCTGAGACAGAGGTGAACAAGATGAACAAGCATTCCAACTTCTTGGTCTTCACATTCTACAACCAACATTCTAGAACTTGAAAGTCTCTTCCTTACAAGGGCACTTTACTAACTGTTTACATCTAGACCTTTCTAGGAAGGTCAAAATGGAACTAGAGAATGTACTTATTTCTTTATTTGCTTACTATACTCTGTGTATTCATGTCCACATACAAAACTAAGTTACTATGGTATGTCTCTATAGAGAAAAGAAACTAAAAGTTCTAGAACAAGCCAGACAAGCCATATGTTGAGGTAGCTAATCCCTGGAACCTACATGAAGTAACAAAGGAGGGGTGCAACAAAAGTAAAATCACACCATGAACATATGGAGCCTCTTTCACAGAGCTTGAAAGGAGCCATTCATTTGCACACCATGCAGTCAGTGGGCATTCCTAGGCTCTTCACATCCCTAGCACGTTTGCTAAATGCCTTTAGTTTGTATCTATCTCACGTGCTTTTAGAATAAAAGATATAAAGACTTCTTTTAGAATAAAAGCACTTGAGATGGGTATAATTTGTTCTGTTTTTAAAATTAGGTAAATTTAATGACTTGACCAACTATTAGATGGTAGAACAAACTATTTGTCTGGAGTACATGACCTGAGTTGTGGTTTTTGGATTTTGGGGGGGAGGAAGTTTGAGGGGGCAGATTTTTCCCCACTAGAATTCATGTTCTCTTTAAGGAAGGGAGTAGGGAGAAGAGTATTTCTTAACTTTGGAAGGGTTTGCTTTTGTCTCAGATAGATGAGTAAGGAAAGGAAGGATGATAATCTTAGCTCATTTCCTAAGGAAACTGTCAGAAATACTCTGCTCAGAGAAGACGCTCCTCGTGACTGGACAGTGTTCCTTCTAGAATGGGAGCGTTCATCTTGCTCAGGCAGCACATGTGGGCAGTAACATGTCCACTAAAGTTCTAGTTCCCTTGTCACTTTATTTGGCTCATTCCATTGCATAGTTAATGCAATAACTTAGGAAGAGTTGGTTTGAATTTTCTTTTCTCCACAGATAGGCCATGTCTGGCCCAAGTGACGAGACAGCAGGAGACCTGCCGGTGAGAGATACAGGTCTAAACCTCTTTGGAGTTGGAGGCTTACAAGGTATGGCCACCTGTTATTTATTACAGTTACGAACTTTGATCAGTAATTTCTTTACTTTTAATTTAAAGTATTTCTGATAGTCATACAAAGCCAGCCATTTAAGTAACTATATAGCTCTTGATTGGACTAAACAAGAGGGAGAGTCTAAAACACATATGGTATTTTACTGCAGGCATCAATTATCAACAGCTCATAGCAAATGCAAGATCCCCTCTGTTCTGATAAATCTTTTTAAAATTCCACACATCAGTAGAAACTGCATAGAGTATCAGGCCTCCAAACTGAATTGCCTGGTTTAAATCACATTCACCATTAAAACACTTCTTTATGTTTAAATTTTATATGGGAGGAAATACCATATTTAAAAATTTTTGCCTTTCAAGTAGAGTATCTCAAAATGGCCTGTTTATGCAAGTGATAGTGAATTTTCAACCACATTAATATACATTAAAGGCTTTCTTTACCCTTTTAGCATTTAGCTGTTCCTAGAGAGCTGAAGCGTATTTTCAACTGAGAAAGCAAAGCACTGCTGTAAAGAACAACGGAGATTGGAGGGCCAGGTTCATGTTTGTGACGAAGCCTGTCAAACCTTTATGCCACTAACCTTGCTTGTAGAAGGCTGGGGTTCAAAATGTATCTTAAGGACTGTACATACACCTTTTAATTATAACAATGTCTGGGGCCAGGATCAACTACCTAAGAAAGGTAGTAAGTATATGGTTCATTGAGAACAAATTGACCACACCTATTATCAAAGGAAGGATGTTTGGACTTTGATTTAGATAATGGAACCAGTGTCAGGTATTCAAATACAAATAAATTTGAACTGTTTTAAAATTGGGTTTTGGTATTATGTAAGTCCAATCCTTATCATCAGTAGCCGCCCTCAGTCTTTAATATTGATTGAAATTAAATATGTGTATATACTTAAAAGTTATAGAAGTTTGTTGGGTTGGGTTGGGTTGGGTTGGGTTGGGTTGGGTTGGGTTGGGTTGGGTTGGGTTGGGTTGGGTTTGGTTTGGTTTTTGAGACCGTGTCTTACTATGATACTCTGCTGGCCTGGGACTCACTATGTAGACCAGGCTGGGCTCAAACTCACAGATCTCTGCCTGCCTCCATCTCCTGAGTGCTGGGATTTTTTAAAAGTATGTGCCACTATGTCAGGTCAAAAAGTTAAGTTTCAATATATTAAACAGCTTATAGAGAAATGATCTGTGAAACTTTCGAATCACAGGTTTTGGACATTTCTTTATTTCCAAGGATTTGTACTTGTTTTATATTTTATTTTTCTATTTCCTAGCTCCCTAGCTCAGAAAAAAAAATGTCCCAATAATATTATGTTCACTGAATTGTTCCAGTTTTGTCTCTGTAAAAAATGCATACAGATTTGCAGATATAAAGACTTCTTCTTTCTGCCATGATAGTGATCGGGCCTTGCACATGCTAGGGGCGTGCTGTGGGCTATTGAGCAGTGCTCCAGACCGGGCAGCCTGGCTTTTCTAAGTCTGAGCTTTACAGCAATCAGAATAGGAATTAGAAATCTGCTGTACCAGTTTCCTATATTCTGAAAAAGTGATCAAGTCCACACCAGTGAATAAACTTGTTGCTCAGATTCTCAATACTAGATGTGAAGCATTAATCACAAAGATCTCACCGGAGATGGTTGGCATGAACAGTTTTCTAAAAAACAAAAAACAAAAACCTCAACTTAAATTTGTAGGTCAGGAGGAGAGAAATTTGGGTGTGATGGTGCATGCCTGTGATCCCAGCCTTTGGAAAGTAGAGGAGTGTCAGGAGGTCATCCCAGCCACAGAGCAAGTTTGAAGCTAACCTCTGCTACATGAAATCCTGTCTCATAAAACCAAAAAATGGGAAAAGCAAAAAGTATGCAAAGTAGGAATGCATCAGAGATTATTTTAATACCAACAGTTATCAGGTTTCAGAGACTATCTTAAGTGGTGCTACAATTAATTACCTTGGCATTTTTTCAGAAACCTCAAGTGCACGCACAGTGAAGGCCCGCCAGGCAGTGTCACGTGTCAGTCGTGAAGAACTGGAAGACAGACTTTTGCGTTTGCAGGATGAGAACATTTTACTTAAACAGCATGCCCGCAAGCAAGAGGATAAAATTAAAAGGTTAGGATAAAAAGCTTTTAGCTTTTTTTCTTAACTCTGTAAAGCTTGAAGGATATATTTTTTTATAAACTTAATTGAAAGCCCCACCTTCAATCTTTTCTGGAACAGGCAGGTTATAAATAAATAGAATTTTTTAAAAATGGAAAATCTTACAAAGTAGAATAATAAACCAAGAGGATTGTGTTTATTATGTCTGAAGTTACCATTTGAAGGAACACAGCTAATAGCTAAGAGTGCCACGAGTGTATTAGATCTATAAATAACTTTTGGGTTAATATTTATGACTTAATAAGCAGATAGCCCAGCATCTGTTTTTTTAAATGCCATAAAAATTTTAAAAGTAATTAACTATTCCAACTTGTTAGAATGTGTGTTCCCTTATGATTTGGGATTTACTAATGAAAACATTACTTACGTCTGGGTCATGTCTAGCTTCACTTGGATTAGTCTTGGTCCTGTGTTTATTTCACACAGGCTCTGCCAGTTTCGACAAAGCACACTGTCGTTCTTGATAGACATGTGAAAGTGTACGCGAGATGTTTTCAGCGGGGTCTCTTTGTAATTCTGTTTTACTCAGAAATAGTGTGCCCATCCTCTGAGTGCCTGGCATTGGAGACAGAAGAGTGCACACAAATATATTTGTAGTCATGTTCTAGGTTCAAAAGAAAAGGAAGGTAGCCACTGAAGAAAGGAGATGGCTTTTTCTGCTTAGAACGTAGCATACAGAAGTGATTCCATTTCACTCTCTACTCTCTAGACTTAGTTTTCAAACCCAGCCAGCCAGCAGGTGCAAGCCTTCTATTTCGAGTTGGTTTTGAGACATAGAAATTGCTATTTGTAAGATGTGCCTGACTCATTTCTGACCAATAGCACACTCAGGTCTACCAAACAGAATGAGACATGAAGTCTGTGACCACTAAACTTTTTTTTCTTTAGATACCTAATTGGTCAGTAAAAGAATGGAATTCACAACCTTTACCTTATTAGTAATTTGTCCTATCAAAAAAATAAAAATAACTTAATTATTAGTAAACCACATAGTTTAATGGGAGGGGGGACTGCACTAGGAGTCAAGTTGTATATGTGTGTTCTAGTGTCTTTCTCCCAGTGTCCCTGAGCCTTTGCTTTATTAGGCTGTGGGAGTGCGTACCTACTGAACACTGGCCCACAACTAGACGCTTCCTCAACCTTACCCCACTGACACTGGCCTAGATCCACGCCTAGACAGCCTTTTCATTTATCCTTAAGGTGTGAGTTAGTATCACCTTTTGTGTAAATGTGAATTTTTATATTTGAAGTACTCGAATCTCACCTGATGACTTAAGAAACTTAATGACTTAATGCTTAATAACTTAAGCAAATGAAACTTATTCCTGCGACTAAACAAGCACATACAGTCTTATGTCCTCTGATGAGGTTTATTTGAGCATCATGATGTCAAGAACTTGAAGACACTATCAGTATCCATTAAAAGCCATTTCTCATTCGTCAGATGACTGGTCTTTATATTAAATCTGGACCTTTTTAATGCAATCTATGTTTCTAAGCACTAACCTTCCTGTAGTAAGTATTCAGTTATTGAAGTGGCTTCTCATTTGTATGAATATCATATTTTTATGAATAGGACACTAAGTAGGGCACAGGACTCTAACCTCATTCATCACTGGGCAAGGAAGAGTGTGGCTCTGCTGGGTGATGGGACCTGGTCAGATTGCCCAGTGATCTATCATCTACTGACTGGGTGGAAAAGGAAGTAATCCACTGATTATTTTACTAGGATGTTTGTGGTTCTCTTGGATCTTGGTTTTATTATCCAATATCCCTTCTAAAGCATCCTTAGTGATGTGCCTCTAGGGAAAGAGAAAACAATCTTCCCTGTTGTTATGCAGAGCTCTCCCGATGCCACATGCTGTAGCCGGGCAGCCAGAAGTGTAGATAGACGTGTATTACTACTGCATTTACAGAAGACTCTGCGTAGGGGGAAAATGTTGTTCTATGACATCCCAAAGCTATTAAGGTTCTTTTTTATTTCACTTTTGTTCCCTTAAGTAAAAGCTTCTGTCCATAACCATGCTAAAATAAAGCAAACCCCACTTAAAGAAAAATGTCGTGTGTTTTTATTTCCAATCTCCTGTCTGAGTCTTTATAAAAATAGATTCACTATAAACTAGAATCAGCTATTGAAGATGTGCGACCAATTTTGTAAAGTCTTGAACTTGTGTCTCTCATCAAAGCCACCTTTTCTTTCTTGTCCTGCCAAGATTTTTCCATTCATTGTCAGGCGTGTTTTCCAGGCGTGTATATTACATCACCCCATGTGCCCACTCTGCCTTTTGTTCTGTCTGACCAGTTTTTATCAAAACGGGAAAGAGTCAAAAGTATAAGTTCTGGAATGGCAGGAGAACAATTTATGTCAAAAACCTTAAGTATCATTAAATTAATATTTCTTGCATATAATTATTTTTTGAAATTAAACACAAACATTTGAGCACTAACCAACATCTAGGGTCACATTTTGGTTTCTTTGAATTTTCCGTTGGATTATATGTGTCCATCTGTGAATTCCATCATTTTTATGTGTTTTCATTGTCTTAATCCTATAGAAAGATAAGATACTATACTACCTAAATCTGCATAACTTTAGCTCACTTTCCAAAAGTTCTAACTCACTGTGGGTTGTAGACACGGCCCACCACATCCACAGTCTGTGACTACGTTTAAGTGCATCCAGCGTTCCTATATAAGGTCATGCATTAAAAATTGCATTTCTGGAACATATGGGGTAAATATGTGTCCTCTCTTTACTAACCTTAAATGATAAGCCTTAGGAAACTGCTATTTGTCAGTGCTATAAAGCAGATTGTTGCCCAGTGGTTTCAATTATCATCAAAGGATTCTTCACAGGCAGTAATAGTTACATCAAAACCTGAAATTTATTATTCAGGTTCTGCACTGAAGTCTTCACAGTGATTATGCTCCTTTCAACAGAATGCATTTTATGCTCACTTCTCACATTCCTTTTCATCTTTTTATTATTTCCCTAGAATGGCCACCAAGTTAATACGGCTAGTTAATGACAAGAAAAGATATGAGCGTGTTGGTGGCGGCCCCAAGCGGCAGGGACGAGATGTGGAAATGGAAGAAATGATTGAGCAGCTGCAAGAAAAAGTTCATGAGCTTGAAAGACAAAATGAAGTTCTCAAAAACAGACTAATATCAGCCAAACAGCAGCTCCAAGTCCAGGGACACAGGCAAACGTCGTACAGTCGTGTGCAGGCTCGCATTAACACCGGCCGCAGGAAAGCAAGTGCCAGTGCAGGCTTGCAGGAATGCCCCGGGAAAGGTAAAACATTCACCAAACCCTGGACTTAAGTCTGAGCCTGTGGCCTACTGACACACACAGCTTTGTTTCTTACTCGTGTTTTTACATGTCTTCAAAAGCGGTTGGAACAGTTCGAGGCTTGCTTTCTGTCGGATCATAATGCTGTAACAAGGATGGTTTTATTCAGGAACCCTAGGTCACTCCAGCTTGCAGTAGTAACACAGTAACAAACCCCATAATAGGTATAGACATGTGGCTTCTTACCCCTGCACTCTGCAGCTGGTGAGCGAGGACAGGCCACCTCTACTGACTTGCAGTTTCCTTTACCGGTAAAAAGTACTGGAGCCAGTGTTATACATGCCGCGTCCATCTGTAAAATAATTATGGCATCAGTTTCTTCACACTGAAAAGAATGTTGTAAAGCCTCCTATATTACAAATCAATCTCATAGACCAAACTAATTTAGGCCTCAAGCCCCCACTCTTCCCATCCTCAGAAGAACTTATTAAAATGAAACTACAAGTACATAAACATGTTCAGTCGCTTTTTAAAATGCTGCTCCTAAAGAAAGAAATAAACTGTTAGCTCTAATTGATTTTTGTTGGGAATATGCTTCACAGAAATAGCCAACATCTTCTGTAATATTAAAAAATGATGTAAGCCCTTAGTTAGTTATAATTCATTGAGGAAAGGGGAAACACCATATGAACAGAAGGAGAGGGGGGAAAATGTTACAGTTTTCTTTTCCAAAGCAAAATGTTAACACTGTCTCTTCCCTAGATAGTGTGCCTTTGAAGTCAGTATGGCCTCCACACAGACAGGAGGCAGCTGTGGGATGAAAGGGTTCAGCCGTTGCCAGCAGTGTGAGATTGCAGTAGCCTTTGGGTACAATCAAAGTGAGCACAGTGAATTGTAAATCAGAAAACACACACTCTGCCGTGAATTATCCTTTTATCAGTCAGCCCTTGACCTCTCAGCCTCATTGTCCCCATCTATAAAATGGAATGATAACAGTGTCCAGTTAGATAAGAAGGAAAGCGGTTGCTCCTCACTCAGGGACATTACCTTAAAACGTCACATCCTCTCTGAACCTCAGTTTCCTCATCTAGGAATGTTAGTGGATGAGGTGATTTGGAAGGACTCCCTGGTCTTTTATGCTAAATAAAAGTTATACCAAACTTTAAATTGATATGGCAAGCTACTTGTGTTAATTACTGTTCAAATCAAAGAGATCAATTTACCCTCCCCTCTATTAAAAAATGTTTGTTTTTAAAATGATCCATAGAGCATGAGTCTTTAAAAACATAACTTACAAACTTAAATATCTTCCTCTGTTTGTATCCTCTTCGTGATTTGGAAACGCTTCCCCATGTGTAAAGTCTGGGACACAGAAATCACACACACTGTGTCTAAATGGTGATGAGTACTTAGTCATGCGTGTGAGTAAACCCAAGGGGCCATTCCCAGCATTAATCTTAAACATGCAGTATACTCTTCAAGGCTGCCTTTGACACTGGGACAGGGGCCCTGTTTTTCAGGACTATCTTGGGTTAAGGTGGGGCTGTAGACCAGATTCCCTCTAGCCAAAGGAGACCTCTACCCTGAAACTGCTGTGGGGATACCATTATTCTCTACTTGCACGTGGAAGAAATGACGGCAAGTGTTGGCTCAGGTGGGACTGGCATTATGTGGACACAGCTCTTACTGTCAAGAACTGCTGGAACAAAAACGTTTGTAAATACATGTGTCTTTAAACATAGCCATCAGTGCCTAGGCATGGCACAAGCCTGTAGTCCAGCATCTAGTGCTCTTAAGACTGAGGCAAGTGGCTGGAGAGATGGCTAATTAGGAGCACTGGCTGCTCTTCCTGGGTTCCATTCCCAGCACCCACATAACAGCTCACAACTATCTATAGCTTCAGTTCCCTGGTATCTAACATCCTGTCTGGCCTCTGTGAGCACCATGATGCACACAGTACACAGACATACACACAGGCCAAAATGAGCATTTTACACATAAGATGGTGGGGGGGTGTTAATGATAAATTATTCTTAAGAAGACTAAGACAAGGGGGTGTGGGATTTGAAGCCATCCTGGACTGTATCAATCATCTCAAAACCAAAAAGAATATGTCATAACCCTTCATTAAAAATAATGACCACAGTAACTAATTAATAACCAAACTTTGACATATTATTGAGCTTAGTCTTTTAACTCCACTACTAACTTTGAATTTTCCCATGATTATATAGGGAAAGCTTAAGAATTAGTATTATTATAGCCTTGTATATAACTGGCCAGTTGTAGCACAGTAAAGTCTGTAATGTTTTAGGGAGAGCCTCTCCTTTTCTTCGGTGTAGGTTACAGTGGTAGATAATGACTGTATCAGGAAGGATGAGAGAGGGGTCTCTCTGCATTTACCAACTTAAAATAGTGAAATTTCTCATTTTGAAAAGGTTAAACTCTTCTATGGAGAATCTTTTCTGTGTCAGTCTTGGACAGATCTTGATCCAGTCTCCACTTAACGTCTGCATCATTTGTTACACTTTACTCTTAAACTCTAATGGTCCTAGAACTAGAAAGTAGCATACATAATTAAAAGTATGTCTGACTTTTAACAAGTGGGCTATCCTTGTCAAACTTCATAATGTTTTTTTTTTCTACTAAGATGAATGTCTCCCTTTGTTGCCCAGGTTACCTCAAACTTCTATGCTCAAATGTCTGTCTGCTTCAGCCAAGTGTTAGAGACGGACTGACTGTGTGTGCCCCCATACATAGCAGCACACATGACGGTTTCTGTTAGAGAATACTGCAGGCGCCTGCTCTATTGTAAGAGATCTTACTGTTGATTCACCCTCAGAATGCCGTTTTAAAAGATAGATTTTCTTATTGAGGTTGAATAAACCAAAAAGATGGGATAAATGAAGGATGTGAGATGAAGGGGTGCTATGATAAAATAAGGACGGCCACCGTCACAAGCACTATCCCAGCCCCAGGCAGGGACTGGGGAGGGGGTGCCTGCTCCCAAGCCGTGCCGGCCATCAGTCCCCGGGATCTATGAAGTGGGAAGAGATGCTGACTTGTAAATTGTCCTCTGACTTCCGGTGTTGTGTGCCGTGCATGTCCCTGAGTGCTCCAAGGTTTCTCTCTGCTTGCCGTCTGGCTGTGGGTCTCTATGTGTTCCCTCTGCTGCAGGAGGGAGCTTCTCTGCTGACGGATGAGCATATTTACTATCCATGAGTGTGGTGGAAGGCCAACAGAAAGTTTGTCATTGCTACATTCCTTTAGTTGGATTATATCCTTCATATGTCCTTGTTTTTATTATGAATCCCTATATTAAAAATGGCTTTTCAGAAGTTGAGATAGAGTCCTAAGTCCCAAAGTGTGTTGACTTGTTTCTAGATGATTTCTTTAGCAGGGCTGCTCGGTGGACAGTGCTTTTGTATGTTTCGCCTACTGCTTGCTGGTAACGGAGGGCTCATGTCTCCTTAGCCTGCACTTCTGTTGCTCTTTGTAAGAATACATGTAGTGTTTATTATAAATATACTTATAGCAAATCAAGGATCTGTCTTTTCTAAATTTCTTTCCACAATACTTTACTATTTTATTTTTAGGTATAAGATTTCAAAATGTAGATGAAGCAGAAACTGTACAACCCGCGCTCACAAAATACAGCAATAGTTTACTTGAAGAAGCCAGAGGAGAAATAAGAAATTTGTATGTATTCTTTTTCGTGGTCATTTTAGAACTTTATATATTGATTATGTCTTATTTTGATCCCTCCTTCTCCTTTATTGTAAACAAAATCGGAGTATGTATAAATAATGTGCTTTACTGAAATACAGCTAGTTCTGTGGAGTAATTACAGCTATTATATGACTTGTTCTCAGTAAAATACAGGGACTGGATAGTTTATCTAACTGAGATCAGGAATACTGTTAATTTTACCACCAAAGGAGTCGCCTCAAGTCCCATCACTTCACGCAGTGCCAGCCCTAGAGCTTCAGACACAACACTTTTCTTTTTCTTTCTTTCCTTCTTTCTTTCTTTCCTGTTTGGTTTTTTTTTTTTTTTTTTTTTTTTTTGAGACAATGTCTTACTATGGAGCCCTGGCTGTCTTAGAGCTCACTCTGTAGACCAGTCTAGCCTCATACTCAAAAAGATCCGCTTGCCTCTGCCTCTCAAATGCTGAGATTAAAGGCATGAATCACCACCACTCAGTTTAGAGACAAAAATATTCACTCCCAAGAAGTTACAGATAATATTTTAGGTTCGGACTCGACCCTTTTGGGGAGGACAGCAGTGCTGAGAGGATGGCTTGAAAGTTTGGGGGTGTCTGCCATCCATGGATTTCAGCTCTGGCTTCCCTGTGCTTCTGTGAGACTTGAGTTCTTCTTCATCGTGTCATGGTCTCAGAAACATTCCTTCTGCACACTCATCTTTTCCTAGTAATGAACTTACCCATAAGCTTTTTCCTGGGCCCTCAGAACACTGAATAAGGAAAGAAAGCATTACACTAAGAACCTTACAACACTGCCAAAGAAAAATATGATACAGATTGGAAATGTTTTCTTTTGCGTGTTTTAAATACCAATCATACTAGCAGTCAACCTGTAAGGAAATAAAAGACTAAATGTTTTCTCAGGCTTAGATAATCAAGCGAAAAGCTAGGGTTCACAGAGTTTCCCAGGCTCACTGCACTGGGATGCTACCATACAAGGAAGAGGTAAGGCGTGCTGGAAACCCTAGTTATGTTTGCATGTTTCATGCTTACTCTCTGAAGTATTAATTGGGTGATATGGCAGCTGTGCACATCTAAAAGAGCAAGACATTAAATTATATTGTAAAGTATCCAGTAAGATGATCAGTACATACTGAACTAAACTCAACCACAGTCCAGTCCAGTGCTTAGAGCAGTGTCTTCTAAAAGGCCATCTCTCGGGAATTGTCCCAGATATAAGGCCCGGTCATCACATCAGGTCTGTCGCTATTTCACTCTCTGCAAAGGGAGTAAAGCCACTTTATTAACTTTTGCCTGCCCTATATTATAATAAATAACTCTCTTTGCATGGACTTTAAGTACTACAAATTTCTCCTCAAACTGCAAATTCTTATCAAGACTCTGTATTTCAGAGAAAATGTTATTCAGTCACAGAGAGGCCAGATAGAGGACTTAGAGCACTTGGCAGAGATCCTGAAAACTCAGTTGAAGAGAAAAGAAAATGAGATTGAGTTGTCTCTTCTCCAGCTTCGAGAACAGCAAGCTACAGATCAGAGGTATGTTAAAACGGAAATGTCACTTTGATATGTTCAAAACTAACTTTAAATAATTTATCATGATCCATAAAAATCCAACTCAAGATTCAAAATCCAAACTATTTTAAACTCTATTTCTATTTCATATTCTTTGGGTAGAAATTCTGTATTCCTACTAACGGTATGAAGTATTCCTGTGAAGGAGGGGCGGTTTTCCCTAGCTGTCCTATGGCTGGCAGTCACTCTTGTCTTTGTGTACCCCACTTGTCTGGATTTCAGAAATTTGCACCGTGGGTGACGAGCTGTATTGTTGTACCGTGTGTAGACATCCAGACTTACATAAGGGTTTGTTCAGACCTGTGGCTCCACAGTGCTGCAGCTATTTGTAACCACAAAGATGGCATGTCTCCTTGTACTCAGTTTGCAAGAAAGTCCCACCATTGTTGTGGCTTATGGTGCATTGCCACCACTGCATTTTTAATGTTTTATAAAATAATATTTTTGTTCATATCTCCCTTTGTCAATTTTTGGTTCTGATTCCATTTGTTCACTTTTGTGTTGACATTGTACATTGAACAAGACTTCTATTCACCACTCTCTCTTCAGTTACCTTCTGCTCTTCACAGTCTTTTCTTTTGACAAAACTGAAGACAGTGGCTTGGGAACCTCTCTATATATATACCTCAGCTCCAACAGTTACTAACATCTTACCAGTCTTACTTCATCTAAACTTAGACTTTTATCTCTGTTGATAAGCTAGCCCCAGCCACACAGTCACTCAAAAACACTTGAGGTAGTATCTCTGTACTCAACAAAATTAGTAGTCATTCTTTGATAGCATCTAACAGCCAGTTTCTATTCAGACTTGCCTAAAGATACCTTTCTACTATCATTTTAGTGGACCCCACATAAAATCCACACATTGCCTTTGGTAGTGATATCTCTTTTGGTTTTTTTGATATATCTCATAATGGTTTTAAAATCAGACTTAGTGACTTGACTTCTATTTCCTCTATGTGAACTATCTGATACTCTGTGGTCAGGTTCCTCCTCTTAAAAACCTAGTAAGATATACTAACTTTTCATTTCATATAGAGTGGGGTCTCTCTCTCTCTCTTTCTTTTTAAAAAGAATTATTTATTTTATGTATCTGAGTACACTGTTGCTGTCTTCAGACACACCAGAAGAGGGCATCGGATCCCATTACAGATGGGTGTGCGCCACCATGTGGTTGCTGGGAATTGAACTCAGAACCTCTGGAAGGGCAGTCAGTGCTCTTAACCGCTGAGCCATCTCTCCAACCCAGGTCTCTCTTTTTAAAAAATAAATAAATAAATAAAGGGTTTTTTGATACTGCATTTATTTATTTCATGTGTGTCTGTGTGTACATGCATACACAAATGTATTCTGCAAGCATCCCTGTGGAAATACAAGAATAACTTACAAGAGTCACTTCTTTCTTTCCACCCTCAAGGGTATAAGTTCAATTCAGGTCATCAGGCAGCTTGGCAGCAAGCGCCTTTTCCCACTGAACCCTGTCCCCAGCCCTAACCTTGTGTTGACAAACTAACCCTACAAGGTACTATGTGAAGAATATGAGGAAAGAATGTGTAGTTGCAGATGTGGGGGATTTTTAAGGATTTTTTTATTTTAATTTTTATATGTATAGATGATTTGCCTGCATGTATGTTTGTGCATCATATGTGTGCCTGGTGTACACAGAGTCCAGAAGAAGGCGTTGAATCCCCAGGAACTGGAGCTCCAGGTGGTTGTAAGCTACTCTAATGGTGCTGTGAATCAAACCTCAGTCCCCTGGAGGAGCAGCCACTGCTGCTGATACTCAGCCATTTCTCCATCTCTCTTGTTTGTTTAAATATACTAAAAAAATAGATGAAAGGCCTTAGATTTAAAAGATTAGTGTAATTTCAAATAAATTCTCCTAAAAATCTGTGTGTAAAACTACATTATATAAGGAGATCTTAATGTCTGGTTAAATTAAACACCATTCTTTTAGCATAGCAGAAGAAAGATGAATTTTTTGAGAATTATATGTAAATTAGGGGCATAATTAAAACCCTGGCTTTACATCAGTTTGAATAACTAGGTATCAATCATGTTCCCCAGAAAGAAGTGCTTTAGACTTGGCTTCCTTACAAAGCAGGGATGGTTCCTCCTAACGAACAAGGCCACAGGACCAGGCCTCATATCTGTGTGTGCTTTTTTAGTATTATTACCAACATCTGTACTTAAGATATTATCTAAATAGAGAAATGCACTATGGGACTCAGTAAAATGCTTGCCATGCAAACATGAGGATCAGAGTTTGGATCCTAACTGCCCATGTAAAAAGCCAGGCCTGGCAGCGTGTGCCTGTAATCCTAGAGCTGAGAAGGCAGAAAGAAGAGAATCCCTGGACTTAGTACTAGCCACCAAACTCCAGGTTCAGTGAGAAACCCTGTCTCAAATACTAAGATGGAGTGCAGTTGAGAAAGGCACCAAACATGCGCTCTCTGTACTGCACATTCATACACACACACAAAAACCCCAACACACACAATTTTACTCGGGGCAGGTTCAGGCTTGGACATGTCCCTGTCAGTTTTACTGAATTGTTAGGTAAAAGGCTATCAAGAACCACTTTCCCTATTATATTCCTCAAGGTGCCAGACAACAAGATGGACTGTGTTAGCTGTTCCTGCTCCAGATGGAGCTGATCATCTTAGAGCTAGACTCTGAGTAATAACTTCAGTCCTGGGCTGTCCAGTCCCGGGCTGGAGCAGAACAGAAAGAGATTGACAGGCAGGGCCACGGGCTTTCATACTTTAAGTGTGGCCAACGAACGGCGGAACATTGGCCTTGAAAATGAAGCCATGGCCTTCCGCGGGACTAGATTATTCCCATAAGAAGAAGCAGTCTCTCTTTTTATTATCACATCAACTATTAGAAGCAGAAACAAAATTATGTGCAAAGGAAAATTGCTACAGAAGCCAAAGAAATAAGCCAGTTAGTACCTTACCTCAATGATTTTATGAAACTAAAAATCCACCTTACTTGCTTAGAAGGAAAGGTGCCTCTATTGAATGGCATATTGTTTCTTGAATACAGTTTTTAAAACAAAAGAAATAAAATAAAGATCTTCAAGTCTTTTTAAAAATTATGTTTACTTGTAGCTCAAATTTTTATGTGTAATAGCAATTTTTTGAGGCTAATAGAAAATTATTGAAAAACTTGGGGGGAAATGTAAAACTTGGTATAATTTACTATTGAGAGAAATCACAAAATGGAAAACATATTTGAACTTCTCTTCCACTGGTACATTATTTCAGATTTGAAATTCTAGAAGTCTGATCTGGATGTTGGACCCCTTGTTCTCAGGCATGAACCTAACATAGCTGTAATCTGCAGAGTGGCGGCACTCGATATTTATGGCAAAGAGCCTTTCATAGCACACAGCACAGAAACTCTCCGTAGTATGTGTTTAATAGACCAGTTTGGTTTGGCATCAGCTTGACATAAACTTTTGGTTATCCAAAGCCCTTAATTGCTTTGAAGTCAAATCCCAGTGCTGCTCTTTTTTATTAAAGTCATGTTTTTTCCTGTTGTTGTGGTCTATTTTGGAAGACTGAGTTGTGATTTTTGCATATGTTCTACATAATGCCTCATTAGCAAAAAATCTTGTATCATTTACAAGTAGCCTGAATGTCTGTTGTTTTGAACAAAAATCCATATTAAAATTTAAGCAATATAAAAATGCACATTTTCTGCTTATTAAAAAGGCTGTCTTAAATTAAATGCAAAGCAGTAACCAGCGAACACATGTACATGAACATTAAAATCAAAACAGTTTTACCTTTTATTTACTTTTTTCAACTCCAAAAACATTTATACCCTTAGCAAATGTGTAGCTAGTTTGTACTTTCTTTAAAAATAAATATTAGGGTATATTTATCTTCTTAATTAAAAATCATGTAAGTACCATTATGTCCCAAGGGAGGAAATGTTACCCATATATGTTTCAGACTCTCTGACTTGCCCTGTTCCCTTTGGCAGACAGCAGACGGTCAAATCTTAAAACTAAGAGGTTCTTTGCAGCCGTGCCTTATAAGAAACAGCTTGGCCTCTGGGCTTCTCTCTTCCCTTTTGCACAGACAAGATTATTTCCTAGCACTCTAAATTCTCCCCAACATTTCACTTGGAAAAGCAGTAAACCTGCTTCCTGAAAAGCAGAGCAGTCGGATGAGCACCCTTCTGCCTTTACCTTACCTGAGTGTGGTAAAGGAGCCTGTTTCTGCGTTTTGCTACTGCACAAACCCTCCTCCTCAGACCCTTCCTTGTTCTCTCTTTTCCCTCCCTCACTTCTCCTTCCTCCCAAGTCCTTTTCTATTTCCTTCTTTACCAGCCTCTGTCCCCTCCCCCCATCCCCTCTTGCTCCTCTGTCCTCCCTTACCTGTCTGTCCCTCCCTTTCCTATTTGAGAGGTGCTTTTGTTACATTATCTGCCGGCCACTCAGGAGATTTTAAAGTGTTAGAACAGCCTCCTGCATAACAGTTATTCAGAACCTTTAATGAACACCGTAGTAGCCTCATTTAATACTCAGTTCAAGTCTGTATGCAAATTGTTCTGATCATTCCAATGTCCTTTAGAGCTTCGTTTTTTCAGTAGGATATTTTATTTTGGTTTGGTTTCATCTTGGGTGTACCCGAGGATCGGGTGTTTACTGCCATGTCTTTCAAGTTCCCTTTATTTTAGAATGGTTCCTGCACTTTTCCAGTCCAGTGACAGCTGTTTGCAGAATACCCCTCAATTTGGATTTGCCTGATTGCCTGGTCCCCTAATTAAGAGGGCACATCTGGTTCTCTGATGGAAGGCTGACGGGGCCTGGGATATCCTAGCAAACGTTATTACGCCGGGGATGATCTGTCATTTTTAAAGTATCTCCAGGTTCCCCTATTGTTTTTTTTAATAACTTAGAATTTTTCCAGCAACAAATATTATACCCAAATACCATATTCGTTTGTCTCTGTGGCTTTTCTTTCTTTCTTTCTTTCTTTCTTTCTTTCTTTCTTTCTTTCTTTCCTCCTTTCTTTCCTCCTTTCTTTCTTTCCTTCTTTCTTTCTTTCTGTTTTTTTTATTATTATTATTAATACTATCTAAGACTTTTCTGGATAGCAGCTTAGCACATTTTTTCAATGCTCATGTAAATTGTTGGCCCTACAACCAGTGAGTTAGCATACATGTCACAGTACATGGGAAATGAAAACTTAGGAAGGACTATTTTAAAAAGAGAAAGTCACTTAGAAGAGTGAGAAAATTTTAGCTCTTAAAACTGTGTTGACTCAATCGCTTAAACACTTTGTCCAAATTATTTATTTCTCCTATAAATGAGTAAAGAAATGGGTAGATAGTTCTCTACTCTGTAAACAAGCCATGTACTCCCAAGACCTTGTATGTCTGAAAGATTTACCTACCCAATAATTTTCCTAACTTTTTGATTTTTTTCATTTTATAGTCATCAGAACTGCTATCATTCCATTTATTCTTTCAGATAATTATGGAATAACCTCTTCTTAGAGTAATTGTATAAAGCAGAATTTAAAAAATAAAAACCTTCAGTTCACTTTTGCAAGGTTAATAGCCAGTAAAAGGCACATTTCCCACTGAGCGTTTGGAAATACTAAAAAGTCCCAGATTCCCATGGCTGTTACAATAAACTTCCAATTGAAGTCCATTAAACTTGCTCCTAAACATGGCCATCTCTAGAAGGTAAGCCAAAATTCGGGCTGCTCTTGCCCCAGGCCAGCACTGGGGCATGCCGGTCTCTTCATATCAGTGTGAGGACATGCATACAGAAAGTCTGTCAGCAGTCCCCTCCATTCCTGTGGATGGTGACAGTAAGAAAGGACTGAAGCTGTGGCTTGTGCTTTGCCCCAGCACCAGGAGAATTATGCTGTATTAGCAAATTAAACTTACATAGACATGTGTTCCTTTATGCAGTCTTAAATCGGGGAGCCGTCTGTACCCATAATCGCAAGGAGTGATTTTGAGCAAAACCATTACCCTACCATCTATTCTTGACAATTTTAGGGAAAGTCAGTCTGCTTGGTTTACTAGAAGCTTCTATAGTTCTCTTGAAAACATCCTTGCTAGGGTTTTGTTTGTATGTTTTTTCACTTATCGGTGACCCACATTTCTTTCAGCAATATGATAATCATGTTTCTACAACTGTTTTAAAAAGAATATTAAAATGTTCTTAACTCTAAGATTGTTTTTAGCCTTATCTTTTGGACTCAACTAACATAAAACTATTATTCACAGTGATCTTTCCATTCTGTCTCATAAACATGTGACCTCACTGCTTCCCCGAATCTCCCAGCACAGCTTCTGTGTAACAGGGTCTCTCCTCATCCTCTGCAGAACGCTGCAGCAAGGAATGAGATGTAGTGGGTAAGGAGGGGAGGCGAGCGCCTAGGGAACGCAGTACAGGAGCCTTCAACTGCAGCAAAGATTTCTGCTTCTTACGCTTTCATATTAGACGATACGTTACATACCCCACTGAAAGTTTTCTTTCTCCGGTGTATCTGGGGTTTTAAGTTTCTGGATTTATTATGGCGCCCAGTAGCAAAGCTGGAGTCAAGTGTTTTCAAGGCTTCCACTCAAATTTTTTTTCAGAGTTTATTGCTTGACTGTTTCAAATTATACAGGAGAAAGTTGGCACACAGGTTGTTGAACTGGGTTGCTTTTTTCAACATAAAGTCTAATTTATTTCAGCTTGTTTTTAATCTAGAGAGGAGCCAACAACTTTTCTCATAGTTTCAGAAGATCTGATCACAATTCTAAATCATGTCTATAAAAAGAGAAATCCAAAAGGAAAATAAAGTCACTGCATTCTCCAGCTTAACTTTTTATCATTTTTCAAAATCCTTGTGTAAATTTTGAGAAATACATGTTTACAAAGCGTTTAATTAGAATGCTTGGTATCTGCAGGTTATCTTACCGTGTGTAGTGTGGCTAATACAGATCATTGCGCGGCTGTCAGAGTCCGTCTGACTGCTTTACTGTGCAGCATTCTCTCTGGTAGAGCACCGCCCTCCTGAAGAGTTGTTCCTGTGTATGTAAGTGGACAGTGCTCCCTGGGGAAGATCTCTGAGCACTGCTGATACATTACTCCTCTGCCTCCTTCTCAAAGGAAGCCAACCTGAGGTTTTGTTCCGCAGGTATCTGGATCTTCAACTGGCTGCACAGTGATGCCTGCTGCTCACTCACTTCCAGCAACCTCATCAGCCTTTTGTGACATTTCTCCCCCTTCCTATCATCTCTACCCTTCTTTTCCTAGAGTTCATCCATGTGAAAATGTCGAGTTGCTCATCTGAGGTGACTCAGTTGTACATCATGACCACCAGGTCACCAGTATCATGTGGCTGATTTTAATGTGGGCATGCTTTATATCTCTGACCAGCACTTGTATGTGACAAATTATCATCTTCAGATTATGTCCTCAGAAACTATGTAATCATTGTAATAAGAATACTTATTACCTGCCGAGCCCTTACATGGAAGTGGAGGTTTTGCGTTGTCCAGAGTATCTGTGCTCTATGGTAAACTGACCAAGCGCCACGTTATTATTGCTGTTTCCAAATACAGTTGTGTTCATGTCTAGTGTTGGGCATCATTAGTATAAAATGCTTTGCTTCTTTTCTTACCCAATATTTTGGAAAGTCCATACCCCAAGGCGTTCAGGGAAATGCTCAGTAGAACCCCACCAGTCAAAACATTACAAAGAGTGCTCAGCATCATGCTTTGGGATGCTGTAACAAGGGGCTGACGGCTGAGATGGTAATTGCTTGTTATTGACGTTCATTTTAAAATGTATTTGATTCGTCTTGGAAATTTTATTTTAAAACAAAATATCAGTAACTGCCAGGATTTGATCCTTAGCTCCCTCCTTCCCCCAGTAAAAAGGGCGAAAAGCTGAGAAAAGCTCTGGAGAGAGATGGCTCTGGCTGCTCTCCCAGAGGACCCAGGTTCCAGTCCCAGGACCCATACTGCAGCTCGTAACCATCTGTAACTCCACTCCCAGGGTATCTAATGCCCTCTGCTCTCTGGGACCACTAGGCACACACCTGGTGCACAGACATACATATATTTTTGAGTCACATTCTGTTCTGTATCAGTAAATGCAACTAATTCTGGAGAAAATAAGTAAATTGTATTTTGGTTTCAATTTTTTAAAATATATTTTGAATGAAAATGGTTCTGAATATTTTCTTTAAAATACATTTTTCTTCATATTTAAATGAAAAATGTAGCAACAAGGAAAATAGCAATAAGCACACAGTTTTTTCTGTGCTCAGAACTGCTAGATAACTTGTTTTAGACACATAATTATTTTAACATTGTGTTAAGACTGTGCCCTGGGAAAGATCCAAGTTCTTGGACTTGTTTATCTTCTGTGTGAGGACAACTAACTGTGCAATGCCAAAATACAATGAACTTTCAAATATCAAAGCGGAAAATGGAGTATTTCAAGTCCTCAGCTGGTTTACAGATGTGTGAGCTTTGTAGTGCAGTTGCTGAGTCCACTGGGCCTTGTGACAATGTTTCCAATATGTGAATACTAGGTAAGCCTTAGAAGTAAAATTACTTAGTTTAAATGCTGAAATAATTTTCTGAATTTAAATTTTTTACCTTTATATTTTTAAAGTGAAGTCTTAAAATCAATGCCTCACAATTTTAAAGAAGTTTAAATGAGGCATTAAATTAAGGAACCTTTTTTCTGTCAAGAAAATAAATGCCGTCTGAGAGCAGGTATTCATTTAGATCTATGATTAACCTTTAACAAGATCTTCCTGTTAAATTCTACATTTGCTTTAATCTCAGTAGGAAAAATACAAAGTAGTATTGCAGCATATAAGGTTTCTATATACCCTGTGGACATCAAATAATCTCGTACAGCTAAAGGCACAGCTGCAACATATTTAAATGCCAGCTTCGGGCATTGTTAGTATAAAATGCTAAGTCATTTATTGGGAAATGTTTTGAAAAGTTGAAACTCCAAGAGGAAACTCCAGTAAATGATAATCTGTGATACTGCATGTGCAGAGGGCGTGGTAGGGAGTGACTGACGCCCCTGCCTCTCCTGCACTTCCGGGAGACTAGCAAAGCAGCCCTTTTAGGAAGTATAAACTTCGCTGGTAGATGCTGCTGACTGAAAACTGATGGGTTTGTGTAGTCTTTCAAAACGTCCTAAAATGGCTGTCAGTCTTTATCATCAATGTGAGGAAGCTAGCATTGCCATCGAGTTTGGAGGCTCAGGTGGACCATTTATGCACCTTCCAGAATGGATACTGGCTAGTTCTTAAATAATCTGCATAAATTACAATAATAGAAAATTTTAAATGACTTAAATATGTACAAGTAAATCAACCATAGTTGGTGTGTGTATGTGCGTCTACATGTGTGTGCTTGGGGGGGGATTTGTTTTCCTTTTAACTTGTATTTTTAACTGTTTTTCTTTTTCTTAAACACAACTTTGAAGGTCAAATATTCGGGACAATGTAGAAATGATTAAGCTTCATAAACAACTAGTGGAGAAAAGCAATGCTCTTTCAGTCATAGAAGGAAAATTTATTCAGCTTCAAGAGGTACTGTGATTATTCAATTTGCAGATGAAAAGGATTCAACAATTTTTTAATAATAGTCATTTCGCTAAAATTTTATTTTTAATGTTTGCTATATTAAATGTATGTAACTTCTCTTTGTATATATTATTCATAAAAGTTACTAAGAAGCCACTTGGGTTTCTATAAACATCTAAGTCATTTTAATACGTTCATCTGTCATAAACCCTCTCATACCAGGAACGTTCCTTTTCATCTCCTCTTTTCTGAGCTCACAATGGGCCTGCAGCACTGAAGATGTCTCTGTACTGACATGGACCTTCACTTTCACGTGTGTGCAATAAAGACCAGAGTTACGAATAGCTCAATAATTCCATCTGTTAACTCGTTCTTTGATGTGGAATTGTTTTGTTTTGTTTTGTGTCTCTTTGGTCACCACCATCATCAGAAAGTATTTGAGTACTGACAGTATCAGCTGTCAGTTATTTGTCTTGAACCTTGACAGTTCAGGCTGACAGTCCTCAGGCTTCCCACCCTCAGGATGGTTGTCAAGTGACTGTGGGTGCACAGGGACATGCCAGCATAGGCTACTACTTATTGGTGCTGCATAATTAACAGAAGTCCTGGAATTAATGAACTCCAAACCTTCCAGATGATCAGGGTTTATATCAAGTCATGCTTTCTTTGAAGTAGAAAGACAAGGAAAGCTGCACATTGTTGTAAAGCACATGATGCCTGCTTCACTACTGAAGTAAATAGTTCGATGCCTTTCAGCTATACCCTGAGTGATGTCTTCCAACCTATAGGAACCTCCTTTAATGCCAAGGGTAACTACCTTCCATATAGAAACAAAAAGGTATAGGAGAGGGATCTGTTTGGTGAGGGGAGTGTTAGTTGCCTCTGCCTATGTGCAGATAGGTCTCTCTCAACGAAAAGTAGCTGTAGGAAAAAGCAGTTCAAAAATGAGGAATTAAGACAAGAATTGAAAAATGATTTTAGATACTCTGACTTCTTTGACTATCTTGATTCCCATGTACCAGTGACCCCTGGTGTATTTGTTCAAATAATACAATAACAAGTGTCTGCTATAGTGCAGGTACATCTTTCAGAGAGTAGTGTAGAGACAAGGCTGGAGAGGTTGTGGCCAACAGCCTCGAAGCATGGGATGCTCAAAGGAAAGCCACGAAAGGTAGCACGCCATGATAACGTAGCAGTGATGAAAGCTCATCTGAAGGTCTCTAGCCTGCCTTAAAGGCCAGAGAAAGCCTTCACTAGGACTTACGCAGGGGAGGTATTTCATGTTGCGATCAAATGGTGTCTACAAAAGACCTTATTATAAATATTAACCAGTGTTATTTATTCTAAAATGCATATGGCATTTAAGTATGTGAAATTGAATGTAAAGCATGCTCACGTATAAACTTTTTAAAAATTAAGGGTTTATTTTGCAGAATTATATTTTATAGAATAAATATTTTTGCAGAATTAAAAAACTTATTTGTATTAAACTTAGAAGCTTGCCATTCAACGTTGTTTATTTATGCTCTGATGGCAGGTCTTTCCCATTTCCATGTGTATGATCAGCAATTCTTGACCCATGCTGAAGCATTTTTAGACAGCATGTCCAACCACTATAGCCATAGTAAAAAGGGGGGGGGGGGGAATCACTAAAACCATTTTATTTACCTGTTACAGTAAACTAGTCAAAACCTAGGGACAAATAAAAGGGGAGACAGTTTGTGTTGTGTGATGGCTGAGTGACCTTCTCATTCCTTGTATCACACGTACATTGTTTAAGACTTGAAGAATAAATTGTGGTAAATGTCCAGGGTAAAGCCATGGATAGACTTGTAATTAATTTTTCATTGTCTAATGTTAAAAATGCTTAAATTTTTCTCTCTTTGTTTTGTAGAAGCAAAGAACACTCAGGATCAGCCATGATGCCTTGATGGCAAATGGAGACGAGCTAAACATGCAGCTTAAGGAACAGCGTTTGAAGTGCTGCAGCCTTGAGAAGCAGCTGCACTCTGTGAAGTTTTCAGAAAGGAGAGTAGAGGAGGTGAGCTCCAGGGAGTGCAGTCATTTGCTGCATGACAATTTCTCCGGAACTGTTTTAAAAAGTAGAAGAGAAACAGTTCAAACATTGAATTCATGTCAAAATCCTGAACTATGTTGTTTGGTGTTTTGAATGCGGCAGGATAGAGTAGCTAGGACAGAATGTGAATGGCAAATTGATCCGTAAAAATACCTGCAAGCCTGCTGTGGGCCACCGCTTATCTAGGGATAAAGAGCCTGGAGCAAAAGGAAAGTAATGCGATATCACGTGGCCTGAGGAGTCACGCATCCCTAAACACAGCGCTTCTTAATCATTGAGACACAAGAATGAAATTATAGGAGTGACGTATTTCTAAGGGAGATACTGTGCTCTGCTGTGTCAGCAATCTTGTGAAATTATCTTTTTCGGGGAGTTTGTTTGAAAACTTACCCTTCTATTACTGTTGCCATTTATAGCTCCCAACTAGCACAGTGTATTTTCTAAAGTCTGTTAAACCTATTCAAAAGAGAATGTTGAAAATAAAGAAGAATTTTAAGAACTGTTTCATAGCAAAAAAAAGTGACTACAGAACATATTTATTAATAAAGCCTTCAATATTACAGTCTTAACAATTCACATTTTAATCAAATGATCTAATTAAATTACAATGTTACCTAAAAATTCTTTTCTGAAAATTTTATTCACTAGAATAAAATAAGGAATAAAATTTTAGTTATTCTAAAGAGAATGCAATTTTAGTTATTCTTAAGATATGCTACTATTTATAGATTCCAGGTAACAAGAGAAATTGTGTCCTTAAATAGTTATTAACAAACTTGTGTGAACCATGAACTCAAAGAATAGTTAATACTCATTTTTATGGGCCAATTAGAAATAAATACAGAATGAACATAATGATGGAATTCTTCATGGCAGAAAGTAAAAACTACTCTGTTTCCAGGGCTTAAAAGAAAGCTCTTAACACATTCTTTATGGAGTTCTGGCTCGTGTTGTCATAAAGTAGTGCATACGTTTCTACTAAATTAAAACGGGAATATTAATTTAGTGTTTATTTAACGACATGGAAGAAATCAACACCGAATTGAATGCAGGCTCTGTGTGTGCTGAGGTCAGCAGCTGCAGGGGAGGAGTCGGGACAGAAGCAAGTGGCAGTCCTCGCCCGGCTTTCTTACCATGTGGGTTGATATGATAATCACTTAATGGATAACTTTATTTTCAGAGTCCAGAGTGCTAAGCCTGAACCATGAAACTTTTTGTAATTTTTTTTTTTTTCATTTTAGCTGCAGGATAGAATTAATGATTTAGAGAAGGAGCGAGAACTTTTAAAGGAAAACTATGATAAACTTTATAACAGGTAAATCACAAGTCTATGTGTTTCCTTCTTCTTTGAGCTCTTTTTAATCAAAACATTATTGTTATACATCTAATATTGATTTTTAAACTAGCAACAGATCTTGACAAGACAAATAAGCCTTTTAAAGGCATCAGTCACTGGATTTTAACCTGAGCTGTAGTCTGTCATCTCTCGAAGAACCAGGTCATTTGTTGTGAGGAGCAGGCAGTGTCACTTGTTGACTCCATGTGGATGGTCTGCATCCATTCCTATAAACGCTCACAGCGCCGTGGAGTGTCAGATTCTGTATGCCCAAGGAAGACAAGGAAGATCAAACAAGGGTGGCATACCTTTCACACACATTGTGTACTCTTGAAGAGTGATGCCATCTGAAGGTCTGGAGAAGTTCTTGGAGCATTAGTCTTTTCTACTGGGCTTTCAGAAGACAACAAATGTGATCTGCAAAGGTTATCTTACAATTATCTGTGTTCCTTATAAAGAGAAACTGAGGCACCTCTGCTCAAGATAAGTTTTGAAAACTGCTTCACTTTCAGTTTTTAATATGTTCCATAATTATAGTATTTTAGAAAATAACACCTTCTGGTAATATTTGAAACAAAACTCTCCTCCATGGCTAAGTCTGGTTAAATTATTCTGATCTGTCCCTCGATGTTAATCTGTATAATTGTTACCATTTTTTAAAATGTGTGGTGATAAGTATGGAATGACAAAGAAGCAGATTTAGCATGTTTAAATGTGTCTTATCTTATATTCAACCATTGCTTCATATTGATAATATGATGAAACCTCAGAAAATGGTATCTAAGCTGTAAATATATCTTCAATCTTTTGATTGAATGTTTTACAAATTAATATACATTTAAAATTTTTAATTCATGCAGAGAGTGTGGGGAATTTTGGTCATAAGGAAACATGATCTAAGTCAGTGTTAAGCATTACTTTAATGCTTTGTACATTTTTTTTTTTGTCTATTTGTTAAGGATTATCAACAGTAGGATACCAATTAAATATTCAAGGCCCTCTGGCAGGGGTAGCCTAGCCAAACATCTTTATGCGCAATTGCGTAAGACTTCCTTCTAGACCATTTTGTACCAGACCCTTTCTAATCGACCTTAATTAACTTGACCTAAGAATCTATTACATCCTGGTTTATATTTCCATCTCTAAGAAACTGTGTGTGTATTTACATTGGTGTCTCTCTATGTTTTGTAATCATATGTTTAAAGTTTCAGGTGTCCATATAGATTATACAGCGCCCTACTAGGTGAAAAACAACGATAGCCCTGTGTTTTATAAGGGAAGCAACTGAGACAGGCGCCAGACGTGTGCAGTCACAGCACAGCTAGGGTAACCATGTAGAACTGGACCCAATCCTTTCAACTCTAAAACCTGATCTTTTTTCTCCCCCAGTATATCACTCTCCCTGATTTTAATTGCATTGGAAAAATCATCTGTGTGAAAAGGAATCATCTGCAAAATAATGGGCCTGTCGCACACGCAGAGATTTGATTGATTTACATGTGTCTCGGATATCTTGTAACTATAAATAATTTAACGTAGTTACATACAAAATGCTAAGTGTCATTTGGCCATTACTTCTAAATTTCTACTTCTCTCCAACTTGAGAATTTACTGGACACATTTTCCTAGATAGAAACATTAGACTTATCTGGGAATGATACATAAATGGAATTTTGACAAAGCATATTTTTCTCATATTTACTTAATCACCATAAAATTTTACCTTTTCATAGTAGATGATGATCTAAGAATGTAAATCTGGCTTGGAAGATTTTGAGGGCTTTGTTTTGTTTTGTTTTGTTTTGTTTTTAATGTTTTGGGCTTGTGCTATACTTCTTTTCAGCATCACACTGAAAGCAGACCTCATTGGCTGCTTACACATAAATTTTAAATGAATTCTATAGAAGTAAATGGCTATAAGAGCATCAAAACAATGTCAAAAAACCAATGGCATCTAAGCCAAAGGTCCAACGTGTATGTGCCGCCATAAGTAGAACACAGAATTTCTAAATCCACTTCCAGAAGCATAGTAAAACTACAGACATCACCTTATCCCTAGATTCCCAGCTCCTTTCTCTCGTTACACTCTTATTCATCACTGCTGAAATTAATGTTAATCAGAAACTACACACGCTACTTGTTTGCTTAGTCACAAGGATAGCATGCTTTAAAAAGGAGAGCATGTGTTTGCTATTCAAAGTTGGCTGCTTTTCAGGAGAAAAAAGATGATTTGCAGATTGCATTCTCATCTTCCTTTTTTAAATGAAATTTTGAATGTGTTTATTACTTGACATGTGACATATTAGAGAATCATGTGGTAAGATAAAACCTTCATGTTAGTACTTGGTATGAGACTTCTTTAATATGCTAAACATTTTTGATACAATGCCAAGAAATAAGAACTTCAAGAAATTTTCAGTTTTAAGATTCAGAATAATTTTTTGCAATTAAATCTTAACTGTGTGCTAAAGGAGACGCTTCATGCAATAATATGGTAAGGCTAGGTTCCATCTCTGAAATTAGTATAGTTTGAGTGCCAGGGAGCTAGTTAATGCTACTGCATTAACAAACAACAAAGATACACATAACCTTGGGAGGCTATGTGAATGCATTACACCACTCTTCTGAGCCTCTCCTACTGAGGAGTATGCGCAAACACTACTACCACCATTCACTCCAAAGTTTTCATTTTAAAGTTGGGTCCAGGATTCCTGTTGAAAGTGACTTTAAGGTATTAATTTTTCAAGAGATGTTGGTCAAATGGCTGTTTGTTTAATTTGACTATTGTAGTAACCCTTTCAAGAATTGAATAGATCAAGTTTTTATCTGCTCAGTTTGTGAAAGAGTACTGCTAGCCCCTATAGACTGCTCATTTGTGCCTCATGAGCTCTGTGGGTTTCTTTATGGGAGAGGAGTTTAGACTCCCTCATTTCACATACAAGGAAGTCCTGGAATGCCAGAGCAACAAAGTTTTTCTGTGAGAAAGAAGATGCGAGTGTAGAGAAGACTTCTTTAGCTTTTATTTTGACTGTCATGTTTTAATCAAGTGTGTGTATTAACAGTGCACGTGAGGCCCAGGGGAGCTAGTGGGCATGCTACTGAGCACAGACACCACCAGCCCATCCCGGAGGCTGTCACAGAACATGCCAGGGCAGTGGGCACAGAGACAGCCATCCTCCCTTCACTGCCCCTGGTGGTATATACAGAACATTTCCATGAAGAAAATGTTCTTAAATACTCTCCTCATATGCAGATTTAATCATGTATACAGCCCTTACAATGAAAATGGAGCCAGATGTGGTTCACCATTTATAGCTACGCAGATGGCTCCAAGCATAGAGGAATATAGTAAATTCAAAAAGAATTCCTCATGAAACTCCAGTGGAATGCAGTCCTAAATTTAGAGGGAAGATAGCAGTGGGCTAAATTCAGATTGACTTATGCTGATTTACACTAGTATTTTGTGGGTTTGGAGAAACCAGGCTGCTAAATTGCTCTTAATTTAAACACACACGGCTTCTGAAGTTCCTGCCAGATTAGCTGCTGGTGATCTTCTGCAGTGCGCATACTGTCGGAACACTACTGTTTCTAATTGCTGGCATCGGAGGGAATGTAGAGTTGTCCTGTTTCATCATGCTAAGGTCTTTCTGGGTGGTACATGTTTTTATTGATAGAAGGCTCACATGTATATATGCACTCATATGCATGCATATGTATTTATTTGGCTAGACATCGAAATTATATATGCGCTTTCTTTTTAAGTGAATTTGTAAAGAAATAATCTGTAGTATTAAAGTATATGTGTTTGATTTGGATTTCATTTAAGTCTAAATAATTCTACCTTTGATAAAAATTAGCTTAAGATATTGGCATATCAGTTCCATGACTTTTGTTTCTAAGGACCTATGTGAAATGAGAACACTGAGAGAGGAAATCATATCATTTAGAGGGCTTCTGAAATTCCATTTGTTTTCAAGCTGATATTATTTTAAATGTAGTAAAAAATATTCAAAATGTGAAATGAATACAGTTTTTTGAAAGTTGTGCTTTTTACAGAAAGTGTCTCTTTTGGAATGAAGCCTCAGGCCTAGTAGGCGGCATTAAGGGCCATTCTCAGTAATACCGTTCGTTTTCATGTACTTCCTCATCAGTATAAAGCAGATCGTATAGACTTTTGTTTCATTTACTGAGTTTAAATAAGTAGAGGGGTCAGAGCTGAGGGTGATTACCTAGTCACACCAAGCTTCACAGATAATGGTTTTCTGCTGAAATGCAGAACAAGATAGACTTTCCTGAAGTCTGGCTGTCACCTCGGATGCTACAGAAACCATGAATTGCCAGGCCGCTCCCTTTGAAATGTCCCTGAGTGTCAGGGAAAGCAAACTGCTGCAGCACCGTTGTTTGCCATGTTCAGGACCCGCTGGATAAAGAAATGGTGTTTTCTACCTCTGTGGAGCATCTACTTGCTCCTACCCTATGCTGCCTTCCAGTCCTCTATGCCTTGATCATTAGCAGATCTAAACCATGCCTGACACTGCGCTGGGCTGCAGATGTAGCTCAGTATGTTCACGGAGCCCTAGGTCCTATCTCAGTGTCACATAGCCATGTATGGCGGTGCACGCCTACAGTCTCAGCCATAGAGAGGTGGGCACCAGGCCACAAGACTCCGGCCATTCTCAGCCATGTAGGGCGCTCAAGAGCAGCCTGTGCCAGAGAGCCTGTCTCAAAAGAACAAAGCACTATGCTTTTGTTAAGGAATCGATCATAATTCTGTCTTCATAATCTTATCTGTGCTAACAGTCAAGTTATTTGTTCTTAGCCTGTTGGATATATTGTTAGGGTAAAGTTGCCTTTACCACTTCTTAGTGTCAGAGTTACCTTCGTGTAGTTCAGTATGCTATTGTTTTATGTCTGCAGTTATTACAGGCTCACCGTTTTCTCAGAATTAAGTGTAGACCAGGTGGGAGACGCATTTTCTCAGTATTGAGTGGCCTTGTAAGTGGAGGAGGACAGTGCCGCCTGTTAGCTGCTGAAGTCTGGAGCCATGGATCCCCCTGGAGTATGCACAGTGTCTGAATTCCTTTACTAGTCCACAAAAGCTGCATGTTGCCAACTTTTCTGGCTTTGGAGCTCTAAATTAAGGCCAGTTCCTTTGCTCATCCCACAAACTCTTTCATGTTCCCTAACCACAGCCTGAGCAAGGCGCCTCGGTTTCAACAGCAGCAGACCAGCATATGTTTACTTAATTCCTAAGACATGATGACAGTGGTCTCTGTGCCACTAAAAGCTTTCTCTTTATTATTTTCGGGTGAAGCTGATTTCCCAGCTCTCCTTGCCTGTCACGTGTGTTTTCCAGTGCCTTCAGTGCTGCCCATGAAGAACAGTGGAAGCTAAAGGAGCAGCAGATGAAAGTGCAGATTGCTCAGCTCGAAACTGCCTTAAAATCTGATCTTACAGACAAAACCGAAGTCCTTGACAAATTAAAGACTGAAAGAGGTACATAGAAATAACCACCCATTTACTTATGCAGACATCTGAAGCTTATTTACTGAGTCAGTCCTTCATGTATGCCTACTGTCTGCCAGTCATCCTGCTATCTTCTGGGGATACAGCTTGTATCTGTGCATATTACACACACACACACACACACACACACACACACACACACACATAGTATGTGGGGGAGGTATATGTATAATATATGATATATATATATATGCCTTATGTGTATGCCCAAAGAATTGTTTCTTAGAGTTCCTTTTATCCAAGTTGTCTTTAATTAGTTTAATATCCCTAAATTCTGATCTTTTCTTTATTTCACAGTCAACAAATATTTATTGAAAAGGTGCTCAGCATTATTCTAAGTTCCGAGGATACAGCAAATAAAAGACTTACCCTCATAACACAAGGAAGCCAACAGTAGTTAGAGAAGTCTGTAATGGTACAGGTAATAGCAGATGCAATGGAAAAATCCAAAGAAAACTTCTTGCTTGTTTTGAAAGATCAAACCAGAACAATCTAATAGTGAGATGTATATCTATTCTATTAACCAAGATGCTTTGTCAAAATGTCACTGTTAAAAGAATAATCATTAAACATAATCATATTAGGTCTTGTCTCATAGAAGTAAAATGCAATTAAAGATGTCTGGCCTGCTGTATTACACACTGACACATATGTATACCCAGTGCACACAGATACACAACGTTGGGGAACAGATTTTTATCCAAGTGCGGTCCCTGTGTGTGCACCCATAAGACACTCCAAGGAACATAGTAATGAGGCTGCTCTGCTCCTTTGGAGCATTTACAGTTCAGTTACATGAGACTTTTAGAAGTTTGATACAGTAGGTACGGTGGCACATGCCTCTAATCATTGCGCTCAGGAGACCAAAACAGAAGAATTGCAAATTCCAGACCCCCCCTTGGGCTACACAGTAAGACCCTGTGTCAGTAACAACAACAAAAAAAGCTTTAATACAGACTTAGTGAGAAAAAATATATTTTTAGTACTCTTAACACAGGGTCACATTTTATTGAATAAATGGAACATAATTTTTCACTTTTAATATTCCTAAAATCAAAGTGCATCCATAAGCAATAATACTTTAAAACTACTTATACATGTTTTTTACATTTCACAAGCTTAAAGTAGGAACACAGAGTCAATGGAGTCTTTATCCAGTGGCTCGGTAGTCAGGATTTATCCACCCAGTGACTGAGCGGACTGATGCGCTGTGTGTTTCTCTGGAGGAGTGTGCACGGAGTTAAGTGATGGTGTGATCTCTGACCTGGTGGCTCTCTGATTCTAATGTGCACTGTTTAGGGGCTCACTGGAGTGCTTTGTCCTAATGCTTGCCCAGTAAACTCTTGTTCATTGATGAAATACAAGTTCCCTTTTGCCCATCCCATTTTCCAAAAATAAATAAGTCACTCATTCTTAAAAGACAAGAGAAATGAGAGGACAGTTAGACACTCCGCAGATAAAGCACCCTGCCTCCAACCTGAGTCTGCTCACCCACGTCCCACAGACAGAGACACATCCTGCAACTTATTTTTTGACCCCAAAATACACACGTGACCTCCACATGACCCCACACACAGAGTAAATAAATACATAATCTTACAGAGAAAGGGAAATGAAATATGCCTATTTTATTTCTGCTTTTTTCTGTATTTTCTTAGATATAAAGAATTCTAAAACTTTTGTCTTTCAGACATCTGAATTTACGTCTCAAACAAAACTCTGAAGAGGGGTAGAATCTTAATTTCTTTTTAAACTATCGTTTTTTAGTTGATTTGGAGAATTCTTATTATTAAGTATTATAGTTGCTAAGATATTCTGATAAGATATTCTGTTATCCCGTAGTCAACCTCATCTTTTTCACTGGTTCTTGTCTTTAAGGATCCTTTGAATAATAAAAATAGTGCCATGTGCACTGTGGAAGAGGTGCAGATCTGTGCAGCACTCAAGTTAGTCTCTGCTGCAACTTGTGGCTCTTCTCGGGTTGTTTCTATGTTGCTGTGCTTGTACACACACACACACAGATTAAGGATTGCAGTGTGCTCTTTGACTCACTGTATTACGAAGTCAGTCAGTCCTCTGGTATGACTTGCAATGCATGTTATCACTGTTGACAATGCATGCTGCAATTACCCAGAGTGTGGATGTCCACGAGATGATGCAGCAGTCGCTGACAGTTGATAGTAAAGAAATAATGTTGGCATCACAAGTCGCATCGTCCTACATAAAACCCTTAGCACATTTATTTAGTTACTTTCTAAGTAAAAGCTGCTGGAACTGGGATTTCCCAGTTATTTTCTCTGAATAGTTTAAATTTACAAATGTAAGGATTTAGGTCTTTATTTATAAAACATTAAAATGAATTCTAAGAAAATAGTTAAATAACTAAGCTTTTAATAATGATAAAAATAACTTTTCTAGCTTTTAATCATTTTTCTAGGGAAAGAAACAAAAATTTGAAATTACCTATTTAAGGAAATCTTTGAATATCCAGAAAGTTTCTTTTTGTGGTGCAGATTTTGAAGTGGTTTCATTTTTCTTTGAACTCTCCTCACACATTTGCCTTCTCCTGATTCAAGTGCCCGTTGCCAGCAGATGCTTCCCTGGCCCCTTGTAGTCATTCATCTAATGGGCAAATTATTTTTAGAGAATATTCACCTCTTTATTCAAGGTACAAATTAGTTTCAGATTGTGTGAATATGTGGGGGAAGGATATGTAAATGCAGTTTGCATTTGGTTAATGCTTAAATTAAGCGCATGTGTTTAAGGGCTCGCTTTTGAACGTTCCCTTCTATCTTTAGCTGAAATGCATAATTCAGCATAGTGCATATGGTTATATTGATCACAGCTGAAGATATTAGCACAAAGGAGCTCTGAAAATTGTTTAGTTGAATTGTTCTCTGCACTGTTATTAACGGCGTGCTGGAAGAATGTAAGTTTAAAGAGCAAAATTGTATCTCATTTGAATAAAATGCCGTTTAGTTTAACCTGCTTTTTGTCAAATCGTAAGGTAAGGGGTTGTTTTTCATCCTGTACGGAGTGCTCTGATTTTTCATATTATAATTCAGTTCTCTTTGAACTGTTGCAGTGCAGTATTTTTTAAAGACCCCAAACATATCCTAAATAAGCAGAGTGATAAAGAGAGAGTCTAATGTATAAATCCACATAAAGTCTGCAGAGAGAAGCCAGGGTGCTCAGTGATGTGCCCCCATTAGATCCTCTCCCACAAAGAGACAGTGACAGGGGACATAGCTGTCCAAACAAAGAGTGACGGATGCAACCTTATTTGTAGCTATTGAAATATTCTTAGCTATGCAAAATTGAAAGCATTTTTTAAAAACAGAGCATAAGGAGATCACAGTGCCCAGAGCGGCGCAGCCTCTGCAGCGGCCCCGCCTTCCCACCACTGCGGCCCTTTAATGCCGGTCCTCATGCTGGGCCAGCGCTTCTTCAGAACTGTAATCTTGCTACTGTTATGAACTGTTGTGTAAATATCTGCTGTGCAACCCCTGTGAAAGGGTTGTTGGAGCCCTCCCCTCAGAGGAGCTGCCAGTGCCTTTGTACCTTAGCTGACGTCTTAGAATCCCTGCTTCTTTAGACCCCAAGTAAATTCAGTTTATCATCAGCACCTAAGATTCCCCTCTCTCTCACGTTACCGGCTCTTACTGTTACTGTTGTTATTCTGGTCTTGTCACACTGTTTGCTGTTATTTGGATGTTCTGTGTCATGGGCACTCTGTCTGCTAGCTGTCCTACCTGGATCAATATAAGGAATGCCACATTACCATTGTAGTCCCTAACCAAAAGGTTTATTTCATAAGAATTCATAACGATCATTAACGTTACTTTTTAGTTTGGAGACAAGTGTTTGACCCATACCTTCACGTTTTCCAGGTGTTTTTCACACTTGGGAATTCTTTTAGTTTACTGGGATATAAGCAGTTTATACCATAAGATAACCTCTAATTTCTATCTGTATATTAGAAGTGTTTCTATATTTAATAATAAAGTATCTGTTATCTTTATGCACCCAAGGACTTCAAGGAACTACATGCTATTTAAAATATCCTAATTTAGTCCATTTCTTCTTAACTGTGTAACTTAACATTTTTACTTGTGTGTGGTATTTATAGCTTAGGACTACAGAGCCTTTAAAAAAAAAGGCAGAAACATATTTCTGTGTAACAGCCAGTCAGAGTGCAAATGCATTCACAGAAAGAATTCTTGGCAAATGCGTTACTTGCCTCTTTTATATTAAGAAAAGGAAACAAAAATGTACAACTTTTATTGAGGACTTAGAATAAATAAGAGTTGTCAAGTTCAAAAAGAAATTGAGAGAGGCACTTTGGATGACATGGTCTAGAAGTCTGGGAGGAGTGGGCAAAGCAGAATAACTGCCTGCCACAGTGAGGACAGTAGGAGCGAGCACACTTAAGAACACAGGGCTAAAGAAAGATGCATCTGAGCCGGGCAGTGGTGGCGCACGCCTTTAATCCCAGCTCTTGGGAGGCAGAGGCAGGCGGATTTCTGAGTTCGAGACCAGCCTGGTCTACAGAGTGAGTTCCAGGACAGCCAGGGCTACACAGAGAAACCCTGTCTCGAAAAACCAAAAAAAAAAAAAAGAATGCATCTGCAGCTCTCTGTACCATGTGTATGCAGTGCCTGCAGAGACCAGAAGAGGGCAGCAGGTCCCCTTGAACTGGAGTTACAGGTGCCATGTGGCTGCTGGAAATTGAACGCAGATCCTCGGGAAAAGCTGCAACAGCTCCTAACTGAAAATCCATCTTTCTAGCTCATACCCCCACCCCTTTATAAATTAAGCATGTTTAATACAGAGACAAAGAAATTAGTGTATGAATTTGCTGTTTTCTTGATTTCTCCCTAACAGTTCTGCTTGTGGGTCATGATGAGCTTTCCTTAAAGGTAATACATAAACTGAAAATGCGCATGCGTTATCACTGACTCTGCCCTAGAATCCATCTCCTGTTGGAACAGATTTGTTAGGGGTATGGTTGATTAAGTTGTAGATTTTGGAATTTATAAAATAAATGATCTTGTTTCAACTCAAAGAGTCTATGCTAAGTGAGAAAAAAAAAATCCAAAAAAGTTAATCGGAACACTAAAAGACAATTTTTTTTTACATGTCTTTCAGGACCCTTAATAAGTAAGTAAAAATCATATATACACTTGGAAACATATATTCTTAGGCATTTTAAGTAGAATGTTCCTTTGAAGTCCAAGAGACCACAGTTTCCTTGCGTTAATACTGTGAACGTCAGTCTTGGGTTTGTGATGAGCAAGAGAGCCATGTGGTGGACACATGACGGTATCCATTGGCACCTCGTCCCCTGCTCCTCTGTCGGCGTGCTGGCTCTGTTTCCTCTCCGGCCTGACACTAGACCCAGCTTGCTGTGTAACCAGATTCACATTTTTAAAATGTGTTTTCAACATAATTCTCACTTAGCTTTCTAATGTGCTGACTTTATTTTTAAGACCAAAATGAGAAACTGGTTCAGGAGAATAGAGATCTACAGCTGCAGTGTCTGCAGCAAAAGCAGCAACTGCATGAGCTTCAAAACCGCATGAAGTTCTTCAACCAGGTGAGCCACTCCCTGCGTCATAGTGTGTGCGTGTGTGTGCGTGCGTGTGTGTGTGCGTGTGTGCGCGTGTGTGTGCGTGCGTGTGTGCGTGTGTGTGTGTGCGTGTGTGTCTGTCTGTGTGTTTGTGTGTCTGTCTGCCTGTGGTGTGTGTGTCTATGTGTGTGTCTGTATGTGTGTATGTTCAGCAGAGGAAAAACAGTACAACATAGCAACAAGTACAGACGTGTCAGTTGGGTTATTAGTTAACATACCTGGTTGCTTATGTTCTGAGAAGATATTCTGAGTTGCTGAAATGAGTACTTGGTTTCTTAAATTCAGAGCCTCAGTCACCTTATGTTCTGCTAGTGTGGTGGGATCTGGGCTGTGAACTAGTCCTCACAGGAAGCTTGGCTTTCTCTGTTACAGGAGAGTGACATCAATGCTGAGGACCTCAGTGAAGCGCTCCTGCTGATAAAGGTAATGGCATCACACTTAGACATCAGTGTCATTCTCATGCTTCAACGTCATGATGGCCTTTGTTCGTCCACCTCATGCTCAGAGAGTGAATTCTTTGTGCATTGTCTATAACTCACTGCATCTTAGTGCGTATGCATGTGGAGAGAGAGAGACAGCGAGAGAGAGAGAGCGCGCGCAATGCTCGGGAAATAGATGACATTTAGCTATAGCATATGCATATTTCACAGTGACATCAAAGTCACATTAAAATTAGAACTCAGCACTCTTATCTAAAGCCCTTTGACTTCCACAAACACTTTGTTTTTACCTGACCCATTGTAAATCCAAGCTTGCCTTTTAAAGTGAGGTGTCGGGCCATAATTCAAGGCCTTGTTCTGAGGAACTATTGTCTACATGTACACTTTCTGTTTCTATCATAATGCACATTTTGATCAGATAAAAAATGTCTGTGATTTCATGTTTGTTATGAAGTTGATAAACTATTTTTATTTCTCTCTAATTGTCCCAAATGTCTATGCAACTGCATATATTAACACTGCTTTATTCCCAGTAGAAAAATGGAAGATCATGAATTCGACTGAGTGTTTCTTTTTTTTTTGACTGAGTGTTTCTTGATTTATCATGTTAATTCACATGGTCACATTCTGTACAGCCTTGTTTCAATTTAAAAACTATGGTTTTACTTTAGGCTCAGAAAGAACAAAAAAATGGAGATCTTTCATTTTTAGAAAAAGTCGACAGCAAAATTAATAATGATCTAGATCGTTCCATAAAAGAGCTTCAAGCAACTCATGCAGAAACAGTACAAGAACTTGAAAAGACAAGAAATATGTTGATTATGCAACATAAAATAAATAAAGACTATCAGGTACTGTCAGACACTAACTTGAGAAGGTATACTTTGTGTGATATTCTCCTGATGGTTGTCTTTACAGAGAAATGTTTTATGTTATCATCTTTTAGTATCTATTGTCACTTACTATTAAATATTATTAATACATTCCTGGTATTTAGCCCTGTAACTAGAGAGTTGAGATAAATAGTTTTAAAACAAATTATTAAAGCCTTGGCTTTGGAGGTGCCTAGTGGCAGTAATCTCACCTGTATTTAGTGTTGTCACAGTTTTCAGGGAGTCACAGTCATCATGCTGAAGCCTGCCACACCTGTCCAGGTCAGCTCTCTATAATAAGGAGATACATCTACAACAAAGGAAGCCACCACACTGCCAGCCATATGACAGACAGACACCATGGTTTAGAGTGCCTGGTAGCCATCCAAAACATGTTAAAATCATCCTGGTTTTGGAAATTAACTAGAAGTGCTTGATTCATACCATAGCAGCCTTACATTTTCATCTAGAAATGTTTGAATCCTAACATGGTAGCTTTAAAGGCGCATCTTAAACGCTTGGCTCCAGGGCACTCCGACAGATGCAAATAGGATAATCATAAGCACTGAACCTTTCTGTCTCTTACTTTTAGATGGAAGTTGAAACAGTGACTCAGAAGATGGAAAATTTGCAACAAGATTATGAACTCAAAGTGGAACAATATGTTCATCTTCTGGATATCAGGGCTGCACGCATCCAAAAGCTTGAAGGTACAGTGTGCACAGTTTTATGGCAGTTGAAAATCCCTTCCAAACCCTTGCTCACAATATCTTCCTGCTCATTTTCCCCCCAGTTTGAAGCTGGAATAAGTTACCAGAAAGACTATTTCATCTGATTCTTTTCTGCTCAGGAATTTTTAGTAGGATTTTTCAAGAATTTACTGTTTTCAGACTCAGGATTGTAGGCAGGATTTCAAAGCACTATAGAAAGTGTCCCAGCCTTGAGTCTCACACCGCCTTTGTGATTTTTCTTCTATGCACCATGTGCACCTTAACCGGCCCTGTATGCCGGCCCTGTGTGCCGGCCCTGTGCTGGATTCACTCTGCCATTCCCAGCACCAGTGTTTTCCTAGACTAAACTTCCTTTCTTCCTTGACATCACAACATTAAATATCCTGTGTTATACAATCTAACTTGGTGCCTAGCATGGCAGGAAGCTGGCTCTGATTGACTCAGTCCCTTTGTCTGAAATACCCTCATAGTGGTTTTCAAACTTTAGCAAATCATCTAAGGACAGCTGTGTGTGGCAGTACACATGTGTAATCCGAGCTTTTCAAAGGATAGTGTGGGAGGAATCCAGGCCCAAAGCCAGCTTGGGCATAATGATGAGCTCCTGGGCAACGATCTAGAAATTCTACTCTAAGAACCTATCTAAAGACAGAAAGCACTCCAGCTGTTTCTGTACTTTGCAGCTCAAGGGATGGTTATCTCTGCACTTCCCCCAGTTAGGAGCCAGAACAATCTTGGCTTCTTTCTGTCACTTCCCCTACCTCACATCTAGAATCCTTTTCCTTACTCTTAGGGTGAAGTGTGTGTGTGTGTGTGTGTGTGTGTGTGATGGCTTCATATCTTCTATGTGAAGTCTGTGCATCTTGGAGACAGAATGGGTATTATATTGTCATTGTGTCATTGATAGTTGCTATGGTATAAGTATCTGCCATAGAGTTTCTGCATTGGAAACTTAACCCCAAATGGAACCATGCTGACAAATAGAATGTTTGAGATTCAGTTAAGTCATTTGGCTCTGCTTTCAAGAATTGATCAATGCCAGTACCATAGAAGTGGGTTTCATTATTAAACAGTGGGTTTATTGTAAGTGAATGTGTGATAGCATAGCGAGAAGGCCCTTGCCAAGTACAGAATGTTCAACTTGAACTTCTCAGCCCTTACAAGTAACTAGAAGAAGTGAATCTCGTGTGTGGGAATGTGGCTCAGTGATAGAATTCATGCTTAACCTGCACAGTACCCTAGGCTCAAGTCTGCAGCAGCACAAAGGAAATAAAGCAAGTGATCTTTGTTTCTTTAGAAATTACCTGGACTCAAATATTCTGATAGCATTACAAAAAGATTAAGACAATGCTTCCTGCATGTTCTTGGCACGTGTTCTTTCCAGTACTAGCCTACGTGGTCTGAGTTCCTTAAGGGCAGGGCTTCAGTTTCCTGTCTGCGGTCCTATGCCGAGCAGTTTGCTTAGGATGCCTTAGAGGCTTGATTATGTCCGTGGAATTGTTGACTACAGGGGGTAAGTGAAGCATGGCAGGAAAGGCTTCCAAAGACTGAGTGAAAAGTCTTCACTTGGTGACCTCCCTTTTAACCAAGAAAATTGCTTTAAACAAATTTTATTAATTACTACTTGGCAAAAAAGGGACAGGGTGCTCTTTGACTTCTGGAAAGTTCTGTTCAGTCAGATAACGACACTTGGTTCTTCTTCAGAGACAAGACGTTCTCAAAGTACAGTCTGAGAACCCCCCAAGGCTCTCCTAAACTGATGCAGAAGTCTGCAAGGATAAAACTAGTCTGATAATAGTATTAATACTGCTATGTTTTCATTTTTATTCTCTTACAAGTTCATAATGGGGTTTCTCAGGGACTATATGATGTCTGATATCACAACAAATTAAACATGGCTACAGATTCATACTCTGGGTGTTTTCTATTAAACACCTAAAGGCATTTGTGAAAATATTTCTTAGAGGCTGGAGAGATGGCTCACCAGTTAAGAGCACTGACTGCTCTTCCAGAGGTCCTGAGTTCAAATCCCAGCAACCACATGGTGGCTCACAACAATCTGTAATGGGCTCCAATGACCTCTTCTGGTGTGTCTGAAGACAGCTACAGTGTACTCATATATGTAAGGTAAATAAAATCTAAAAAAAAAATTTAAAAACTTTTTTAAAAGTTGAAGAGATTGAAATAATGTCACTTTTCATATTTTTTTGGAAATTACAACTTTGAAAGAATAAATACTATACAAAGAATCAACAAAACCAGGAGTTGGTTCTTTGAGAAAATCAACAAGATAGATAAACCCTTAGCCAGACTAACCAGAGGGCACAGAGACAGAATCCAAATTAACAAAATTAGAAATGAAAAGGAAGATATAACAACA